>CM052538.1:133041891-133054299 GCA_028533065.1 Trachops cirrhosus
CACACACACACACACACAGTTGGGGGCTAGGAAATTAGGAATATTTAGGGCTGTTCTTTTGGTCTTAGGAGAGGTCTGCAGCTGAAACATCTCCTGGGAACCAGAAAACATCTTGATAACACTCTGATCACAAGCCTGCTTAGTTCTAGGAGACCCCTTTATCTGATATTTCCCAGTCAGGCAGGAAAATGGAGCGAATTTTTAGACTAAGCATATAAAGTAGAGCTTTGGAAATGGCTTGATTTCTAGACCAGAACTTTTCACTTATCTAGCTTCATAAGCCAGTAGCTCTAAGGAAGAATGAAGAAAGAATACAGAAGCACATGCAATATGATAGTGGTTAGTATTTTCTAAATCTTTACAATCAACGGATGTGGGTATGAGAATGTGGTCTGACTGGTAAAGAAAACATGAATTAAAATAAGCCTTACTCTGAACCTGAATCAACAGGTCCAAGCTAATTTTCTTATTTATAAGTTCTTCAGGGTTATATGAGGGTTGTGTTTCCAAAATTTGAATTATCTTTGTTATTTAGACTATCTATCAGGATCCCCAAATTCAGATCATAACTCTATCTTAAACTTTCAGACTTCTTAAAATTTTCCACAAAGGAAGTCCTCAATAGATTTTTATCTCCAACCATACTCTAGGGAAACAGCTGGCTAAAATGTTACCTGGGACTACCAACCCATCATCACCCTGAACGTAACCTAAGAGAATTTTGGGTCAGTAGAATAAAGGAGCAAGAAAACATTTGAAAATCAACACAGGCAGTGGTGAGAAGCCCATGCCATAGACATGGCTAGGATTTCTCTACATAGAAGGGTGAGATTCAGAATGGAAGCCTCTCTTGGCCTGTCTCATCTCTGTGCCACCTACAATGACCCCATTCCCATTGTCTACGTGGTACATTCTCCCTTCAGTCTCCTGATGTTCCTGCTTCACCTCCTTTGGAGGGGAACTGTTACTAACAGTTTTTGATGCCTTAGAGAAATTCTAGAATACACAATTCTTGACCCCTTGAACAAATACATCTTCAGTTTCTGCTGCCTACTTGGCTATGCACTGAGGGTCTGACGGGGAGGAACACAGAAGACCTTGTATGAGTGGCCACATTTGCCAAGTGAAAAAGCACTCAATTTGAGATTCATTTCATGCTCTAAGGATCTCCTGATTTAATTGGAGAAACAAGATATACACCTATCCATCAATCTGTTAAGTTTTCAAAAATTTTTTAAAGATTTTGTTTATTTATTTTTAGAGAGAGGAGAAGAGAGGGAGAAAGAGAGAGACACATTGATGTGAGAGAGAAACACTGATTGGTTGCCTCTCATACAGGTCCCTTCTGGGGACCACACCCCCAACCCAAGCATGTGCAAGACGGGGAATCAAACTGGTGACCTTTTGCTTTGTGGGATGACACCCAACCAACTGAGACACACTGACCAGGGCTTTTCAGTTTTATTTAACGAGGAAAACAGAACAACCTAATGGAAAGAGCATTGGTTTGAGAGGCCCAGGCTTGAACCCTGGCTATATCAATTACTGTGTGGTTTTGGACAAGTTCTTTAATGCTTTGTTTTCATATCCTCAATTGTAAAGTGAGAATAAATTATATGATCTACTTCAAAGAGTCACCCTAAAGATGAAATGTGATGACCAATTGTACTGTAAAGGCATCAGAACGTCATCTGAGAATTACAAGGAGAAATATTTAAATCATTCTAAAATAAATTTCTAACATTTACAATCCTCCAAATACTGCAAGGCAGACACGGATGAAGGAAATTCAATCTTGCTTTCAGAAAGCTTGAGGTTTGGCAGTAAAGAGATGGCCGCAGTACAAGACGAACGAGGCTCTGTGGCAGGAGTGGCCGTGGGTGTGCAGAAAGGGTGGACGTAATGCAGGTGAAAGGAAGAAGAGGAAGGGAGCCTTTGGGCTCCTCCTTGAAGGATTCTGATGGGTAGAAATGGGAAGGATAGAAAAATGCGGAACATACAAGGTAGAGGAAACTACTTAAGCAAATGCACTGAGACAGCAAGTACTTCTGGCTACTATGCTTAGTAGACAAGGCACTGGGTTGATATTAGGAGACAAATGCGAATCCTGGTTTGCAATTTCTTGGCTACTATTTGACCTCTCTGAATCACCATTTCTCATCTGCAGATTGGCAATGATATGCCTCATAAAGTTATTGCAAAGATTAAGTACTTAGCCAAATAGCTGGCATATTTGAAATAAAATATATCTAGAAAGGGTGATTAGAAACATTTCCAATATTACCAAGGAATTCTAATTAGTTTCCTGGTTGTGTGTCTAGTGGCCCAATCATAGCACTTATTTCTGACAGAAGTTGGACAGTGGAGGATGAGCTTCAAATTTCATTTCTGTTGTTAACTTACATTTAGCCATTATTTTATTTATAATGCACCTCTGTTGGACTGTCAGTGGGAAAAAGTGAGTAATAACTGAGAAAACTTGAATTTTAGGCCATTTTGTTAGGATTTCTCTTTCAGGGTGTTATAGGCACGGGTAGGCACAAACACCATAGGTGGGCCTTTGTTCAGAGCTCACGGATTATTCATCTAGATATTTAGGCATATAAGAATAACATACATACTCATTCTAGTCATTGTTTTTGGAAGTCAAGGACAAGGGGAGCTAAAGTGTCTCATGCTTGGAGGATGGGTATTCATGCTGGAATAAGAAAAGGAAGAAGAAATAAGGGCTTGAGATTAAGTTCCCAAAAATACTTGGCAACAAACACTTCTCTTCCATGACCACCTTTTTTTGATTCTCAGAATCTTAGAAGGGTGAGGGTGAGAATGATGCAGAACCTGTTTTGCTGACTAATAAAAACAGGGCTGCTGGAGCTCCTTTAATGTGAGCGTGTGTGACGGTGGTTCTAAATATGGACCCCAAATGTAGGAGAAAGACCTCCATACTGACTTTTGGCAGATGCCAATCCCTTATTCTTCATTTTTGCCAAGCGAATCAAGTAGAAACACAATCTAACCTAATTAATTTTCAGAAACACCTGTGTTCTGAGAGTGAAATGATTTTTAAGATTACATGAATATCTTAATTTTAAAACAGGGAAAACTCTGCAGGAGTCATGTGGACTCATGTTGCTCTCCATCCTTTAGAATGGAACCGATCAACTGGACACACACATGGAGGTTCAACATTAGCCAACACACAGGACCGGAATGCCACAGAAGATCCTATCTTCTGTTGGCACAGCACATCTCACATGCTTCTGAAGGATCAGAATAGAAAAATAAAACTCTGCTGTTCAGTTTCAACCCTGAAGAGTCAAACAAACCTAGTCAATTTTCTATTTGTTAAGCAAAAATGGTATATAAAGTTCTCTAGGATGCAGCCCCTGTAGAATAAAGCTGCCAAACCACCTTCAATAAATTTTTCATGAGATGTTTGCCCTAGCGATAGGTATCACCAAGCAAAGGTGTCCTGCAGTGCCTGTGAAATATGTAGGATTTACTTAGAAAACTCTATGTCACCCCATGGATTATATCAATCACAGGGTCAAAAGAAGAAGTATGAAAAATAAAAGGAGAAACGATCAGTTCCAATAGAACATGAAGTGCAAACATACATTCTGTTCAAGAGACAGTCACTCGGCTTGTTCTATAAGTCATTAACTCCCCCAGACTGAGTTTTCCTGATCCTGTATGCTATTTTATGTGGTTTGGAATCATTTCAGGAATTGATCTTCATACCATTTTCAAAGAAAAACACAAACAAGCCTCTTAGTCTCTTACTTCAGCTTATCTAGTTCAAGGCTGCTTTTTTTGCCTTATTGCTTTGTCTTTCTACTCTTGCTCCAAAGTACGGAAAGCATTTGGTTCACCCAAAGCACGCCCCCACCTTTTGGGTTGTTCCCATAGCTCATATTTCAGCACCAATTAGCAATAACTCCATACTTAAAACAGTGTAGAGACTGATATACCAGTGACCTCCCAGCAATCATTGAAAATAAAATAAAGTTTGAGTGGTCCTGCCAAGAAGAGTACATTTAGATAACCAGCACTAAAACAATAAGAAAAAAAAAGACTCCAGTGCTGATTGGAAAGGGGACATGAAAGCAGCTTGCACAGAGAAACCCCCAAAAAGCAAAATGAGAACTAAAAATTGACTGACTTTGCCCTTAAGAGTGAGGGCTTAGTTGTGGGAATTCTCACCCTCAATGGTCAGGAATAGAGAGACATTCTCAGACTATTCAAACAGTCCCATGGTCACTGATGTGGACTGATACGGAAATGAATATGCTTAAATAACATTTCTGCTGAGGAATATCATTTTCATTGGGCAAACTCGCCTCCATTACCTTAAAGAATTAAATTGAGCTCTTTCCACAGGGTACTGGAGCCTATGGGAAAAAAAAAATTTGAGGTAGTAGAAGGTAAAGCCTCAGAGTTCAGAATCAGACACTAGAGGTCTGGCCCTGGTCTGATGCTTCAGAGCTTTGCAACCATGAACAAGTCACCAAACCTCGAAGGGCCTGCATTTCCTAATTTGTAAAAGCGAATAATAACTTAAACCTTGTTTACTTCACAGAGCTGATGTGAGAATCATAAGAGGCAGCAAATATAAAAGTGCCCCCAAAGGCTATAAAATGCAAGGCAAGGTGATAAGAAAGGTATTGCATTAAGGAACCAAAAGTTTTTTTTTACACCTCATTCTATGTTATAACTCATGAGATTCCCCTATTATTTTTATCTGAATGTCAAGTTTAATGGGAGTTCATTTAAAAGGGCAGATACAAACAAAAAATCCTAGCAGAATATAGCCTCATTTTGTTTTCTTTCTCTCATTAACATTTTGTATAAAATTGTGTAAGTAGCTTTGGAAATCTCAGTTTTTCTCATCTTTGTAATGGACACAGTGCAACTTTCTATGTAGTGTTTAAATTATTTAGAAGAAAGTCTCCTGAAATATAAACCCATAATCAAATCTGAAAATATGAAAGTCCTCTGGAAATGAACAACACAGTGTCTTACCCCCAAACAAGATTTATTCTCATGAGCTGGAGGTCTCCTTCCCAACAGCATGTCACAGTCCTGTCTGCAGCAATAGATGGGAAACAGCTGCACAAACGGCACAAAGCACGTTCCCTTGCTGGAGGCCGCAAAAGCAACTTGTAATGGCACCTGGATGAAGGCCATTATACCATAAACCAAGACCGAAGCAATGAAAGTGGAGCAATTTGCCCACAAGCTTGATGTTTTCGGGTTCTGACCCATTTTCCCTTATTCTTTGCGATGGTATGCATCACCCTGTTCTTAGCTTCTTTTGCCATATATGCTCCTTCTGCCAGGGAAACTCCATCAATGCGCGGATTTGATACCAGCCTTCCAGAATGCAGGCTTCCAACTGGCTAGTTTATGGCCACCATAGCTCCCTCAGGGATAGTCAAGCTCTGCCCACCCCGCATAATTCAAGCTGTGTGATATTCTCCAAAGCACTAACTCTGAACTGTATTAACAGCTCTTAAAACGCATTCGCACAGTACTAACCCTCACAGAAACCGGTAGATCACCACTACCTGAGTTTCTTCGGTGTGACCAAGAAACATCTTGATATAGGTCATGTGCTCTGGAGACAGAGGGAGCAAGAGAGTGGGGGACGGTGGGGGGCAGAGAACAAGAACATAAAGAGCAAAGTGAAGAAAACACAATCAAACTGGGAGGCAAAGCCTTTCCTGGCTGAGCGCCGTCAGGGTCCTCCAGCACATGAAAAATCTTACCCCAGATTCCCTGCTATATTAGCAGCGCTGGTTTTGTTCACCTTGACACACTCAGAAGGGAGGCACAAAACAGTCCGTCTAAACAGCGAAATGGCAGGCCCATGCCAGCCTCCCTCTGTACAGGTTTGGCTGAAACATCGGTGGGAAAATGGGCTGCGGAAAATTCAGTGAAACACAAGCAATGAGAAAACCTTTCTCTCCTCTTCAATTACTCAAAAATGGGGAAGGAGCATCTTTTCCCAAAGAACAAATGCTACACAAGACATGCCCTTTAAATCCTTTTGAAGGTTCTGTGACCTGTGAAACTATCTGCAATATCAGCAGGAGAAAGCCCTTTCCAGAACAAATGCCTGTGTTTTATGTGTACTGTATTTGCTAATCATTACTTCATAAGCAAGAGTAGATATACAGTGGGGTTATAAATAATGGCGGGAATGTAAAAGTGGATTGATCTGTCTGGCTATCTAGTAATACTCCTGGCACAAGACCAGTCTTGAATGGCTGCCAAC
This sequence comes from Trachops cirrhosus, assembly GCA_028533065.1. Classification (NCBI taxonomy): domain Eukaryota; kingdom Metazoa; phylum Chordata; class Mammalia; order Chiroptera; family Phyllostomidae; genus Trachops; species Trachops cirrhosus. Next base: position 133,048,169 of record CM052538.1, read on the forward strand.
TACCACGGAGCCAGCCAGTGATTTGTCTGGGGGTCCTGCCCTGTCAGGCAGAAAACAGTCTTAAAGCTGAACTCCCACCACTGTGCGCACTGCCTAGATCATGGCGCTGAGCATTTCCCGCAGCGTCCCCTTTCACCAAATTAGTCCAAAAATTACTTAAAAAATTTGGAGGAAAAGAAAACAAAGAACACAACAGAACCAAATGAAATTAAAAAAATTAATAAGCACCTTAATAATCCAAGCTGGGGATCATGAAAGAAAAACATAAAAATAAACATCTCAAGCCAACCTGAATTATAAAGGGGGTCACTGTGAACTGGGATGTAGTCCCAGAGGTAACTGTAGTTAACAACATAGATCTGCCACAAAACTTAATCCATCTGGTGTATCAAAGTTGACTGTGATTAGCTGTGGACCTAGGGGTGCAGAGCTCTTGGGACCTTCTTATAGAAGAGGCATCTGCATAATTCTGGACATTTTGGCAGCAAGGCTCAAAGAATTGAATCAGCCCACCTCCCAAATGGATCAGTTTCCTGTTAAAGAAGTGGGGTGGCTTGGAAGCAAGTCTGACAAGCACAGTATTTAAAAAAAAAACCTCTCCTTTGCAATAGAGATACAGTTGTGGGTTGATCATCTCCCTACCAGGCACCTGCCTTAACCCTGCCCTCTTTCTGGAGGAGAGGCTGATCCCAGGACTGGTGTCATGAACCACTTTTCCTGCGTGGACAAGGGAAGGTAGCCCCCCCAGCAGTTATCCCAGGACACCTCGCAGAGATGCAGGGCAGAGCCTGTCTGGCATTGTCTCTTGTATCCCTCAAGGCTGTCTCCCAAGTTCTTTGAAAGGTCAGCCCTGGTTTCAAAACACGGAAGGGAGGGTGGGAGGGAGGGAGGGAGGAAGGGAGGAAAGGGGAAAAAACAAAAGAAAAGGAAGAAATATGGGAAAAGTAAAAAAGAAGAAAGGAAAAACAGGAGACAAAATAAAAAGGAATAAAAACAGGAGGGAAAAAAAGAAAAAATCTCATCAAATGAGGAGCTCAATTCCAGCCTCAGCGAGGTACACTTGATTCATGGGCTTCAGACAGAGCAGGCTCTGCCTGACCGTTTCTTACACATGTGCAGTATCCTTAGAACAGATAAAGTAACAGGGAAGGCTTTCATGGAGGTAGCGGGGTGCACCATGCGAATCAAGAAGTTGCTAATTATTTAAGGATTGGCAAGTTGAATTTCCTCAAAGTGATGCGTGTTTATGGCTCAGAGACCGCAGAAGGGTGAGGCAGCTGCTTTGTTTGGATATTTTTTCATTTTTTATTGAATTTCATAAATACCAACCAAATTCAAACAAAACTGATTTAAATTTTACCTCATCACTTAAAATATATTTTGTCGAGTACAGTCTGTGCAGTAATCCTCTGCTATACTTTAATTTGGTTTTAATTTTATAGGCCCTGTTTTAACTGCATATTTCCAGACCTTTATTTCTCTCACAGCTCTTAGCAAAATGGTAGCTCATAAACACAAGCTCTGCTGTATAGACTTTGCATTTCATCCCAAAGTATTTCCTTTTTTATAGCCGTGGTCTTTCCATCTTAGTGCTGTGAGCCTGGGTCACAAATCTCTCTGCTATTCCAGTGTGTGACATCTTCGCTCGTTTGCCGCTGCTCATTAACAAACAATACTGCTGTGAAATTGGTTTAATGACAAAGTAATAAAATTGCTATTCTGCTCACAGATTGCCTGAGGCACTTTGAGCTCCTACAAGGCTTACTGTGGGTGCCAAGATACATTAAGCTGCTTATTCGTAAAAACTGCATCATCCGTTTTTTCACAGGTTTTTTCCCTTTCCTATCCAGCCCTGCTTCTTTTTATCTTCAAATAAAAAGATATATTTGCTTATGTTCTTCCAGGCTGTCAAATTTTTACTTGCATGCATATTTCTGGAAAATGAAATTATATTCCTTTTTTTTCTGGAAAGGTCACTCTGTCCCTACTACAAGGCTGTCCCTGGACAGAACATCCACGGCGTACGACATTAAAGCGGACTTATTTTCGTACATGACGTAAGTGGGAGCCAGGGTCGCTTGAACCTATTTTGGGAGGGCGAGGGAATGAAACTATTTATGGAATGGTTTTACCTTTTCAAAGAGCAAGGTCTGGAGACTCCTTATAATTTCTCTTCTCATATTAAAACCGAAAATTTTACATGAAAACAACCCACACAACTCTGGTAGTGACTACTCACATTAATATTTTATGAATAATAAAATATGTCTGCATTAAAGCAAAAATCTTCAGCAGGCACCTGTTTTCCATAATGAATTACATGTTCTGGGAAAGTAGCCTTTTTCCATTTGTCTAATGCCCATCCAGACCCGAAGATTTACTGCAGCAAGACAATGGGGAAATAACCCAATTGCGATTTGACAGGTGGGCAGGTCTTGATAATTATGGCCAGACATCTTAACACTGTGCAACTGATGTAAATAAACATCCACAGTACAGATCAATATTGCTTTCCTACTTTTGCATTTTGAATAACACATGCTAGCAATTTACATCCTTTTTCTCTTTCTGGCTGATTGGAAAGGCTGCATTCATTTAAACACATTGCATGCATACACACACTCCACATATTTCATTTAAAAGTATTCAATACACCCAACAGCCAGAACTGTACTTTATAATCACATTACAGTCACCTGCTGGTATATTTCTATTAATTATGTAAACTGATATTTCAAAGGCTCCAAAAAGCATCTGCATTGGCCATTTGAATACCTGCAATACCTGGATGACGAATTAAACACAAACCACTTTGGCAAAAAACTGAACTGTCAAGAATTTGGGCATCTTTTCCTCTTTTCTGTGTGCCTGGCATTCTTTACAATTTCATGAACTGTAGGTGTTTCCTCTTCTACATGCATCTGACCTCATAAATCTCAGGAACTGGAGATTTTATTACAGCAGCCAAAAGATCTGCAAGGCCTGTCAGTCCTACCAAGGGGCTGACACCCCCGAAGATGAGAGTGGGCCTGACGCGGTACGAGGGGCTGCGATGTAAACCAGGGGACAGAAATAAGCGGCCTGAGGGAGCAAGGTAACTGGTCACGGGCAGCCAGTGGAGAGTCTGGAAAAAAGGCCAGAACGGGCAGAAGGAAAGAAGGAATTACAGGCTCTGATTGGGAAATAAGGGAGAGAGAAAGGGAGAAAGAAACTATACACAAATGAGGTGATCATAAAATGATTATCTCTACATCATTTATTCTGATCTTCAGATCTTATTAATCCTGGAAACAAAATGTCATCTACCATTTCAAGACCCTGCGATGAGTTCATTAGATGTGTTGCTTCTCCCACAGTATCTGGATGTTACCATCACCTTCTTCATCTCTCTCTCTGTCTCTCTGTATGTGTGTGTATATGTTACACACACACACAATTTTTTTCTAAGAAATCTGAGAGTGAGAGGGATAAAGGTCATGCCCAACATATTTTAATATAAGAAACAATAAGTAGCAGAGGAAGGGACCAGAAGACTCTCTCAGGAATATAGCGCGAACTTAATTTCTGAAAATATTGCCTGTTATATTCTTTAAACGTGTTAAGGTGTGTGTATTGTCATTTTCTCCACATTTAAAAGCCTGCAATAGATCCTGTCAGCTGTTTGTACCTCAACTCTATACATTATAAAACTCAGGTATTTAATTTTAAACATTTGATAAATCATAGACAAACAGGGGCTTAGAAAAATAAAAAAAATACTTCTGAAAAAATATCTTTCAGAATTTTTGGTTTTCAGGACCATTTTGCCATGACTTGAACAACCCTCAAATGTGGGAATTCAGAAGCCACAAGTCCTCAAATTATTGGAGATACTTCTTTGCCTTTGTGTGTGTGTTGAGTGCCTCTATAAAATATCCAACCATCAAAAGCATTAAAAACCTTATGAAAAATAAAACTTATACATAACAATGTGAGGAGTTATCTGCAGAAAAGATGTTGGAAATTCTTCACACTCAGTCTCTATGTTACCTGTTAATTAATTATATTTACTAACCTCTCACCACATGCAGAAAAAAAATGTGCAAGTTTTTTTTCCAGGAATAGAAAGAGAACAAAAATGTGATGTAACAGAAATGAGAACAACAACAATAGCAATGACAATGACTTTTTGGAACTCCTACCAAGTGTTATAGTTCTCCCAGCAATCTTCTCAGTCAAGGACATTATTGCAATTTGACAGATGGGAAACTGAGGCTTCAAATTCAGGTTCAAACAGATGGTTAATAGTGAGACCAGAGGCAAACTCAGATCCTTCTTGTTCCAAATCTGTCTTTTCTACTCTATCTTGCTTCTCCTCCATAAGAAGTGACTACATGTAAAAGTACCATCTTCTATCTACTAAAGGACCACAAACCAATGTTATATCCCAGACTCTTCTAGACAATACCTTCTGTTACTTAACCTCTTATATATATGGGTATTCAAAAAGATATGACCTTTTTCTGAGAAGACTCTTCTGAGAAGTAGTTAGATAATACACATGAATTACTTAGATACTTTACAAAGAAAGCTGTGATTTCAATGTAGTCAATATTGTGCTTCGCTTAGTTAGAACTAATCAAAAACAGCATCTTCTATCTTTCCACTGGGCCAACTCCATTCTCTATGGCTGAGACCTGCACCATTAACCTTGGAGAGCCCTCAGAACGTGAGTGGCACTGCTCATAAAGATCAAAAAGAAAGGGATTCACAGCTCACATCCAAATGATCATAGATTATTCCATGACAAACATTAACAATAAAAACAAATAATAATTAATTTAATTCTGTCTGTCTGTCTTCCTCAGTAGACTGGAAATTCCAGGAGGGTAGGGATTATGACACTTTGGTTTGCCAATCTCTCTCGCACCTAGCACTAGAAATATCTCTTATCTGACCACCTGTCCAAATATTCATCCAAGTATAAGAAAACAGGTAGAGAAGCCTCTCAAAGACATTTTCCTTACACACGTCTGATTCTTTTCAACAGCTGAATTTCACTGTAGTGAGTCAGTGCCATGGAAGAGGGAATGGAGGAACCAGGAATGGGTAGAGGCAGAGAGAGCTTCTCTTCTAAAAGGCAAGAAGTACAAGCTCTGGCTGTGGCAATTTGCTCTGACCTGTGGGGGAATGTGTATGAGCTTCCGAGTTCCTGAAACTTTCTTCCCATTTTTCATTTTATTTTCGCCTCCAACTGCATGGGGAGAGGGGAATATGTTTCTGAAGAAATTCAGAAGAGGATATTGTATAGGCTTTTGTGGGTATGGCTAGGGCTCTATGCCTAATTATAACATTGAACTTCAGGGAGAATATACTCCACCTTCTGAGAATGGATGTAATGATTTTGTTCCTTTGTCCTTTACATTTGATTCTGAACTGGAAGCTCCATGAGGGCAGAGGGCCTGTTCTGTCCCACTCTGAATACATCACGTCCAACACAGTACTGGCGCCATGATAGGTACTTGGACAATAGTAGGTGCTCAATAAATGTTTGTCAACAAACTGAATGCATGGTTTTGAAGGAAATAGCAAATCTAATCCCCGATTATATTTTATGCTGGCTAGTATTAGCATAAGTTTGAATTTATTAAACATACACTGACTGATGATAGAGGTGACACCTCACCAAATTACTGGCTGGAAGGAAGAAGCCAGTTGGAGGTTCAACTTCATCTGCAGACAACATACCACAGAAATAAGCAGAGCTGATTACACAATGAATCATTACATGAAACATTTAGAGATATCCAGAAATAAAAAAAAGCAACTACCAAATACTCACAACCTCCCTGTGACATGGGGCAATACCACTGACGCCTGCAGGGGTCACTGCGTCATGAAGTGCCTGAGGCCTAGAGCCAGGCTAACGAGATGTGGATGCAGATGCAGACTTAAAACCCTCGTCTTTCAGGATTCTTAAGATATAGACCCAGCAGTGGAATTGCTGGATCAAAGGGCAGGTCCATTTTTAGTTTTCTGAGGAAGTTCCATACTGTTTTCCACAGTGGTCGTACCAGTCTGCAATCCCACCAACATAGCAGCACAATTTACAATAGCTAAGTGCTGGAAACAACCTAGATGCCCAGCAGTAA
>CM052538.1:133054799-133251239 GCA_028533065.1 Trachops cirrhosus
GGGGGGGGCCCTATAATGGGATTAAAAGATAGAAACTGTACTGAATAATCTAAAATAAAAAAATTAAAAAAAGGAAACTATATGATCAAGCTACATCCTTTTATGTTTTTTTTTCTTTGTGATAATTAAATCATTGGAGTAGAAGGATCTTGGAGGCAGGGCGGTATGCTGGAAATAGGTCTGGACCCAGCACCAGGCGTGTCACCTTGTGGCTGTGCCCTAATGTGCTGCGTGGCCCTGAGCAACTCATTTCCCCTCTCCACGCCTCCATTTTTTCTTGTAGAATGAGAGTTTTAGGTTAGATGGTTTATAAGGCCTTTTGCATTTATAACTTATTTCATTTAAACTATCCCATTTTCATTATTCAAATGATCAATTAAACAATTTATTATCAGCTGTCCAGAATTGACAGGAATATGATTTTACATTTTAAATTCCTCCTTACCTCTGAATGAACTGTTAACACTGCTAAACAGTTTTTACTGCTCAGATGAGACCCTTCAGTAGCACCTTGGGACATAGACACTGAGTAGTTTTTCATCCTATACGCCACTTTTCCAGCAACTATGAGGGGCCAGTATTTCTGTGACCCCGCACTGAAGCCGACATCTAGATCCTCGAGAGCAAGTAGACCACCACAGTTTCCACTCTCAAAGGGTAGCAGTTCCACCCTTATAATAGAGTAAACTTTTCTTGAGCTGGTTTTACATTTGCTGTAAAGTTGATGGTAAACAACTCTCCTTTCCTGGGCACAGGCTTATCAAAGAGTGAGAACAACTGAATTCTGGTTGGTGTGTGTTCCTGGGAGGCACTCGACAGGTTTATTATAAAATTTAGCTCTGCTGTAATTATAATTTCATTGACTGTGTTTGATACTGCATTTAATGCCCCCCTTTAAATAAAGATTGAAGAGCCACAAAAGAACATGTTCTCATAAACGACTCAGCCTGTCATATCATTCCATTTTATTATGCATGCCCAGTTTTCTGAAGAAATTGTAAAATTTTCATGTGTTACTTCAGATATATAGTCAGGACTGGATAGATAACAAGGATGGTTCATTCACTGCATTCAAGGGGAAAAGAGCATTGTTTCTGGACAATTTTCAAATTCACTGAAAAGGAAATTTGTTTGGGATTCTAGGCCTCATCTGTATCAGTGGCACCCAATGAGAAGACTGGAGAAGAAATATGCTTATTTTGAAAAGAATTCTTGACAGACATGAACTCTAAAGTAGCAACATCTCAATGCAAACTATGAATGCAGGAAGGAGACTATTAGAAAATAGGAAGGTTTTCCAGTGTGAAACTGACTTTAGAGATTAGAGAGCTTTGAAAGCCAAGTACAACTTCTGAAGAGAGTGTGGTGGGGAGATGGAGAAGGGGAGGGTAGGGGTGAGGGCTTGCTAGTTAAATTGTGTTTTGAGTCAGATGTGATGGTACGGCTACCACACAAATGTTCCACTGATAGGAATATTTAAATAGCATAGTTATAGCTGCCCATAAATTCCAACTTTATTCCTCCCTTACTGTGTAGTCAGGAATTGAAAAAAATAATTAGCTCCGAAAATATCAATGTCTAGAGTCAGTTTAGACAACCTTGACAAATGAAGGGGGTTATTTGGGCAGAGAAATCATCTGATATTACCATCTCAATAACTGCAAATTCAAGGGCTTGTTGTGAAATTGTGCATATACCTTTGGCCTGGGGTTTGAGTTCTTTTGCTCTCCTCAATATGGGGGCCTACTTGGCAAAAAGAGATTTAGGAAAGAGCTTATCCAAATGATCAAGATAAGGCACTGTGCACAGCCTCTACATAAAAGCTAAATAAGATACACTTTTCATAAGATGGCATTTCATTTTTCTCTACTGCTGCCTTTAAAAATGTATAAATCGCTATGAAAGTGACAAGCCAAAAGTGTATGAACGGTCACTGTGGAAGTAAATTACTCTGGAGCAGTGATCACCCTGCAGCAAAAGGTCCCTGCTCTTCCCGGCCAGGTCAACAACTCGCCATTAGGAAGGTTGTTTTTGTTTGGTTGCTGACCTGTTGGGGAGCAGAATGCCAAGGAATTTCACAGAGAGAAAAAGTCATGATGTAACTCCAACCTCTGACAAGATGTTTAACGTTCCTAACTATGGAAGCTTGTGGGATGTCTCCTGAAGTCCAGACTTTTATGGCATAAAAAGCTTACCCCTTTTTATCAGAAAGATGTTCTTTGTTACTTTGCCTACTACTCCATTTTTTTATGAAGAACTTTGAGCTTTAAATAAATGTAAACCTTTTTTTTTTTTACTCCAATTGGAAATTTTTAATTATGAATTGACAGCTTGCTTTCTACAGCTTTGTGCCTTAGGACACTCCTGTATGACCATATATGGTGGCGCTCTTTTCAGAGTGCCCTCTGCATAACAGTAGTCAGTGTGGACCTGCCCCTAAGTCCCTAAGCTCCTCCCTGTGCCCTTTATCACCAGGGCCTCTTCTCTTTCTGGACAAGCTCATCTGCTCCCAGGGCCTTGAATAACATCTGTACCCTCAGACCTACCTTTCCTTCCCCTTGTGCGGTCCCACAACGTTTCCTGTTATTCTGACCTCTTCCCCGACAGGGCTCATCTCTGTTTTATGCTATCTATTGTGAAAACAAGATCATCTTCCCAGAGAAACCATCAGGCCCCACTCAGATCTGCTGTCATTGTGGAAAGAATCCTCAAGCCCTTGCTCCCCAAGGCACAGAGCCCAGAGTGGCTGCAACTTCTTTTTCTACTCCCACCCCACCCCATGCCGAATTAGTCACGAGGTCTGGCCACACTTTTTAACAAGAGAGACACAATCAGTTTCTTTTTCTTCACTATTCAGGTTCTCTTTCAGTCACCTGTAGTCTACTGTGACTGGTCTTTCTCCCATGTTTCTAATCAATTCAAAATACAATGGTTAAAATAATTTTCATCTCACTTGCTTTGACTATATTTGTTTTTCAGTTCACAGGCTTAGAGTCATAAAATAATAGAATTTTAAAGATGAAAGGACCTTAAAAATCACTCAGCCCCTACTTTTTCATGGATGAGGGAATTGACACTAAATTGCCCAAGATCATACAGACTGAGCTGGAATCAGACCCAGGCTGCTGACGACCCGGTCGGTTCCCTTCAACACCACTCCGTTGCAGCCTTTGTGTGAAGACTGAACCTTCCTCCTCGCCAGTCCCCCAATAAACCTGTGGACTGGGGGGTCTGTCTCTCTCACTACACCTCACACACTTGAAATTTATTTTTTCTCTCGTTGGGGAGAGTTGGTTTCTGCCCAGACTCCTTTGCTCAATTTCCCCATGTTCATGGCCTCTCATACTATTTCCATCTAACTATTAAAACACTTCCTTCCTCTGATTCAAAATGGACTTCAAATCTAATCTCTTCCAAAGATTGGCATGCTAGTTAGTGTACCTGCTCACCTCAATACTCGGCTTTTATGTGCATTTTCTCCCCCAGCCTTTTCTCTAGCTTATTTGAATTCAGTTCAACAAGAAGTTACGAGGACTTACTAAGAGTTCAGCACTGTGCTTCTGTGTAATCCCCTCGTTTCTGAAAAGGCAGGAAAAACAAAAAAACAAAACAGGCCAATCCAGAAATTACATCACACCACCAACTAGTTTGGAAACATAGCCCAAAATGAGGGCTTTCATTCATAAAACACAACCTCATTTTATTCTACTGTGTTTCCTAGAAAACTCATTTTCTCTATGAATCCATTTTGGTCTATATGTACATATTTCTAAGAGGCTATGGAATAATTTCTTAGACGCTCTAGCAGTGGAAGCTCTCATTATTGTTTTCTTTGTTAATGATTTACTAGCATTATTGGGAAAATCATATCATCTCCATGAACTGCCAATTTTCTCAAGAATTTTTATGTGTATTTTTCCCCTTCAGAACAAATATAATTCATTATAACACACTGCAAGGGATGCCCACAATTGCTTAATAAAATTGTGTCATTAGAAGTACTATTTAAAATTAGTGAACTACTGCTTCAGGCTGGAAATATTTTTATTGTATAGAGATTTTCTTTTGTAATGGAATTTGACTTAGTCATCATACCTAAAATTCTGAATTCACTTCCTCACCAACCTGATAGTGCATTGGTGGGCATTATTTATTTAGGGTATGAGATAAATAGGCTTTCCTTCTGAAACCAAATTATTGGCAATTCTTTAATTAATCTAGTAGAAGATGAATTGAGACCACAGGATATGAGTTCCTGCTGGTACTCTAAAAACATGACACTCCTACATCATAACTAGTGCTCAGATCCCCAGGGACCCAGCATCCTGGAAATGTTACCCTAAATGAGAGCCAGAGACTACTGGTTACTGCGGTGGAACCAAGGTACGGGTTTAATTTACCTGCAGAGTTTTGGAACTGGGGCATTTTTTTAGTCCATGGGTTATGGCCCCATTTCCAGAAAAATCTAGCTGAGTCTAATGTAACCTAGCAAATCTTTCAGATGAAATAATCTTGAGGGAGGTAAGTTGTCATTTTCTGACATATTATTTAGGGCTCAGCTCCGGTTTCATTCTTCTTCCTTCCCCACTTAAACCCCCTGCTCATTCTCCATAAGCGCCATTTTCTAATTAAGGAAAATGAAATTTGTAATGTGTAGAAGGGGAGACGTGACTTCCCTTGTGAGTCAATCTCACTCCTCCCTGCACACCATTAAAAAATAGAATCCAAGGGTGGTTGTTTTTTTAATTGGCATCACTTTGTCTTTAGTGCAAAACACATGGCAATAATTTAGTGAACTTCAGTGTTTCTCTTGTGGCAAATTGATAGCATAATTTTATTATGAGTGGAACAATCACTTCTGGGAGCAGGAGAGATTCTCTCAGAACTACACATAACTCGGTTGACTAAATGTAATACTTGGAGAAGGTAATGAAAACAGAGCTGAGGCTCAGCAAGGACTAGAAGATTTCAGTTTCTTGCTCCTGTCAAAAGGCTACTCAATAAATCATACCTGAAGCTTATTTAATGTCAGAAGCCAGTAAGCTGACAAAGTGCATTGGGGCGCTCACCTCAGAAAAGGCACAGAGAGTCATGCGATCTCTGGTCCCTGGACCCGGTGGGGTCATATAATCCGTCTATGGATTTTAATAAGTAACCTATTATGTTCCCTTTGGTGCTAATTATTTTACACTTCACTTGTTTCCTGTTTACTGACATGGCTTCAGTAATTTCATTAAGAAAAAATTACGATGACAGTTAATCCGTTCGACTTTTACTATTCTATTCTGCAGGGAATTTCTACTTTTTTCTTTTACATTCTCCCTCTGCACCAGCCCCTTACACCCAACACAAACGCAAAAGCACCGACTCCATGGGAACATCACAGGATAACACGAAACCTGCTTGTGTAGCAAAGCAAACGGCTATACTGAGTGAGGTGCACAGATCTAAGACTATCAGGACTTAGTAACTCCCAGCTAAGAAGGTATTTGAAATTTACCCTATAGAACTCTTGGCTTAAACCTTCAGGTAACACAGGAAACAAAACCTGCCCGGACCAAATTCCACTATGCTATTTTGTACACTCTTTTATGAAAAGGAAATTTTGCTCATGGGCATTCAAAACTACCCAGGCAACATTTCGACTGTACTTACAACAAAGTAGTAAGAATCAGGTCCACAAAAAACAAACAAACAAACAAACCCACTTTGCCCAATGAAACCTTTTCGCATTTCACTGTGTAAAATACTTATATTCAGTGCATTACTTATATTCAATACAACATTCTCATCATCACACTACTGGACTCAGACTCTCCTCTTTTGAAAAGGATAGTTTTTTGATTTTTAGAGAACCAAGTGCAGAGACGGAAAGAACTGTCACGTGCTTCATCATTTTTAAGTGAAATGATACCCAAGATCTAGGTTTAAAACAGAGGACAGTTAATCTTGAAACTAACAAAATGTCACTATCAGACAGGTGAAAGTATGCACGTATGTGTGACCATCTCTGTGGAGACCTATCCATCGACACGGAAGAAAGGAGCTGCCCAGCAGTCTTTCTATGACGCACCCTTAGTAAAGAACGGCCCGGCCCTTCCTCAAGAATTGACCTGCAACCTTTAATTCAAGACCATTAAAGACACTTTTTTTCACTTGTGGGCTTTGAGGTAGATTTGAATCCAGACCTTTGGGGATTAATCCACTGTCCCTACCACTCCTTTAGTAATTACCGCTAAAGTTTTTGCTTATCTAAAGGCTTTAAGGAAGTTTGGAACTCGAGAGGTCGACATTAAACAGCCTGAAACCTCAGCTTGCAGGGACTTATCTAAAAGATAAGCTATATCTAAAGACAGACGGGAAATCTCCTATCTTTCAATGTTTACCTTGCAAGGGGAAAAGAGAAAGAACTTTGCAAGTGTTGCAACCTGAGTGCAGAATTAACTATTTGGGATGAGGGCAGGGAGTTAGTTGCAAATCGGTATTAAACACTCAGCCAGCAATAATGCTTCTGACTCACTCATAAAAAACTACGTTTTTCTATTGTGAGTATAATGAAACAATGAAGCAGGAAAAAGATGTGAAGAAAGCAAAATTTAAAAAAACATCAAATAAGTATGTATTTTTCTACTCAAGTTTCTAATAATTTTGCAGATAGAAAATGGTTTTCCTTGTTTCCAGAATAGAGGAAAGAGTTCTGAGTGTCATGCATTGGATAGAATTTCTGAGATAAGCCCCGGGAGGTGCCACCTAACCCACGCTGGCTCTCTAGTTCTCAAAAAACCCAACACAATGGAAACAACAGCAACGACAACAAAACACGTCCTTAAGATCAAGAGGTTAATAGGGCCTACATTTACTCATTACCAGAGCAGATTCTCAATTAGGTAACTTTGGAAAGCGGCTCTCCGGTGGATGACTGCATGAATGAATGAGTGAAGCGAATGAGGATCTGGTCTAAAGACTATTCATAAAGTACTTATTTCCCTGAGAGTACATTTTTGGAATAAATTTAAAAACACTCTCACTGTGGGTAAAGGAAGATGTGAAGAAAAATAATTTGCTGGAAAAGGCACTGATGTGGCCAAAAGCACTGAGAATTAAGAACCAAGTTGTAGCCACCAAGACTCTTATTTTTAATAGTAAAAAAATGTAGAGAAAGCAAACAACACAGTATTGGGATATTCTGACCATTTTGCCTGCCTTTTAATGCCTTCTAACTTAAGGGCTCTGTTTAAATTTTATATTTATAAACCCCTTTACATTTTCTGTATTCTAGAGATAAGTTAAGGGGTAACTTGAAAATTCCCTTTTAAAAAATGTTTTTAAAAATGCAGCTTGATTCATCTGTGACTGAATCTGTTGCTACAGGATAGTTTTGTAATATTTTTAATGACTAGTCTTCACTTTTTTCCTATTTAAAAATAAGTGAATCGCAAGTCAATAACACCCTCCTTTAAAATCATGCAACCCATCTGCAACATAGACTTTTATTTCTGTGTTACTTTGAGACACCATGTAGATCATGCCAATTGAGATGGATAAAGGACTTATTTGAGTGAGCCTTGTCTCTCTTCCAAATACTGGTCTAATGAAGTACAGGGTAGGTGCAGGCTGGTGCCTGACGCAGGGCGCGTCTGTGCAGCTCATTGTCTTTATCAATCCAAGACAGGCTCATTCTAAAACTCTTCAAATATCAAAAACAGTCTACATTGTGGGCCAAATTTCTCTCCATACGTACAGACTTTTGAGAACGGCTAACTTTCAGCATGAGAAAGGTTACCTTCAAAAAAATTCTCATTTAAAATTTCTTTAAGGGGCATTTTTTGGAACTGTTTCAGGAACTTCTTGCATTCCTTTTTTTGTTGTTGTTGTTCGGTGCTTTCTCTATAGCACTGGACTTTCCTCTAAATGAGGAACTTTTTTTCTCCCCTTATTGGCATTCCAACCCAGCAAAGAAATATGCATCCTGAGATAATACTGCCAGTTTGCTATGAAAACCATATTTCATTCTTTCTCTGCAGAGCTAAAGGGAAAAGCACAAAGGAGCTGGTATAATTGAATGTAAAGGATTGCAACGAACCTCCCCTTTGAGTTCCCTCGTTGGCATCCCCTTACTTGGTTTCCCCTTCTACTCCTTTTGTTTGGCACAGCAGCTTGCCCAAATTTGGACTGAATCTCAATTTCTGGAAATGGTACTTGCGTCTCGACAGGATAGAAGGTGTCCAGAAAAGCTGATGTGATGTGGCTGTGGATTGGAGGCACAGCTGCCCAGGTACAGCAAATATCTCCAATTAGCAGACAAGTGTGGGAAGTCCACAAAACTGATGCAGAAAGTGACATGGGAGAATATGGTAATGCTCCCTCTTTTTTCAAAATTGGTATGTCATATGTCGATGCCCTGGTCACCCCAATTACCTGTGCTGTGGACAGAGCAAAATGAAACCCATTTAAATTTCAGGGCAATCCCTCTGGTTAAACATGAGTCACGTGTCTTTTTTTTTTCCCCCACATCTTTTAGTTCTCTTCCCAGTTCTTTTTGGTTTTCCTCTCGGAAATAATTGCAGTTCCCCAAGAAATGATCGTGTGACTATGGAGACAGAGTGATTGGAGCCTGTATAGAGATGTTAAGAGACTGAAGACCCTACTGGTGACACAAAGTCAGTCCTTTCACCCCGTGAATGACTGACTGTTGGGAAGAAAATGCTCTGCTTCAGTAAAAGACTTCACGGGGATCGCTGGCACCATACCCCTTGGCATCTGCCTCCCTCCATGGTCACTGATTTTTCTGGCATTGAAAACCATTGGAAAGAGAAGCATTTCACCTCAAGTTCACCAAAGTGGAGTTCAAAAGCATGCATTTTTGCATTCATTTCCTCAGCATCGACAGCTTCAGCACATTCAAGGCTGACAATGAATCCAGCACCTGGCAAATGTGACTTGAGATTCAAATGGATTTTTATTCAGAAACATAGATGTTACTCAGAAATAATCACCAAAGACGGCAGCTCTGTGTTTAATAAATGGCCACAGTGGAAATTGCTGAGCAGAGAGGGTATTTGGTCCAGCAGGCTTGTTCCCTTCAGGTTTATCTCAACCCCACCTCCTCGGTTTATCACTCTCTCCCTCAATCCTTTCTCTCTTGAGATAAAGTGTCCAGCTGTCTCTGTACTTCATTTAGATTGTTTGCACCACAGGCCAATTATTCCATATGTTTACTACAAAATTATTTTACTCAATTCCCAGCTTACTTTCAATGTCCTGATATTACAACGTATTTCCTGGTGTCTGCTCTCCGTGCTGTGGAATGACAATACACACACCTTTGAAAATGGGTTTTCTGTGCTGTTAAGAAGTGCCACCTCTTTTCCTGTTTACCCAACTTCCTACTAATTAAGCTTCAGATTGGGCTTGGGGATTCACCGACCTGGGGCCTGACGTTGACCCTGCCTCCAAGCCCACCTGAGAACACTAGTATTTGCCCCTCAAGTGTGAGCAGTACACGTCTACCTGGACTGATGGGCTCCTGAGGAGAACACTCTGTTCCTGCCCATATCCGAATCAGGACTGGGAAGTGCTTCTAACAACCTTTGATTTGCAGAGCACTTTAAACCCTACAACATGTTTTCACACACAAATTCTTTTGTCTCCACATTGTTCCATTTCCCAAATAACAAAAGCAGTCACCTGGGTAGTTAATGAGCCTTCGTAAAGGGAGAGGAAAAAGGGCCAGAGAGAGAGCTGATTCCCCAGATAACTCTTCTGGAACAGTTCCTTAGTCCTACCTGAACAAGTTCCTACACATTCTAGGAAAATTCCTCAATGTGGCCAAACTGAAGGAGGTAAAACAAAACTGACCCTTTCCAGGAGGAAGTTCTACAAAGTGGAGGTCCGGTTATTGAAAGCTATTCAACCTAGAAAGATTGTTGTAAGACCACTGATGAAAACACGGCACAAACAGGACACAGACATTTAATATCTTCAGTTGGAGAGGCTGTACAAGGACATTTAATCTGTTACCCCAAGGAAGCCTCTGAACTACCTTCAACTGGAAAGTTCTTTGAAATTTAAGTCTCATGCATTTTTATTTGGGGTCCTGGAGACAGCCTTTTATCAAGAAAGTAAGTCCTTTATTCCAAATAGACCTGTATTCTGTCAGTAAGTCCCCTGTGGAGTTTGCCTGTTGGCATAGACATGGGATATAATTACTGCAGTGACACGAGTTTTGGAAACTACAGCATTTCTTCTCTTTAAAATTAACCTGGAAATAAAACTTAAAAAATTAAATTGTAATTCTGATATAGCATTGAGAAAAGTTACATGAGAACATGGAAGTGTCATGATTTTTCTCATACTACTTTTATTTTTTAATCCATTTCATTAATAAATATTTATTTTATGTCTGTGGTAAAGCACCATACCAGGTATTGTAAAAAATTCAATTATAAAACAAACACAAACTCTACCCTCAAGGAGCTTGTACAATAGGACCTAGAAATTAAATATAAATATATCCTCAAAGTACTTTTAGTTTAAGGGATTCCAATTGTTAAAGTTAAAACTTTGCCATATTTTAATGATGATTATTGTTAAAGATGTATAAATACATCCCAACAAATTATTCAAAGAAGAACTTCTTCATTAAAAATTTTCTTTTAAATCTTTTGTCAGTGAATGCTTGTAAGAATGCCTCCTGAGGAAAACACCAGAGCATTTACACCTAAAACTTCCCTTCAAAACAGCTATCCTTCAGAGATATTAGAAACCCTAATCTTACCGCCCTGGCATCAGAGAACTACAAAAGAAAAAGATCATTGGAGAAACTACAAAAGTCTATCTTTGTTTAACACAGAAACTATGCATAGTAAGTTGTCTGTAAAATTTTAGTCCCCTTGAATATGTCTAGTTGCCCCTGGAAGAAATCTCCATTCCAGTTTTTAAGGTACTTAATGACTTCTTAATTGATATCATTGTATGAAATCATCTTATTTCTCCCATTTTTACAATTATTTATTTGCAACTATTTAAACAATGATAGCATCTCTTGCATATGCCAGCACTATGTTGAACACTTAGCATGCAGCATTTCTTGCAGTCTTACAGCTATATAAGATACATATGACTACTGTCCCTATTTTACAGATGAGAAAACTAAGGCTTAAAGGGGTAATCGATTTGCTGAAGGTGAAACATCTGACAAATGGTGGAACCAGGATTTTAACACCACAGGATCTGGTTCCAGAGTCTAAGTGCGTGCCTACCATGCTATATTTCCCTTCAAGCTTTAATCAAGCTTCAGCCAAATTATACCAGGTTCACTTCTCCACTGTGAAGAGGTTATTCAGACTGAAGATGCATATTCATTTCTCTGCTTTTCTTTTCTCCTAATGCACACACTTTGATTGTTTTACAGCTAATTTGATCTTCCACGAACTAGCCAGCATTGAGAGCCAATCCCAACACATGTGATTAGCTATAGCAGATAAATGCACACACTGCAGATCTGGATATCATTTTTTTTAGTCTTAATTAGATGATTGATTGTTTATGGACTTCTGAGAGCCACCTGTACAAAAAAAGATTTGGTTCCATAAATTCTGCTCTTTTCTTGAAATCACATTTTGATTTGGTGTATGATCACTTTTATGCATACTCCTTACTGTGAATACATGGGAAAAGCCCATTAAGATTATTTCTAACATTGGCTGCTAAGATAAAACAATCTTTAATTCACTTAATTATCTTCTAAACTTCCTTTTTGCTTATTTGTTCTAAAATTACTGACGGACCTTAACAGCTCTATTTTTATTGCTTATTGCTTGCGTCAAGTGCATGGACCCATGTTCTATCGCTTATTACCATAGAGGTTACTTTCCAGTGCTACTTAACTACCCCGACCTTGCTTGGCCTTTCTGTTTTAAGAGGAAAGTGAGAAGCAGAACCGGAACAATAAGTCTGCCATGATTTTCTGATCTGTATGCCTCTGTACTGTTCTAATTCTTTGCCTACATGCCTCACAGCACACAAGCCTAAGTCTTGGCCTCCATCAGACAAGTGGGTATTATTTCCTAGCAGAGGTGACTGCATGAGAGTGAAGAACAGCTGTCTGATCCCTGTGCGTTTTTGCTGAGAGCTCTCAGGGTCTGGAGAAATAGGTTATAGTCCACTTTCCTCATGTCTCTTTGTCATCACTTGGCACTTAAGAACAGTGGTTATGAAGCCTTTGGAAATTAGATTGGATAGCTTTCTCTGTTTCAAAGTTGACTTCATCAAGGCTTTGGACAGTTTCAAAATGTGCTAAAGAAGCTGGTATCCTCTCTTAAATTTCTTTTTGAAACCCCCAGAAATTCAGTAACTATATGGAATTCCTGGTAGTCTTTTAGGGCTACTTACTGTATTGTCCTCATGAGTCACACCTTATTATTAAAGTTACGGTAGCCATTAGCTAAGAATTGACCTCAGGGCAGGATTAGAAGGTTTTGGGAAAGGAAGTGTGAAAATCAGGAAGAGGGAATTATTTAGCAGAGATGTATGTGTCAACGTTTATGCCAGATTATGGCAAGTATCCCAGGCAATAGACTGTCACGTCCTAACCCTTGGCACTCTGTGGCAAATGTGGCTCAAATAATAGCGAAACAAGAAATCTAAAGTATCACACCAACAGAACTCCTCATACATACCTAGGGGCTCAGTGGAATTCAGAAAATACAGGTGCTCTTTCCAGGTTTCAGCCAGGTGTCTAATTGTAAGAAATGCTCATCTTTAGACACAGGATTTTAGCCTCCTCATTTTTCTAGTGTAATGACCATATCAAAAAGTACAGGAAACAAATGATATAGAATAGCACTTTCAAAAAAAGCAAGATCAAATGTCAAGGTCAAATATCAATGTAAAAATATTTCTTTCTCCCTCAAATCCCCCCTACAACCTCCCTCAACTTGCCCTAAATTTACAAAAATTATGATTCTCAAGCAACATTAACTTCGTCAAGGACCAATGGATATAGAGTGGCCCAGCTCGGTAATCAGTATGTTATCAAAAAGGTGCAGGGAAGATAAGTCTCCCATAGTTAATACAGGATGCATTTATTTTATTGTTTTAGACCACTGATAGCTTGTGCTAGGAATATAAATGAGAAAATACATGTTGACATACATGTATCTATACTATGAGGCTCCTATCAACACATAATCATATATACATTCAGGTCTGGAGATTACAGCCTTTATTCCAAGTTTTTGGTCCAAAGGGTATCTTTAAATGTACATAGTTCCAATCTTTAGAAGAAAATTAAAGTGAATTCAAGTCTGTATTGTCTATCCTTTCTTTCTGCCTTTCTTTTCAGGTTAGCAGTTTATTTCTGCATTAATCACCCTGACAGAAGCAAGGCAACTCAATTTTCTGCTTCTGTAGGTAGGCACATCACTTTCTGTACAGCACTAGGCATGAAAAGGGCTGCGGCTAAGCTTTGGTTACTGGTGTAATTGAAATGCTATCCACACTATAGGGTGCATTAAAGTCAGATAACGGCAGTTCCTGTGGCCAATTTAAGTAGCTTGACTTCCCTGGGAAAAAAAAAATTGCCTGACAGATAAGGCAGACAAACTGGCTAATTCTCCAAGCATGTCTCTCATTGTGATCCTAGAAAAATGAGAAAAAAATGAATCACAGAACCACAAAATCAATTGACCCTCGGGTAGCTCATCAGGCAGCGAGCCTGATAAACCTAAAAGCTTTGTTAATGTCTGCCTGCCTGTATCCCACAGATAGAGCACTTTGTAAATGAACCTGCTTTGATAAATATATTAAGGAAAGCTGTGAATAAAGGCAGAGACTTCTCATTTGTAAATACAACCTCTGCTACATGGAATTAGAATGATAAAATGGAGTTCCATGTAATTAAGTTTGTATAAGGCCTGAAATCCGTGCAAATACTTTCCCTGAATTTTGAAAGAGAACTGTCAGTTCAATTAATCTGAACATCACCCCAAGAATGTACTGAACAAAATTAAGCTGCTGATAAAACCTGGGCCAGTATTTTGATAAGTAATTCCTATATCATTTCTTGGCCACTGTGATCATTTTATTTAATCCTCTGCCCCTCCTTTCCCTCAGTTGCCCTCTAAGCCACATACAAAGGGTGATGGTTCGTGCACCCCCACAGGAGTGATCTGCCAAGTCACAAAGCTCAAAATGGGAAAAAAATTTTCCTGTGTTAGAAACAAATTGGGGTAAATAAATTTCTATTAGGAAATGCTAAGAAGTGTGTATCTACATCACTCCTCAAAGCCTAGACAAAAGAAACCTTCTCAGAACTTAGAACTCTATATGTGGACTGCACAGAAAAACCCCAACACACACACACACACACACACACACACACACCCCTGCCTATTTTCAACAAGAGTGACCTGAACAGAATTTATGGTTGAACTGGAGAAATGCAAAGCATTAGAGATCAGAAAAGTGAAGCCGGGAGGAAGAGCAAGAGAGGAGAAACAAGAAAGAGGGAGGGAGAAAAAGAAGAGGGATAAATCTTACAAAACCACCTACCTAGCTGCCTTTTCCTCTCCCTACACACTACTTTCACACCTCAGTTTAGAAACACAAAAAAGTTATCCTCCTCAATTCCATTTGTTTCAGAAACAAACAAAAAAAAAGAAAACAATTTTTTAGAAATCTCATTTTAGCCATGGGAGAAAGACATTGATTTGGGGGTCACTCACCAGTTGTTTACTTGGAGAATTGTAAGTCCTGTGTCTTGAGCTAACTGTTTCTTCTGCTCTTCGGAAGGGTACGGATGCTAATGAGAAAACAAATGTTTTAAAAGATGTATCAGAAATTAGGAAAGAGTCACTTACTTCTAAGAATGAAACTCTTTGTGATTTCTTTGATCTATGGCTTGATTTTCCTAATTGCAGCTTTTTGAAAAAATCATGTGTGGACAAAGTGGGACAGGAATCCAGAAACTTGAATTGGCAACCCCTCCAACCACCCGCCGCCGGTTCCTGCCACACTTGCAGGGCCAGAGTAAAAACAAGGTGATTCAATTATTCAATTTCTTTAACCTGTCGGGATGTAAAGCACCTTTGTGATGATGTCAGAATTTTGATTATTGACAATCACTTCAGTTACACGAAGGGAACTAGTTTCAGGACCATTTTACTTTGCTTCCTAGGAAACCTATGTTATCTTTGTGAGGTGGCTCAATACAACCCTTATTTCCTAGTTAATCTGGGGTTATTGACAGTAAAAGTTTGAAAAGTGAGATAGTATGTAATCACAGCAATTCTTGGAAGCCACGGCAACCGATTCAATTACAATAGAGTTTACTGAGAGTGTATTATGTTCACTCCGTTGAGGGACAGTGGAAGAGTCTTTCATTTTCACTGGTTACTGCTCTGGGTTCACAGGGTCGCACACAATGACCCCACATCAATTATGTGCAATGCTTCATATAGACATTTTACATTTTGCCTTAAAGAATGGCAATAAGAAAATAAAGCCATAGATTTTAGTACTTCTTAAGTCTTACTTTTCATCACAATTCACCAACATTTGTAATGAACCATCCTCCCATCTCCAAACCACTTTCCTCTCCATTCTGAAATCCAGGCCTGTTATTTTTGATTCATGTATGTACTTGGAGATATGGTACTGGTGTGTACACTGTTATAAAACATGCCTGTTAAATAGGTCCCTGCTCTATAATCACTGGTCTTCTTAAGCAGAAAAGTAAACTTTTTTCCCAGCATGTCAAAGTCATTCATAAACAAGAAAGCCTTTAGTAATAAATATTTCCCATCAATATTGTGAGAACATAACATTAGGGACAACGGAGTGTTCCATTCAGAGCATTCTAATCATGCCAGTGTTTGAGAAAGAATGTTTTTCAATCATCTGAGATTTTATTCTCCAGGTATTTCATCTTCTATAATAGTGTACATTATCCAAAATGTGCACAATTACTTATTAGCAAACCCAAATGCCATTAAGTTAAACAAAATCCCCTCTATAGCAAAAGGGGTTAACTAGATTTGTATTAATATAGAAGCCAGGCTTTTAATATTCTGCAAATGTTAACAAAGAAAGATGATAATGTTGAGTTAATATGGGTTAAGCATAAAATGAAAATAAATTTTTCTGATTGTGAGGTGTTGACACTTTTTTGGCTAGGGCCTCCAGCCCGTTCCTAAAAGCTGTGTAATTACAGAAGGCTTTTCCCCTCCTTCCCCCTCCTGCTTCGAGCCTACCCACATTAGTAATGACCCCTTCACTGCTTCAAAAACCACTAATGGTCTTCAGCGCGGGCAAGAAAAATGAACAGGATAAATTGGAATCCACAGTCAGTAATTTGCATCCTATGAGGCTGCTCTGGCCACTCACACTCACGCCTGGCCATCAATCGTGGCCTGTCAGGTGCTGTACCCAGCCACTATGACAAATACTCCTCCTCACACTCTGATTCGTCCAAACAATGTAATTGTCCTCTATTCTCCTTTTGGTAATGGAGATAATGAATGATTGCACAAACAAGTAGGATTGCTCATCACAGACGCTGGGGTGGCTTCAAACTGAAAAAGGCCGAGAGGACAAATTCTAATTGACTGAAAACACACGTTGAGCGAAAACGACACCTCCACGACCCACAAAAAAGTCCCCAGATCCTTCTTGTCCTGGTTTTTCCGGCCACACTCAATGGAGGAGGACCTTTTGACTTTTTGTCCTTCAAAGATTTCAAAAGCCTAGATTTATAGGTTATTTGCCCAACAGAAGTAAATTCTGCAAATAACAAAAATGAAAATCAGTGCTCATCACAGGAGTGTAGAGCTCTGCCTTGCTAACATCATGTCATGTGCTGTTTATGTCTTGTTTTTTGTGTGTTTGGTCTCTCTTGCTGTTGTGATGCATTGGCACAAGACAGTTGTGATTCATTGGCACAAGACAGTTCTGATGTAATGTGGGTTGTGGGATGTCTGTGTTGTGTGTGTGTGTGTGTGTGTGTGTGTGTAAGAGAGAGAAGCAGAGACACACACACATACAGCAAGGGTTTAGATGAAATAAAGGTTTAGGATGTTAAGGAAGTAGAAGAGTAGAAAGGAGACACTACTGGAGAGCTAATTCATTTGAGTATGACTATAAATTCTGACTGAAAAACAAAAATTCTTTCCAGTGTTTTATTAGAAATGTAGTCAAGTGACCACAAAATTACATGTACATTGTATTTTATCTTGGGAATCCCTGAGCTGCACTTTTACTATGAAAGCAGTTGTGAATTTTACCCACAATCATTAAAAAAATTGGGACCTTACCAAAATTCACCTTGCACAGATGGCTTTTTTTTAATTAATAGGGAAGACCATAATAACTTTACCTTATTTAAATAACAGTCTGTGGATTTTGAACATTCATGATGGCTATGCCCCTTTTATACATGAAGTGGACTGTTTATCAGAAAGTGCTCTGGCAGGCAGCCACTCTATTTCTAAAATTAAAAAAGGGATGGAAAACAATCAGCTTTCAGAGGAGCTGGAACTGTGGCAATGTTTTGGATTAATTTACAAATATATGTATATTTTTAAGGCCAAGCTGTGGGACTAGAGAATTTCTACTGCGTGGTCTATCATATGCATTTTTCTACTTTATTAGAACAGACATCATATTGAAATAATAAACATGGGAAGCCTCCACTTCTCCTTTGATGTATATTACTCAATGTCTGACTGGCTCAAATTTAAAATAAACTTTGGTATGTTTGCACTTGAAAACTGGAAGTAGACCACAAGCAATAATTTGTTGTCAGTTTCCATATTCTTGGACTAAAGCTATAGTTTAGTCTAGTCACTGTTGGGGGCCAACCCACTCCGGTCCAGTGGCCCAGAGGTGGCTCAACTTACTCGTAAGAACACACAGTGTAACCTAATAGTGATGATGATGATTCCCTTCGTCAAGAAAGAACCAGTACAGGTCAATGCTTTTCATTACCCTACATTACTCTAAGGCCACTGTTGGATAGAAAAAGTGATTCACAAAGATCCTCTTACTCTGAATAACTGACAACTGTTCAAAAAGTTGATGAGACATGGCTCATTACAGACAGAAAATATTTTTTAACTGTCTTTTCAAAGACTCATCTGAAAGTAGGTATTATTTTTATGTAAGATGCTGACCGTGGGTGGGAAGAAGGCAAAATGGGTAAAGGGGATAAAATATGTGGTGATAGATGGAAACTAGACTTTTGGTCGTGAGCATGCTATACTATGTACAGATATGACATTATAATGTTGTACACCTGAAACTTATATAACATTATTAACAATGTTACTTCAATTAAAATGACCTTAGGCCTTCTTCTTTATCCCCACCCCACCCAATTTTGGGATTAACTTGGTGTATCCAGTGCATAGAATTAGATCTACAATATCCTTAGAAAGCATCAGACAACAGTTGATGGTGAAACCACTAATACTAATCTTCTTTTGTGATTAACTACTCTCCAAAGATGTCCAAAGTGGAACTGATTTATCATAAACTTTACGCTGAAAGAACTTATACTGACATTTTAAATTATTTCAAGTGATACCTTTAATCATTTCATGAATTAGAAGTACAAAATAACATGTAAAAGGTAGTATTTGGAATAGAAATACCCTAAGGTCTTTCAACTGGGTCACAGTGAAATAAAATATGAGGTGCTCATGAATCGGTGTCCCCATATATTGCTAAGTGAAAAAAGCCAGTTGTCTAACTATATGTATCACCAATTCATAACACAGATATAAAGAAACAAGTACAATTTAACATACACATATCTATGATTAGACTGCAAGAAAAATACCCAGAAAAATGCACACTGAATGATGGTTCATGTTGTGTAGAGCCTGGGGGAGAGACTTTTGCATTTTGTTTCTATGCTCATATATTGTCTACATATGTATCGTTTTTAATAATTCTTTTAAAATCCAACATCAATTTTAGTTATTGTAATTAAAACCACAATTTATACACTCCACTAAATAGTAATTTAACTTTTTTGTGCAATGAGATATTCTCTTTCACTGGACATTTTTAAAAGCAGGACAGCAGTCCTGCCTCTTAAGTTCCTTTCTTATCCTGTGAGTTTGACTTACTTATTGGTCTATAAACTAGATAAGCTCTTTGAAAAAACAATGTGCAATTTGTCAAATTACTTCCATACATTAATACAGAAGTGATAAATACCATCATTAAGACCAATGATCAAGTAACTTGTAGGTCAGGATCTTAGTTTGAGCAAATACTTGGAAACTGATAATTATGAGTGTCTTTCCTTTTTCTTCACTCCCCTCCAACATACAATATATTTTATACAGTTAATCCAGGTGGCCTTGATTTTGATGATGCCGCTTGTGTATGAAACCCTCTAAGCAATTTCCCTAAGATGGACAATACAACCACATTGGGCAAATATCACTTACAGCTTTAGGACCATGATGACTAAACTGGGTTACAAGGATAAGCGCTGAGGACCTTGAATACATAGCACATCTTTCTGGAATGCCAAATGTATTCAATGGTGAAGGATTTAACATCTTTTGCTTATGTAAATAGAATTTCTATACTATGACTGGAATGTATACCACAAAGAAAATCTAAAGAAGGGATTCACCAAAGAACATGTATGCATAACCCATGGACAGAGGCAGTGCAGTGATGGCCAGAGGGAAGGGAAGCAGGAGGCTGGGTGAAGGTGGGCAAAGGGGGTGAAAATGGGGACATCTGTAATAGTGTCAATAATAAAAAAAGAAATAAGACATTTTAAACACATCATATCATCATAGTTGGAGTTAATCTCCTTTTTACTAAATTCCTATAGCAATTTACTTGGCATTTATGGTTCTTAGCCTTTCACTGTCATGTCTTATATACATGTTTTGTCTTTATTAAGTGCAGCTTCCTGAGGGTAAAACCTTAGGTTACTTAAACTTTTGTATTTCTCTCCTACTCTGTCTCAGTGTCTTCAAGTATTTGTAGAAGGAATAGAAAAACATAGACATTAAATTATCATTTAAGCTTTGTCAGTAATTCTGTCAACTTTAACAAGAATGAGTCTCTATAATAGTAAAATTAAGAGATTAATGAAGCTATACATGGGTTATAAAATATCTATAGAGATTATAACAATAAAGTTTGTGATGCTTAATTCTGAATCTTGCTAACTCTTTCTCAGACACACACACACACACTCAAGCTGTCTGAGCTTCTAATCACTCCTTAAGATAGTAAAAACCCTCTGCTCTTCTACTGCCAAGCTAACTTCCTGTTTATGCCTGAAGTACTTCTACATGAACTAAGATGTATCTCTTGCTTTGTGTTAGTATTTGTAAATCTCTGCATTTTCTGGGTGTCTTGCCCTTATCTGTAGCTCTCGATCTCAGAACCACAAAGTATTAGAGTCAAAAGGTCTTTAGACAGAATCCTGGATTGGCCCTAATTGATGTAGATGAGGAAACCAAGATTCACAAAGGTTAAGTAACATACACCACAGTCATAGAAATTGGCAGTGGTGAGCCCTCACTGGTCTGGCTCCGTTGGTTGGGCGTCAACTTGCAAAATGAAAGGTAGCCAGGTGGATTTCCAGTCAGGGCACATGCCCGGGTTGAGGGCATGATCCCCAGTTGGGGTGCGTTCGAGAGGCAACCAACTGATGTTTCTCTCTCACATCAATGTTTCTCTCCTTCACTTTCTCCCTCCCTTACCCTCTCTCTAAAAATAAATAAAATAAAACCTTTTAAAATAAAATAGGCAGTGGTGAGAGTTGAGACAACCCACCCTAACATAAAGTTTTTCACTAAGTAGTATGTCCCTTTTCTTTTGGTAATAGTGCCCTGATTTTAATTTCAGGGTATACTCAGGGCTGGCCAAATGACCGAGGCTTAGTCAATCAACAGAATTAATCATTATGGCTGCATGGAAACTGGAGCCCATGTTAGGTTAATGGGAATCAGTAGATTGTCAGTCCAAGGGGTGACAGAATCAGAACTTGTGCCTGGAGTTTGCTGATGGCAACTGCTGCCCCCTGACTGAGAACGATGCCCAGGCAAACAAAAGCAGAGCCAACAGATATGAAAAATAGATCCCTGATGTCACTTCTGTGCTTGGATTCAGCTTTACCTAAAATCAGTTACTTGAGCCAATAAATTAGTCCTAATACACATGGCACAATTTAGATTATCTGGAATTTTCTCAGTGTATTCCCTTTCCCCTTCCAGCTAAAAATGATTGCTTTTTGTTCAAAAGAAAAAAAAGGGTGGGGAGAAGGAGGAGGTAAAAGGGGAACAAAATGAACCATTTTGCTGTTTTAATCTATATCTATAGACTCTGATCAAACATGGTAAAAATCTTGAGAATTTGGGATTAAAAACATTTATCACAGTTGTGATCTCAACAGAATAAAAAACCACCAAACTTGGAAGATAAAGGTTTAAGCATGCAATGTATATGGGGCTGTGAAAATTTTATATCTGAATTAGAAAAGCAAAATATAAGGTAGAGTTTTTAATAATGTTTCTTAAAATGACCATACAGAGAGTAAATTTCAGTATGTTCCTTGTGTAAAGTTAAAACTCTTAAGGGAGATGATTATTAGTTAACTAACTAAAATACCTGAGAAACACACTTAAGACTCAAAAACCTTACAGAAACCAAAGGCTGTGATAATGCAAAAGGACATAGAAATTGTAATCATCTGACTAATTTAGGGTTATTTGATTTCAATAAAATTCCCAACTGCTGATGGAGAGTATGTATTAAATGTTGTGTGACCACCACATTCCCTTCCATCTCCGCGATTCTGGCATGTCCATCACGGCCAGTCCAAACGCTGGATCCAGCAGAAAATCTTCCCCCACCAGAAGCAGCTGCTCCAACCCTACTCACAAATTCTGCAGCGCATCCTCTCCTCCTCTCCTGTGTTTTCATCCATCGCACAGAGCCTTTTTTGTATATATGCGCACATGTGTTATCACCCTCACTGGACTGCAAGTCATTTGAGGACAACATTGAGGGCGAACTTTGAACACTGTACAGCACTTAACACAGTGTTATATAATAGGTGCTCAATAATAGTTGTTTGTGAATGCATTATTTCTGAAATTGAAAGTCTTCTCTTAGAAAGGACTGATGGTGCCATGTATGTGAGGAATAAACACCTAGATAAAAACGGAAAAATTCAGGCAGTCATTTAACTGTTTTACCGACACAATATTTGGATATGTGGAAACATCTACTGGATTTTTCACTTTTCATCCAGATGTTTGGTGTCATAAAAACCCAGATTTCAGATTCAAATTAGTTCGTTTTTTTTTTAATGCCAGATTTATATTTGAGATGAAGAAAATGTGGCTATTTCAGGAAATTCATTTCCATTTGTGTTCACATGAAAGTAAATAGACTGAATTATAATAATCATCTCTTTTGAAATTCAGAGATGGTTTGAGGGGTGGGTGGGGTGAGGGGGAGAGGGGGGATGGAGACAACTGTATTTGAACAATAAAAAAAAGGAAAAGAAAGAAACTAAAAAAATTAAAATAATACATTCTGCATTCAAATTTAAAAAATAGCCAGATCCTAAGAGATTAGCACCTATGGTTGATATTTACAGCCACAGTAGGAAGGGCTCATTAAAAAGAGTAAAGAGAAACCTGTACTCTCTGTGGGTAAGCTAAAGGAATACTGAATGTGCCTGATGGATTACTGTACAGAGGTTTTAAGAACATTTATTAAACTTATTATTATCAAGATATAGATAAAACAGAAAAATGGAGAAGGAATTTTTATGAAACCAAAGTTAATAACTGAAAGGAAAAACTAAATGTCTTAGGACTAAGGAGAAACATTTTTTTTGTGTGTATATATATACACACAAGAGGTGTTTCTCCTGAGTAGTAATATATATGTACTCGCACACACATATACATATATACATATATACACATATATATATTCTAAAGATAGAGAGAAAGTTTATATGGGCAGGAGTGATGAACTTAAGTGATGATCAGATACCATCAACACTTGTTCTACTTCTAAACTCCCAAAAGGACAAAAAATATATTAGAAAACCATATTATAAAACGCTTGCAAAAAGGAATCAAAATTTTAACACGACGAATAGAGAGTAGTCCTCCCAATGTTTTAGGTACCCATGGTCAATCACAATCCAAAAATTATTAAATGGAAAATTCCAGGAATAAAAATTCATAAGTTGAAATTGCATGTCATTCTGAGCATCTCACTTCATCTCACCACGTAGCCATGGTATCAACTGACACATCACACAAAGAAGAGTGAGTACTTACAGATATTTTGAGAGAGACCACATTTTCATAACTTTCATTACAGCATATTGTTATAATTGTTCTATTTTATTATTAGTTATTCTTGTTATCCTCTTACTGTGTGTAATTTATAAAATAAACTTTATCACATATATATATATATGTACAGGAAAAAACATAGTATGTATAGGGTTTGGTACTGTCTGCAGTTTCAGCATTGGCCGGGGGTCTTGGAACACATCCCCTGCAGATAAGGAGAACTAGTATAATTACTGTTATTTATTATCCTAACAACTGAGACTTTAATGCTGAGCAAACTCTTAGTTTGAAAATAATAAAAATACAATCCTAAGGCTAGAGAAAGATAATTTTTATTTAACATTTGTTAGGACGCTCCCATGAGCTGCTTGGCCATGCGTGTTATGCTGCTTACGTGGCGAACGGGTAATCCTACCAAATGAGCCAAAGGCCACAAATAAGGTCTTGACTCATTTAACAACCATTTCACATTTCTATACTATGACCAAATTAATAGTTTATGGGGCCACTCAGTTCTACAGCCAGACCACTTTTCCAAAAAATTGGATTTTGTGCTTATTTATTTTATGGATCATTTGTTAAAATAAATTTCAAAACAGGCTTAAGCTATTTAGATTTTTTCAGTGAACTGCAAAAGGAAAACTCACAGATTCAAAGTTTTGGAACTAGAAAGGATATTAGAGGTCACCTAATTTAAACTTTCTCACTTGGTGTCTAACAAAACCGAGGCCAGCAGAGATGAAGTGGCTTGCTCAAATTTAGCTGGCTTCCTCCTTTTCAAAGATGACTCTGATTTTCCTAGCAAGAAGAAATTTTCACACATATAATGTCAAAGAACACTTCTTATGGAACATTTTATTTCTACCTTTTATAGAAATTAGAGATACCAATAGCCAGATTATATCCTGTAAAAGTTACTAAGCGTGCATATCCCACGTGTTCTTACGTAACCCTATATTTTCCCTTTTTGCCACATTGCATCGCAAATACAGTGCATATTTTTCTATCTCTCTGCTTAGATTCTAGGATCCTTGAGAGCAGAGACTGGCTATCCATGTTTTATTTCCAGGGTTTAGTTCACATGGCATGCAAGAGGTATCAATAAATGTATGTTGAATTAACCAAGTTTGAGAATACCAATAAGTGAATTCTTCACATCTTAAAAATACTAGCTTGAAATGAAAGAAAGGGAAGCTGCTTGAGGTGAAAGCTAGATAGCAGACGAGAAAGGAGACTTAAGGAAGGAGACACTCAAAGAGGCAGATAATACCAGCCTCTCTCCCACAGCAAATATGAAACAGTGAAAATCAGCTGTTACTTAAAACAAGAGAAAAACTTTATATGTGTACAAAACTAAGTAGTAACTGGCAAATTCAGATGGTGACACTAAGAAGCTGTGGAAAATAAATAAGTGCATGAGACTTTTTATTAACATTTCTCCATGTTAAAAAGACTAAGGGATTGCTTGAAAGCAAGGATCTGAAGTCTGTGGTAGAGAGTTATATAATGTCTAGACAACTAAGATACTTGTATCTAATCTTATGACAACAATCCTACTTGACAGGTTCAGACACAGTGTCATATGAGACTGAATTAAAAGGAAATGAGGATTAGCAATTAGTCCATTACAACCTTTCTTCAATAACATGAAAATTTATTAAGCGAGTTCATAAGCTATAATAAATAATTCCAGTATGTTTAGTCCACTTTTATTTCTGTGAACTATGCTATAAATAATTTTGCCTGATTTACTTTAAGAATGCACTAAAAGTCCATTTGACAAGAAATAGCTTAGATTTAAAGACGAAGGGGTGGTTTAAAGAAATTGAAGGTATTTTTTTTCTTCTAAAAAGGCTATTATCTCTAGTGTAAGCAATGGAAATCTTGGGGACATTATCGTCTTTACTCATCTCAGAGCACAGGATAAGAGCGAGGGGTTAATGATAAGTTAAAAAGTTATAAAAATAAGAAGGAAGTAGCTGTAAACTAATGACTTCTTGTGATGGACAGCAGTGGTTAAAAAGAGAACCTTGACAGTGACTGACCATTTCTTAAACCACATTCTGAAGTTTTAATCAGGGTGGCTATTCTGGAACAGAACTCCATAACAAGAGTTAATTCTTTCATTTTACAGCACACCAACAGAAAAACACTAAGGTATAAAATGCTAGCATCAGAAACTTGGTTTAGTCAGAGGTTACGAACTGGCTTCTTTTTCTAATATATATAGGGCTTTTTGCATATAAGTGAGCTCCAGATACAACTGTATACTTAGATGTATACTCTAAGAAGGGAGGGCATGCTGAAAAACTTGACTTTCTTCCTGTTTTAGTCTCATATTCTTAAAATGCTTTGGGATTTATCTGAGTTTTTAAAATATGAGAAAGATCATTATCAGTCTGTCCACAAATATGAAAAAATAAGACAAAGATATTACCCAAGCATTTATTACCTCAGTTATACACTGTAGTAGTAAATAAAGCATTCAACTGATACCATAAGAAAAAAAAATTCAAAAACCTCTTAACTGGCCATCAGAAAAGGTCAGTTAGCAGTATTTATTTTGGAATTCCCCGCAGTTTTATCTTATCAATTTGTTTTTCCTTCCCTTTTTCAGAGCAGGCTGTTTAGTGAAAGTTAACTAAATCAAGATGGAGACAGAATGAGGTACCGCCATAACATTTATCTGTCTGTGCATACACTGGCCTTGTTACTATTTTACCTCTGCTTTGGACACAAAAATACTTTAAATATAGAGTGCTTCTAAGCAGATGAAAAATCACTTTGTGAGTTTCCAATTCTGTTAAGAGCAAATCACCTCTTGACATTCCTGTGGATGGATATGTTTTGTCTGGTAATTAAGTATATAAGATCATAAACTAATCCATGCCATAACCAAACAAAATGAAAAGAATATATATGTACATAAAAATATGATTTTATGACTCTGCTTATTGACTAAATATTCACTCATTAAACATGAAAGTTATTAAATATTGAAATAGCAAATTATTTTATAACACTTACCCTTTACCACTATAATTAAATGCTATGCTGAGTTAATCCAAGTAAATTATCAATAGAAATGTATCGACCAAAAGAAAATATGAACACAAAAGTTAAAGGTTTTCTTGGCAAAATAATAAGGATATGTGCTAAAATATGTTTATAGCTATCTGACATATTAGTATGTGGCTATTTTCCTCCAAATTTGAACAGCAAATTAGAAAATATTAACAAAAGGCTCCTCTTAGCTTGGGTAGCCAAGTTGACCTCAGCAGAAGGTGTTCTGATTACCTCTCTACTATGTTTGCATCTGCTTACCAATTGGATAAAAGAAAGAGAAACAATGAGAAACAATAGAAATCTGAAATTACTGCACTAGCCACATATTTTTCAATCCATTAAGTGGTAAGATTTTATAGAAAGCAAGAGTTACCTCTAACTCCTCCTGATATTAGAAACTGGTACTATATCTTTACATGCTTACAAATAAATAATTCTACTTTTGTATAAAAAATTTTCTTACAAGGATTTAAGAAGCCCTGAAAAAGGCGTCTCCACAAAAACTGGAATTTAAATTCACAAATTTTAATGTAGCTGAGGTCAACTGATATGAGCCAGAGGGGCCAGCTCTTATTCTTAGCTGAGCTCTACTAGCTGAGCATCCGTTCTAACTGTTGGAGAATGTTAAATAGTTTGCACATCACACGTGGCTTTTCTATGATGGGCAGAAACCTCTGACATTTCTGGTGCCTGCCTGGTATGTTGACCCTTTGGCGGGTAAGTTTGACCCATGTTCCACCATAATACAAGCAGCATCAATATTTCTGAACAAGGTGAGTTGACCAGGTGACTACGGAGAATGCTAAGTTTTTCATCTGTTTATAGTCTGAAGGCAGCTTCACTACTTGTGTGTTACTAACTGAGTCATACACATTATTTAACTATTTAAATAATTTAAATCCTGTTATTTGAGTAATTAAAAATATACCCTCATGCAACATAAGCTGAGTGGGTTTAGTTCTCTAAAATGTTAGCAAAACACGAGGATTGCCACATGGCAAGCAATAAGCCACAAATGGCCTTTAGATTCTAGCAGAAAATCATTAAGTAAATCCAAGGTATTATTCATATGTATATAAATACATGTATTGTACCATAAAAGTATTGGTTGTACTTTATGTAAATAAGGACATTTTCTTCTGAAAGGTAAAAGAGAGCAGTTTTCAGCAAGAAGTAAATGGGAAGAACCAAAAAGTATCTCAGAGAGATCAAAAGTGTGTATAAAAATCACCGTCCAACTCATGACTGTGATTCCCCATAGGAGACCATGACTTGGATTTGATCTGGATATGGGAGGAAACTAGACTGACATGCTCTCCTTTGGATGGTCCCAGCCGACAGTCAGCATCCGTTCAGTGTCAAGTGTAACCTGGCAGACACTAAAGGAAAGACTGTTTCGACTCAGGTATTTATTTGCACATGGACAACAGTGTGGTGATTGCTGAGGGGACGGGGGTATAAGGGA
Organism: Trachops cirrhosus; assembly: GCA_028533065.1. Lineage (NCBI taxonomy): Eukaryota > Metazoa > Chordata > Mammalia > Chiroptera > Phyllostomidae > Trachops > Trachops cirrhosus. The sequence goes on from CM052538.1 coordinate 133,082,688, forward strand.
ACTAAATGGTCATGGAAAAAATACAATGAAGGTTAAATTAAAAAATAAAGTTTTCATACAAGGAGGAAATTCAAAAAGAAATGTATGAGACATCTACTTTATAAGGTCTTCATCTTTTTTCTAACCTAACCAGACAATTTGAAATCATGTAGGAATATACCATTATAAGGAATAAATAAACTTACGGGCATTTTTATCATAGTGATATCTGTTCAATTGTACGAACACTGATGAACACCTGCCAGGTCCTGGGCTAGATATTTTCGAAGCCAGGTGTCTGGAGCAATGGACGAAGGGTGACAACGAGATTGTATTTTGGCATTTGACTGGTTATGCTCTCTTTTTTCTTCCTTAAGCTTCTAAACACACTCTCTCTTTTCATTTTAAGTAACCGGAATGCTGAAGATGTGATAGACCCTAGAAGCACCCTCTGGAGACACTACTTTCTTTAACTTCTTGGACATTCAGGAATATAAGTCATAGTACGTATAACTATTCTAAACTGAATTACTAAAGGAGCTTGCTCTTTGCTAAAGTGAGTTCTGTCACAAGATAAATGATGTTCTCACAAAGCAATTAATACCCCAGTGGACTAATGCTCTTGTAATTTTTTTAATGAACAAATTTAGCTGTTTACAAGAAATGTCAAATGAAACATTCTGATGGAGTTATTAATAAGCACTTGAATTTTCACTTCTGTGTTTTGTTCACTGCTATATGCCCAGCTCCTAGAAAAGTGCTTGGGAGAGCAGTATAAGCTCAGTAAATATTCAGCAAATGAATAAATGAATGAATATTTTTCAATGCTTGACCTGAGACGGAAGCATGGAGTCTCTCACTGCAAGTGCACAAGGGAAGCCGGAGAAATGTCAGCATTCAGACTTCCACCTTCTGACGTCAGTCATCAGGGCGGCCTAGTTGGATGGAGGCTAATGGCAAGGGGGTGGGAAGTTCTCCGTGTTACAGATTTAAAAGCATACCCATCATTGCTTTATTTACACTATTGAAAATCTAAATTGTTTTTTCTTTCCCACAAGGAATTATCTATTTTCAGGCTTATACTAAGATAGAGGGGGGAAACCTGTAGGAAGCCCCACAGAACTTATAACAATAGTTTAGGCAGAAGTATATGACTGTCACACCAAGGCAGGAACACTTTCCATGATTTCATCACCTAGTGGATAAACATTTGAATTTAAAGTGCAGATACATTTTGGAAACACTCAGCTGACTCAGGAAACACATGTGCTATGGTGCCATCGGGTCACACTTCAGGTGGAGCCCTGGGAAATTTTTTGGAAAATAATGGTAGAAATAGGTTGGAAGGAGAGAGATACAGCACATAAATCCATTAGCAATTGCATTTATAGCTCTTTCCATCTGTCCTTTTCAAAGCATTTTGCTAATATTAGCTGCTAAAGTTCTAAGTGCACGCGGCTCAGATCCACTGTCCCATCTCACTTGATAAAAGTAAAGAACCAAATGCAGGAAGCAGCAGTGACTTACTGCTTGTTTGTGATGCAGGCAGAACCAAAGGCAAGAAAGGCCAACTTACAGAAAACAATAATGCCAGATTTGGCATAATTGTTGGCCAGATTTGGTTAACTGGTCTCCAGTTGCATCAAAACCATGCAACACACTGGGTTTCTAAGGTATTCGTTTTAGTTTCACCCAAGCAGAATGATTTTTTAGTTTAAACTCATATCTCTCTGTCTCTCCAGAATGTGACATCACAGAGTCTATTCAGGACCAAGACAAGTAAATGGCCTATATCATTTAACAGAATTGTCTGAAGAAATTAACAGCCATAATTTTAGGATGAGTATGACTGTCCTAAGTAGTTCCACCATTAGGTCAGTTATTTAAAATATATAGGTGCCTCCTACCAAAACATAAGCTCCTTGAGGGCAGGGAACTGGAAAGAAACCATTAGAAACTTTTCCCTGAGTAAATACTGTCTCTACCCAGGTTGCACTTGCATTTGTACAAGAGTTAGAAATCCGGAACCGTCTAGTGGCTAATGTCTGCGACCCACTGTGATAATGACTAAGAGACTAGTTATTCAGGTGAGAAAAAGGTTTGGCAAATCCAAGGAGAAAGGAACTCACAGTATTCATGCAGTAAAATTAAAAAACAAAAAAACCAACTTATAAAGAAATTCATGATGGGAAAAAGAAACTAAAAAAATTTGAGACAAAAACTCATCTATACAAATTAGAATAATATATGCACACATCTCTGGAGAGACTCTATTATATCACAATTAATGCAGAGGCTGCAATCAAGCCAGGCTAATTTCAATAGATTCCAAGTTTTGAACAGTTCCTAGACTACCCAAGTGGGAGTTTGGCCAGGATGCTGAGGTTAATAATTCATTTTGAGAGAGACTAATTCTTTGGGAAGCAGCCCACTCTGCAGGAGGAAACATTTGGCCCATGTGAGCAAATTTGCTCTTCAAGATCACCCTCTATTAGCTCCACAAGACACTTTTGGCAGGGGCTCGGTTTACTTTTTCAGACATATAGAAATATTTATCATGTTTTCAAGAAATATACAGTGATGTCACAGAAATGGTTCAAGCATCTACGTTGACTGTTTGGATCCAGGAAGAACAATTTTTACACCAACTTTGAGTTACCATGACGTGAGTATAGGGCGATCAGAAGAGTACTGTGGCGAGATGTACAAGTCTGAGCTGTGGGGTCAGACAGTCCTGGCTGGTCATAGCTCTGTGGGTTAGTGACTGAGGCTTTGAAGGGGCTCCTGAATCCCACTGGGACGAAGGTTCTTCACTCATAAAATAGGAAGATTAATGGTGCCTACTTCAGAGGAGTCTTATGAGATTTAAATGTCATTAATTAATTGAACAGTTACTGAGTGCCAGGAACTGTTACAGGCTCTGGGAATAAAGTAGTAAATAGACAAAACAAATCCCTGACCTCATGAAGCTTATATTCAGATAGGGGATATAGGAAATAGGCCAAAAAATATATAATCTGTGTGGAAGGGGTACGTTTTATGAAGAAAGAGTTCCTGAGCGTCACCTCTATACTGAGACAGACAGAGTAAGCGGGGATGCTGTTGGTGAGCCAACACGGTGCCTGGCACATAATAATTAAGCACGTAACACATAGCAGCTATTTATTTATTCATTGAGAGTGATATAGTCACAAATCAAAAACTTTCATTGCTTCCATTTCTTTGCCACATAGTTGGAGCTTTCCACATCAATCCTGATACCCTAACACAGCTGATTCCTAACTGATGCCTTAACGCATTTTAAATGCCTGTGAATGCCATCAGTGTTTCTAAATACAAATATTTTCTGTGACATGTGGTTATTCAGCATCTTATTTGTCTATTAATGGGTCTGAAAAGTAATGGGTTCTTTAAAGCAGGGGTCCCCAACCTCTGAGCCACAGATCGGTGCCAGTCCGGGCCTGTCAGGAACCAGCTGCAAAGCAGGAGGTGCGCTTGAATGTAATTTGCTGGAATCGTCCTGAAACCACCCCCACCCCACCTGGGTTCGTGGAAAGTGTCTTCCACAAAACCAGTCCATGGTGCCAAGAAGGTTTGGGACCACTACTTTAAAGACACTTTGGTTAAACAAGGTGAGAGGCCTTGCTATTAGAATCTTTCTGGGGTATATATAGAGGGGAGATAGATGCATTAGTAGAGTATCCTTTATGTTTTCCCCTGGGAACACCAGAATGTGGTTGTGATTTCACAATGAACCTGTTTGGGAGAAAACCTTTCACTGATCCTCGCGTCTCTAAAACTGATTACAATTCAGCCCCAGCAATCACCAGCAGCACTGCCACACACAATATACCGCATGAACCCTTCATACCCTTCCCAAAACTTGCATGGCTCCATGTCACCAATAAAACAGATTCCGACCTGTATTCAAAGGCCTTTCACAATCTGGCTCTGACCTATCCTTCCAAACCTGAGGCCATGCTTATTGATTTGAGAGAGAAAGAACATCAATCAGTTGCCTCCTAGACATGCCCTGCCCCAGGATCAAACCCGAAACCTTTCTGGGGTACAGGACAACGCTCCGACCCACTGAGCCACCTGGCCAGGGCAAGCTTCCTCCTGTTTTCATACACATGGAAACATATGTTTCCCAGCCCCTCTGTCACTGTCTTCCCCATGAACTAGGCAACACTATGTGACTAGTTCTAGACAAACGACTTTTATAAGGGGGGCACGTGCCATTTGGGGGCTGAAGAATTCCCTTGTGAGGTGAACTCCCCAGGTCCTCTTTTGCTGCCACCACTCCAGGGGTACTTGTTGAGACAGATGTGCCATAAGGCAGAAGCACCTTTACATGCTGAACTTCCATATGGAGGGCAGCTGCCTCAGAGTAGCACGAACTCATCATCAACTCTGTGTGCCCAAGAAATAAATTCTTATCACATGAAGCCACTGAGATTTTTGTACTATTTGTCGAAGTGGCATAACATAGCCAATTCTGATTGATATCCCATTCTTCAAGAACTTCTTTGATCGTGACTTTGAAGTGATTCTTTCTCTCTTTTCCTAAAAAATCATATGGAAGAAAATTTTTTTAGATACTGATAAATAATTGCTTTGTGGGAAGAACCAGCTCTATTGAAAAGGATCTTTGATAGCTGGGGGTTGGGAAATGGGGGTTGAAATAAATCTCCCAGGCTTGGCGTCTAGTGGCAGCCAAGTTTCTTGTCAAAGCCGGCAGCTACTCAGCCTAATAAAGGGCTGACAAGCTGTGTTGAGAGCTGCCTAGGAGAAGAGATGGAGCGATAAGTAAGGTTAAGAGGAAATACTTGGGGATGAGATGGGTATAAAGGGAATTTTTCAAGTGACATGTGTGCTGTGTGATGTGACACCTCCCCGGGTCACTACAAATCTTCAATAAAACTAGAGAATTCAAAAACTCCTTATATGGTTGAATTTTTTGAGGAAGTTGATGAAGTGGCTGAATTTTGCATCAAGTCGGTAGAGGTTTAAAACAGATTCCTGTGTGTGGTCGAACGAATGGGCTGATATCTGGGTCACACTTCATTCATATTACTCAAGGAGGAGAGAGCATACGCTACCCTGCACTATGGACACTGGGGGGCCTGCCTTCCCAGGGGCAGAGGAAGGTCCTCAATGAAAGGAACCCTGTTTCACACAGCTCTTTATTCCGCATGCGCTTAGCTCAGAACTTCATAGTGGAGGATCCCAGTAAAAACGCACCCGTTGAATACAGGACTGCTACAGATCAAAACCAGGGCCTCTGCATTTCGTTTTCTCGTACGGAAATGTAAACTGGTCATAACATATCCTCTTATTCTGGTTTCATTACTTGCTAGAGGCATTTTAAGGATATCCTATAATATTTTAATAATTTTAACTGGTAAAGGCACCACATTCTTCAAGTCCTTGTGAGTGCAGCCTTGCTAATGAGACACTCTTGCGTTTCTTCTTAGTCTGCACTCTTAACTGCATTTAATTATCTGAATTTTCTCAGTATGAAGAGAAAGAGCTTCCACAAAGGGTGAGAATTGGGAGGAAATGTAGATAAAAATGAATTTCACTATCGCACTTCCAGTTTATCTTCTCTGTCATCAACATTCAAGTCCTGTTTTTGTCTCTTCAGAAAACCACATGACATTTGAGAATCTTCTCCTCTACTGAACAAATTTCAGAACCATCTGGAACACCTCCTTCCCTTCCTTCTCCCCATCTCCCTGATCGTCCATCTTTTTCTTCAAATGAGAAAGTATTTTTTTCCTTATTTGGCTTCCTCTTCTTATGTTTTGGAGCCTTTCCATTTTATCTTAATTCTTCGGTTATTTGCAGGTATTACCTGTATGAACACCAACTTACACATGCACAGAATAGTTTAAAATACTTTGAGATAAATTCTCTGTGGTATACATTAAAATTAAGAATCAATTTTTCTGCCTTCTAATTTCAAATATTAATGAGAAGTAAAAAGGCGAAGCTAATCAAACAGCACTAATACAACACACACAAAACTTTTTAAATTAGCAGTGTGTTTTGCTCTCAGCCAGGAAGACCTGTGTCTGCAAAAGAAGCCGTGAATTAAACTCACATCTACAATCTTTGAAGATCTTCTCATAGCGAAAAAATGTATACCTCAGCTTCTTACGGCATAAAACCTGGGGAGAATATTAGTCTTTTTTGGCCTATTTTGCAAAAAAAGGAAAGTATAGATAAAAGAAAATGATACACTGCCCTCTTCAACTATTTCTTTCACTTGTTGTAGCTGATGAATTTTAGTTTATCGACACAGACTCTGTAACAATAACCAGGCAAGTTTACGGAAAATGAGCTCTTGGTTAAAATCCTTGAATATAGTTTCATTTCAAAGTGTGAATATTTAAAGGTGAGTTTCTCTCTCATGCACAACACATTCTCAGTGTGGTAAATCAGAGATGCTTATAACTTGGCAAATCTGGATTCCAACCCTGCCCTTGCTATACAAATGAGCGGAAGGGCCCACTTTACTGTCCCCAACACAGCACAAGGGAAGTGACTCCTCTTCCAGACCAGGAGCTTCTGACACTTGCCTTTACTACCCCGTCATAAATTCATAAAGGGGTGTCTGCTGGAACCAGTTGGCGAGTTCACTGCATAAACATCAACACCAATTTAATGACTTGTGTACACATCGTAAACTAGAGAATCTTTATTCAAAGAAATCAGATAAATCAAACATGAGCTGAGGCTTAGGGGAAGGCAATTAAAGCTTTACGTTAAGGTGGCTGTGGGAGGGCACTGCGACCCATTAGAGCAGGTGACAGAAACTGTGCTGATGTGGCTACAGTCTGTGTAATTACGCTAATTAGAATATTAAGTGTGTTTAAAGTAATGTTTCGTCAAAAGATAAATAGATAAGGAATATTTAAAACTTTTAATTTTCTCATCTTATGTGTTCAAGGAATGTGCAAAAAATAAATAAACAAATAAAACCCCTCAAACTTCCTAAGAAGTTGATAAAAATAAAATAGGGAGGAGATGTAAAATTGATTTACTTGCTTCTGGCTAGTAATGGAAAAAAGGAATAGCCAGGACATAAAAACCTATTTGGCCATATTTCATTTCCCATAGCGTATTGAAATGTCTTGGTGCCAGCCCAGTTCAGTCTAATACCTCAACGCCTGGTATAAAGTACCTTGAAGGTACTTTGTTTTCTGAGCAAGTATTTGCAGTCAGTCCCTAAGAAATGCTTAAGCATCACCTGGTAATACAAATTTCAAAATTGCATTAAAAACACCCAAGGAGATTTCTGCTGAATAAAAATTAGATGCCTTATATGCCAAAGCTTCTCATCAGCTGAAAGCTGGAAGCTAAATCTGGCTGTAAGAAACTGTCTTGGAACTTCAGAAATTCCGGGGCCCAATTCCGCCCAGTATCACTTGCATGCCTTATTACATAGGAAAAAATAGGCCTGTTCCGGTGATAGCAAGACTCCCATTTATTCATCTCAAAAGCAATACAATCCTAGAATGGAGCCTCCATAACACAAAATGCTTTTAAGTTCCCCCTGAGGGGAACACAATATACACAATTTATGTAAAAAGAAGAAAAATGAAAGCTAAGTATTCCAGTTAAGGGTCAGAAATCAATATTTCTTTAACAGCCTAAGCAACACGCATTACTCTTAATATAAATACTTAGGAGACTTTACATTCTCCATAAAGGGGGATTTCCACATAATTGGGATTGAAAGTGGCAGAATATGCTCTCCCAACTTAGTTTCAATTGTTGAAAAATGAAAAAGAATACATTTGGACAGCATGTCACTGATCCTTCCATCCTTGGTTAAAACTTCTTACCTAAATGTCCTAAATGTGGGGCAATGAATAATTAATTTTAATACACCTCAATGGAATATGATAAATGCATTGCAATATCAATATAAAAACTATGCAGAAACGGAAAAAATCTGAACATAAAATTTATTGTATTGAGATAATAAAAATATAGCTTTTTTAATGTGGCAAAATTTTTTCATGATATTCTATTTTGTAGCCAATGAAAACTTAAAAAAAAACAACCTGTGTTCATTTCAGTGGCACAAAAAAGTTATAAGATACAGTAGGTAGGCAATAGGTGTTAAGAAATATAACAACTGAAAGGACTGAATTTAAAGAAATGATATGCTTTAACTAGTTTCTGTGTGTTAACTTTGGCACTTCCCTAATTTACTCTCCATACTGGAGTCAGAATGATCACTACAAAGGACTGACTTAACCTTGTCACTCTACTACTTGATGTGCTTTGGTGGCTTTCCATTGCTTTCAGGCTAAGAGATCAAAATGTTTATCACGGCCTTCAAGGCGCCAGATGATCTGGGTGGAAGCTTCTAGAGTCATGTTGCTCTATTGTCCAATTGCTATTTCTCCTCCATCCACACTACCCTTCTACTTCCACAAGTGTATCATGCTCTCCCCTGCCACAGGACCTTTGCACGTGCTGTATCTGGCTTCTTCCCTTGCACCCTCTCACCCCTCCATTGCCCACAATTGTCTGCTTCAGATCTGAAGTTAATAGATGCTGACCTTTCCGATTAGGTTAATTTCCTCTTAATACACACTTGAAAAACACCCCAGGTTTGTCTGTCAGGCACTTACCCCACTTGTCCTTTTACCAGGCTGTAAGTACCAAGGGTAGCAGTTGCATCTAATCTTTTTATCCACAACTTTATTTTCAGTGCCTAGCACAGAGCATGGCTCATAAAGGAAGCACTTGATAAATATCTATAGAATAAATGATCGAATGTCAAGGTAGAAAAAAAACTGACAAAAGCAATCTCCTGCCACTTCTAGGCTGCTAAAAATTAAGTAATAATTCATAATATGTACCAAAACAGGCACCATTCAATGGATAGGGCTGTATGATTCAACTGTGGCTGGTGAGGCCCAGATGAAGAAGTGGGGAAGGGTCAACAAATGGACTTGTGCTACTCACAGGATCCTTTAAAAATTGCACAGGAGCACATCTGCTACATCTTTTTGCTTGTGCGTGGCTGTCTTCCTTAGCCAAGGTGACTCAGAAGTTAAACCTCTTAGGAGGATGAGTTATCCACTTACAGGGTTTTTAAATAAAGAAGTACATTAACTTTTCTCCACGTTTGCAATAAATAACCCAATGGTGGTCATCTGCACTCTACCTGTATATACTTTTGTGATAATAACTATTTTTAAAAATCCATTCATTAGTCCTGTGCCTTTAAAAAGTTTTTATTCTTCCTGTTCTTTCCTTCTTTCAATGACGCGTTGCCATATGGTCCTCTGGAGCCCCGGGGACATTACTCACTACCACCATTTCTCCTGGTTTCCAAATGACCTTACTTTTACTAGCGTCTAAGATCCAGGTGGATAGCAAACTCTATTTTTTTTTTCTAAAGCAGAACTTAGAGGACTCGGTCAAGAGGATTCATAGAACTACTTTTTTTTTCTGTGTATCAAAAGCGATGAAGAATTCCCTGACTCTTGATTTTGAAACTGATTTCCATTATTTACACATCTGTTGAAACCACCTCTATTGCTTAGCACCAAGATTACTTTGCAGGGGTTAAGAACTATGTTTTAAATCTGTTAAGTATCTATTAGAATTAGCCTGTATTTGCATATGTGCCTTGTAGTTGCCAATAAACACCAACCTAGCTATAGGAACACACTGAGCTTTTGTTTCCACTTAAGCATCAGCAAGTCACCCAATCTCTCTGAGCTTCAGTTTGCTTATCGACAAACGAGGATGATAATGCCTCACAAGTCAGTGGGAGGGTGACTGGAGTAATGATGATTAGGTGAGTGGAAACATCAAAGCTAAAAAATGTAACTATACTTTGAGTTTTAAAAACACCTACAAACCAATGACATTGTTTATCTATTATTTTAAAAATACCACTATTCCATTAGAGATATTTGTGTGATGTATAAATCCACCAATTTCTAAAACTGACCTTTTGCTGCTTAAATGAAAGTGATGTGGCTTATCCATGGTTACCTACTAGAATTTATAATTACATATTTCTAAACATCTAATTTAGCAATGTTTTCATATCAGTTCTCTCGTTTTCCAAATACTGGTTTTCAGTCAAGAGAACTTCTAACTTCTCTCTTTGCTTTTGAAATCATCATACTATAAATGAGTCACATTCCCATTTTCTAGAAAGTTGGAGTATCCTCAAAATTTCTGATAAAGATGAAGTGAACCCTCTTCTTAGGAAATGCATGCTCTTCATGATTAGAAAATTCTACATCAGGACTATCGAGTCTCATGTTATAAGATACCAAACATCATGTTCAAATTTAAAAATAGGTTTCAAAATTTAAGTGTTCATATTTCAAAGTCTTAACCATTTCATTTGTCATATTTTTTCCTTTCCATCAAGCCACAGATGCTGACCTCAGGCAAGTCAGCAAGTCCAGCTCCTTCGTTTGCAACATTTTCACACTCCAAAAATAAAACTGTTTATACTCTGAATATTAACCGCCATTTCATGTGTACCAGTATTTCAGTGATCCCTTACATTCTTTCAAATCTCTAAATTATTTCAGAGTTATAACATGTCCTGTTAACATTTAACAATATGAAAAATAGAAACAAAAAAGGCAAGTTCCCAAATGGAAACATTTAATCATGTTGAAATAAGATCTTGTCCTCTCGGGCTAACCCTCATCCCACCTCACACTTCCTGGACTCAAGTTTGTAGCCTTGGCTCACAAGGGTTAATGTGGCCCATGAGCTAAATCCAGGATCAGATGGACAGGCTGTGGGGAACCAGGTCCTCCCGTTTAATCTCCAGGCTACGTTTGGTCAAGAACAGTCTCTGCCTTTCCTGGGTTTTAGGGGGAGACAGTAATTACATGTATGACAGACACCCCATCAGAATTGCTCTTGGCACCTTTTGCGTGTCAATGAAGGCAAAATGCTTTTTTAATATTCCTGGGAACACATGCCCATTAGAGAAGAGTCAGTCTCCTATTTTCCCAAAGATCAAAATATCAAGAGCTGGGAAATCCCTCCGTAGAATGCCCTTATTTTTGAGACTAAGGCAAGCACCTGGGGAATTAATAGCTGACATACCTCATTTGAAACATCTACCATATGTTTCTGGAAAATATAGCCCTGTTACTTATCACTTTCTGTTTTCCTTTCACTGGTTTATGTTTTGCTTTGAATAAAAACTGCATGAAAACACGGTTCTTACATTACCAGGTAGGCATCTCCTCCATGGAATAGCTCGGTAACATTTTTAGTGTTTTATTTATGCAAACAAAAGTGCTCCTCAAATCAGTGCCGGTTGAACTGCTTGAAGGGTGCTGTCTGAATTTCAGTGAACTGAAGCATTTCCTAATATCGCTCAGGTGCAGATACTCCCCCAAAAGCCTGGGATTGCTTTTTTTTCCCTTCTTGTTTTTTAAATCACATGTCTGTGTTTCAGGATTCTTCAAATTTATTCAAAGTAGAATCATGAAATTTCTGAAGGCAAAGCAGTGAGTTCACACAAAAAAAAGACTTTTCAGCGTTCCGTGAATTTACCGAACGCCTACCGTGTGCTATAGGCCCTGCATGTGCGCCCGCGTGCGCACACACGCGCGCGCGCACACACACACACACACACACACACACACACTCATTTTCCCCTTCTTGACAACACTGTGAGATAAATATTACCAGCCCTGTCTTACAGAAACGGAGCTTCTGTGAGGGAAAGTTTCGTCTTAAAGGTCACAAAGCTGGTGAGTGGCATGCTGAGAATCCAGTTGAAATGTTTTTTTTTTTTTTTTTACTGCCAACTGTTTATTGTTTGGGCTAGCACACAATAGAGATGATGCTCACATGCACAGCCACTCCCAGCCTGCATCCCAGGTTATAGGACATTAAGAGAGCAAATGTGAATCCAAGTGAGTGACATTGGTTTCTTCTGAGCATAACTATATGCATATGTAATACTAATACATATGTCATTTGGAAATATTGGTTCTTAAATACTATGACATGCCATAGCCCAGAAAGACTAAGTGTGCTGTCCCTCTGTGCCTAAAAACCTAGGCAAATAGCAGTAAATCTAAGGGTTGAAACTGCATTGCTTTTAAGTTTCTTGTAATTAACAGATTAGGAGAAAATTATCATTTTTATTTGTTTGTCTTTTAGTATGATCAAAGGGACAATTTAGTTCAGTGTTTGTTGACCACCTACTATGGGCAAGCACTATGCTTGCATGGGATATAAAAGGGTTCTAGAAAAATACAACCCTTGACCTCAAAAACTTAAACATTCAAATAAAGGAGGGATGGTGAGTATACAAGTAATTCAATTATACAATTTTAGAACTAAAATTCAGTTGAGAAAAAACAGATTTTTTAGTAGGGCTTTATATAGTTACTTAAAACCAGATTTTGCATGGCATCAATATTTTTTAAAAGATTTTTTTAAACATCCATGAAATAGGCAGCAACAAATGAGACATGCTGAAACATAACTTTAAAAAAATCTTGCTGGTTGGAAGGAATGGGGAAGTAGTGTACCAAAGTTGTTAAGAGCATGGATTTTGACATCAGATACAATCAAGTTCAAGCTCACAACTGAATTTACTATGCATGTCACCTTGGTTAAGTCTTAGGTTCCTCATCTGTAGGAGAAATAATACTCAATTCTTAGGTCACAGTGTTATCATGTTAAAGAACATAATCCCTGTACTAAACTACTTAGCACAGTGCCAAGCACACAATCAACTCATAATATTAATAAATATCAACTCATAATATTAATATCCTCAAGAGCCCTGAGATACTGTAAAAGCTAATATAGAAGGACTCTTATTAGTGGACCTCCTTATATCTAATTATTAAAATAAAATTTGGGAGAACCTGGCTGAGCTTCTTGAGTGATTTCTCATGATTGGGTCTCTAGTGAACACAGGCCACACAATGGACTGCATTCAGAACCAAGAGTCCAGGCAGGGCAGAATCTAAGAAGAGCAACTATTAATGTTAAAATTCCTTGCTTAAGGCCCAGCAAGGCCCTTCATGAAGAGTTACTGCTCTAGCCCTGTAAAGAGGCACATATTCTACAAGTACAAATTGCAACATGTGACACATTTTGGTAAGTGGTGAAACTGTGGACATCTTCTATATTTCAGAAGATGATACGCTACATGCAGAAACTGGTGAACAATAAATCCAGGCTTTTTCTCAGCAGTACAAATCTGTTTCTGGTCTCGAGGCTGATTTCCTTGGCATGTACAACAGCAAGAACACCACCAAGGATTACCCCTGGGTTAACGTGTGCCAGACACTGTGCTGGGTGATTTACATACAATTTTGCTAATCCTTAGAGCGACTCTGCATTTTACAGATGCAGAATCTGAGATGTTAAATCACCTGCCTGCGGTCACCTTGTCAGTAAGGAGCAGCATCCAGATGAACCCTGGCCAGGCTGGCTCCAGGACCTGTGCCTTATCACTGTACCACACTGGCATTCCTGTTTCCGTTACTGAGGGGTGCCTTTGATTGCACTCTTGCTGATTAATGTATCATTTTATTTTGGAATGTTAAAAAAGGTCTAATTGCCCAAATGCATCTTCATTGTAGATAACTGAGGGAAGACACACAATGCAAAATGAAAACAAATTAAGTCCCAAATAACTCCCCACCCAGCATAGGTCCAGTCCCACCCAGCATGGGTGCAGCAAATATTTTGTCATACCCTCCCAAAACACTTCCCATACATTATAGGAGAGGTTACATTATTTTTATAAAAATGGATTCATGTGGTATGTACTAGATTCTAACTTGCTTTTTAAAGATGATATGAATGTCTTCCCATTTCAGTAAATATACATCCCATTATCATTTTTTAAATTTTACATAATGGAATTCTCTTCCCTATGACTACTAACATTACTTGGGCTGAAGTCTAGATCAATGCAGGGGATTATGACAAATGTTTACATACATAAAACCCTTTGTTTTGCACGTTACTTTTGATGGCTGCATAATATTCCACAGGATGGATGCATTGCAATTTGTCCAATTTGTTCTTAATTACTACATGGATTGCTTCCAATGTTGTGACTGAAAAAACAACTGTAATCAATATCTACTTACATCTTTGCTCATTAAATCATTAACTTTTTAGTTAGAGGTGGAAATGCAGGGTCAAAAGTGTGCACTTATTAAGATTTGATTCTCCAGAAAGGTAACAGCAATGCAGACACAAGCTTTCTAGCATTGTGTAAGTTCCACTCTCCCACATCCTCGCCAACATTACTGCTATCATTCTGAGACATGCCAACCTGACAGATGAAAAGTGGCACCTTATTTTAATTTTTATTTCCTATAGTACTAGTAAAGATAAACTTTTTCCCCATGATTTCTGATCAACTGCACTTTTTACTAAAGAATTACTTACACTGGAGTTTCATTTCATGCATGTTTAATTCAACTGCATATATTCAGCAACATAATAATTTATATGTAATTAAAATTACTATCATATTATAGTTAGTGTACATTTTTTTCTTTTAAATAGTTCACTACACTTTTAATTTATTTGTCATTTTGTTTTGTCGTTAGTCTTTTAACTTTATGTGTGTAGGGTTTTTTTTGCCATACAAAAGTTTTTTAAAAGATTTTACTCATTTATTTTTAGAGAGCGGGGAAGGGAGGGAAGGAGAGAGGGAGAGAAAAATCAGTGTATAAGTGCTTCTCATCCACCCCCTATGGGGCACCTGGCCCATAACTCAGGCATGTGGCCTGACTGGGAATCGAACCGACGACCCCTACCTTTGCAGGCCGGCACTCAATCCACTGAGCCACATCATCCAGGGCAAAAGTTTGTTTTTAATAGTCATGTCCAACAGTGTTTTTAAGAATATGTATCATGAGCACCTAAGATAATGCTCAGAAAGATTTCTTTAATTTAAAATTATGTAATTATCTATATTATATTTCATCAATTTTCTTTTATTAATTACATTGAAATTTAAAATTCTTTAGGAATCAAATGACATAATCTATTCTGTCTTCTCCCATTTCAGATGTCATCTTCATTTTAAAATAATCCTAATATAAATGTTGGTGTGGTTCTATGCTTTCTCTGTTTTACTGTCAGGCATGTTCATTTCTATGCCAGTTCAAAGCTGATTTAATTACCACAGTTTTATAATGTGTATTATTTAAAGTAGGGCAATACCCTACTTCTACTGGTCATATAAAAATCCTAGACTACATTTGTTCTTCAAAATAAAACTTAGAATAATTTTTGTCAGGCTTCTCAAAAACTTCTTTTATGATTTTGATGTGGAGATTGGAGAATATTGGTATTTGTATAATATCTCTTTCCATTTATTTAAATTTTCTTTTATGTCACTCAATTTTGTCACTTTTTTCAAATAGAAATAAAACAATATCTTTTGATGTTATATATTTTTGTTGTGATTCTTTTTCCCTATATTCTCCTATTGCTGTAAGTAAAAGCTATTGATATTTGCATATTAATTTTGTAACCAAACAAACTCACATTGCTTTGAATCATTTTCACTTTTTTCCCAGGTAGGCAATTATTCCATTTGCAAATTATTTAAATTTTTTTCTCCTCCTTTCAGGTATTTACACTTCTAGTTTTTTTTTCCTCTTGCTGCATTGACTAGAATATACAGAACAAGTTTGAGAAAAGCTGAGAAAATGTTTCTTATTCATAGTGAGACTATCTATTCCTTATTTACTAAGAATGTAAAAATCTGATATGGATGTTGACTTACTAACTTTTTAACATTTAACATAATCATCATATGGGTTTTTCTTGATCAACTGACATAATTATGTTAATGCATTTTCTGATGTTGAAAGATTTTTGTATTTTGATAAAAAATCAAACTAGGTTCTATCACATTTTGAAAACACATTTGTGAATTTGGCTTGTTAATATTCTACTTAGAACTTAAGATATATTTATTTATAAGAATATGCATTTTCTCATTCAAGTCTTATCTTTGATTTGATATTAGGCTTTATAAAATTAAGATGTTCTTCTTTCTCTGTTTTGAAATTATTTAAATAGTAGAGGAATTGTTACAAGAAACTGAGCATATGTCTCCATGAAACATCTTAGGTCTATTACCTTTTTGGGTGAGAGATGACTTTTTTTTTCCACGATGGTTGGTATATTAAAGTTTGCTACTTCTTGAATCATTTTTGTTATATATAAATTTATACCTTTTATTTTAAATAATTAAGATATAATCCACATATCATAAAATTCACCTTTAAATGTGTACAATGCAGTGGTTTTTAGTATGTTCAAGAAGCAGTGCAACCATCATAACCACTGAATTCCAGAACATTTTTGTCACTCCAAAAAGAAACCTCACACCCATTAGCAGTGACTTCTGGCCGTTAGCAAGCACTGATCTCTGTGGATTCTGTCTCTGTGGATTTGTCTATTTTGAACATTTCATTATGGATTCAAACACGATTCCATAAAAGGAGTCGAGTAATATGTGATCTTTTGTGCCTGCCTTTCACTTACCATAATGTTTTCAAGGTTCATCCATGTTGTAGCATAAAGCAGTGCGTCATTAATTTTTATGGTTGAATAATATTCCATTGTATGGATAGACCACATTTTGTTTATCCATTCATTAGTTAATGGACATGTAGGTTGTTTCCATTTTTTGACTATTAGGAATAATACTGCTGTGAGCATTTGCACAATGTCTTTGAGTAAACACGTCTTCATTTCTCCTGGACACATACCTACGGGTGGGACTGCTGGGTCACCTGGAACCTTTGGAGTGCGGCACCACTTCACACTCTCATCAGTCATGTACTGCAGTTTTACTTCTCCACAGCTTCACCAACTCATAGTCTTGTCTTTTTTATTACAGGCTCACATTGGGGGTTGAGTGTATATAATTTTTTGAAGAAAATAATTCAGTTCATCAAGACCTTCAAAACTATTATGTTTTTATTTTTAATTCTTATTATTCCCTACTTATCCATAGATATTTCTTCTTTCTCATTCCTAAGTTTATATCTCTGGTGCCATCTTTTATTCTTAATTCATTAAGTATTTCTATTTTCTAATTCTAGTTGAAATTTTAGTTTTCAAAGACTAATTTTTTAATTATTCATTGCAATCTTTTTTCATAAGTATTAATTTCTCTTTTCATCTCCACTTGTTCTTCTTCTTTCCTTGGGGAATCTACTTACTTTTACTCATTCTAGCTTAATAAAGAATTATTTAATGGTTTAAATATTCCTTTAACTATAGCTTTGACTGCATCTCTTGGGGTTTTATTTGCAGTTTTTCACTGTTATTTTTAAATTATCTATAATTCAAATTTTTATTTCATCTTGATGACACAGTTGTTTGAAGGAAAATTTTTGTTATTAATTTAAGAATTTAAGTTTCGAGTGTTTGTTTTCAATTTTTTTATTATTAATTTCTCATTTTATTTTACTGTGGTCACAGGATGTGGCCTAGTTAATCATTGCAGTTTGCAATTAACTGAGATTCTTTTTAAGGCCCAACAATATTCAATTAACAAATTATTTTATAGACACTAAAAAAAGATACTTTAGTAGAATATTAAAATTTGATAAAAACATATATTTTATGAAACAAATTTTTGCTCTGGTATTTTGGAAGATAAATATTATTTTAATTCTGCTAAGGTTATATTTTCATTATTATTCCTTAGCCTGTATTTTTTAAAGCAAATAACTAAGTGAATTATGTCTTTCACAATTATCATATGTGAAACAAGGAGCTTCACACTTCACAGTATATCCCCTACTTCTCAGTCTTTGCCAGTACAATTTTCATGTTTGAGTCAGAAACATTTTTGCTTTATTATTTCTTAAATAAGGATTGCTTTTCAGATTTTTTTCTTTGCATTTAATTTTATACCATATTTTGTAACAATTACTTAGGCACTTTTATTTTAACTACCTTCACAACTCCATCTGATTTTAGAACATGACTTTTCCATTCCTAAGTTCTTTAATTGGCTTTCTCTATCAGTAGTTGAAATATATTTTAAGTACTTTTTGGCTTTTTCAAGAATTTGTTTTTTTTAATCACCTATGTATCTGGAAATGATCAAGTGCTTGGTTGGTGGAACACACTTGAACCACAGTATTTTCTTCTTAAATTCTATAGTTGTTCCATTTTCTTTGGGCATTTTTGGCAGGAGGTTTAAGACCAGTTTGACATTGATCTATATAGCATCTATCTACCTGACTGTCTGTCCGTCTGTCTATCAATCGTCTATCATCTCTGCATCCTTTGGTAAGTATGCATAATTGATTTTCCCACCTGTATTTTTCCCCCTACATCTTTGTAACTCAATATTTGTTTGTGAGTCAGTTTGTTCTTTCAACCTGCATACACAGTCTTTTCTTCAATTCAGGAAAGTTAGGATTTTTTTGTTATACTCTTGAGTGCCACTTTCATTGTATTGGTGTTTAGCTTTCCTTAAGTACGAACAATTGCCCACACACTGGTCCTCCATTCTCTGCTCTTCTGTCATCACTTTGTCTCATAGTTTTCATCTTTTTGTCCTCTGCTTCGTCGTGGGAGATGGCTTCCAGTTCGCCCTTCTCCATCATACTATGAGTTTCTATAGAATCATTTCCGTTCTCGACTATTCTCAATGCATTTTAATTTTGCTCTTGTGCTTCCCTTTTAATCTGCTTTCATCTTCTCCCAGTTGTTTTTATCTTCTCCTGTTTTCATCTCACCATTTTCTCATTTCATACTTACTGTGTCTTTTCATAGAGGTCTTGTTTTCTTATAACATATATCAATTATTTCTTCTGGGTCTTGAATTAGAGCATTTTCAGATGTGTAATCTGCTTTATTCTGAGTGGTGATAGCACTGGGAAACCTGAAATTCACAGCCTGCAGAGCTAATGTTTTTTTTCCACTGATGTCCCACTTCCCACCATGGCCTCCTCATGAGGACCAGAATGCCCTGCACCACTGTTAACATTCCACTAACTTTCCATTCCTTTGCTTCCTGAGAATTTCAATATCTGTTTGTTGTAGAAAGGTGGAAGTTAAATTGTAGGGGAAATGATACTCTCTCAGAGCAGCTCTGAGGGCTAGACAGGGGTTCCTGCTCAGATTTCTGGTTGGCACAATTCCTGGCTCACCAGGTCAGCGGACAGATGGTGACGGAGCTGTGAAGCATATTTTTACCTCTCACCACACTAATTCTTTTATGCAGTAAAGAGGGGATAGGCTATGAGTTGAAGCTCCATATGCCTTATAAATACAGTCTATTCTTCCCGGATTTTATCAGCCTGAGTTTCTGATGCTACCATAATTTTAATTATTTACTGTGTCTTCATGGGTATTGAGAGAGAAAGTGGGAAGAATCATACTGGGAACTGCTGGTGAGATTGGATCTCCCTTGCCCCAGAATGTCACATCCTTTTATTGTGGAGATGGTCAAGACTTGCTGCTCATTACCAAATTTTGTATTCTTAGGTATCACACCTCTCCCCAGTCAAACATAATCCTTCCTTCTGTAGCTTCCAGGGTGGGCTTTATTAAGCCAAGTCTCTCAGCTGCAGACTCTTTCTTCCTTCTTTACTCTGCTATGGAATGATGGGCTGGGACACTCCTAACTGCATTTCTTTGTCCCCAGGCTCCCTGTTAGGCACTGCCTGTAGGGAGCACTGAGGGAGGCCAGAGGCAGGAGGCCGGAAGGAACTTGCTCCTTCCTGTGCTCTTCATGCCCCCTCCTACACTGTCCTTGCCTGGGCACTTCAGCCTCGCTTTCAGTTCCCAGGTTCCTTCAGCACTCTCAGAATCAACCATATGCACACTCAGAGGTGCCGCTGGCAGTGTTCCTCCTCAGAGATCTGAGACCTAGCTACTAAGGTACCAGAACCAGCATCATCAGCTGAATGATGCCCTTTCTCAGAGGACTGAGTCTCAGCTCCACAGGCTTCCTCCTCTAACCTCCCAGAATCTGCTGACCTGAGCCTCTCTCCTGTTTGTTCCCCCAGCACAAGACATAGTAGTAGCTTTCTAAAGTTTTAGTTCAGTGTTTCTGTTGTGTTTTGTTTTGCTTTTTCAGAATTTTAACACCTATTGAACCAAATCCTTATATTGTATCCTTTCTGTTAAATAACTATCACGATTCTTGTTTTCTTGAGAAAGGAAGTCACAACCAGGTTGTGGACCTTAAGAAAAGCAATGTCTCTCAGGGGTTTGGGGTAAAGTTATGGTAAAACTAACTAAACTCACTAAGAATGAGTCTAACTCTGTCATGGACCACTTATTAACACGGTAAAACTTTGGTGGCAAAACAAAAGACATGTCACCTGAGGAGACTGAGTCCCTTATTTCCCTCTCTGTTCATAGGGATCATGTTTGTCTGACCTGAGATGAATTCAGTTATGTACAATTTTTTCCAAATGTTAGACTCACTCACTGAAATATCTACTGGGATTAGATCAAAGGACACACAAAGTTCAGTTTCTCTGTTGAGAATACTTTTTGCACTGAATATCACATCTACATAAAATTTTGCCTCAGCTCTTTTATAATTTTTGATGGATCTAATATTATGCTTTAAAAATGCTCATTCATCTCACTAGAACACCATTTTCAATTCTTACAGATACCAGATACTTAGTCATCCAAATGAGTGACATTGGATTCTTTTTTGGAGGGAGGGAATTTTGGGG
The DNA here is from genome assembly GCA_028533065.1 of Trachops cirrhosus. Taxonomy (NCBI): domain Eukaryota; kingdom Metazoa; phylum Chordata; class Mammalia; order Chiroptera; family Phyllostomidae; genus Trachops; species Trachops cirrhosus. The sequence continues at coordinate 133,103,402 of CM052538.1, forward strand.
GGTGGGGGGCTCAAAGCAACATACATTTTTTTTTTGTTCATCAATTCCCAACTGAATGGTAAATATGAGTTCAGTCACAATGGGTGTTGGTCGACATTCTGTCATTGGCTTGGAAAACCTTTCAGAAACAGCAAAAATGTTGTCATTTCTAGCAAGTGTCCTTTCTAGACAACTTCTGTGACTCTACTTGTTATAACAGATAACCGTTGGGAGGAAAATAGCTCATCGTGGCCCTGGACTGAATATCCCAAGGCATGCTGCCTAAGTCATTCGTTAATGAATTTGTGGAAAGGCAGAAAAGATGTATCACAGTAGAAACTTAGAATAAATAACCATTCACTATGGAAATATCTTAAACAACCACCACCAACTATTTCCTCAAATGAAGACAACTCGTTTCTGCCTCTTCAATGAGATGTTCAAGATTTGGTAGGCCCCCAGAACAACAATTTTGTGTTCATCTAAGGATTTTGAAAGCATTTAAAGAGGATTAATTCATCATCTTCCATCATTAATATTATAGTATATATTTCTGGATAATCCTATTCCTTCCTCATGGAAGAAGATACCAAAGTAATACAAGAAAAACCTGTTTTAATAGAAAATAAAAAAGCCCAGTGGGGAAAAAAACGGGCCCTGTTTTATAGACCTTCAAACCTCCCAGTTCATGCAAAGATAGCTATATAAGGGCATCTTTAATTAATTCTTTGACTGTTAAACTTCAAAACAACAGCATTAAAACCCTGTTTCTTCTTATCTTCAGTGCCTGCTATTTCCTCTGTTTATTCATTCATTAACCATCAAAAAATATCCTTAAAGACAAAGAATCACACTATTAGAGAGTTAAACAAGTCAGCAGTTCACTTTGTACTAACATGGGAGGAAAATGAGTCCCAGAAAGCTCAAGTGACACATTGGAAATGACTGGGGACAGCACTCAACTAGAGCTCATGGTTTTCCAATTAATTCTCAGTCCAGTGGGATTTTTACTAGCACCGCCACGGCCCACCTGCCCTTTCATTGTGCAGGCACCTCAACTCTACCATCTGTATGCTCATTGTAGTGTCTACCTGTGACAATACAATACAGAAGGGCTTGGCCTAGGTTTGGATTGGAGTGGAGTAACATTGGCCTTCAAGACGACTTCTTTCAGTTTTGGCTTCCCTAGATGCTCCTGTGTCCTTCCGCCCTCCCAGGGTCGGCTCTGATGGCAGCTCCCTAAGGCCCAGGTATATTCTCTGCCCAAGGTGTCTATATTTTTCTTAAGCCATCAAAGCTCTTCCCTGAGGTCTTCTAAGTGCACACAAATGTCAACATTTGTCTAATTATATACATTTAATTATTATTAAAATTCTGCTGATGTTATTATGCTTCTACTGGCTAACTCGTGTTTGAAGGGCTATGTGCCAGTCACTGTACTGCGTACTTTATATACCACATTTCGTACAATGGGATAGTCTAATTGCTAGTTTGTCTGCAAACTATTTGATGGCAAAGTTAGTTGCTGGCTGCCATACATTTCTGAATTATACAGTAATTGTTTCCATAGTGAAAGTACAGTGCAGCACCACGCCTGCTTATTTGCTGGCATCCCCCGTAGCTTGCAGGTACTTGAAGGCAGGGCATTGCATCTGTATCTTTCAGTAGATTTCTTATTTTTCTTTTTTTCACACTTCCAGAGGAATGCAGTTGGTTAAATGAATAAATGTGTATTCACATTTGGTGAAATTTATATGGAAAAATTAATTTTGTTTAATAACAAATCAGCCAAGAGAGCCAGTTTAGAAGTTGTAAATTTGTTAATGTTAAAATAAAATGGCAATCTTTAGTACCTGAGCAGTAAATACAATTTCTTGTGCACCTAAGTCGTTTTCAAGGTATCTTTTTTGGTTAATTTTTATATGACATTATTATTTTGGTTTGAATTTTTACCTAGCAAAACTACTAGCCAAAGAAGGGTGAAGGAATACACTACGCACATGTGGTAAACTAATGGATAAGTCTCTTAGTCGTTTTTACAGCTTTGAGATGCGATTCATACATGAATCGCAAGTGCTCATTTAAAGTATGTAATTTGAGGTTTTTTAATCATATTGTAGATTTTTAAAAGAAGCCAAGACAATGCTTGGGTACAATAATCTTAAGCGTGAGTAGCAGAGAATGAGGTATGCTTTTCAGGGGGAAAAATCCTGATATTCAGGATTATATATATTATATTATATATATATCAGAGATATTCAGAAATAATAGATTATTTTTTTTTGAGGAAGGACTTGAAGCCCTGAAAAATCTACAAAATGTAAATTCAACCTGTGCTAAACACAAGATTGAAAGGGTCTTTCCTGGAATGAATAAATGAATGTGAGTTCTTTGCCTCTAAAGTTTCCCTAAATCAAGGGCATGTATAACTATTTTTCAGCTTTACCTCATGAAAGCTTTGAGATTTCCCTTCATGTTACAATATATTATTTAACATTTGAGTGTGTCAACACCACATTAGGCACTTTAAAAGAACAGAATTAGCCATGCTTCCTACTCAGGGGACTTGTCTCCTAAGTATCAGACTAAAGCAAAACGCTATAGTATTCCCTCACATCACGCACTCCACAGAGTGATAGTTTCCCTTAATTCTTCCACAAAATCAATGAGATTTTTCTCTTTTTATACAAACTCAAAGGAACACTCTTTGATTTAACACACACCATTAGAAGTTCTGTTTGGGCACATTCCACGTCTTTCTTTTATCATGGGACAGACTCAGTGACTAGACCTAAAATTAGACCTATGAAATGTGGTTTTTGTCAAAAGCAAAAGGAGGTTCCATTTTCATTAACTCTGTAATCACCTATAATGTGGTAGGTGGGACGTTCAAACAAACAAGGGAGCCTGTTTCTCCTGTGCACCTTCATTGTGTGCGCTAAACAAACAGGCTGATGGGACAGGGCAGTCACAAAGGCCGAAGAAAATAAATACAAAGTGCCTCAGTCTGGAAATGCTTTTGCAATGTGATAAGCAGACATTTTGTGGGTATCAGAAATATCATGAAGTGCCAAGCTCAGAATCGTATGGTTATCAAGCTATACTCTTTATAAGATGATGATAAGTATATATTAAAGCATCCATTTGCACTCTAATAACTTGTTTAGTCACTGAATTACTAATTTGCTTCATTTATAGTTTTACTAGAGAGTCCTTAAACTTTTCAGCCTGCTAGATTAATGCTGCTTGTATAAATACTCTGTAATCAACTAGATTAATTAGTCAAATTAGCTTAGTATTTCTTCCTCTATACTTAGAACTTGAAAAGTTCATAATGTTCAAATTAATAATTCAGCATTGGTTCCTAGTCTGAAGTCTTTTTAAAAACTAAATTTAATAGTGGCAATAGCTACAAATTCAGAAATATTATAATTAAGCAAGCAGATGCACATTTTGAAACAGTGCCTCAATGGATATTAAAACATCCTGAATAAATCCTTGCTATGGTTTGATTTAGTGATATAAATTTTGGGAAGAAATAATGAAGTAAGTTGATTAATTATAAGCATACAATGTTTTCTAAAAAACACAAAGCAACTTAATATAAAATATATATATAAATGTATATATATTCACAATACTTGCTATGTTTCTCAGAGATTTGGAGCAACCTGACTTGTGACACTGGTTGTTCACCATAAATGGTATCCCCAGTGCGCTGGTCCATAGATGCATTTGGGCCTCTTAGGCCCACACAGTTCTCTCAGCATTCTCATCAAACCCAAGGTGGCATTTCATGGACAAAAAGGTCTTGTCTTAGGATATCAGGCCTTGGAAACGAGTCCCTGAATTCTCTCTGCCAGAGTGTAGAGCTTTCTCAGAACAAATACTCGTGAAATTAGATAATTTCATTTTGCAAACAATCTGGAAAAGATTTGGAGAGCGAGGGCCAGCGGGGAGGAAAGGGGGGCGGGGAGAGGAACCTACTCAGGTTTTCTAGCACGAATTTTGAATTTTGCCTTGAGATGTTTAGAATTGGAATAATCAAAAGGTAATCATATTACCTAACTTTGGATAGAAAATGTAAACTAATTTCAAATTTGTAGTACCTACCCTTCCTGTAAAACTATGAGTCTCTCTAATGGACAGAACATATAATGAAAAGTTAACCAACCCAACTCTACCACTAATTCCTGCAAATTATCTGTAGCTGAGGACTGTCATGCAATCATCTTACGTTCATACACTGGCAGCAAAACATCACCGGCAAAGTGGTAAGTGGGGTTTTGGAAGGACAGACACACCAATAAAAATTATTCAAAACCAGAGCAAGTTGTCATTCAGATTTTCTTACTAATAATACAGGAAGAAACCCATGAAAGAGTTTAATTCTTAAATCTTTTCTTATTTTGTAGTTATTAAAATGAGGCATAAAGAAGCTCCTAGAATTCCAGTATTTAAATAATTCACAAACTTTCATTTAAAAAAATATCAACCCATTTGTCCAAAGTCTAATGGGACATCAAGATGTAAAGATAAATAGCAATGTGATTTTCTTATAATCTTACAATTTTCCTTATAATCTGACTGGTAGACGCAACTCTGAATATATTTCCTCAAAGCGAAAAATAAGTGAAAAGGAAGCATGTGGTTATTAAAAGAAAAAAGAGTAAAAGTAGGTAGAGATGCAAATTTTGTAACCTGATGGTTTAAAAGACTCTTTTAAAGATTATCTAAATATTTGAGACTGGTTTACTCATTCATAAACAACAAATATCACCTCCTAGCTAACCAAGTATTTGCATATTTTAAATATTAAAAGATAATGGTTGTATGTGTGTTACACTGCCAAGCAGAATAATTTGGGGTTAAGCATTTTCAACAATTTGAAAAATCAGACTCAAGTAATCAAATGTAATTGAATCTCTAAATGTCTCCAGGTAAACTCAGAAGACTAGATGAACAGTTTTTCTGCCCAAAGGGTATTTCTATAGAATGTCAGAATGCTTTAAAGCATGGTACTAATACAGAGAGCATAAATGCAGACATTTTTATGAAGAAAATTTTAGAATGACAGCCTTGTCACCAGGATCAAAGGGAAGCTCACACTTAGCTACCTCCACAGGTATGAAGCTGAGATGATTTCTGGGGTCACATTAAAGCCAAAGTAATTTTAGATTGAACACTTTGTTTTAGAAAAGAAAAAATGTCTGCACATCTCTATTCATGACGTGTGTGTGGGTGGTATAGTTTTGAGAACTTAAGGAGAGTGGCACTTGGTATAACCTAGGCAATGAGGGGAACCATTTAGAAATACTGTCAACCATTCTGGCAGGAAAGACTGTATAAATACACTGTCGACTCAAACACAAGTGAACAGGTTTTTAAAAAGGTTTTTTAAAAAAGAAACTGCAAATAAAAACTTCAAAACTTCTACCCCACGATGAAATAAATTATGTGAAGGAGGAAGTTATCACGGGTTTTCATATCCACCATCTACCTAATTTCATCTACCTAATAAGACCAGTTCTTATTTTCTTTTCAAATCTGAGGATTCCATATTCAGCCAACATAATTGGTAGAACAGTCTTAGCATATTTTGTGAAATCATTTATAAGGCTACCAAATGTCTTGGGAACTTTTTCCTCTAATCCGTCCAAATTGGTTTTAAATTATTCCATTCGTAATGGTAAATTTTTATTACAAACATGTTTTTTTACTCCAATTTAAACACAGATATGTCAGTTTGAAGTTAAAATAATTAGATCCTACATGGTTGTTCATGCAGCACATTATTATATTATATCAAACTCCTATCCCATCACGGAAAAGATGTGGAAGATTTCTATAAATTCCAAGTTAATGTATTTCATTAAACGGCTTATAGCATGCATGTTGGTATGCGCACATTTTCAAACACAAACACACAAAACCATGAATTATACTCCACAGCATCCCTTTTAAAGTGTTTTTTCTTTTTAAAATCTTTACATGAATAATATCCAGCATCATGGACCTTGAACACTGATGATTCTGGCTAACGCTTTTATCCTTTGCTTGAAATTACAGGATCAGTCTAGCCAGAATTTATGAGAACCAGACCCCAGACCTCACATAGCTCACATATTAGACCATTAGGCAACTAACTACCTCTGAACAATTTCAATGCATTATCTCGCCTTTTCCCTGGGGCACAAACTTCACTCGTCCATACTTTTAATATATTTTGTCTGCATGAAGCAGATCGAGTTATTACATGCCAGCAGATCACGACTTACAGAAATTTCATTGCTTCACAACGTTATGCAATGAATGTCTCTGTTCTCCACCCCGACACGGAGCCACAGGGAAGTGGTCAGCACTGCAAATGTCTGTAAATTATCTGGTGGTTTATGTAAAGCCTATTTAATATTTCTACTTAAACACGTTAAACATTCCCATACATTCCCACCCATGGACACTTAACCGAAGAAGCCCATATCCATGCAGATTTTTAAAAATCGTATGCCACTTCAAATGGACTACTAAAGTGCTTTAGATAAATGAAAACAACCTAACTTTTACTTTCTCCAGTAAAGTTTTTGTGTTCCTGATTGAACATCTTTTGTGTTTATTTACTTTTTGATTTGCAGATTTCTAAGTCTTCCAAGAATTATTTGCTTGCTCTTCAGAAATTTAGTGATCAAGATTTAAAAATTAATTGATCTTTGAACTCCCCTAAACCTTTTACCTGGATTACAGAACCATTACGTTCTTTTCTTTCACTAGGATTTTTTTTTCTTCAGCAAGGCTGAACAGGAAACAAGGGTGATCCTATCCTGTCCCTCGAGACTGTTCATCAGCTAGCTCAGTTTACAGCTATTTAAAAAAAAAAAAAGAGCTAGAGGCGGACAGCACTTAGAAATGTTGCATTTTATCATGTGGGACTATTATTATTATGGCAATGTAAGCAAACAGTGGACATTTTTCTCCTTAGACATGATGCTTTTTGTCATTATTATTTTTCATTATCCAGTCTGAAGTTAGATTTCTGGTCTAGTTGACCACTTCCTCTGGTCTGTTACATATATAGTTTTAAAATACTGGTTAACAATTGTGCACTTGACTTTTCCCAATAAAATACTTGGGAAAGGAAGACCAAGCTACTGTTATCTAAAACAAATTTTCTCATTTAGTTCCAGACGAAAGCAAACAGCAAGGAAAGGTCATTAGTCTCACAGACTAAAATTGTTTTGATGAAGGCCAGCTTTCCATTCTGCTGACAAGCGTCTCACTTCTTTTCAACAGCTCTGGGTGTCCACACTGGAAGAATGCAAAGCAGTCATCAGCCTCAGGGAACCAATGGCTCTTGGTGACAATTTGCAGAACTACCACTGATTGAACTATCCACCCCTCCCACCTTTTTTTAATCCAAAGTTTCGATAATTAACAGTATAAATAAGTTCTTAGAGTTAGATTTGAGTGTAAATACTGCTTGAACTTTTGCTATTGAATATCATTTAGCAATAGTGGATCTCAGTCTAGCTTTGTGTTCCTTCAGGGTGAAGTCAGTGAATTGAAGGGGACCTGCAAAACTTTACCAAGATTCCCTCTGAAAACGCAGACACTGTTTCTCATTCTTATTACAGGTGAAGTATTTGTGCCACAAAGTGGAATCAGTAAATAAGAGACACGAGGTAGATGGACAGGGAATGGCAGCTCTGCAGATCACCTGGCTTCCCCGTTGTCTTGGGAGCTGAGGGCTGGCTGGCCCGTCTTGTGATTAATGGCCAAGACCTCTAAGCTGCATGATTTCATCCCACTGTCTTCCTAGCTAAAAATAAGAATCACCATTTCCAGTCCAGATATGGGAGAAACACTACATACTACGCTTTTGCATTTAGGTCTCCCCTTACTATTTACTCTCCAAGGTTTTTTTGTCAAGTCCTCTAACCTTCCCAACAGTGGACAGTCGGAGCTGTGAGTCACTGAAAGATGTGCCCTCAAGGGTTGGAAAAGGAGCTCAAACAGCCTCTGGGAAGTTCAGCATAAGAAGCACTGTAGAGAGACACCCCAAGGATCAGGAGTCGGGAAATTTGGGTTCTATTTTGAGCAGTGCCTTGAGCACATTGCTCTCTTCACAAAACTTGCCAGATGTGAAAGCAAAGATTGCTTACTTTGTGGAGCGCTTGAAGAATTCTTAATCAGAGAATCTGATTAAGCTAAGAATGAAATTCTGCTCGTGGTTCTTGTAAAACATTATAAAACAAACAAACACACTAGGCTGAAGGCTCTTTACGCTACCAGGTTGATTTTTATTGCCTGCCTGCAAACGAAACTATGGTCCACCTTTTCTGAGGCGAAAATCACATTTTGCTGCATTCACTTTGAGTTAGGAAATCCAGGTGTCACTGAGTAGTCCAGTGTCTCAGTCAACTCTTGACTTCTCTCCAACACACGTGCCAAGGAATAAACCCACCCGGCTTCAGAGTATTTAGGAGGGTGAAGCCTGCTACTTTGGCAGGGCGGCTCATTTCACATTCAGATGACTGGTGCTTGGAAAGCGCTGCCTGTCATCAGGCTGAAATCTACAGCCCTGCCATGCGCCTTCATTGATCCCTGTGCTGCCCTCCATCACATCACACAGCAAGCCTCGTTACCTTCTTCCACGTGCCAACCCTTCCAACATTTAAAGGCAGCTGTATTGTCCCCCGAATGTTCTCTTTTCCTATTGAAACATCTCTTGTAGCTTCAGGTCACTCGTCACACCAAAGACCTTTGAGGTATATCACCACACTCCCACACATGCCAATTTCATCAGGATGGGCTTTGACATTTGATAGATTTTCAAAGTCCCCCTTACAAGGTGGAGCCTGTGTCTGGTACCATAGTCCAAAGCCAGTGTGGACTACACACTGTACAATTTCTATCATTTTGGCTACTTTATTGTATTAATATCAGGCTTTTTTTTTCTTTTTAGCCCAATCGTATGGTGCTTACTGTTAGCTAAAATGTCTCCTTCTGTCATATAACTCCTGCCTTACATTTACGGAATTGGATTTTGGTACTAAAGCATTCTTTCCATTTACCTTCTTTACAATTTCACCTTGTTAGAGTTGGCTCATTGTTTCAGCCAATCCAAAACTCCTTTTGGTGTCAGACAACAAGCTAAGTGGTTGCTGCTCTGTGTGGAGCACGTTGCTCTGAGGGGTTCCGCAGAACACCAACAGGTTTGATCCATGCAAGAGCCCTGTGAAGTACGGATTCGCCTCCTAAATCTGCTGATGGAATTAGTGCTGACAGGGTAAGTGAATTGCTGATGGTCACACCCCTAGTACAAGGTGAAACCAAGATTCAAACCTAGGTGATCTAATTGTACATGGGTTGTTCTTTCTATTTGCTACACTATTTCTTAGGATTTCTTTAGATTTTGGCCCTGCCATTTAACATATTGGCTCTTTCTTCATCCAGCACAGGTTAGAGGGAGTCATCAATGTCCTCAATGAATTCATTATTTTTAAAATAATTGCACAACCCTGGGCTGAAGACAAAGCCAGTGGAGCTTGGGTGCCAGAAATCTGTTGCTACTGACTTTCCTTTACAAAGCCATCAGACCGAACTCTCACCAGCCTATGACTTTTCATAATGTTCACAAGGACATCACTGATTAATCCATTTAAGACATACAGAGTGTCTAGCATGTTCCAGAATCTGTGTCAGGAACTGGGAATACAGAGATGAACAACAGACACGGGCACCACGATGACTTTGTCAGAGGCCACCACAGGTCTGGTTTAATTCACTCATAGTAAACCCATGCTGACTCTTAATGATCAATGGCTTCCTCTTCTATTGAGGGGACAATGTCACAGTGACACTTAGTTTGCCTGCCTGAGGGAAGGAGGTTGGAATTCAACCCAGTAAAACAAACAAAGCAAAGGGCTCTGAGTGAGGATGCTGCTTTTCTGAGAATCGTAAGCCCCAGCCTATGGTAAGTAACTTTAACATGTGGGACTTTCCACTATTAAGAAAAGAGGGCCAAGCTTTACATTCATCCAGCCATGTGACAAATTTCCCTTCCCTTGTAACCATGAACTTACAAAAAATACACTTTCCCAAAGTCAAACATATGCAGAGGTCATTCAGAAGATATTTTGTGAAAACCTATCAAAGTAGAATTTGATGAACAAAAATAATTTAGCATACCCTTATTGAACAAATACTATGTGCTTGGCACTATACTGAGCACTTTCAAAAATAATTAGTCCCCATAGTAACCCTACTATGAATGTAATTTTTAAACCTCATGTTTAACATTTTTTTTTTTCAAATGAGAAAATAGAGGCTTGGAGAGATTGAGTTACACCATTGGTAAATCAGTCATCAGACCCAGGATAACTGACTCCAAAAGCAGCATCTTTCCCGCCTCCCACACGGAAACAAGGTGAACCTTTGGCTTTTTGTCTTCAAGTGCTCTGTATTCCAGTAAGGAAGAACCTGAAATGTCAGAAGGAAAAAAAGAGCAAATTTCGCGTGGTACCTAAGGTGACTGCCTTCTAATACCTCACAGCCAATAATGTCTGCAAGCCTCAGTGTCTCAGCTGGTTGAAACAGATTCACAGGACCCACCTACAGGAGAGAAAGGCCTTGAAAATGACTACATGGGGGTACTTGGAAAAACAGAAGCCTAGGAATACCTTCTCCACTACCTACTTGATGATATTTGAACTAAATTAAATAGAAAATAAAGTCATTCTCAATTAGGACAGAAGGCTCTTTACCACCATAACACAAACTTGCCAATCTCAACTGCTGTATAGAAAATTTACCTACTCTACAGCTTCCAATGGCTCAGAGCTATTTAAGAAGCACTTGTCCCTAATAGTTCCCTCCACATTCCTTGCACTCGGAGCTGCCATCCTTTCCATGGCTCTTAAGAAACAAGCCCCAGACTGCCCCTTCACTACTTAAGGATGATCTCACTACTTGGTAAAACAACTAAGTCCACCTACTACAAGCAGCATCCTCCTTTTCTCTTCTCTTCATATCTCTAACTGTATTTCTTCTCACCCAGTCTTAGAGAACACACAGTTCCCTTATATTGTTGATGCTAATCTTTTCATGTGTGCCTTTGATTTCCCCACTTCTTCCTTGTTTGGTTGTTTTGTTTTTCCCACCAATTTACCCCTCCCCCTACCCCAATCTCCTTACTTCTGCCAGATTCTTTTTCTCTGCTTACAAATATGCTTGAGCATACCCTCCTCTTTAAAAAAATCCTTTTACAACCCACTTACCCCTCAAGCCAGCATCTTATTTTCACAATCTTGAAAGAAGAATCTACTTCTGCCCACCCTCACCCCCCATCTTTCCCTCCTTGTAATCTGGCTTCTGCCCTTAACATTCCACTGAGGCTCTACAGACCCAAAGGTTCTCAATGACTTCCTCATGGCCAAATTCAATGGTAGTTTCTCCCTTTTGCCCCTTCATCTCTCTATAGATCTCAACTCTGTTGATTATGCATTTTTTTCATTAGTATTTATTTAACAACTCTCTTATGTCAACCACAGGGCCATACTAGGGGCTCTGGCTTGGAATGGTCTTCCAAGATGCTGTACTTCTCACTTCTCCTCTTAGCTCTCTTCTATCGTCTTGAGCCTCTCTAACTCCTATCACTTCTAAATATACACTTCCTCAAGGATCTCTCCTTAGCCTTCTTCTCCATATTCCTCAGTCACAATCTCACAACTTCAGTTGTTACCTCTGAGGCTGATTCTCCATCTCTTTCTATTCCAGCTCTTCAGTTTTGCATTACAAATGCCTGATGAAAGTCTCCCAAATGCTTTATGCTCATATACTGAACTTTGTTTTCTCATAAGCCAATTCCTCCTTTATTTCTTTTAATGATTAAAGGTATTTTAATAGAGTCAGGCTCAAAAGTTTAGCAGAATCTTAGGATGCTCTCCCCTTGTCCTTGCTCACTGCACCTACATTGCCAAACTCAAAGATTCTCCCTCAGATTATTTCTCGTACTTATCACTTCATTTCCATTTCCTAATGTGGGAACTCATGGACCTTCAGTTAGATTAAGGTTTCCCAACCTTTGTCATTTCTCGGATCATCAGGATTTGGGCAATATGGGCAGATCACAACCATTAATTAGACCTACTTGTTTCCCCTTAGACTCATCCATAGCGATAGTCTAGGGAATCAGAGATTTGATGTGCAAGTTATATTTTTCTAATACATATTTATGCTATCATTAAAATCTCAATACCACTTACATTCACCTTACATACCACAAATCACACACTCCCCATATTTTGGGAAACACTCATTTTGATTATACAAAAAGCCTTGTAACCAGTATTTCCATCTCAAGGCTTTTGGAATTTTAATCTATTTGAGTCAATTCTTGCAAATCAATTGTTTGGAGTTACAATTATATACCGTCAGTTTCTTGACCAAAAACTAATTCTCCATCAAGTCAGGTCTAAAATCCTTATTGTTATCTTTAGTCTGAATGGACCTGCCTTCCCAATATTGTTTCCCTGTTGCTGGGCAGCCTTATCGCAGCCTTTATGGAAGCAATCACTGTTGGCCTTACTTTCCCTGACCTGTTCCTGCTGCCCCCCTCCCCCTCTCATCACCTGCCTTCGAAAGTTCTCCCTCCCCTTCCCCTACCAGTAGCCTCCTCAAAACATCCACTAATTCCTTCAGCTGGAAGTAATCTTTCCTTCCTCCAACCCCTATACTTTTCTCTGGACACTTTTACCTATACCATGCTTTTCTTAGGACACTTACCTCTTTCTACTTTTAATTTTTGTTCTATTTTCCTATTTTATCTCTCCTACATGTGCTTAAATTCCTTGAGGGCAGGCTCTGCTTAGGGTTCACCTTTGCATCCTATCAGGGGTGGGCAAAAGTAGATTTACCATCATCACTATGTGAAACACAGAGTTTATCTAGCTATTGTAATAATCATAACCTGCACATCTTTTTCCATACAAGCAACTGTAAACCTATTTTTACCCACCCTTGTATATGAGTCAGGTAACACTTTGGTGTAAGTGAATTCCAATTAAAGTAATTTCTCATCAAGTAGAATTTTTTCTCAACAATTGTCCTGTGTTTTGGTGGCAGCAGGAACTGTCCCAGGCCAACGAAGGAGTTTCTTACATGTCACCTGTCGTCCTACCTTTACGTACATGCACTTTTACTTAAACAAGAAGAATGAAAAACATGTCGTAAGTATTCTTATCATATAGATGCAGAGGAAGAGGGGCAGTTCTTGATGATAACTGAAGTTTTTATTCATTTTGTTTTAAAACATCGACATATTTCTAAGAGAACAGTGAAACAGGGAGGGTTTTTTTGCTGTTTTTTTTCCCAGAGCCCTCCTCCCAGAACCTAACAAATATGAGAATTGCACAAACCATGTCTCCTAGAGGCTCATTCACCTCCAGAAAGCTGTTTCCTTCAGTGGCTGACCACAGCTGGTGGAGAGCCTTGAGATCTCCAGAATTTACTTTGACAACCCCTACCAAGGGTGCCTGGAGCAACTGAAGCTGCTGAGAAGTAGCAGGAAAAAGTCCCTCTGATTATTCTCCCCTCTGAGCAAGGACCCTCCTTCTAGCCTCAATTGAACTCCAAGTGTTCTCACCTCACTGGACCAGCGACTCTGAGAAACTCCAGAAAATAACCTCTCAGGAAGCCCAAACCATTGCATTTCCCAGAACCCTTGCCCTCCCCCTGGCCGTGTGGCTGGTGTGCTCGATTTTGGGTCCAGGTCACACAGCTGGGTTGTGGGTTCTGTCCCCATTTGGGGTGAAAGGCAGCCAATCGATGTTTCTCTCCCTCTCTCTTCCCTCCCCCTCTCTTTAAAATCAATGCCCATGTTCTCAGGGGAGGATAAAAAAAGAACCCCCACTTTGCTGAAATACATACCAGCAACTCTTTCAGAATGAAAAAAAACCTTTATGCTAAATTTTCTATCTTAGAATTGCTAATAATTTTAGGTTTCAGAAATTTTTCTTTTAAGTTTAAGAGAGCAGGAAGGCAGGTATAAAATAAAGGCATGAGTTATGTCACCTAGAGGCATGAAAATCATCACATGTTGGACTCCACTGGACACCTACTGCAACCAACCAGTATTTGCCCACTAACATCAACAGGCCTTTTTATGTACAATAAAGTGGTTCAGACTTTCGGAGTCTTCTCTTTCCTCTGAATTCTTCCCTCTGTTATTGTTCCCCATAACAGAATGTAGATGAGGAATTCAAAACTGGCTTTTGGGCCAGGACCACTCTATGATTTTAGTTATTGGTCATGCCTACCAGTTTCTACTTACAATTCCAAAGCTAAAACTGCAGAAAAATACTTTTAAACAAATAGATAATGTGCCCCTGTCTCTACTCAACAGAAATAATCATTTTTATCAATGCAGTAACTAAGGCCTCGCTTGTCCAGAGAGCATGTGAACTTGATCTTCCTCAGCGAGGAAGTGCTGCCATCTTGAACACTGTGCTTGTGATCAGAATTCTAGCAATAAGCCTCAGCTGTGATATTCCAGTGTAAAGCTCAGTCTGAGCTGGTTAGGGCCTTCATTGCTCTAGGCAGTATCAGACAATTCTACAACAAAATGAAAATAATCTGCTGTGATGCCAGGAAACTTTATAGATTCACAGAATAATAGAGCTGGAAATGGCCTCAATGGTTGATTCCCTTGGACATGTTGGCATGTCCCGGGCGTCCCATGGGCCTTGTGTTGAGCTGCTTGCTCTTTGTATATGCCCACACCTTTGCCTCTAGGCCTGTCACTAGCACTGTTGACACCACCGGTTGAGAATACCCATGGAGATTCAAGAACAAGACCCAGACTCTCTCAGAAAAAGCCCAGCAAGCTCCCTTGCATGCGTATCACTAAGACGGTGCCATGGTAGGCTTTCAGCCAGATTGTCAAGCAGAGTAAAGCCGTGTGGCAGTCTCTGGATGATTTGATTTGTTCTCAAAATCCCAAGAAAAGAAATATACAAAAATTATGTTAAAGTGCCTTATATCAAAGATTCATTTTATTTGCCTTACCAGTATCAACTGATACATAAACACACTGTTAATGAAGTCACAGTTAATTAATGTTAAGTCCTCACCCTAATTTTATCCAGCCACTCCTGGTAAAGTGGGCTTTACGTTCTAATGAAATATAAAAATGATCTGAAAAGTCAAAGGACATTTTTAGAGTAAGGTAAAATGACAAAAGATGAACTGTAGAACTTCAACAAGGACTCAAAAGACTTGACTGAAAATACAAATGATTCAAACCAGGACTTGAATGAATAGGATTCACTGAGGAGCCCAAGCCTGCAGACTTCTGGTGTCCACGGCAGCTAAACCTGTTCCCGCCCTAGGAACTTCGGTGCCGGGGTGTCCTTCGTGCTGATACTCCTCCCTTCCAGGCATTATTTACTAACTGACTCACTGAATTCTGCAAACCAGCTCCATAGGACCTCTACCTAGTGTGATATAACTTTTGAAAATGAGTCCTAATGCTAATTTGATCCCTGTAGGAGAGGCATTTCAAAGGTTGGCAAGTTATTTCTATGTCTATAAGTGAACGAATCTATTATACATCTCTCAAAGAAACAGGGGTTCTGTAAGGCACTTAGTGACCCTTTGGGAGGTAAAGCACTGCATTATTTTTATTGTTATACAATTACTTATAATCTCCTTCCCTGGTTTTAACTTTCCTTGATATGAATTTTTAAATAAATAAATCTTGCCTGTTTGTACATAGTACATATTTTATTCTTTACATTCTTATTCTAACCACTGACTTTTTTCAATTATTTAATACTTTTGGACATCAACTTTTAATAGTGATTCATTATCACTATTGATTTTCATATGAAACAACTCAATCATGTTATTAAAATTTGGACAGCAATAAAGATACTTTACCTATAAATAAGTTTCAAATTGAGCCACAGTCTGACAGACTCTTTCTTTCTTTCTTTCTTTTTCTGAAGAACACAAAATATTTGGGCACTGTAACCATACAAATGAATTCCACTTTATGCAAATGGATACAATTTTGATTATCTAGAGAAATTTGAAATGCTAGCTTATCTAACACTTTCAGGGGTGTAACCTTATATCTTCCCCATCACAGCCTGATCTGTGGTTTTATAAATGATGCTGCTAACTTTCAATTTATGCAAATCTACCTTGAATCACCTTTTCCTTCATTACTCATCTTGTCCCTTTTTTCTATCACACGGATATTTGATAGCTATATTTCTCCCTTAATCACTCAAGCTGGTGCCAATGAAATTTTTTTCCCTCAAAAATTCTCCCTCTTATGACAGACATAGCTCACTAGAGACACAGAGCTGTTAATTGTTCACCTGAGAAAAACTAAGGCCCACTTCCTCAGAGATAAGCCAATGACCACGGATGGACTGCTGAATGCCTGAGTAACAGTAAAAACAAACTCTTGCCAGCTCCAAGTTTCTAAAGTCATTCTGATGTAGCTTACGAAAACATATATGGTTTCCTTCAGTGTTTCCAGGGCATACTTAGAATGAACATTTTTATTAAAGATAGAGGCTGGAGACTGCTAGGTATACAGGAAAAGACTAAATAATCTGTCTATCTTCAATTCAATCGATAACTGAGTTTTCAGGACTCTCTGCTGCCTTTTCCTAGCTGAGTAAGTCCAGACTAATACACGTAACCACTTCGGGTATTACTTGTTTGCTTCGTAGTTGAAATGAAAACAATAACCATATATAAGTATAAAGGCAAAAAAGTGGAACCTCTCTTGAGAGTCCTTTCAAATTTAGGAATGGGTTGATTTGTCTAAGGGCAATCCTGTTTCTTTGCCACTGTTATTAATTTCTTGCCCACATAAAAAGAGGCTTGCTAGAGGCTTCTGGTGAGCCAGGCTGTTAGAAGAGACCCACAAGAAGCCACTGGCAGCCAGGGATCTCAGCGAGGCAATCCACAGACTCAGCCATCTTCCTCCTTTACACAAGGAACCCAGTCCAGGGGCGGGGGGCCAACATGTGGATGGGGAGCAAAGACATTCTGGGTCTCTTGAGGACACCACTGAACCCTACTCCATCTCGTCTGAAGTCCACTGCAGCACCACATATCTTGGAACTTTCTCATTATCATTTAAGCCAGTTCATGAAGGGGTTTTCTGTTATTTGCTGGCCAAGTATTCTAATACAGCTTCCCGGCATCTCTTTGTGACTACACATTTGGAAACAATTGACTTAGAAAATTCCCTGTTCTTCTAATTCTTAAAGTTTTCCATTTATTAAAAAACCATCTAAGGTTAGTGCCCATAAACCTCTGCTGTGTTAATAAAGATGCAGCTGGTGTTCTCGATATATGTCTGTGATGCTTCGGCAGCATGCTCACACCTAGGACCCTGCCGTGCACAAGGGACCTGCAGGTGCCTGGAAAGTGCTTTCCATGACATCCCAAACATTAGTGATTTTATAATCAAACACTCTCTTCTTCATAGTTATCTTTTTTAAAAGTTAAATTGAATATAGAGAATTAAACAATAGAAAAATAATCATTTATATGCTAGCATTATCCTGAATATAGGAAGTCAATTTAAAGAATTCTTTAAGTAAGAACACTCTGATTTTTTTCCTCCTATTATGTTTTGGTTTTATCACCAACTCCTTAGAAATTAAATATATATAAATTATATATATTCTCTCTATATATATTTATATAATCTATTTTATTTACATAATATATATTATATATTTACATGACCTCTTTGTACATATAAATATATATTTGCATAATCTCTAGGACAATTAACTTTGGTTTTATATTTTTATGGTTTTATAAATTAGTAATAAAATCAACCCAATGTAAATTCAATAAACTAAATATTTCTGAAATGTACTTCCACTTATTTCCCCAGTTGGAAGTTTTGCATTCCCTCTCAAGTTTCACAATGACCTTTGACCCATTTAATGGGTTTGTAAAAATATGTAGGTGAGTAAAAGTGGGCAAGATAAAACACAAATGAAGTATGCTGTTTGAATTCTTTCGCAAAAAATCACTTTTCTTTCAGAAAATTTATTCGTTTAAATTTACTTCTTTCTATAATAAGTCACCTCCTCAATTTTCCTGTAATATTTTAAGTACATGAAAAGTTGAGTGGGATCTTTAGATAAAGACTTTCACTCACTTTAATATAGTGTCAAAAATGATTTTTAAATATTTCAGAAAGTTTTTAACTGCTAAAAGGCGAAAAGTTTGCCATTTGCTAGGTAATTATCAAAACTATTTTAGCTTATTTGGAGCAGGCATTAAAGCTATTGATTTGGGGAAAAAAGAGAGAGCTAAAGTATTTCTAAGTGAAGCATCACATAAGTGCAGGAACACATAATAGGAACAAACATAAAAAGTGACATTCTGTGCTGCACACATTTAGGCATAGAGGAGAAATGTTAGGCTAAAACAAAGGCGAATGGAACCCTAGACCAGTAACCATACCCCCAACCTCTTCAATTACTACTTTTTCCCATTGATTGGATTCCTTAAGATAACCCGTGGAAAGTAGAACACCTGTGACCATAAAATTAATTTAAAATGAAATGTCAACTTGAGCATAAACCCAACATAAATTTGGCCTCACCTTTGGGTTAATAAATTTAGAGTTCAGGTTTGTTTTGTTTTGGGTGGAAAATATTTATTTCATCAACAAACACAGAGTGCAAACATTTGTCCTGTTAAGCTGAAGCCGATGTTTATTTTAGCACTGCTAGGGTACCTAAGTGTTGTGTAAATGGGAAAATACTGGCTGGAGAAACATTTACACAAAAGATTGTGTCTATTAAGACAATAAAAGTGTTTTAAAATATATCCTTTGGGGTGGGTTTATGCTTCAATTATTATAAAAACATGTAATTTGGGGTGAAAGGTATTATAGAAAGTTGCTTTTTAATCATTTTGATGCTTCACAAAGTTGTCTTTGGAAAACTCAAAAGATTTCCTCACTTTCCTTAGTCTTCTATGGTCAAGGGTCTGGAGGCTAAAAATGAGAGTCTGGAAAATACTGATTTGGCTATAAAAATACATCGGAAAGCACACAATCCTAATGCATGAGGACAGATGCATGGATATAAAATAAATGTGGGCATAGATACACAACTGAATCACATAAACTAGCTCCTCACCTAGTTAGTAGCTGCTCAGCAAAAGCAGAACAAATAAGCATTGAACTAAAAACCTACTAGAAATGGAGGTAAAGGAGACGCACAGACCACATTTGGTGTTTCCTAATCCCTGTGTTTTCATGGCTTGAGAAATACTGAAAAGCACTGTTTTAGGTGAATCTCCAAAGCTCTTCAGATCATTTGCTTAAAAGAACATAAGAACTTGCCAATTGAACAGGGGGATTTAGGGTTGATCTGGCTTTATCTCCTGTTCCGTCCAAACTCACATTCATATCTCTACTTCCATCACTCTAGAAAAACACATAATTCACAATATTAATCACATCCAAAATGGTTTAGGGAACACAGGATAAACTGGAGCTGAGGTCACAAATACCATTCATTATTCTTGCCATACCTCTCTCTGTCAACCTCTCTGTATTCAGCTTGGGATTTGGTCCCATTGCACAAATGAAATGTAACAATAGTCTATTGCTCCCTGTGAAGACATGACAACAGGAAACCAGGTTTTTTAGACTGAAGTACACCTGAAATGTCATCTAGTCTATAGGCCTTTCTCCAGATGAAAACACATATAAATAGCTCTCCATGTATATAATTATACCTATGTATGGAATTTTGGAAGTGGAGGCATTTGTTGTACCACACAGATAGTAATATTTAACTGATTAAACTTAAAGACATAACTTTTAAAAGTTACCTCTCATCCCTGCACATAATTAAGTGAGGCACATCTCATACATTTCCAAGCCTGTCACCTTTAACAATGCCCGATTTCAGAGGCAGTTGAATTGTACAGGAGGTGGTTGGATATAAGTCCATTATACTTGAACTTTTTCAGAATAGAAATGTCCACGGGACATTACAAGTAGGGACAGAAAATTCTTCATTAAAATACAAATTGATGTATACACACAGTCTAAAGGAATTAGTTTCCTTGATTAAGGACAGTATTTATTACTGACAACATGATAGAGGTTGAAAAGAGATGTGCATTTTCAATAACCCTATTTGACTTAAATTCTGTGAGCAGTATGAAAGAGTAATACGTGTGCAGACCAGCATCTACCAGTGGTTTTACAGTCTAAAGATCCCTATGTGAATAAAGATAGTTGTGGTTTGATTCATTGCCATGGGTTTATTAACACCAGGTTTTACCTGAGGCTATTGGTTACAAGCCTGTTTAGCAGATTTTATTCAAGGCAGATTAATATTCCTGACAGAGGGCTTTAGTCATTGATGCAGTTTTGTGGCATCCACACAATTAACTTTCCTTCATTGCACATCAGTGGCATGTTAAGTTTTTCCTAACAACCTCTACGAATGCATATAATCTCATCACAATATATGAAGCATGTCCAATAAAAGGAACATTGATGGGTACTTTGGCTCAATATAGCAGCAAGATTTTATAGAGGCTGGACCAAAGAAGGTAGAATTTGATCATTAAAACATCTCCCTGTTCCTCAGTCCTTTCCCAATGGTATGGCCATATTAGAAATCATAGATGGCTAAGAAAGACATGAATGCAGAGATGCATAATTTCTTTGCAAAAAAAAAACAGCACACTTATGTTTTTATCACTAACAGAACTTCAGAACCTAACTAATCATACAGCCTCTTCCTAGGCCAGTTATAAAGTGCCCCATAAGTGAAAGTGTGCTCAGTGAAATGTCCCATGAATTTCACTAAGAAAATGCCATAAACCCTCACTTTGTACTACAATTTGCCTGTTTGCATGTGCGTATGCATGAGGGCATGTGTGTGCATCAATATGCTACTGTTCTGCATGTATTTGTATATCAATATGCCACACAACAAGTTACTATCATGTGGCTATTTCTGTCAGCATGCTAACTAAAGTTGTCACAATGTACACCAATTCGATTACACTACATTCGTTGTTAAAATACCTTTGAGTAATTTATTTAAAGTTTTTACTTGGACTTGCAGACTCTTGATTGCATTTTCAAGATGGATGTATGAAAGTTTAGTATGATCATTCTTTAGCGTGACTTTTTGAGGACATTACAATGCATAAATTTTGTCTACAAAACTTTATTTTTACATAGGTGTACATTTCAATCTCTGTGACCCTAAAACCTGGCTGTCCTGAGGTTGTGAGAGGCATGAAATTACATGAGCAGAAGCAAGGTCCATTCTGGAGGACAATGGACACAAGGACATGGGTTGAAATGTTGATGACCCTTTGCTAGGGCACCACAGGTGTGAGTGAGGGAAAGAAAACTGGTCTGAAAAATGTCACCGGTCCAGACAAATCCTTCCACTCAGAATGCCAGATGTCACCTGCCAGCAAAGCTCAGGCAGGACGTGAGAATAAGGCCTGAAATGAGGGTGAAAGGATCCTGCTTCTGAGGAACAAAGATGACAGGAGAGAGGAGAGGAATAAAGATGATTTTAGGGGAAACTCACACAGCTTGATGAGTTCCAAGCTTTGGCAATGGAATAAAAATAACGGGACCTACCACTCCTTAAAAAACCTATGTGTTAGGGAAAAAACAGTATCCCCATTTTACAGATAAGGAAACTGAAGCTCCGAGAAATTAAATGACCTGCCATTTGACCTGGCCAATACTGGGTTGCTTACCTGGTTAAACGGTAATGAGATTCCTGACTTATTCCTCTTTCTGGTATAAACATGTTGCCTTACAGTATACCTGTAATTTAAGACTTGGGTACCCAAAATCTTCACTTAGTGAAGACTTTAAGGAGGAGAATACAGAAAAAAGCCTAAGGGAAAGCAAATTTTATAGAGGCTCAAATGCAAGGCGAAACCCCTGAAGTCTTTGTATAGTGGTAGCAGAAAGTTAGCAACAGCAGAATACCAGCAAACCTGCTTGAGGGTGCCTTGGGTCCGTTGCTTCAAAAACTACTGTGATCTGCTTCAAAGAACTTTTTAAACCACACTGCTTTGATACATGTGCAGCGTAGACCCAGTTACAAGAGAGAAAACCACAAGACCTTTATCTGCACTTCAAAGTCAGCCCCAAAAAATGTAAGTGTAGGTAATCTCCAAAAATTGCCAACCTAATTCTCAAATCCCAAACACTTCAAACCGTAAGTGTGAATGCAGCTCTGCATCTGAGAAAAGATGAAGGAGAGATGACGTTGGGAACAGCATTGGGGGGAAGTGGGGGAAATGACATAATACCAAGATGACTTGGCTACGAAGGGAAAAATGAGGTCTCTCCAAAAGAGGAAAAACTAGGGGCAGTTCGATAAGCAGCCTTGCCTAAAGGATGAAAGAGAACATCCAGGCACATTTAAGAATGAGATCTAAAAAGCCACATATGTTGTATTGGTTGGTGTCTTCCATTATTATCATGAACCTAGTGCATTTCCATTTGAACTCAGTTCTGGGGTTTTTATCATTTAGACCTAAGAGATTTGAATGGCTGATGACAGCTCTCAAGCAGATTTCCAGAACTATCCAAGGGGAAGCCCTCTACAGTTCGGCAACATGAAGCCCAGGTCCAGAGCACAGGTTCCGTCAACGGTTAGTCCCAACTGTCCCCAGGTAACACTCATGTCTTACAGCAAAGGGCCTCAGGAGGCATTCCTTCCTCAATGTCTTCAGGAAGGGGGATGGATCTAGGCCTGCTTAGGTCTAGGTCTAAGAGTTTTGCTTCCTTATCACAGTATCATTGACCTTGACAGAGTGGGATGAAAGAAACCACAACTACTCTAAAATTCTGCTTCTTTTTAGTCACAAAAGTAACTAATTCAGAAACTTTAGGTAAACAAACCTTTGCAACAATGAGAACTGCACCTGCATCATGGCCCGACACGTTATTTGAACACAAGTCCACACTACAGGGAGTAACCCGTCAATGTTTAGTGGAATGCTGTGCCATGTGTGAGGTACTGCCAGCTCCCGAACACCAAAAGAAAAGGCGCGTGTCACGGGGCTACCCAGACGAAATAACTCACAGCCCCAGAGGGCACAGATTTCTGCTCTATGTAAATCAGAGCCTGTCATGGCATGCATGACTCACTGCTCAGGGTGTACTCTCCTGTGACGAATGAGTCCCCCTTAATTTGGCAGTGATTATGCGGGTTGCTGGCCCTCTGAACCCCTTTGAACTTGTAATTGCTGCTGGTTTAAATAATGAACATTAAGGGGAGTTGGATTCATAAAACTGTGGATAATTACATTTTTTTCTTGTCCCCCCTTTGTTTTGATGCCAGAATATATTCACACACACATACATACACACACACTTCTAAGGCCGCTGATCACTGTATCACACCAGGCTGTGATCGAAATAAACGGCAGTCTTGTTCACGGGTTGGTCAGGGAGGGCAGATCTGAGGTGGGGGAAGCTGAGGGGAGAGCAAAGAGGGAGCATCTGTGAGCTGTGCAAGAGGACGATCAGAAAGGCTGGGATGCTGTAGGGAAGGAGGAGCCTTGGCACTCATGAATATTCATAGTTAGTCACATCTGTAGCAGGCTTGCTTTCTACCTTCCCCCCCCCCCACCCTTGTGCACTGCTACATAGATACCAGTGCAAACAAAAGAGGGGATCTCGCAGCTTCATCAGGCTCCGAATTTGCTCACAGCAGTGAACTTTCTTTGTGCTTTTTAAATTCTACACATGGACATTTTAAAAGTATATAGCAGGAGATATGTATACCCTTTCCTTCCATCAGGGAAGAAAAGCACCACAGCCTCACAGTCATGAGTTGGGAGAAACCACAGTTACACAGCACACGGATGACGCCAAGCTGGTCCTTTCTCCCTTCTTTTCCCTGCAATGTGTCCAATCCCCCAGTATCCTTTGATGTAGCAGTAGTCAAATTTTGATTTTATTTTGAGAAAAATGAAATGCTATAAATAAGTGACAGAAACCAAAGTTAGTCAAGTCAGCTAGCTACCACCCTCCCTGAAAGAACAAAGAATAAATGATAAATTTAGCAGCCTCATGTTCAGTTTTCAAACAACGCCGCTGAGATTTATAGCTTCCCTGCTCCCATGGCGAACTAAGCTGCGCACAGAAAGCTATCTGTTTTTGATTTCACTCTGTTTTCTACAGTTTTTGTTCTTTTTTCTATTTGCAGTTTTTTTAACTCTACATTTTCTTTTTCCTGGTGTGAATCCAATATCAAAGGCCAGTGTTGTTGGTAAGCCTCCAGCTTGCAAAAGCCACTCAATGGGATGTTATTAGAACCTACGTCATAACATGGCAGACAGTGATTAATAGCAACTGTATCAACGGTAGCAACTTTGAAAAAAAATGCCCCTCCAGCAGCTGAAAAGGGGTTCAGTGAACTAAAAATAAGAAACGTCTGCAAGAATCCAGGGCCCAAAAATGTTCTTGGAGAGCACAGTACACTGAGATTGGGTTTGACAGAAAGAAAGAAGAAATTCCTACTATTATGCATATATAATAGAAACTTTTACCTTCAACTAAGTCACTTATAGTTAAAATGACTACACATTGATTTAAAATGAAGTATGTGTACAACTTTGGAATCATTTTATTGATGTAAGGGTGTCCCCCAAAATAACTAGCAGATGGATTTCCGCCCCCTCAATGAAACACTGAAACAAATTGAAGAATTGTCAAAATTTTATCATCAAGGCACACGCTCTATAAAAAGGTTGATTTTTAAATGAATTGTAAATTTGCTTCATTGCACAACATTTTTTTCTAAAATTATAACCAGAAAGTATTCTCTGTTTAATTTTTTAGCATATCCTTTCACAAAACACATCTGCTGTGAAGTATTTCTAATTTGTGCTAGCTGCTTTTTAACAAACACACAGTTGTCACTATGCCATCTAATGTTATTGGGGCAAAAAAAGGTATATTCTTTTTTCACTCTCATCATATGAAAAATTTTCAGCTATTTTCAATGAGGCAAACCAATAAAAAATAATACAATTATTTGTACTTCAGACATACAGGAGATTAAAGAAATGAGGAATGACAGAAATGCAACAGGCCACACAATCAAAGAGAACATGGTACAGGAGCTGGAGGTGGATAAACCTGAGGAGAAAGAACAACTACATACAGAAAGCTTGCCAGATTATGTCTAATTATGAGGAAGGTAATCAGCAGGCTGAAAAAGAAGAACACCACTAACTAGAGTATGTCACAAGGTTGGCCAACCACAGAAAGGATGGGTGATAGGATGCACTCTTAGCACTGAAGAGTGAAAATGGGGATTGCCTGGTTACAGTCCATGTCCTCTCTTTATTTCCCATTTATTTCCATCTCACACCTCTCGAATGTGTTTGTGGTCAGCTCCTTCAAGGGAAATAACCTTCCGCAGTATTTAATGCACACGAAATGGTATATGTTTTGCCCATTCATTATCTCCTTTTTGCATTCTGACCACTTAGAAGGGAGGCATTATTATTATCCGCATTTCACAAAGGAAGAAAGTAAGGCTGTTAACAGGTTAAGTACCTTGTCCAAGGCAACTCAGCCAATAGGACCTTGTAGCCTTATCCAGGCTTTCAATCAGTCAGTGATCACTGAATATTTTCTTCATATCCAAAATCAAAAATCCACACACTCAAGATATCTTGCATGGTAACCTTTATGGAACCATTTACAGCAACAAAAAACAAGAATTGGGTCTAGTCAGTATCCAAATGATGCAAGAAGTGTGGGTTTTTTCCCACTTCTTCACAGCATAATACTTTGTATATGGGCTTTAGAGGAAGGGAAAATATGGCTATCTAACCAATCAGATCTACATAATCTCACTAGTACTTTAGTTTTATTATATTATGCCGTTTTAATTGAGTAGGCTTATAATCTAAAATTTTCAAAGTAGTGTTAATTTTTGTAAAAAGCATAAACAGTAACTCTATTTGCAAAACATTCTTATTTCATTAACACAGCTGAGTTACAAGAATAAAATTATACTTGTGTAGACTAATTTTTAGTCTGAGTATGAAAGGTAATAAATTGTACTGCTAGAATTTAGACTTCTTGAAATACCCAAGAATCCAAGCAGGCCTTTCATCCATTCATTCATTAACTAGTAAATCTATTCAAAAAGTTCTCTTATAATATACCAGTACAACAGAAGAAATTTATGTTATCCAGATAGAAAGATGATTATAATTTGCTTTTAGCTATCTTTCCTAATGGCTGGGAGTAAGACACCCATAATATGGAACTTCAAATTATCCTCTGATTCTTTCCTGAAAAGCAGGCCAGGAATTGAAAAAGGAAGCCTGAAGTGCTGTGGCCCCATCTCAGATGGTGAAGCAGACTCTGGGTAAGGACAATCCCAAACATCACCAGAACGCATTGAGGGTCCCCTATCACATTAACTTCAGCTTCTAGCCACGGGACTGTGCTCAGACCACCCACAGCTACAATTCAAGTCACGATATGAGGGGTAGAGAGAGAAAGGGAAGACTGATTGTGGAGTTCAAGAGACGGAGTTGGGCTGTTTGACACATTCCATTTCTTCTGGTTCCCCTCCCACTGAGACAATGCTGCCCATTTTACAGATGAAGACTTTGAGATGTTAAATAACTTGTCCAAAAAACAGCACCAGTAAGTGGCCTTCTGTGTCAGACCAAAGTCCTGCATACAAGTCTCGCATGTGCTGCTAAGACACTACTTCCTTATTTCACCCTTGTACGTGGAAGAGCTGTAAGGACTCAAGGTCATTCTATATCTTTCCATCCGTTTCACCTCCTGCTCCCTTCTCATTCATCTTGCCCAACCTGTGTCAATGAAATATGCACCATATCTACAGTGCACAAATGATAATTTTAAATGAATACTTGGGAATAGTATCTTGTTATAGAATCAACACAATACCACATATTTGACCAAATCATACGGCATCCAGCAACTTAACAAGTAAAGGACCCTCTAGATGGCTGGTGGGGATGAACTGAGCACCCCAAGGAGAAAACGAAATCTCAGCTTTGTGCATGTGCATGTGGGGCTCTGGAAGGTACGGGACTGTGGAGAGAGGGGAGACACGGCTGCACATGGTGAAGAGCAGAGCTCAACAGTGAGTCTCGTCCTAGGGGCTGCCAGGTTCATTCCAATTGCTCAGAGTGTAGACTCCAGATATAAACCAAACAGAAGTGACAAAACCCAAAACCACAGGAGCAAACACTGGCTTTCAAGTGCTGTGGGAACAGAGACATTTGTTTAAGTAACCACTGTTTTAAAATTGCATACATAGTAACACCAAAATAAACAGCTTGCGATGCTGTTTATTTTAAGATACACAATAGTAATGTAAAGTGTGGCGTGCCCCAGATCCGGGGAGCTCTAACATAATTTACGGTTGTAGAGAGCCCTAGGAGGACTCTACTACACGCCAGGACTGTCTACTTCCTGATTAGATAGCAGCGAAGGTCAGAACGCATTGCTTTTCGTGCGGCAAAGAGCAAACAAGCCACCACAAAGCCCCTGTTCCTCCTGCTTGCTGTGAATTATGAATCGAGTCCTGTGGAGAGCAGGGTTTGCCAAGTCTCCTCCACAAAGCGTGTATTAATCACAGGTCCTGAGGAAGGGGCAGAAGCACAGCCTGACGAACCAGGGAATGAGCCTGTTTACCGACCTCAGTTCCTCCAGTCTTTCCCCTCCCTCATCTACCACCGAAGGAGAAAAAGAGGAAAAAAAAAACCCTTGAAAATACACAAGCTGGTTGGGGTGCTGAAACATATGTAAAACTGAACTCTAAGGAAAAACAGCTAGATCAAACAAACCTTAAGCACGATCAAAATAAGAACTCAATTTGTGGTTTATTTTAGCCAACTGAGTAATCATCCCCATGCCTTCTTTTCTCCTCGTTCCCTCCTCCACCCAGGTGCACTGGGGAAGCATTTTCAGGAATCTTCATTTCAGTTTCTCTCCTTGAATCTCTGACAGTATCCTAGAGAGGTTCATTAGCAAAGGCCCACCATCCTGAAGGGCATTACTCCTGACATTCTGGTCTTTGAGTCTGTCTCACCACATCCTAAGTTACTTTGACTCTTTGCCCTTACCCTCACTTGCCATGTCATGAGATAAAAATTACTTTGATCTTTTCCACAAGCCTAAAGTTCATATCCTTGATTTTCTGGAATTTGAATTTGTCCTAAAATATTGTTTCCCTAAAAATTCTCTGCTGTGGGCTGAACTGTGGCCCAGCAGAATTCATATTTGAAGCTCTGACCCCCACACTGTGACTGTATTTGAAGACAGAGCTTTTAGGAGGCAACTGAAGTCAGATAAGGTCATAAGGGAGGGGTCCTAATTTCATAGGACTGGTGGCCTTATAAATAGAAGAGGAAGAGAGAGAGAGAGAGATTTCTGTCCACAAGCACATGCAGAAAGCACGTGAGGACACAGCAAGAAAGCAGCCACCTGCAACCCAAAGAAATGGCTCTCTTTAAACACCCATGTGGCCAGCATCTTGATCTTGGGCTACCCAGCCTCCAGAAGTGTGCGCATTACTGTTGCTTGAGGCTCCCAGTGCGTGGTACTTGTCATGACAGTCTGAACTGACTTACACTCTCCCATTGAAATCACCCAATTTTCCTCCTTGCCAGTCCCTCTGGAGTCAGGGAAGAGAGGCCAGGTTTCTGTCTTCCCTTTTCTCTCTTATTCCCTGCTCTCAGCCCCTGACCTAAGACTTTCCACCCACTTTTCTCAGGGAGTCCAAGCATTTGCTGTCGTTCCTCTCCACCACAGTTGCCAGAAGAATGTTGACCTCTAAGCCACCTCCACTTTCCCCAATGGCTACTAGAACGTTCCTCTCCAGCCCATTGCTTGCCTTGACTTTTGAAGGCTTTTTTATACATGACAAAAAGCTTTCTAATATCTTGCCCCTCTTAATTCTAGTGTCATCCATCTTTACTTCACGGCCCTGGATTTTGTCAAGCAGGTATGCCGCATTCCCAATATCACAGACCTTAAAGTCTTCCTTCTCTGTTCTTCCTCTTAGACTTCACCTGCATTTGCAACCCCTCAGTGTGCTCCCTGTGTTCCCAAAGCACTACACACTTTATAGCCTCCCTACTCAGCATGGTTCTTTATTAAAATAAAACTTACTCTCTTGTATTATAACCACAGCACACATTTTATAGAAAATTTAGAACACATGGATAGTATAAAGAAAGTAAAAAGTCACCCAGATCTCACTACCCAAAACAATCGCTGTTGACATTTTCATTCGTTCTGCTATGCATACATCCATCTGTATTTACTTTAACAAAACTGGGACCACTTCATACATACCACCTTATCTTTTTATTTCACCTGGTAACATATTGAGATTTTTCTCATATCTCAAAACATTTTTGAGGATATAATTTTTAATGACTAAACAGTAGTCCATAATTTGCCCTTTTGTAATCTCCTATAGTTGAAAATATAGATGATTTTCACTGTTTTATTGAGAAAAATAATTATACACAATTTTGCATAATTTTATATATGTTCTTATTATTTCTTTATGATAAACTCTTAGACACTTAAGTAATGAATCAAAAGACAAGAACCTAATCAGTAATACATCTTAGCAATTTAAATTCCAGAAAGATTAAGCCAGTTTTTATTGTCATTATTAAAGCAGATATGTCCCTCCACCCTGGACAGTGTTGAACACTTTTTTTTTTAGTTTTTCTGAATTTGATAGAAAAATATTTTGTTGCTGATTTTTATATTGACTTGGTTACTCATTATCCTGAACATTTTTCAAATGCCTGCTGGCCATTGGTATTTTTTCTTTTGTGAATGAACCTATTCATCTTTGCCTTTTTATCTATTGAACTTTTTCTTTATTGATTTGTACACTTTATTTATTAAGGATACTAGTCCTTTGTTTGTTATATGATGTTGCACATATTTTTGCCACTTTAATGTTTACTTTTATGGTGTTTTCTCGACATTCAAAAACTCTCATTTTTATTTTTAATCAAATCTATCACCATTTTCCTTTATAATTTCTTTGTTTTTATGCTCTGGAAGGATTTCAGTAAATAAAGGAAACAGAAATAGTTACATATACTTCAAAGAACTCTTAAATGTAGAATATATTTTGATTGAGAGTACCTATAGTTTTTTTCAAACATAGTTAAACCATTATCCAAAAACCATTTATTAAATTATTCTTTTTTCCTCAATTGATTTGTAGTAATGCCTCTAAAATGAATAAATTTCTCCATATGTTAGGAACCATTTGTGTATTCTTATTTTGTTCACACAATTTGTGTTTGCCACTTTGTAGCTCTATAATCTACTTCAGTAATACTCAGTGCAAGATCTCTCTCATTTTCTTTTCAAAAAATATCTTGACTCTTCTTGTGTCATTATTCACATGAACTATAGAATCATTTCTCAATCATAATCCAAGGACAGAATATGTCATTGAAATTTTGTCTTACCAGTCAGCCATTTCAAAAATTCTCTAACTAAAACTCTTCCTCTTACCCATGTTGCCCATCCTAGGCTTAGGTTTTTCCTCTTGTCGGCTTTGCCCCTCTTGCTCGCTGAGTCCCTTTTCTGGTTCCTGAGCTCTGCCCAGCAAAAGATGAGATGATGTGGAGAGGGTCTGTCCCAGCCTGGCCCTCTTCCATCCAAGGCTGCCCCACTGTGCCTCTCTGCCTCACTCTCAGTCACACTCTCCATCGTTCCTACTCATCCAGTGAGAGAACTGTGTCTGTCTCTTACCTGTCTTTCTATCTGTCCTCTTCACTTTGACCCTCATCTTCACTGGTCTTTTCCTGAACCTCATATCATCTATTGTCATCCTCTCCACTCCTCCCTGCCACCCACCCCCAACCCACTACCACCATCACACACACTTATACACAGCCTCTCTGTCTCTCTCCTGGATCCCTTCCCATGCTGAAGCAACACCTGATTTACCTCATACACCTCTGCTAACAAACCTGCCACTCCCACACACTGTCCTGTTCCTCATTTGTTCCTGTCCAAACTTTCCAGCTCACTCCTCAGTCTGTAGAATTCAAAGGTGGACCATGACCCCCAAGTGCTAAGTCCAAAGGCTTATTTTTAGTCATCTTTACCCTTGATCTTTCTACAGAATCTACTTCCTCTACTTTGAAACTCCTCTCTCCTCACATGATCAAACTATGCTCATACTAGTCTGATTTATTTTTGCTCATTCTGTCCTCTCTTCCTCCCTTCAAATGTAGTACTTAAAAAGATTCTGTCCTCTAACCCCTGTCTCTGCAGTCTTATCTACCTTTATTCAATGTCTTGGTTTCAAGCATTACTTCTAGAATGAGCAGCCCTAACTCTCAAACTGTAGTTGCATTGTTTCTAACATACACAGAGGTTCCCCAACTGAATATCTATCTGCCTTATGTATCTAAACCCAGGGCCTCAATATACCTTTCCAAGCTTTTGCAACTATTCTCCCCTACAGGGTCTGTGCTTCAGCCAAAGAAGATTCTGTCTTAAGAGCTGTAGGACTGACAAATCTCTGAATATAGAATCAAAAGCAGTCTCCAATAACATCCAGACAGAAACTATCTACAGAAAAAAAAATCCCACTAATCTCTTGCTGCAGTGAAATAATTCCGAGTCCCTCATAGGGGTCCACCTTCTTTAGAGTGGGCCTGTGAGACTGCCACTTTAGAGATGTAAAACTGCCCTCCCCCACCAGCTTGGCCAGATGAAAAGTGGCAGGCTAGGGAACCAGTTAATTCTCAAGATGAAGAGTTTATGGACAAAGAACAAAGATGTCCAAATCCCCAAGGAGCTTGGTCAAAAGCTGTAATAATACAGGTGGGAATACGTTTATTGTGAGGTTAGTTTGTTGTCCTCCAGTTCTTTCTCTTAAGCTTGACTTTATAAAATTTCAAAAATTCCTTTGATTCATGATGCCACTAAAACCAGAGGGTCTTTGACCCTTTTCCTTGTACATATATCATGCTAACTGTAGAATTTGATTTCATGCCAAACAGACTTAGCTCAAAAGAAACAAGTACAATAGGTTTCTTTGAAAGGTATTTTGCCCATATCCAAATTCAGGTTTCATGGAAACCTGAATTAATTATTATTAGTTGATTACATGAAAAATTAATAAATATTTGTACTTGGATAGTATTCTGCCTTTTTCAATGGGTTTTTTTTAAGAGAGAGGGAAATGGGGTAAGAGAGGGAGAGAAACATCAATGTGTGAGAGATCCATGAACTGGTTGCCTCTCACATGCCCACAACTGGGGACCTGGCCTGCAACCTGGGCATGTGCCCTGACTGGGAATCGAACTGGTGACCTTTCATTTTGCAGGCCAACACTCAATCCAGTGGGCTATTTCCAAGCTCAGCTAATTGTAAAAGCAACAAGGTGAGAAAACCAGCACTCAGAAAATTAAATGACTTGCCCAAGATAACTCAGAGCGCAAATAGCTGCAGTGAGACTGGAATCCTGGTTAAATAACTTCATATCGGTCCTAACTCGCTGCCTCTGGTGTTTATATAGAGAGTCTTATAAACAATAGGGATTCCTTTCTCCCTGCCCTGAAATATTATTTTTTTTTAAAGGACAAAGAATTAATAGATTGTCCTAACTATCTAAAGGTAGGAAAAGTACTGATCCTTCATGAATGACAAACATTTCCATTGTCTGCTCCAATGAGGCCCAACCATAAATTTAGGAAAATTTAAGCCCTCCCCTAGTATTTAACTGGTTACCTAATACATTTCAGTGGTGGTGGCAGGGGGAGTAGATTGGGATAAAAATCAACAAGAAAATACAAGCAAGTAAGAACCAAAGAGAAAAAAAATCACACTTTTCTTTAAACTTGCCCTGCAAAAAATAGATAAATAAATACATTTCAAACTGATCTGAAAGGGTTCTCAGGCTGACAACAAAAGTCATATTAAAAACCGATGCCTTTCCACATGGTCCTATTTCATGGCCACTGTAGTGGTTCACCTTCAAACACCAAAGCTTCTGATTAAGCAATAGGAGGGGTCTTCACCGAGGTGCCATCAAGTAATCAGCGGGATTGCCACACAGGTCTAAAGTTATGTTTTCTTAGAAATTAACACAAACATTGAACAGAAGCTCTAACTGACTCATAACAATCTCATATTGCCCATGCCTTTTTTTCACTTTTTTTTAAAGTTCACTAAAGGCAGGGTTTAAAACAAGTGTAACAGCAGATGAGCTGCCTGCAGGTATGCTGAAATGGAACCTACAACTTTTCACCACGGGAGAAAAATAGGCTGCCTTTAGAGGGAGTTCCAAAATGTCACCAGACCTACAGGGAATCATCCAGGCTTCAGCTCTTCCATTGATAAAAGCCTTTTTCTTTTTGAAAGACTAGTGTACACCACCCCCAGTACGCTTGGGTTGCTTATTGTTGGCTTTATGATAGAGTCACACCATGTGTCCAGGACAAGAAATATGCCACAACAGCAGTGTGACCACATTCATGGGATTATCCCTTTGTAAAGTATTAGTTATGAAACTGCCTGATAATTCCAAGTCAAAATTAATTCTGGAATATTTATGAATATAGGGGAATAGTGCAAGGAGCAAAGATAGATAGCTAGTTATATTATAATGTCATAATAGAGATATTAAGAGCAGAAACAAGATTTGGTACTGGGATTAACCAGGGTGGATCTTCCTTGTCTGACTATGTTAAAAACAAATCAGATATCAGCAAACTGGAGGACAGGATGAAGGCTGATTAGTGACTCATGTTAATTTATTATGATGCTGAGAATAATTAGATAATAATATTCTCTTCACTTCTTGTCATTTCAGAATTCCACAGTAATAATCTCTTGAATTGTATTGTGTGTGTGTATACAATCAAAGTCAGATTCAACAAATATTCATGTTATCTATAATAACCCAAAAGTAAAACCATAGTTTAAGAAAAATTATCTGCCTTTATATTGTGACTTGACAACTTATCCACTATTAGATAAAAACAACTTAAATTAGTTCTGGCAGATTTGGTACTTGGCAGTTCAAAATATGAATAGCAAATGTAAAAGCCTGAAAATGGCATTACTATTAGGTTTTAAGAGGATAATACACCTTTAAAGGGTGCCAGTGATTACTTTGCATACTGTAAACAACGGCTGCCAATCAATTTAGAAAGGGGTACGCAGCACATAAATGTAACGAGGCAAATTCCATTCAACCAACCTAATGCTTTCTACCCAAGTCACTATTTCTTAACAGCAGCAGTGGGGCTGGATGGCTGGATATCATCTTCACACTTCATAATCTGTTCCAAATTGCAAAAACAGATCACAGCACAGAAAAGGCAGGGCATTTCCAGGAGTCCGCTGAAATCTGTGGACTAACAGTCTCTGAAATCAAAATTAATCCTGAATGTTAAGGTCACTTTATGACCCTACCTGGCAGCAAAGCTGAGGAACAGGGGGTGTTCTCACAACCCAGCCTGCTTGTCCTTTAATTCTTAATAACTCCACTTCCTCACAGGGTACACTTGCAAACTGTGGTCATGTGGAATAAAGAAATGGAAATTTTCTCTATAATCTGAATGAATATACAGGGGCTTCACTAAACAGCATTTAATGATACTATTCTTAGGGTTTTTAAATAGCTGAATATTTAGATATGCACATGCCTTTTATTTTCTTTTATTCAAGGGTCCTCAATTCTCCATCTCCTTGAATTCTTTAATGTATTTTTAAATAATTATACTTAGAATGATATTTTATAAAATTGGGTGATAAACTTTGAGCTAATAATTATTTGTTTCTTTTTGATGGTAATTTAATAAGCATTTCATTCTTCAATCTTCTCATTCGGTTACTTATTTTTAAAACGTGTCTGTCAGCTAGTAGCTAATAATCTGGGACTCCGTTTTTTTTTTTTTAGTGGAATTCAGCTGAACTTCTTTTTAAAAAGAATTGTCTGATGTACTTTTGAAATGTCTTGACCAGATGTTTTGGCATTGAGGGGACCACACATCTCATCACCCCCATGAAAGGCCACCGCCACCACTACTGTACTGGGGACTGCACCTCAAAGTCGTTCAGTGCGCGGACAAAGGCTGGCGAATCCAAACACATCAGTCTTTCACATGCAGAACCTCTCAGAGTCCAATTCTAAACACCAAATTGGGGCTACAAGTAAAAGGCTGGGACACAGCAGGACACAATTCTTTTTTTCCTCAAGAGAGACAAAGTAAATTTAGTTGCAGTTTTATTTCTTCTAGAGGCATTTCTAGGATTCAATACAACATTAAATTTTTGGCCTGTCTCTTTAATTTGAGAAATTGTAAAAACGACGACAGATGGCACATGGAATTGACTTATGTCCTCTATTCTTTACTGAAGAAGGGAGTGCATAGAAACTTTGATAAAGGCAGAAGCTACAGTATGCAGGTCACTATTAAAACTATCCAGTGGCTCTTTGGACAGCTAGGAACAGAACATTCAGGCTTTCTTTTCGACATTCTTTAAAACCAACCAACACTGTTGTAGGTTGTCACTGGTGATCACAGCCCTGACATTCAGTCCCCTCTTGTCCCAATAAGGACATGATGGATGTGCCATTATCTCTGAACCTCGGCAACCTCTGAAATTATCACTTTTCCCACCCCAATATCCCACCCCCACCCCTCAAAATCATTATGAAATAGGAAGAACACTCAAGCTTACAGTTAATTGGAAACATTGCAAGAGAAGAGGAATGCTTAGGACAGCATGTCCACAGGAAAATAAATTACCCAGCATTGTTATTTAATGCATTGTGACATCATTTCCTGAAATTAAACAGAGATGACACCAATTCAGACGATCTCCAGTATAAGGTTCCATTCAAATAATTCACAGATGTTTTCTCCTGGCAAGCAGAAAACAATGCAAAGGCTAAGGCTAGGGGAGGCCTCACTCTGCTGCTTGCTTGTGGGAAGCTCTTTCTGCTGGTGTTTTTCAGCTGAGTGTTCTGCATATGCGTTTCCACATGCGTATTTCTCAGTTATTGAGCCCCACTGTATTCAGTGCACATCTGTATCTCTGAATGTGAGAAGGGCCATCTCACACTCTGTAAGGAAGGGCAACATTTTATATTTGGTATTAATTTGGCCTATAGCGATTAGTATTAAGCAGACCAACCTCAGAGGCATGAAGGTACCCATTTCCAAGTAGAAATAACTAATGTCCATGAAACACTGACTCAATTAACCATTTAAGGCCCTTAAAAAGATGTATAATGACAGAAATGATCACAGCGTCTCTGTGGATACCCTAGTGGAAATGGACAAATGGAGAAATTGGGGTGGAGATGAACAAGGCGGCCAGCACGCTCTCTCAGTCTTGGTGATTTCATGAGGTACTAGAGGCCACAAGCAGCTGGAAACCCAAGCACAGCACCAGAAGACTGAAACACTCAACGTTTGTGTAGCACATTACAGTTCACAAACTGACGTCATCATTTGAGCCACACGGCAGCCCAACCAGCTAAGTAGGACATGTATATACTATTTTCAGTCTTCAGGCAAGGAAATAAGCTTAGAGGTGAGCAGCTTACCCCCAGATTACAGAATTGAAACCCTAGTCTTCTAATCTCACATTCACTGGCCCCCTTTTTTAAAACAATTTTTTTTACTCCTCACCGAAGGACATTCTTTTACTGCTTTTAGAGAGAAAGGGAGACAGGATGGGAGAGAGAGAAACATCTATGTGAGAGAGAAGCATTGATTGGCTGCCTCCAGGAGGCATCTGTACTGGGGATCATAAAAGTACAGACTAGGGAGGGAACCCGTAACCTAGGCATGTGCCCTGGCCAGGAATCGAACACGTATCTCTTTGCTTATGGGACAACATTCAAACCAACTGAGCCACACTGGCCAGGGCAGCAAATCCCCTTTTAAGGAGCCATACTGTGCTGTCTCTCAGAAAGCTTGGACTTTAGCACTCTGAGGAAGCGAGAGACTCTAGATTCTGTTCACATACTAGACCCTTTATGCCAAAAGGAAGCATTCTTTACAAAAAGTAGGCCCCAGCTAAGGCATTCTGAATTATTCTGTAACCGGTTTCTTCTTTAGCTCCTACTCCTTCCCAGAAGGCTTGCCAGGAGGCTCTGCCTCCCTATGGGCAGCACGCCTCTGATGCTCTCACCCAGCATCACTGAGCAGCCATCAAACGTTTACATGGGTCAAGAAGGCCAAGTTTAGAGTGTTCTCCCCTGCTGGGGGCACCTGGGACTTGTTTGGCAAAACATGGTCTCCCCATCTCACACAGTCCCAGGAAGGTAACTGGTAACTTTGGTTGCCCGGTTTCATTGGTCAAAGCCTCCTGCTAGTCATTCAACTAGATAAAAATAGAAAGTATAGTCACTTTACATTATGTATTTATCAGAGCCAAGCATGGAGCTGAATGCTCTATATTATCTCATTTAATCCTTGTAACAACCATACTAGGTTGGTTCTAGAATTATCCTTATTCTATTGATGTGCAAATGAGGATTAGAGAGAGTATCTAACTGCTCAAGGTCAAAAATCTGCTGTGTTGCAGATTCTAGGCCCTGTACCCGTAGCTATGACACTGTGTCACTCATTCAAGAAAAAATAAGCCACTTGGATCTACACAAGATGAAGAGAACTAGTTAAAAGGCCATAAGTCATTCAGTCTCTCTCTCTCTCTCTCTCTCTCTCTCTCTCTCTCTCTCTCATGTGTCTGTACACACATACATTACAATGAAAAACTTGAGATCACTAAGACGGTTCTCATATGGTCTTGATGAACTCACTCGAGAAGTGCTATGTATTTCTCTAATGTAGCATGGAGCTCTATTTACTCATAACTTGGGTTCATTTTCTCTGTAGAAAACATACTTGAAAACACATTTTTATTACCAGAGACTCTCACAAAACCCCATAAAGCAAACTCTAATAGACCAGGAGCGAAACGAGTGAACACTTGAGAGGCAGATGTCATCCCTCTCCCTCACCACCAGAGATATGAGGAGGGGACAAATCATTTTGCCATAAACAAAGGGCAGAGTTTTTAGAACCTGCAGCTTCAAGAAGGCTGCCCCATATTATCTCACTTTAAAGTACATTTGCTTCTGATTCTGTACACATATCTTTGAAAGAAGTCTCACATCCCCTAAGTGTGAGCTTTATCCCTATGTTTTCAAATAAGAAAACCTTTAGTCCGAACCTGGTATGAGCAAGTGGTGTCTTTGTGTGTGAGCACTTCCTGTTTTCACTCCATGATCAAATATATTCTTTGCAGCACAACTAGGGGAGCTCTTGAAGGTGGCAAGTGGCGGTGCCTGAGAGCCTAATTGAGCACACTAAGGGCTTCTTGCCATGGAGGAGTTTTTCATGGTTCTGAATGAACCGTTAGCCTGGGTATGATTTCTTGCTGTTTCTTTCTTTATCTTTGAAGTAAAATTAAAAAAGAAAAACAGTTGTAATGGCAGGCTTACTTTTATGATATCATCATCTCCAAGTGTTAGTGAAAGGAATATACTTCCTTAGGATTTCCCTAAGATTTTTTTTTTTTTTTTGCCACTGGGTACTCTCCAGCAAAAGCACATACATTTTCAACAGATTCTTTCTTTGATCTTCACTAGATTTCTTAGTGTGGGAGCCAGGCCCAGCCATC
This sequence comes from Trachops cirrhosus, assembly GCA_028533065.1. Lineage (NCBI taxonomy): Eukaryota > Metazoa > Chordata > Mammalia > Chiroptera > Phyllostomidae > Trachops > Trachops cirrhosus. The sequence goes on from CM052538.1 coordinate 133,142,139, forward strand.
AACCAATGGAAGAGGGGATAATAGTAGCATATACAACATTTTTAGTAGTTGAATTTATACATACATATATATACTTACATATTATGGTGTATATATATATGGATTTATTTCTTTAACATTATTGTGAGGTTTTTAAAGGGGGGTTTTAAAAGACATTTTGGAAATTGGTAATTAGAAGCTAGACACTAATTACTTAGCTACAAAATAAGCAAATTCAAAGTATTTAATTCTGAATGTAAAAATTCCTCAATTCATCAAATAGGGTTTTTTTGTTTGTTTAATTCCACTTTGGATTCACTTTAAAGATTTTCCTCAATATAATCAGTTCTGAGTATATTACCTTTTCCCCTAAATTGGCATTGCACAGGAATTTGAGAGATTGTTTTAACTGTTACAGTTGTAGTGGAACTTGTGTTTCCAAGAAAACTGAAGGTTAATGATTTTTGTCATATTGAGACTGAGACTTAACAATTGCTACAGTTGGCCTTTGTTGAGGTGGGGTTCTTTTTTCTCTGGGCCTTTTGAGGTATTCAGAATAGGTGACAATAGCTTGCATTTGAGAACATATGTAGAGAGACCCCTGTGGCTTATTGGGAAAAGTTGCTCCATGCTGGTTGGGTGTTTGGAAAAAAAAATACAACCAGAGTTCTTTTATGTTCTGCTAGTTAATGAATGCATGAATGTCAAAATGGGCCAATGGCCCATTCAGGGGGCAAAGCCTTAGCAGCCCCCTTCTTTAAGAACACATCCTGAGATGCAAAATACATTCGCTTAACAAACTAAAATAATGAGATAATTCAATTAGCTTCTTTTTTAAAAAAAAAGAAAGAAAAAAGGGTACATCGGGGATTATTGTAATACAAGAACAGGTCACACCGCACAAAAGGGAACAAACCAGTCTGAAATAATGTTAGGGAGACTGATAATGGAGGACTGCACATTGAATCATGCACTTGTAAAGAAATTTACATGAAATAATAACTTAGACCACAGCTATTTTCGGTGAGCTGGAGCCAACATTTCACTTTGAAAGTTGAAATTAATTAAAAGACAGAAAAATATAGTGGGGCATCTCTCTTCCCAAGGACTTCCTCATGCCTGTTAGTGCACGTAAGAAATGAAGTCTAAATTAACATGTCGCTATTTAGGGGTCTCTACTCTTGGTTTCTGAGCTCAGAATTATAGCCCAGTAAATCTTTTAGCTCATTAAAGATTGGAAAGTAAAAGTTTTACAGGACCATCCTCATCAAAGTTACCGAGCCTCTTCTCTGCAGTTCGGGTGAAGTCTGGATGAAGAGAAAAAACATTTTCAAAGGGAAAGCCAAGGAGAATTTCCTTAAGCTACAAGGGAGGTGCAGAAAAGGCCGAGGAGGGGAGCAGAGAGAAAGACTGGGAGACCAAGCCAGGGGAAGGAAGCAATGAAAGGGCCATGTTGTGGAAGAAGGTCACGGGGAGAAGAAAAACAAAGCACTTAGTGGAAAGCAGAAAGAAAGGGGGATAGAGAAGAAAGGATGGCCAGGGCCGTGCTCTAAGTGTTCCTGAGCAGAACTAGTACCTGTGAGCGTGGGAAAGGAGACTGCAAAGTGGATCTCTCGTTTGAAAAATGGGGAAATGGGGAGTCCAGAGAAGTTTTGGGACTTAACTGAGGTTTGGCCAGTACAGAGGAAACTTGAACTTGAAATGCCAGTTTGACCACACAGCACTGTACATATATCTCCATCACAGCCCTTTCAAAAGTATTTTTATCTATACAATAATATGCCTGTCTCCCACACTGGAATGTAATTTCTTACATATACCTGATCAAATGGTATCGCAATGTTATAAAATCAATACAGTTATTTACCAAAGGAAAAAAATGCCAGTTTCCTGAACTCCTGGCTCTGGCTACTTGGTCTCCTCTCCGCATTTTGAGGACAGGCATTCATTAAAGTTTTCAGTTGGACAGAGAAGTCTGCACAAAGCCTTGCATGCAATTAACTAGATGAGAGCACTCATGGGGTGGGGATGAGCTCCTAGAGATGGTCAGGAGCACCTTGCACATCAGAGCCACGGTGGAAACCCAGGAAGCACTGGCTACCCACGATTCTTCTCCGGTGGCCACGGTGCAGGGTGGGTGCCTTCCAGGACAGGGTCAGGACAAGACAAGAGATCCAGCAAGCACTTTGGACACTTGTGTAGAACATTTAAACCACAGACTATGAGTTGTAAAGGAGAAACCTGGTTTGAAGAGAGAGGTACAAAGAAAGTCTTCTCTGTTTGGAAAGGTTGGAGGAGCAGGAAACTTTAAAAACAAGAAAACAGCGCTTTGTGTCTCCATTTACCCAACCCCCTGCCCCTCCCCTTGCTTTTGACTCTTGAGTGTGTTGATGGCAGAGGTTGTGAGATTTATATGCTACTGTTAAAGGTGATAATGATTTTAGCAGTCGTTATACAGTGGTAAAAAAAGCATAGATTTGGGTAAAAAGGAAAGCTTGGGTCCTGGTCATAGCTTGCTTGGCCTTCAGCTACTCATTTCCCTTCTGGGTCTCAGTTTCCTCATTTGTAAACAGAACAGCTGAATTCTCTAAGATTCTGCTGTTCTGTGACATCGGTTTTGATAACTGAGGGAGATGTTTGCTGGGAGAGCAATTGTGGAAGTCTCTATTTTCAGCCAAGAAAGACTGTGTGTGAGGAAGCAGAGGGAGGAAACCAAACAGGTGAGCTCGTGGGAGAAAGCAGCTTGCCAGCCTTGCATGGGCCCCCCTACCCTGCCTTTCTTAGTTGCTACTCTAACCAAACAAACCTCCAGTTAAAAATGAGAAACTCCTCCCCTCACACTCACTCGACTTCCAAATTAAAAACATTTTACAGGTTAGTAAATCTCCAGCTGAGGTGATGTAGCAAAGAACAGCTGTGAAGTAATTTTGATAATGATGAGAATAATAACCACATGGCAAGGTTCAGGGCTTTGCTGTTGCAGCTTCAGTGCTCCTGAATAGATAAAAGTGATTAAATACTCCTGATTATCCCTGACCAATATGTAATGGATTTACAGCCCTTTCAATTAGTCAGTATTTGCTTAGGACTCATTATTTTGTCTTTGGTTAAGTAATCAGCCCAGAGACCGCATGTTCTGTCTAATTCCTCTGAGCCGAGTCAGTGCAGGGCCCTGACCTTTGAAATGGCCAAAGCTGCAAGGCAGGAATAACCACTGCCCCGGCAGCCTCGTTGGTTCTCCCAGCTGATCCTGACACCACAGGCCAGATCGATACACCTTCGTTTGCTACTAATGTCCTTACATCAAAATGGCCGATTTAGGAACGTGAATCTATCACTTTGCCCTCCCCACCACCACTCCGCCCCTTGCCCTTTGTAGCCCTGTGAGCAGAGCAGATCAGCAGCCACCACCATAAATAAAAGTGGAAGCTTGTCCTGGACCCATGACACTGTAACTAATGTCATTCAGCATGACAACACGCAAGTGGGATAATCAGAGACCTTCAGCTTTCAATGTGCTACTCTATTTTAAAGCATCAGCCCAACTAGAATAGCCTGGAAACAATATTATGGAGAGAATCAGCCTCTGAAATCTTTACCATTTTCCCAGAGTTTCCAAATGAACAGTAAAATATGAGTGCCTACTTCCTCTGCAAAACATATATTGTCTTAGAGTCAACAGTATATATAGACACATAAAACGGACTGCAAACAGGAGGATAGAGATAAATTGTTACTTAAAAAATGTTGCACATGGTTGATCTTTTCGCAGAAGTAAGGAAGGTTAGTCTCTATGATAATGGACTTGAACAGCTAAAAATGAATCTTTAATCTCCATCTTATAAACAAAGGCATTATAGCACCTATAACCTTGTGCGTTTGTCACATAAACACACGCCATGTTTGCCACCTGCTTCGGGGATCACAGTCGCACTTGACACCATGAGCTTGGACGTACGTGTGTGGCCAAGTGCCTTCTTTGGCGCCTGGAGGAGACTGCTTTTGTTAAGGGTGGGATCGGGAATGTTGATGGGTTCACGAGCTAAGTCCTCACAGCCATTTCCTTTGATTGCCTATTGCCTCATCCAAAGGCATCCTCAGAACTTTTAGCATGAATAACAAATTTACTCATATACACTGTTTAGGGTCCTAGATCATTTTGGATAAGGTCATTCCTGGTTTATTAGAAGAAAAAACCTGCTCCTTTCTGGAGGGTGCCCTACAGATGGTGAGACTTGATAAAACCTTAACTGCTGTTAGTCATTAGATTTTAAGAAAGGGAGAATCGGCGCCTTATTTTGAGAAATCTCTACAGCCCATATAACTTGCTGGGAGAAGGCAAGACAACAAAATTTGTTTTTTTTTTCTCTTTCATCTTGACTTACTGTGAGATGCTGGAAGAGCCACGCTCTCATGATATTTGTTGCTACTTTGGGGAAAATGCCTCTTTTCTTCTGGCGTTTTTTGTCCTTGTCTGGATCATCATCGTCACCTGTGCCAGGTGAAGCTACACTGTTGTCTAAACCGTCCCCTAGTAGAAAGAAATGAAAATACATTAGAGAAAATGCAGAAAGGGGCCAACAACAATGTGCAGCTAATGATGAGCTCAGCTCAGCTTGTTGAAAGATATCCATTAAGCGGGTATACTCTCTTTCATTAAAGTATAATTGGAGACACAAATATGTAAAAGACAAAATTAAACCAGGCCTCTTCAAATGTTAATTTTGTGTGTCTCACAGTCGCCCATATCATTAATTCAATTATAATTGTGTGCTTGACACAGTGCAGTAGCTCTTTGTCAATTATGGAATCCAATGTGGGAAAACCGCCATCAGAAAACCCATTCGGAGAAAATGCATCCCCATGCCCATAGCGAACACATACTGTAGGGTAATCAAGTTAAATGTTCTGTAGTCTATATATTCTAGGCTGCCTGCATAGGTGACAGTAACTGTGTCACTGTTCATTGCACATAACACACTGCCTGCTCAGCCCCTCCTAGAACTGTCACCTCCTAAGCACACACATTGGCACACTCCTCCTCCGCTGACCCTGCACTCGGCATTTGCATGACATGAAAACTTTTAGCTCTCTGCTCCACTGATCATTATCATTAAAAAAAAGGGGGTATACATCAAGGTAGGGCGCTCACTTAATCAGAAGTTTCTCTCAACATCTTTCTCTTCTGTGCTTTTCTCTGGCATCAATTGTGCATTAGCAAAAATCATTTACTTTTAACAGTCATAGTTATTTTTTCCTGCCCTCCGGCAAAAATGCCTTGAAAGCCTGCCTGGAGGGCATCTAAATTATGTATCTGAAAAACTCTTCTGGCAAGGCATTGCAGGACCCCTACTATCTTAAAATTCATACGAGCACGTCTTCCTGTTTTGGGGAAGGCATCAATCAAGAGCAGCAATATATGCCATATCCCTACATTAATATTTGAACTAATAACTTTAAAAAAAGGAAAGAAACAAGATCCGACTTGTGGCATAATCAAATGCAAAATAAATGAAGAATACGGGGACAGCACTGGGGCTTTATAGATGGCTGTGTTTTCCTTGCACATCATTAGCCTGGAGCCACACGAAAGACGAAAACAGAGAAGTGGAGAGTTTATGCTCCCCGCTGGTGTTTAAGAAGCCAGGGTCCTGGAAGGACATCTGGGAATTGCGCTGAGATGGGGGTTTTTGTAATTTAAGAATAGACATTCATTAGCAGTAAATGCCATAAATCCCATGCTAAGTAAAAACCTTGTCCAAGAAAGCCTAAAACAATAAACTCTGTGCTCAATGTAGCCTGAGCTAGCCAGCCGCTTTGCAGCTTCCCGGGAAATGCCATAGACCCACCGGTTCATTCCCAGACCTGCTCCCTCCTTTTGGGTTGGGCCACACCACAACATCCTGGCCACTGGGTCCCTCTTTTTCCAACTTCAAGGTCTGCTCTGCGGGTTTCCCTATACCTGTTCTTTTCCTCCCTCACCAAAAAAAAAAAAAAAAAACCCACAACAAAAAACCCTCAACCTTCTTTGACCAGAGAAGCAGAAAAGCCACAGCAAAGAGCTGGCAGATTAATTTTATTGACATTTCCATTTTCACTGCAATGCGATACCCTCCATCACATGGAAGAGATGACCCTCACTATTTACAGACTGACAGGCCACTTCATTACAACCACCCTGCCCCAAGGCAAAGCAGCTCCCTTCCATCTGCCCAAACACTAGAGCATGACCCCAAAGTTGCTGTTCTCTTTTTCTTTGCCGTCTGTTATGATAAAAAAAAAAGAGTGCGTCACAGGGACCCCAAATAGTCAAAGAGCTAATCAGAGCACAGGGAAACAAAAGGCATTCGAATTTTGAACATCGGTTATATGGAGTCTACTCTTCATCTGTGCGTGCTCCCTGCACACCCATGAACACTCAGGGGTTGCTTGCACAAGGAGACACACACACACACACACGCTGGAGCAGGGGCACGCACACACGCTTTCCACCATGCCAAGGAACTGCTGCAAGGCAAATTCTCACCCACACTAATGGCTTCTGACTGCTCCTTGGCAACCCCAGCATTTTAACCTGGGTGGATGTGCTCTCCAAAATACAGACACTGGAGCGATCTCATCAGCTGTTCATGTGACACAGATGGAGAGTGGCTATTAGGAGCCAGGCAGTGGGCCTTGGGGATCTGAGGTGCTGTTCTGTAGCCCGGGGCGATTTTGAAAAGCAGTACCCTGAGATGAGGAAAAAAAAATCCACACTGCAAGTGCAAGTTTGAAGTCAGTCAATCTGTCTACCTACTATGGATAAAGATATCTTTGTGTCTGAATGTAAAAATCTATGTGGGCTATCGGAACGCACATTCCAGATAATGTATGTATGGAATGGCTCTTCCTTCCATGTCTTCCAAACATAAAAACACACGCTGTAAACAATGCCTGTGTGTATACATGTCTTTCTAAGCACATATGGTTTCTGTGTATATGTTTAAGCTGAAATTGTCAGGATTTTGTTAAAATCTCATTTAGCTTTTTCTGATAGATTTTTGAATATACTTATTTTCAAAGGTTAATGGCTTAATTGAAGGAAGTTCAACGAAAAAAGGCATTTGCCTTTTTAACCCAATCAATGACCTTAAAAATGAGAGACAGTGTGTCCACAGTGCAGCTTCTCTTGCTTAAAAGCAAAGAGGGCTGGTAACACCTTCAAACTATATGATTCACTATATTTAGCTCAAGGAAAAGATATAGCTAGACTGAGTATCCTTTGATGAGTGACTTAAACTGGAGAAGACAGGAGCAGTACATGAATTTTAATATAAAGCAGTCCATTTTATATAAATGTAAAATATTTGAGGTAGGATCCAGTGTAACAAATAACTGTAAAGGAAAATGTGTACGAATAATTGTAAAGAAAAATGAGCCTATTTTTGTAATAACTGGATACTAGATGTTAGATTTTCAAATTAATATTAGTGTTTATATCTCTATAAAGAGAGGAATTTTCCTCTCCAGATACACAACAAATACCATTGTCTTTTCCTTCAATGTATTTTTGAACCAGCTCCAGCATAGAGGACTAACAAATGCATAAAGAAAAATGTTAAAAAGGCAACTGTGTGATCTGCAACCTAAAATAAAATTGTGCAGATGATGCTAGCGTTAGTAACTCTGAAAGTGGAGACTGTTTTTTTGTTTTCAGGCTGTGTGTGTGTGAGATAGTTGGCATTCCTTGGCACCAGCACCAAATGAGTTTCTGTGCCGAAAAGGGGGTGTATACCAGCACCGATGCAGGTGCCAAAACAGGTATAGGAGATGAAGGTGTAAGTCTCAGCACCTGAGGTTAGGATTCAAACGTGTGGAATCCTTCAGGGCAGGAACTGTTTCTTACCTTTTTATCCTGAGAGCAGACCTCCACCTCTGACCCAGAGAAGATACCCAGCTGGGTGAGTGAATGACCGAACTTACCAGTAAGCTTATTCAAGGGCCTGCCCTCTTTCTGAGAATCCCACACTGGGGAAAATACACTCATTCTAGTACACAACGGTCTGGGTAGGTTGCCCTTATGTGGCCAGCCACTTCTAAACATGCCAGTTACAGGGCTTAGATGAACTTTGTGCACATTAGGGCCCTTTCGAGGGGTAGAACCACAGTCCATTCCACCAGATCGCCACCTTTGCTGATGAAAAATGAAATAAAGTGCCCTGGCTGGTGTTGGCTGAATGCTGGCCCATAAACCAACGGGTCGCAGATTCAATTCCCGGTCAGGGCACACGCCTGGGTTGTGGGTTCGGTCCCAGTAGGGGCTCATACAAGAGGCAACTCATCAGTGTTTCTCACTTTGATGTTTCTCTCCCTCCCTCCCTTCTTTCTCCTCTAAAAAATCAATCAATAAATACAAAATAAAGAAAGAAATGCTGGGCATTCTTTTTTTAAAAGGTTGCTAATCCCTTGACCATGGGCACAGTCTAAGTTTTGGACAAAGATAGTCCAAATAGCTATGTATTTTGTGTGACCACAAAAAGAAATATTTGAGCCCTGTGAATAGATGAGGTCCCCAGGCCTCATCCCAGACTTACTGAATCAAAATATCCTAGAGCAGAGACAAGGAATTTGTATTTTTAACAAGTTTCTTGGCTTTGCTTAGCAATGAATCAAGAACTGATCCTTAAACTGGCTTTTGAAAGCCACTAAACTAGATGGTGTCCTAATTTGAAATAAAAGGCAACCTCAGGAATGGGTAGACTGTTAAAGTTCCATTTTACTCCCACACATCTGGTTGGTGGGCATGTTGAATACCTACAATATGGTCATTCATGCAGGAAAGCCATAGGGTTCTCCAGCACTCGCACTGGCCAACACCGCAAAGCCCCATCTTAATCTGCTGGTGGTGAAGGCTAAACAGGAAGAAAGAAACTGTAGAAGTTGACTCTCAAAATGTACATCACTGGTGAAGAAATGATGAGAAATGCAGAGTGTTGGCCCCACCTCAGACCTGCCGAATCTGAAACTCTGAGAGTGGGGCCAAGCAGTCTGAGCCTCACCAAGCACGCCGGGTGATCTGATGCCCACTCACATCTGGGATAGAGGGGTCCCCTTAGTCTGCTACCCTGGCTGGTGGCTGTCTTGAAGGCCTGAATCTATCTCGGGGTCCTCCTCTCTGCCTATATTTATACCCATGCTCTGCGGGAAGTCACACATTCTTTCCAGACCTGAGCACAGCATGCTCGCAGCAGGGTATCCAGGTGAAGGCAAAATCCATATCCATAGCTGTGTAGCCAGTGAATCAAGAAAAGATATGGGTGTATCGTGAGAGGGCTTTGAGATGATTCTAAAGCAGAGCTTCCCAATCCATAAAATTCTTGGCCATATAAAACTACCCAGGCAAAAGGACACCACTTGCTTTCACTGTCATATTGTCTCATTTTATTTAGCAAAAATCTGTCTATATTTCAGACATAATTGCTTAGTCTGGAATAAGGAAAAGATACAGTAGTGATGTACTATGATGAGTTCAATACCACTGGGGTGTGACCTTCTTACTCTATCAGAAATGTAATGTAACAACCAAAAGGTTCCTAGTCCATCTTCTTCTACCTATTCCCCTCCCTGACCCCACCCCAAACAAACAAAACACTCAGACATTTGGCACTGAAGAAACTGAGGCCAGGAGGTTAAATCCTTGCCCAGTTACATGTGGTTAAGGATAAACCGGAGACCTGGCAACTTTAAGTCCAGTGTTATTCTCACATTAACATTGTAAGTTATCTTTTACTTTTCAAGGCATTACCTCATCAGAACCCTGTTATTAGTGGTAGATCTAGGCAAGGCTTGGTCCTATAGGTAAAGGTCTGAGTGCAGAAAAAAGGTAAGATCTAGGTCCCAGGGCAGGGACTGAGCTAGAGCTAGACCAGGCTGATCCCGGTTCAAACAGAAATGTGCAAGCTTCTCTCCCAAAAGTAAGCCAGTGTCTGTAAGGGATTTCAATATACTCCATACAGCAAGAGTCTTCGAGACTGAGGATTTTTATAATTGAATTATTGTGATCCTACTGGAGACCCTTATATGGACTGCACCAGATTGGCTGTTGGAACGCAGAGATGCCACAAACACTTGAGAACATGCTGTCCAGGATCTCTGTAGGTTGGATGCCATCACTGTGCATACTATTAAACACTTCACAGAACTGGGATAAAGTGCTATATTCCTCTGCCTCAAAGTCACTTTTAAAAAATAGAGTAAGGTTTCTATGACACTTTGGTACACTGTCGTATCACAGACATGTACAACTGACCTCCCAGTCTTATATTTTCAGAGAAATAATCAGGACAAAGGAACATGTATTTGGGTTAACAGTTAATAGCATTTGTACTTCTTATGGATAAGTTGGTGGTGAAACATTTAATCCTCACTTCTCCAAGTTAAATACATTCATATAAAATATATGCTTTAGGTCAGGTTGGTGTGGCTCAGAGCACTGAGTGCCGGCCTGCGAACCGAAGGGTCACAGGTGCTATTCCCAGTCAGGGCACGTGCCTGGGTTGCAAGCCAGGTCCCCAGTAGGGGGCGCACAAGAGGCAACCACACATTGATGTTTCTCTCCTCTTTCTCCTTCACTTGCCCTCTCTCTGAAAATAAATAAATAAAATATTTTTAAAAGTATATGCTTTAAAAAAGAATAGTATCTCATCTGGAAGAATATGGCTTTCTTTCACCTCTCATTTTTAATATATAGAAACACATATTATCATTTTCAGTTTGTACAATGGACATTCACTAACTTCATACAGACACATCATACACATGCATACACACATACATATCTTCCAAATGATCTATTTTGAGGCAGTAGGTTTATTCACAAACACATAGATATTGGTATATGTGAATATAAAAAAGAATTCACCAATTTGTACACGTGTCCACATATATTTGTTGATGAACTGCATACTTTCACCCGTATTCAAATATACATATGCATACATATACATTCACTGATTCATAGAGGTCTTAAAATGTTTTTAATTAATGTTAAATAGGGTAGTCCCTTTTCTATACCACGTCTCTGTCTCTAGAATACAGGGTCCTCTTTTCTTGGTCAATACTGTGGTCACTTTCATTATCATTATTATCACAAGTAACTCCCACTGGGCACCTGCAATGTTCCAATCCTCATTTAAGCTTCACAACAAGTGAATAAAATAACTACTATTATCAATCCCACTTTATAGATTAAAAACTAAGACTCAAAGAAATGAACTTGTCAAAGGTCACACTGTCAGTGGCAGCACAGTGTTTGCCCCCCCAAAACCATGCTCACATCCTCTGTCCTCTTCTGTATACTCATGGGAGGACCACATGACGTGAAAGGGAGGCTGGTCTCTGGGTCAGGCACTCACTGCTGAAGGAATATATGCCAAGAGGGAGGCCTTGTATATACAAATTCATGTCTCAAAGAGACAGTGGGTGACAGCACATTTAAAAGTAAATATGAACCAAGAAACAAGCAGATGCATATTTTTACACAAACAGCTACGTCTGTTAGATATAGGATCATTATTATTCCCTGCAGATTTAAAGTTCATAGGAAATACCATTTTGTAATAGGAGCATCTGTTGAATTTGAAAGAGTTTTCTGAGCCAAGGGATCTTTCAAGATTCCATGCTTTTAGTCCTTCCCCTTGACCTGGAATACCTTTTCTCTTCATTTTTTTCTTTCCCTTCTTCCCACTCATTCTTCTGTGCCCAAGGAAACTCCTATTCAACCTTCAAAACCCAGTGAAAAAGGAACCTCCTTTATAAAGCTCCCATTAACAAAGTTAGGATACTATGCTTTTGACTTCTTTAGTACTTTGCTCTTGCCACTGTTATATTTACTCTTCTGTTTTGCAATGTATCTGTTTACTAATTTGTCTGTACTGCTTGTCTATGAGCTTTTTCAAGTCAGGGGCTGTGTCTTACTCTTCTCGGACTTCCAAGCCCTGACAATGAGTAAATACTCAAATGTTGGTGGAATGGACAAATTGGTAGGAAGAGCCTTTAGGCATATTAGGACCCTGTGAGACTGTAACCTGCTTTGAAGAAAGTGTCCCTGAACAGATTTCCTGGCTCCGTGTTAGTAGCCACCAAGCCTTGGGCTCCCTCACTCCTCTCTCCCTGCTTTATGGGCAATGGGAGTATTATGTCCAGTGATTTACGGTTCATATACATGCATAACCCTCCTCAAACATGGTCCTTACATGTCTGAGACACGTGTCATATATGGCTTATGAAAACAGTGCTCTGTCTCAAACCTGCTCACTTCCAAAGGGGGAGAGAGTGCTGGGAGAGTGTGGGGTGCCCATTGCCCAGGCTGTTCAGATTACTGAGAACGCTGCAGTTAAAAATGAAGTATCATGTAGCCATGGAACGGCAGCACACAGTTCTTTGGGAGCTCATTTTCTGTCATCATTTCATTATGCTTTTTTTCTCTTAATATAGTACTTTGAAAACAGGATTAAAATGCACTAAGAGTCAAAAGATATTTTGTTTCAGGGACTACCTTCCAGGAGTTTAATTTAGGACATCCCACTGAGAAACCTGCATCAGGATTTCAAATGAGATGAGAAGAAGCGGGGGTGGGGGGACAGGAGGAGAAAGGAAGAAAAAGAGGGAGAAGGAGGAGGAGGAGAAGCAGCAGCAGCCATCCTCAAAGCAAATCGTTTTCCACATACAACTTACCTTTTTTCACATTAGATCAGGTTGTGGGGGAGGGGAAGCTGCAGACCCAGAAATGCAGGGAGGGTGAGGGGCAAGAGGCCAGCAGTGAGATCTGCTAATTACTGATCTCTTTTACTCTCCTGCTGTGCTTAACTGTCTGGACACGTTAAAGTGAAATTTTTCTGTGATTTTTCAAGTGACTAGTTCATGGCCCACTAGCATAGAGGGGAGCAGAAGAGATGAAATGCTTTCGTTTACATGCAACATTTACTAACTGTGTGGGTTTTCCGACATTAAAGAGAGGACAGTGACCCAGGCCACCTTTTTCACACTCAAAAGAGCACTGAAAAAACAAGTCTTCATCGGCTTACCTCAGGCTTCCCTGGTCCTGAACACCCTCCCCCCGGGGTAGAAGCAGAAAGGAAAAAAAAGAGGGGATTTTATGCTCCTTTCTCTTCAACTTTTCAGGCGGTATAAGCAGCATTTAGCAAATTCAGCCCCAAATGGCTCCAAATGCTCAGAGCTGCAGGGGCTCATTCTTTGTTATCCTCCCTCTATTTACACAGGATTTACACAGGCTCTCCACTGAGGAGACCGAAAGCACTTCCATTCTCACCGGCTCGCCCCTGGATTGTGGCCCTGGCAGCTTCTCTTTGCCCCAAACTGCCATGGATGGAGAATTTCTGCAACCCAGACAAGACACCAAACTGCTCCCTACCTCGGCGATCGCCAGGCCACCTGGCTGGGGCAGGCAGCTGCAAGGCAGGGGCCTGTGAAGATGAGCTCACCTTCCAGAAGAGAAACGAAAACCCAGCCAAGGCTGTGCAAATGTGTGTCCAGAAGCAAATAACACGCACTTTAAAATATGTATCTATGGAATATAATGGAAAGTGGTGGGTGAAAAAAATTCAGACTGCAGCTTGGATGAAAACCACTTCACCCACTGGTTGGAAAAATAAAGTGTAAAAACAGACAGATGGACACATATGTAAATGTGGCTGTGTTTTAGGCTTTAGCTGGCAACGCGGGTGTCGTAGTATAGTTTTGCACGCCTGTATTTTCCATATCATGTTGAATCCTGTTAACTGTTGAACAGAAACATCCTCGCACTGGTCCTTGACCAAATCAGTCCCCTCGATTTACCTGTCAGGAGCCATTAAATGGCTTTGTTTATTGACTGGAACTCTCTAATCCTTTTTAACAGAAATGGACAAAAGTTTCCAACACTCTTAGCCTATGGTTCACTTAAGTTGGTTACTCTCATTTATATATTTCCCTTGAAATTTTTAAAATATTTCAAGAAAAAATATCTACTCTCCTAACCTCCCACAGAATTCTCTAAAGGCTACTGATTGAAGGTGGTAGAAAAGTATATCCCTTTGCCATTAGAATTCAACAGATTGCTTAATCTCTGTGGTGGAAGATAAAAGAATGTACTTGCTACTCAGCTACCTGATAAGCACATATAAAAGTACAGGGTACGTTCTGAAGTTATTCACAGTACATCATAATAAAGCTCTTCTGGGCACTCTAATGATTCATTTTTAGTGATCTCTCCAATGCCCTTTTCCACGGTTAACACTCGGATTTTATTAAGCCAGAAAGCAGGGACAAATGTCCACTCAAGTCCCAGCTCTCAAATTTGACTCTACTTGCACTCGCCTACCTACAGCTAAAGCTTTTTAATGTTCTGTTCACCTCCCCAGAGTGGCATTTCAGCTAACAGAGTTCACAATCTTTCAGCCCTAAACACAGAAGGCTGCTATCTTCAAGTCATCCTAGGAATGTGCCAGATACCATCATCTCCCTCCTGCCATACAAAGAACCAGAAAGAGAGAGACCCTGAGAAGACCAAGCTGATCAAGTTACCAACGGCCCAGAATGCCCCTCTCAGAAGGTTAATCTTTGAACCAATAAATGTTATAATTAGGAGGCTTGAAGTTGGGCTGAGTGAGGCTGGTCATTGAAAGACCGACCCTAAAAGAGAAAGTATGAATGGAACACATCTCTTTCACCTAATGGTTTGACAGGAGGGTCATGATATTGATGGGAAATTATGCAGAAATGAGTTGTTATGATATACGAGTCTCTTCCCCACATCTCCCACAAGAGAAAAAAGGTGGTTGGGGAGAGATGTCTTCTCAATTTCACTTAGCTATGTTTCTGTACAAATTGTGAAAATTATGCAAATAACAATTTTGGCACCTTTGCTAGAGGAAAACATTATTAAATTATGCTCTAAGTATTTTGTCTGCTTTAGTAATTACTCTCATGTAACTGTAAATATAAATAGCTGTTATTCTGTTTAAATTTTTAATCATGCAAAATATTGTCACACAAAATGTCCTTCTGTTGCAGTCTAACTGGGATTTTCTTTTTAAAAATATCCATATTTAACTGAAGTGGACTATTTTTAGCATTGTAAAGTGTTTTAGTAAAGAGAGCTGGCTAACATCTCTGAATCAACAGGTCTTTCAAAGAAAGATTCTTTATATTTGCGAAAAGAATTTCCTGCAATAAAAGAATTTTATATAAAATTTCCTTTTATATAAAATGTATTTTTAACATTTTATACTAAAACTGAAATATAATTAGTCTACTTCCAAGCATGCATTAACTACATCCAGCCTACATATTTAGTATACACTGATAATACTCTCATTTTATCATTAACTAGAAGGCTTTCTATTTTATTGCCTCTTTTCGTATACTTTTATACAAAATGAAATGTTAAATATCAACCAATAATAAAATTTTTAGGAGTAATATCAAAAAAGCAAAGTTCTATCTGGAGCAGAAATTATTTCATCCAATGTTCAGAACCCTTACTTCACCGGCACATTTGCTATCTGAAATAAAAATAGGGACAATACATTTATCTGTAAATTTGCATAGGTAGGTATTATTTCAAATAGCAGGACAATGAGAATCTTAATATTTCTTCCACTTTCTCAAATGATATAAAATGAAAACAAGATTATTTTAATAAAAGTGCAACTTTGCAATGACATTGTTAATAATGCAAAAAGATAACTATCTCAATAATAATAATAATAATGCTTACTAAGAGAACTAGATTGAGCTATCTATCAACATTCCCTCCGGGAAATTTTTAGGAAGCTAGTTACAGCAACATACAGAAAAAAGAACAGTGGTACTTACAAAGTTGATAACTGGCTTTAGGTGAATACTTTTAAACCATTAACATCAGAATTGGAGCACATTTGTTCACTATTTAAAAATAATATTTTGTGTGTTTTCAAAGAACATTTGAGCACAAAAGAGTTTCCTAACAAAATTCTGGATTTTTGTTCAAGAAGTTTATAAAGTAAACTATTAACATTTAAAAAGTTGCCCTGGCTGGGTGGCTCAGTGGGTTGGAGGATTGTCCTGTACGCCAAAATGGTTGAGGCTTCGATCCCTGGTCAGGGTGCCTATGGAAGGCAACTGATCAATGTTTCTCTCTCTCTCAAATCAATAAACATATCTTTGGGTGAGGATTTTTTTTTAAAGTAGCTATTGTGCATGCAGGCATTCCACTAATTACAATTGTTTTTAAATAAATCTACTATCATTTAAGAACAAGCAGGTATGTTTTTGTAATGTAAAACAAATGGATATCTACAACATACATGCAATAACCCTAAGGAAAACAAAGAATATGACTGCTTAATAAGAATAATCTAAGATGGCATAAACTGATTACTCTTCATACAACCTATGTACTAAAGAACGACAGACACAGGGCCCTTTAGAAGTTCACTTTAAATAGAGAGTGACTGCTAATGGGTGCGGGGTTTCTTCTGGGGCGATGGAAATGTTCGAAAGTTGGTCATGGTGATGGGTGCACAACTCTGTAAAAATACTAAAAACCATCATATTGTACACTTTAAATGGGGAATTATATAGAATGTGAATTATATTGCAAAAAGCTGTTATATTTTTTAAATGAACACATTTTGGTCTCATACAATAAAGCATGCTGGAAGAAATACAAAATCCTAATAGCCGAGGTGGAACATATCCATAATCTCTTCTGAATTGCTTCGGAACAATGTGATTTCAAGGCCACTTACTAATGTCATCTCAAACCTTGCATATGAACAAACTTACGTACTCAGTAACATTTGGGATGGATTTTATACTGTTTACATTACAATGATATGCATTGATGAAAAGTAGATTGACCTTCATACTGAAATTAATCCTTCTCCACACTCAGTTCCATTGTATTATAGCAGAACCGTAGCCTAAAATATTTACCTCTTTCAAGGCTCACTTTCACAATCAGAATAACTCCAGAAACTTACACACACACACCCCATTCCCTCATTTCTTTTACATTTCTTCTATATAAGCTACTTCAAGTAAGGAACCATATTTTTTTATTTTTTACATATCCTTCTTAGAACTGTATAATGTTCTGGGTGTAATAAGTTCCTTTTATTAAAGAAATGGGTAGATGACCTTTACACTTCTTGGGGTGTGCTTTATTTTTTGTGGGTTTATATCTAAAACTTGCAAACAGAAGCTATCTAGGATTTGGTCTCTTAAGAGTTGAAAACTGGCCATAGAGTTGATGTTTCATATTTTTCAAAGACATTAACTTGTAAAATGCACCGCATGGAGGAAGCAACTTGATTGAAACAGACCACAACAGAGGTGCCCTACTTTTGGAAGAGTGCCCTTCTTTTCTGAATTTATTACGTCATTCCTTTGGGGGAGGCAGGCAGCTCTTCTACTTTGCACAGTGGAGGTTCACGTCTGACATACTCTCACCCCTCTGTTTTGTCCCTCCGCCCCCTCCTCCCATTACCACACATAACCCTGAGGGGAAATGATGATGCAACAGGAGAAGCATGAGTTGTGGAATAAAACAGATCTTGTATTGAATTTCCAGATCTATTTCTTCCTGGTTCAGTGTAACCTTGGTCAAGAGATTAATTTCCTCATCTATGAAATGGAAAGAATTATACATACCCAGTGGGTTAGTGGTAAAAATTAAATGAAATAAAAGTAATAGCTATTACTTATTAACTTGCTACCTTGTACCAGATGCTTTACACTTATTAACAAGCTCAGGCACTTTATACAGGACATCTAGCCTCACATGGTACCTGACACACCAGAGGTGAGAGCAATAAATGTTAGTTATTTCCTTTCTGAAAATGAACTGATACGAAAGGATAAACAAAATGTGGTATATCCAGTCACTGAAATACTGCAACAAAATAGAACTCCTGATACCTGCAACACAATACATTTCAAAGTCATTATGCTACATGGAAAAAGCCAAACACACAGAAAATGCATACTGTATGATTCCAAATATATTAAGTTCTAGAAAAAGCTCCTACGTAAAAAGTGCTCCTAACGTATCACCACCAAAAGTAGACCAATGGCTGCTCAAAAGGGCAGGTACAGAGTGAGGACTGCACTGAAAAGGAGTACAGGAGACTTTTGGGAAGTGATGGGGATGTACGGTACCTTGATCACGGTGCTGGTCTCCTGACTGTCTACAGCTGTCAAAACTCATTAAATGGTACACTCTAAATGAGTGAAGTTTTTGAATGAAAACTCTACCTCCATAAAATTGATAAAATAATGTTAAGAAGATTCAAGATAAATTTCCATAAACCTGTTATTTGGCATAAAACAGATTTTAGTGGAAAGTATAGCACACAATAAGTACCGACAGGTGGGGTGGGGATTCTCCACATCATTGCGGTAAAGCTCTGGAAGGATGAAGTGATTTAGGGAAACATTTGAAAGATGATGAAGGGAGAAGCCCAACATGATGTTTATAAACCTGTTGATTTATACTATTTTCTTTAAGTTTTGGATGATGTAAAGAGGATGGTCAGAATGCACTCTCACATTTTACCAAAAGATACTTTTCTCCATTGGCCAACTCCCATTATGAGAAATATTATTAACAAAGAACTATTCAAGTTGCCAAAAAAGTATCAATAATAATAAAAAGGTAATAGAAACCATTCTTTATGCATTAGGCCATATGACCTTCCTCGGAAACAATTCTTACTAAGTTATTTTTTTAAACTCTTTTGGGAAATTCGGTATTAACACATTCCTCTTCATCTTAAAAAGATCTTAGTCAATTTCAGAGGAAAATGACACCGCTCATGAAAGTCTCTGAGCACCCCTACAATTGAAAATGAGTAGGAAATACAGAATTAATATTAACTCTTACCAGCCACCTCCATGCCTTCAGACAGCCCCTGAATGTGGAAGGGAACCACCATCTGTGTCTTGTACCAAATGTGCCAGGTACAATAGGTATCATCTCATCTGCAGAACAGCTCAGAGTCTGGCATTTTAGTATCTTCAGAAAGTGAAGCCACGCACATGAAGAAACTTGCCTAAAGTCTCATGGCTAATCTGAAACAGAGCTGAATCTTCACTCTAGACCATGAGCTCAACTTCGCAACACAGCCTGCATTTCCATATGAAGTGGAATTCATATTTTAAAGAAGTAGAATGTGGGCTGACACAGTGCCTTACGGTTTTGAACCTGCGTAAATGGTACTTGGTGATGTCTGATCGCGGCCAAGTGATTCACCTGAATTTCGAGATATGTGGTATTTGGCTCATATCAGATAATCAATAAATGTTTCATTTCATTTTTACATTTCCCTTCCTTCTTTTATTTCTTTTAATGACTCATTCACATGGAAAAAACTGAAAATAAGAGTCACCGCCTGCTGAAAAACACATTTGCTTGAGAAAAATAACTTTTTCCTCAGTCTTCTAGAACTCATACTTGAAAATGGCACCAAAGCAAAAGGCCCCATTTGCTACTACATAAGAAGTACTACAACACCTTATTGCCATCCATCTAATTCTAGAAAGATGAGGAGCTTAAAGCCACGTAATTATTAGCCTGCCATAGCATACCTCCATCCTCTGTCAGGGCACCAACGTGAACTTTATCCAGGCCTTGTTAGCTGATAAAACAAGATCTGTAAAGGTCTTTGTTTGAGAAGAAAAGTTGTTCAACCATTTCCCAGGAGGAAAAGAAATGGGTCTGTTTGCTCAGTAGGTTTATGCATATACCTGTGTGCAAATCAGCCTATGAGAGAACTGACATCTTTGCTGTGAGATCAGATCTCAGAGCCACCAATCAAAGAGTAGTCTAGCCTTAATATGCTGATTCGGCGCATTTCCGGATCTTGATCACACTAGGCGAGGGAGTCATTCCTCTCAGTGATAAAGTCGGTGAATGCACTCTTGAGAAGATAACAAATTAAAAACCAGCTGACTCGACACCATTTGAGTGAGGAATTCACTGCTGACCCAGTGCAACACAATTTCTACCACCAGTCAGTAATCACTGAAGAGGTGGCCAACTTTATTTCATAATTGTAAAACTATTTCTAACGAAGGGTCTTAGCACAGCTAAATGATAACCGTCCAATTTACATCCTGCAGATCCACTAAAACTGGCAATGACTCCAACTGTTTATATCCTGAGTCTTACTCTGTGTTAAACTTTAAAGATTCTAAAAGCAAATCAGAAAGTGGTGTGATTCTCAAAAGTGATGCATTATTGAAATGACCAGAAATCTGAAAAGAACTACATAAGTTAGAGGGTTACTCTGTTTTGAAAATATAGTTTATATTTATACAACTCCCACTAAAATACCCAGCTTCTCTATAGCTGATGTGTTATTGTGCTGGAATTTGAAGTTGACATCAACCACAAAACTTCAGAAAAAATAGTTATCTGACTAGTTGTTGTGAGACTTGTGTCATAGACTTAAAAATGTGTGGTACTGGATTAAAATATCTTATATTTCCAAAATGACTTCAGCTTCCAAATGATTTTTCCAACTCTTGGTCACCACAACAAAGTGTCAAAGGCACCTCTGGTTATCCCCATCTAACTGATAAAGCAAGTACAGTTAACGAGTTGCTAATTCTTTGCCTTGCCTCAAGCACTTTCCATTACTTATGGTCTATGAATATTATCAGGTTGAACCATCTGAAATTGCAAATATTTGATCATTTTAAACTACCAAAATGGCAATTTCATAAAGCTGCATTTCCAGCTTTACTGTCAATTATAACGCAGTTGTTTACTTGTCATTTTTTTGTTTTTACCAATACATCTGGCCTCTTACAAATCCTTTCAATTATTTTCTCTTTCTTTATTGCATAGATAAAAAGGTAAAGTGGGAAAAAATACTAATAACGAAAGCCATAGCCTATGAGAAGCCAAGACATTACACATAAAAAACTTAAGCAACAACCAGTTAGGAGATGGGAGACTTTGCTGTGCTTTTAAAAAGGGCTGTAGCAAAAAGCCTGTCCACACTATTTAGAAAAAGGAACTATTGTCAATTCTAATTTCAAACTTCAACAATAGTAATTAGCATTGAGAAATGATTAGAGTATATTCTATTATATGCCTCTGGAGAAATTTTTACTCTAAATGTTTCCTATAATAACAGCAGCAACATTAATAAAAAAATAGTATTTATTGAGCACTTACTCTCTTCCAGACACTCTGCTAAGCACTTTAGATGAATTACCTCATTTAATTCTCACTATCCCATCAGGGTTGGTTTTCCTTTTACACATAAAGAAACTGAGGCTTAGAGAGATTGAGTAATTTGCCCAAAGACATACGAGTCATAAGTGACAGAGATAGGAGTCACAGCCACACCTTTAAGGACTACCGGCCACTGCCTCCCATGACAGTTAACCCCCGAGACTTCAGATCCCACACCTCTACAGATTTTCCATCATCATAAAGTATCATAACACTTCTACACCCTATAAGAATCATTCAGTCAGTTAAAATTTTAGTGGTCTATCAATTTAAAGTAATAGGAAATTCACATGTTACCATAAGCATCATGAGGACAGGCACTCTGTACTGCCAGCACTTACACCAGTGCCCAGCACAGAGTAGGCACCGACAGAGTGCTCGTTTAGAGAGGATAAGTCCTGATTCTCCTCTGTGGCTCTTTTCATTCCTGGAGGCTCACCTTCACCTGTCTTCCTTGTAAGAAAGCACAGAACTCTCAACCACTCCCATTCTGGACAACACTGGACTTCGCAAACCTCCCACCACTGGCACCGCCACCTTTGACCTTGCCGTAAGTGCTAAAATTGATTCATCTCACTGACAAAAATGTGATAAAAGAACCGCAACCACAGAGGTGGAGAAACCACTCCCTCCCCTTGAACAAACGCTGCTTTCTGATGCCCAGGATTGTTTTTCTTCCCTCGCTAAGGTTCAGTAAGTACTGAACACTCGGGCTCAGTGAATATGGGTCAGGTTTGTAATACAACGACTCCACCCCTTCCATTACCATGGAATCAGTTAACCATCCTGCCAGTTACACCAAATAAATAAATAAGTAAATACAGTGATGGGCCCCAGTGATTATTCAGGTGCTTCGGAAACCTTAAAAACACTATTATCTCCTGTAGTGATTTGCTGGCCTTCCCGCACTCCAAGCAGCACATTGGGACTTCTAAATTACATACTATAATTGACACAAAATATCTGTCCCATCAGTGAATATCTTTATTAGCATCAAAATCACTCACAACTAGTGTTCCTCAATGTTATTAAACATAACTTGTTCTAGGTGTTGCTTTACTAATTAGTCAGGATGAGCCTGAGGAAGAAAATCTGGGTCATGTTAAATTAATTGGAATGAGCATGAAAATTAGCAGAGCAAACTGCATCAATTTTCTATAGAGAGTCTTTCTTCATGTTGAGAATAAAAATGGATATTATGAGGCATTAACCAAACTGCCTTCTGTGACTGCCAAGAGGTGTGTTACAGTAGCCCAAAATATCATGCTCGCAGATTTTCAGAAGTTAATGAGACATTTCCAGGAATGGTAAATACATGGTGTTAAAATGGGTGTGCCTCTGATGGGAAAATGCCAAGTCATTTCATGTTTATTCAGGCATAACAAGCTCTTCAAAATGAGCATAATTTAAGAGGTGAATAGTGCAAAGAGGGCTAACATTCAACTAATTTTCCTTCAGAAAGAAAAGATTAAATTGAACAAAAAAATGAATTAAGAGGTTTACAAATCAACAAGTCAGCCACCAGGATGGCAGCCTCTGCTCGGCACCCAAGCGGCAGCTCACACCACGAAGTTTTCGAGAAATGTCCCGAAGGCAAGGAACAAAGCGAGCAGAACTGATTACAGCCCGCTCACTGCCTCGCTGTCTCAACTCTGTTTGGCTTCCTAATGAGCTCACTAAAAACCTAATTCATCTCCCATAACCCTCCTCAGCCCTCCTTGAAATCCACCATTATGGAAATCGCAGATGAAACATTTCCAGGCTGGGTTCTAACCAGCGCGTCTTCAACAGGCGGGACCTGGAACACAATGGGCCCGGGTCCGCAGCGTCCAGAATAAAGAGGCCCAGCAAGGTTAAGGCTCTTTCTCAGGGTGACAATGATTTCCGCCTTAATGTGCTCCCTCCCGTGAATGTGGGAATGTCATGGGTTCCACAGTACATAAAATACAAATTGTAATGCAGGAGAGGAGAAATGAGTTGTACTAATGACAAATAGCTGAAACAGGCTAATGTGAATTCCCAGCCTGTTCATGAGGAAACTCCCCGGGTTCCTCATTACATAGAGTCAAATCCTCACGGCACCTAGCCTGTAACTGGAAGATTACTGAATTGATGGATCCTTAGTTTAAAATGCAGCTGTTTTATTCTGCTTTAGTAATTAATTCTTTTTCCAATACTCTATTGATTAAGCGTAGACCCTGATAAAGTTCAAACTGAGGAGAATCTCTCGTGGCGTCCTTAGTTGCTCAGGAGAGTCAATGAAAACTTCCTGCAATTCCACCTGCCTCCTCAGAGTGCTGATCCAATGAACAGAACACTTTTTTTCTCATAAATTAGTCAGGCCATGTGGAGCTGTATTAGCTGATCGTTGCTTTTGTCTCTCTACTTGCTGACTTGCTTTTCAGTTTTGCTGGCCTTTGTGCTGTCACACACAAAGTCGGAGTGCAGCTGCCATTCTGAACCCAAACCAAGGTAAAGAACAATTCGTACAAACTACATGCCCCCCCACCCGTTTTATACAGCTGCAACTCCCTGAGCAGTACAGGGCTCAGTGGGGCCTCCTGGGAGCCAACTAGCTGAGAAATCAGTGCTAAAGCATGCAGGCATATTGTGGAACTGAAAAAAATAAAATAAAGTAACCTATTTTCTTCAAGGCTTTGCCGGGATTTTTTGTCCTTTTCTCCCCTCCCTGACAGAATTTGTACTACCCTATATTCAGCAATGCTCAGCTCCCCGTTTCGTTTTCAGAGAAGACATCAAGGAATGACAGAACGCAGGGGAAAGGGAATAATCAAGGGGCCAAGGATACATGGTCAGATGGCATCAGTGAGCTCAGGAACTCCTATTAACCCAGTGGGTGTGGAGGGTAACCATGTGGAAGTGGCCATTATAAACACAGTACTATTTAGTGCTAAGAGGAATCACCAATACGGTGCTCCTTTTCAAAGGGTCTCACATGTACCGGGGATCAATGTTGGTGAGCAGTGCAAGTGTGATAACAAAGTTTCTCAGATTACAAGCCTGCACAATGGAGTTTTATCTCCACAAAGATCTTCGCTACAGGGAATACTTTTAGAGCAGTGGACTTACTCTCTACCTCCCCGCCTACTCCCTCCCCCTCCACCCAACTAAGGCCCCCAAACCAATGCGCATAGGCTTCAGTCCCTGGGTGAAAACAAGTCGGAGACATGTGTTCTCGCCCATGAGCTGGTGGAAAAAACACAGCTGATTTTTCAAGCCACTTGCAACATATGTTTATAGGAAAACTCATATTTCAGATGGTGGGAGTAATAGTAAAGGTCTGGAAAAATTTTAGGAGAATTCCTCAAGTTTTTATCATCCAATACCGAATTCAAAGCTAAAACCAAACTAGGATCCTGTGAGCAGAGTGGCTGGAACTGTTTCCCATGTTCTCTTGGGGGCCTGAGCTGAGAGTGCATTCCCCACCTTCACAGCATTCCTTCTTAGGTCAAAAGGTCATCTCTCACAGGCTTCTCCAGCAGACACTCAGTTGTCAAAAGGTTGCCTCATGTGATCTGGGCAGTCACTGCTAACAAAGCTCTGTCCGCATTGGGAAGCCAACTTCTCACGTCTAAACACTGTCCGCGTTACAAATGTCTTTTCCTCCCTCCTTCCCTACTCTTCTTTGCAGTTTCAAAATGGTGAGTTCAGCAGTGGGCACCCAGTTCATCAGCAAAGTTTCCATAGATTACCTGGGTCACAATTCTACCGCTTTTACCGGACTATATGAAGAGGAAAGATAGCTGCCAGAGGTGAGGTTGATTTCCAGGGGATTTCTTTAAAAGGGAAATCCCATTTTTTAAGCAAACACATCTATTTTGGATAAATTGCAAACAGAAAAAATTAATCCAGAAGAAAATATCGGAATCTTTTGTAAAAATTATGCATGAAATTAAGCTGATTTTTTGGATCAATCTACATTCAGCTGCATTGAAATAACTAACAACATACACAGCGTAGGACAAGCCACCACAACAAAAGTGAGGGGTCAGAAGTATGTTCCTCTGCTCAGCGCTCAGAACTGACGCAGTCATAAAGTTGGCCATCAGTGATGTTATTAGTAAAAGGTCCCAGTTGTTAGGGAAGCAGGCTTTGCCTTTTTGGTTAAATTTCCTGCTGCCTACATGAATAACATAACAATTTTCTCATTGTCGCGGACTGTTACTTGGAGCAGCTTGAAGCTCTCACATGCAGTCCAAAATGAGTCATTTATTTCTAGAAGGGAGTCAAACAAGTCTATCAACATTGCTTCTAAATATAAATTATATATTTAAGAGTAAAATAAAATACTCATGGCTGAAATGTTACATCTGGCAGATAAGGAACTAGAGATACTTTCAAATCATTTGGCCTAGTCCTAAGCAATAAAATCTAAGGACACTGATAATTTTTGTAAAAACTAAGCCATTTGTGCATTTGTTTCTTTAAAAAACACACACACAAAAACCACAATTAAAGGCCCTCAGAAATTGGATTCAAGTTCTTACATGTCTTTAGGATACTAAGGTTTGCAGACACATAATATTTTCCTAAAGGTACTATCTTTTTTTAGTTTTTAATTATCAAACTTTCCAAAAGCACATTTTTCAAAACTTAGCTTTGGGGCTTTCACGTGTCCCCCTTCAGCTGCCTTGGGATTAGTTGGAATTGACAAGATGCATATCCTTAAGAATGTGTGTAGTTCAATGTGATATAATCTACCTTTAAAGAGCCCAGTTTTATAAGCTTTCCTTTGGGTAGGTATTTCAGTGTTCTAAAAACAGCATTCTGGGCTGTTAAGTTAAGCCCATGTTCGACATTGGCATTTCAGTGCCAGGAAGTTATTGTGCTCCAAATTTGCCAGTTTAGTATCTGGAACCCTGGGAGATGTGCTTGTCCTATGCTTTGTTCATGGGGTATTTGGAAGGTAACTGAAAATAAATTAAACAATTATGACACAGACTCAAATAGCAAAAATACATATTTTACATAGGAGGTGAAATTGGTATCTGAACTTTTATAGAAGTTTGGGTGGGATCCAATGAAACAAAGTGAATTAAATTAACCTGTTTATGATCTTGTAATGACTTATAAGTGTATCACCATTTATAATCTTATAATGACTTATAAGTGTATCATGTGAATGTGATACTTAGCATTTGGCATCAACTATAGAGTACAAGGACTCTGCACGATTCTAACAATTGTAGAGAAGGTCCTAAAAATAGAAACTTTTGGGCCAGAATCATGTTATATCTGCCAAAGGGATCTGGGAAGAAAACAGGTGCCTAATAATGAAGTGCCATGAATTTAATTATTGAAAATTTTGAGAGTATCACACAGTTTGCAACACTATCAATCAAGAAAGTACATTAACCAAAAAGTAAAGAACTCCCTACAGAGAATACATGATGTGGTTTCCAATTTTCAATAGATGTGGTTAGACTTCTGTACAGATTTGCACCTGAGCCTTACTGGTGGTGTGACTATCCACATCTGTATTTTTTCATTCCTATTATTAACTTACCTGAACATATTAAGAATACTTCAGAAGTAGCTCATGACTATCACTCATTCAGGACTCAATATTTGCAATTAACATTTAAAAAAATTCCTTAAGTGACCAATTATTTCTTTGAAATAATATACAAGGAGGCAAGAATTTGGGGCCTTCGGGAAGATGACTGGGGAAACAAAACCTTGTCATCACTGAACCAGTTTTTCTAAAACCCTTTTATAAGTGTACCCCTTTCTCTTAACTTTTGAAAACAGGATCTTCATTATAAATAAAATAGCAGCCATAAAACATCTTAAAGGAATGTTTTAAAAAATCTTAAAACTGCTTAAAAGAAGCATGTAGACTGTAAAAGAAATCAATACGGTTTTGTAAATTCAAACTAAGGCATTTTATTTTTCCAAGTGAATTGCTTAAGATTACAGAAGTTACAGCTTAAACTAGAACTTTCAGCTCCTGACACTCTAGCGTCAGTGACCTGCTCAGAAGCCTACTAAAATGTTTTCACTTTGCCTCAACAACAAGTTATAACTAAAGACACAAGAAATTTCCACGGCCCCAGATGCCCAGGGTAAGCCAGTATGACCTGTAACTCAAAGGTCTCGGATCTCTAGTTCAACACTCTTTGCACATGGTGTTAACCTAACTTGTTGGTTCTCCCTCTTACTGACTCCAGCCTGGAAAAGATGGCAGGACCCTAACTAGCATTACAGTGATTTCATTACTGACTACAAGGACGTATTCTAACTTGTCTTTTTAAAGAGGAAGTAGGATTGCTAAAGTAGGCTTGAAAAATTGTTGAGAATGTCCCTCCTTCCAAGTCAAAAGTTGTAATAAAAAAAAGCAGAAATCAATAAAAAAAAAATTAAGTTGCAAACATGGAAAGTCATAGAAAGGGGTGTGGTCCCCCAAAATACGGTCAAAGAGGCAGAAGGGGAGACCTTTCACCTGGAAGACTGGAACATACAACTTTAGCCTCGTCTTATTTTGCTTGCGATCTTGTCCTATAACCAGTGAGGTTGCACAAGTCACTCAATATTTAAAATAAAAATAAATATCCATGTTTACCTTCTGCAGCTACCTGGAAGAAATTCCAATAAGATCCTTCACAAATTCTAGTTTTTTCCTGGTAAGGACACTATATGGTATAAAATCTACATTTAAGAACCCTTGAAGAATTTATCCAAATTGACCTTCTCCTATTTAGTTCTATTTTGTGAAATACTGATTTTTTAATAAAAATTAAGTTTTCAATATAACCGATTAAATCATATGTTTACTGAAATATCTGAGAAACTTGAGAACCAGTGATTTTTGTACCTTCTTCATCATCCTATTTATTCATCAGTGGCTTAGCAAACTTTCTTTGTTTGGTTACCTGACTGTTTAAACATTATCAGAAAAATGTTGGAGGGCTCTGTGTGGCTTTCGAGGAATGTGGTAATTCTGTGCATAGATGCCAATTCTATGCATCACCAATAATTTCCAAGACCAGACATGGCATTAGATACCTGCTACCAAATCAGAATTATAGAGTAGATTTCTAGACACAAGTGTGATTTCCAATGCTGCTAGACCCTATGACAGATGAAAGAATTTAGAGAAATGTCCAGGCATATGATAGCAAATATTAAAACACACCTGGGACTTTCAGAATGGGGGAAAACACCTCAAGCCCCTGTTTCTAGTGGACAAAAGGTATCTGATACCACTGACACCTCACTTCTTCTTGTAGGCAGGTTGTGGCCAGTGGGTAAGTGTCTGGATTCAGAAAGTTAGATAGACCTGAGTTAGAATCTTGGCCTGGCCACTTTCTAGATATTCAAAGAAAGGAAACTTACTTAGCCTCTCTAAGCCCCTGCTTTTCCAACTGGAAAACCTACACAAGATTATAAATATTAGGTTACACTAAATATACATAGCACAATATCTGGCATAAAGTAGTTGTCAAATATTGGCTGTGATAATGGCAATGATTCTGCTATTGCTGCCAAATTTGGGTATGTATATTACAGACACTTTTCCTTGATTTAGCTCTGTTATTTTTAATCCCAAAATGCCAATAACCAAATAGAAGAACTGGGTCTCAGGCTATAATAAAGATGTAGTACTAAACAAAGCTGGCATTGGGAAAGATAATAATCAGATCCAAGACAACATTCTTTAAAATTCTTAAATAATAATTAGCTCACACATCACATTAGTTTTTCTCTTCCCTAATAACATATGACGCATTATAAGGAGGCCATGAAAAATGAACTATTATAAAGAGAACAACTGTCTTCAGCCAATGGGTGTTGCATTGCAAGATCTGAGTTAAAACTCTTGCTTGAGTCAAATGGTTCTTAGACTACAGCTGGTCAACATAGGAAACCAAACAATTTATTTACTATCTGATATATGAAAAATCTGATCAAAGGGACTTCATGGTAAGTGATTTCTGAGGAGAATATTTAGCTACAAAGGCAAAGAATTAACAGATTTTGAAGTGTAGCAAAGACTTGTTATGGTACCTCAACCAAAATATAATATTATTTTCTATAAACTTAAGAAATCAAAAGAGAATAATGCCTTATCTGCATCTCCATACAATATATCAAATAAATAGAAAACTAGGAAATTAAAGATGTCCTTGTACACAGCCATCTACTCTCAGGGCTGAAAACAAATTGCCAAAACAGAAGTACTATGTCGAGCATGTGTGTGTAATTATGTGAAAATATACCATACATTGTTGTACTGTAAATATCCGCAATCATAAACAAAATCTATGCCATTTACAAAAATTTAGAAGAAGAGAGACATTATGAACCATGTTGGGAATCCTCATAGTAAAGGACACAAGAAAACATATCTCTAAGGGCAAAGTGAATTGAGAAATTAAAACAAATTTAGGTTAGTTTCTTATTGGTGTGAAAAATACTTATTTTTATTTTCATTAGTCAAAATAATTGAATAACTAGTCAAGTCTCAACTGAATTTTAACTGTGTAGACACCATCAACATTGTCCCAGAACTTGAGCAAAAGAGGATATAGGAAATTACTTACGCGTGGGAAATTTTTATTGGATTGGAGCAGCAAAGGCCATTGTCTTTAAGAAATCCTGAAACTCTATAGGTTTTAAGAAAGTCAGGATTAACTTCTCTTTAAACCACAAACCCAATCCAGTGAGTAAAAATCAACAAACAAGTACAACTTGTCTAAAGAGGGAATAAATTATCTATTGTCTGCTATCATTTCTTAGGCAACTAATTCCCACTGAAATGTCAAATGTAAAGATAACTAGATATTTACAAATGTACTTTTTAAATCTCACAAAACTATAAAAAACTATAACATAGTTTTCTACATGATTTTGAAATTATGCCTTAATATTCTCATTCCTGTGATACTTATGAACTAATATTGCCAGAAGTTTTCAAGACTGGCTCAACGAGAGATTAAAACAACTCACATGGTCCCACCTCAAAGTATAGCCTTTCAAAAATGCATAATGTAAATTCTGGAAGCCCCTAGGCAGGCTGCAGTTTAAGCACTTTATCTGGCATTGCAGGCAATCAAATGTGAGGTCACAGCACCTGGGCGTGTGGCTTCATGCTTTTGACACTACTATAGGCCTGAAATACATCTCTGGAGACTTGTCAGGAACAGCCCTGGAAGTCAAGAACTAAAGAGAGTGTCAAGAAATCCTTTAGAGAAAAAATATTGCCAAAGAGAAGAGGAAGCCCTGACTGGTTCTTTTTTCATTCT
The DNA here is from genome assembly GCA_028533065.1 of Trachops cirrhosus. Classification (NCBI taxonomy): domain Eukaryota; kingdom Metazoa; phylum Chordata; class Mammalia; order Chiroptera; family Phyllostomidae; genus Trachops; species Trachops cirrhosus. Next base: position 133,172,649 of record CM052538.1, read on the forward strand.
GTAGTAGGGCAGAAAATAACTTTCTCAGAATACCAAGGATACCTTTGAGTAATTCAGGAGTTCTAAGAATTTGAACAATATGTGTGACTGACACTATGGTTTGAATATTGCGGACGTACCCTTCAGTTAGTGTGGTTTTATTTTATTGCCTTGATGTTTTCAATCCAAATAAAAACAGGATGTTAAACCTATTTATAAAGAGAAATCATTCTGGTTTAATTTTTTAAGTCCATCTAAGTAAGTCCTTCTAGCAGGTTGCAGAGGTAATTAAGTGACGTTGGTGAGCAAATTAAAAAGGAAATTGAAATGAACATCTTCAAGAAAGTCTTTTTATGCACACAAAAGTATCTTTAAAAACCCACAGTATGAAATATGTACTAACTCTCCAAATTTTTTTGATCCAGTTGGATATGCTACTAATGGAATTGGTAGATTTTGGGGGCTGGCAAAATTCTTACTATCCCCAAGCCAATGGATGTTTGAGGCAAAGAGTAAAATAGTAAAATGCAAATAAGCATCATTTAATTGTATATGAAGTTGGTGATTATGAAATAAGAGTTTTGGCAAGTCTTGGAAGAAAAGCATTCTCATTATTTTATGGCTCAGCACCTCCTGCATTCTTTTTCATTTCTAAATAAAAGGAGAAGAGAACTAAGCTTTTAGAATATGTCAATTTCATTTTTGACCTCTCCCCTCTTACTCAACAACTGATGCTGTGGATCTGACCAACATACATGAGAAAAAACGATGGAAAAGAAATCACTTTTTCAAAGCATAAAGCATAAGTAACTGACTTAAAATATTTAACAAGTGGCATGTGACAGCTCAGGCTCTAGTTTAAGTTGAAGAAATAAAAATAAAAGGTTATAATAAAGAAATAATAGAAGGGTGGCAGCCTTTTGATTAGAGAAATGACATGAGGGTTTTAATGACTTTCTCAGGACAGTCAGTTGCCATCATTAAATTTTACATCACTTGTGAACTGAGTGTCTTTTTTTATGCAAAACACTTTGCAGCTAAAGATCAGGGAAAAAATTAGATGGCCTTGTCTTAATTCTTCTGCATCTGTTCTTTATGGTGAAAGGCAAGTAACTGACCCTCCTCGTGGCCAAGCTTGCTGCCTCATCCAGAAAATGGGGACAAATCTGAGGCACTCCGGGGAAATCAAATGAAAATTTATGTAAGAATATATTAAGAAATAGAAATGTAAAACTAAAAGTAAGGTAGCACTTTTCAGATGTAATTTGCATTTTGAATAATATTATTTAAAACTTAATAAATACAGCATATAAGAATTGGAAAAGATGTAAGAATCCCCCAATATCCTCATCACACAAAGATATAAGGTAAGTGCATGGGAGCTTACAGAAGATGATAGTATTAATAACTGACATTTAATGGATGGTTAGTGCATGCCAGACAGACATTGTCACCTCATGCATTCCACCAAACTCCCTTACAAGGCATGAACCTGGGTTACAGGTGACTAAGATTGGAAACCTGCCCAGGATCTTCCACTCTGGAGTTTGAAGCCATAACCTCAGGGCCTCACCAAACCACCCCACACTGCACCTTCCACAGGCTCAACTGAAGAGCCATATTCAGAGTTTGGTGAGCTCAGCTCACCAGAAGGCATTCTAGCTTTCAGCTAGATAACAAAAATTAGAAAATACAGGACACAAAAAAGAAAGAAAGAGAAAAAAAGAGAGAGAAAAGGAAAAAAGGAAGGAAGGAAGGAAGGAAGAAGGAAGGAAGGCCATATTTGACTTAGCATGAAAGCATGGTACACAGGAAACAGACTTTAGGCCTCAGAATTCCCCCATATTTTAACCCTTGTTCTGAGCCTCCTTTGCCTACAAACCCATGTCTGTGTGTCTGTGTGAGAGGATAAACACCAGGAGAAAATAGAAAAGCAAAGGATCTTAAGCTATTATTCTCATATTTTTAGAAATCACATTGTATATTAAAATAGAAATTCAATGAAAGTGATATGGGTTTAATGTTCATGTTATGGACCCCAAACCAATAAAGGGTCAATGACCATATGCATATTATTACAGAGCATGTGGTACTATGTAGACCTGGCCTACATTATTTACCTTGATTTTCCCAGCATCTCTGCATAGGTATGGTAATCTTCATTTTATAAATGAGGAAAATTGGACTTAGAGAAGTTGAAAAAGGTTACACTGCATGTGGGAGTCAGGATTTAGATCTAGGTCTTACTCCAAGCTCTTAAAAATGAAGTTACAAGCTTTTATACAGAAAACAGAATGATGGGTGTCAGAGGGGAGGAGGGTTGGGAGACTGGGTGAGAAAGGGAATGGATTAAGAAGTACAAATTGGTAGTCATAAAATTGTCATGGGGATGGAAAGTGCAGCACAGAGAATATAGTAAGTAATATTCTAATACCTACGTATGGTACCAAGTGAGTACTTGAAATATCAAGAGGATACACTTTACAGAGTAAATGATTGTCTAACTATGTTGAACACCTGAAACTAATACAAAATAATATTGAGTGTAAACTGTAATTGAAAGACAAAATTTAAATTTAAAAAAAGTTTAAAAGACACAGTTACAAGCTTTTGAATTTTGAATTACAATTTCTCCATAGAGCATGGTAACACTCCTTCTAAATTTGTAGGAAATGGTGGGATCTCCAGCCATGACCTTGTACTTGCTTCTTGTACCTCTAACTACTCGACTCCACCTAATAAAACCACCACAAATTTGGTGACTGACACTTTGATAAACTCAACTATTTTTGGTGTGCTAATATTCTTTAAGAGGAATTAAACCCTAAGTCAATGCTAACAATATCTATTAAGTTGCTACAAATTATTAGCTATTAACTAATTCTCAAATTGAAACAATTTATTCAGGCAATGTCTCTTTATCACAAACTATGCACCGAGTATTTTGTTAGGTATGAAAGCAGATCTATGGGGAAAGCGGTAGGTGAGGGGCCCTCTGTAATCAAGATTGATTTCTCAGCTTTTGTTTTCCTTACCACCTGCTGTCAAGGGTACCATAAAAACTCAACAAATGTTATCAGATAACATGCCTAGAAAGAGGCCAGTCAGTTTAAGTAAGTAAAAAGTTAAAAAAAAAAGTACATCCATGCAGATGAAAAAGTTAAAATGTCACAGTTTCAGAGATTAGTGTCTCCAGAGTGATGTTTTATGAGGCATGAAGCTGTCCGTGAACTCAGGGCTTTCACTATCTACCTACAAAGCAGCAGCTTTCAAGGTTCCTGTCAAGTTCAAAGGGAAGCTTCCCTGATATTTCTGTAGTAAGTACCGGTACCTAGAATATGGAGCAACACAGCAATGTGTACGAGTGCCATTTTTTTCTCTAATTTTTAAAAAGTCCAACACATTACCTTTCAATGTAAACATATTTCAGCCAGAGCCTAATTTTGTTTTCTTTTTTGGCCAGCTCAGGTTTTTATTGGTGGAAAATGAACAACTAGAATTCCATTTAGAATAAGAAATATGGCAAAAACTCTCACCCATTAAATGGCTGATAACCGTGCTGGGATATATAGCTCACATGCACAGAAGCGTCAAAATCTGGTTGCATAAAGAACTGCAAATCATATTTCCACTGATGATATTACAGATTGTTGGCTCTCCAAATATGTCCATGTTCACATCAATAAAATAAGGACATCCTTTAGAAGTGTTGCAATTTTCTGAGCTAACTGCTATAAAGAGTTCAAGATCAGTTAGAAAAGCTTCTTGACAAATGAGAAAATCGGTGTTTTCCTCACCATGCCGCAAAGATAGTCTTAGTTGTATCACAACCTCTTGCTCATTTAAAGGTAGAGACACAAGGTATGCCCAGCCTAATTCTTCATCCTACATCCAAAAAGGGGCAACACCCTGATGTGGGTAATCCAGCCACAACACTCAGGAGTAGAATGTATGAATACAGAGGCTTTCCCTCACTTGATGACCAAGAAGAATCACAACTCTGGACTTCAAGAATGCCCCTGACCCTGATGATGCCTCCCGGCCCCTCCAACAATAAGCAAGAACCAAGGAAAATCGTGCTTACAATAGATGCAACACCTACCTACTGGAGCCAGTTAGTTCTAACATTCTGCTAAATTGGAAATCTCAGCACAGCAAGAGTCAGGTAGGTTGGGGTTTTGCAGCTGTTTTCCAGAAATTTCCTAGCGGGTGGACAGTATATTCAGTCCATTGCTCACCATCTAGAAAAAGTAGGGCCCCAGCCATCCACTCCCAAAAGAGGAAAGATGATTTTCTCTCCTCCTCCTGCTCCCTGCTCTGTAGATTTACCATCTAGCCTCTAGCTCAGTGGCTACTCTAAAAAAAAATAAAAGGTGTGCTTTTGAGGAAACATCATATGCTACTACGCATCAAACCATTAATGCAATTTATAATGGGATTCTGCTGGGATCCCCATTTATAAATTTTTGAGGATGTAACCAAATGTGCTTGCATTGAGCCAAACACTCAAGGGATATTGAGGAAACATTGTTTGATTAATACAATGAAGTAGAACTACAAGGATAGCTGGGTTAAAAGAACATTCTGTGCAAGTATAGCTGAAGTCCACAAGACTTCTGACCATAGAGGAAATTGCTTTTTACACGACTGAAAATTGATCCTGAGCCCATGCTGACCTACCTCTTAAATACAAGAAGCAAGAAGACTCCCTGGGATATTAAACCCTCTCTGAAAGTACTTCAGTGAAAGAAGCAGTCGAGGACAGTGTTTTCCAGAGTGTGTTCCGAGGAAGATTGGTCCCCAGAGATAACGCACAAAAGGTTTTCAATGGTTAAGTGAGTCTGGGAAGCTCTATGTTTCCACCCCTCGCAGACTTAAAATGCACATTAGCAAATTAGAGGATCTGAAAATTCCTGTGCTAAAGGAAACCCTGCTCTACTCCAGCTTTCAATCTATTTAACCACAAAATCTTTTTTTTTAAAGTAATGTCTATTTAATATCCTTGGAACCGTGGCTTTCCAAATATTGAAGAAGATCTATTTACTCAGTCCTGTTGAGTCATTTCTGGTTGTTAACAATTATAACAACGCTATAAAAATTTGCAAAATTGTGTTTTTGTATACAAGTTTCAAGAATGATGTTCACAGGACCTTTGTGAATCACAATAATTTAAGTGCTTAAATTACTTTAGGAAGAATGTCAAAGCTTTTTCATTTAAAGCTACTTGAAATTTGCTTCTTCATTCAAACAAATATTCATGCTTTCAAATAAACAGCATTTCAGGCAAGTATAACAGGTCTGCTATTTTGACCATGGAAGACATAGTGGAGAATTCATCACTGGCATTCAAAAGGAAGGCGATTACATCACTATCCCCATTCAAAAATCTTCAATAGGTCCCTATGACCTACCAAATCAAGTACAAACTCCCCAGCCTGCTATTCAATCACCTTCACAATATGGACTCAATCTTCCTGTCAAAAAAATTATATACATGTATAAATAAATATATAATATATATAAATATATAAATATATATGTATACATAAATACATATATATAAAGAAGGCCTGCTACGTTATCATAGCACAATGGGGGGGGGGCAGAAGGGAAGATGCGTAAGATCTGAAAACCACCCTCAAGAATCTTACAGTCAAACAGGACAAAAAATAAGTCATGTAACCAATCATTATAGCACACGGAGAACCTCACTGTCAGAAAGGAAACTCAGAGGAGTACACAATGGAACTTCAGAAGAAAGAAATTACTTCCAACTAGATGAGCCTGGGATGGTGCAGGACTGAGGGCCAGGCTTACAGAATGTAGATGCTTTCCCAGCTTTACAACCTATAACTGCCCTTTCCTTGGCAGGCTGTCATTTTTGGGTTGTCCATCATGACATCAATTATATGGGGCCCATTTTCAGCCACTATTTTTTAATAGGAGGGGAAAAAGTTATTTTAAAGGCAACTATCAAGCAAATATTTACAATGTTTTATTTCCTACAAAGCAAGAACTAAATTACTGTCATTTTATGTAGATCACGTCATTTAATCCCTATCCCCCAAATCTGTTGAGATTAGATATTATTCATTACTTCCATTTTGCAGACACAGTGTTGAGGGTTAGAGATTTTCCCATGACAAGTGACAGATCTGAGGATTCAAAGGCAGGCAGGACAATGCCAGAGGCCACATCTTCTTTTTCTGTTTTTTTAGATTTTATTTATTTATTTTTAGAGAGAGGGGAAGGGAGAAAGAGAGAGAGAAAGAAACATCAATGTGTGGTTGACTCTCATGCACCCCATACTGGGGACCTGGCCCACAACCGAGGTATGTGCCCTGACTGGGAATCAAACCAACAACCCTTTGGTTCTCCTGCCTGTGCTGAATCCACTGAGACACACCAGCCAGGGCTGAAAGACCACGTCTTTAACCAATATGCTATGGCTATGTTGCTCAAAACTACCTTATGCCTCCCAAAGAATCATTATTTCCCCAAATTTTCACTTCAACAACTGTGCATATGCAAACAGAGTATTCTTCCTCCTCTTCTCCACTGGTTTGATCAATGCCCATACTTTAAAACTCATGACAGGAAAAAAGAAAACTAGATTGTGGCACCTCCATCAAGGGGAAGGCCAGTGTGACATTTTGGACTCTGTCCCTTTCCCTTCTTCTTACATGTCATCTCTCTATCAGTCCTCTCTCCTCCATCTCTACTTCCACTGCCTTAATTCAGCCCTCCTCTGTCTTCTGGAATATTAACCCATATTCTATATTCAGTTTTTTCCTTCAGATATATTCTCCATATTCTAAAAGGGCTTTTTTAAAAAAAATGTAAATTTCATTATAAACTCCTTTTGCTTACAATCCTTTAATGTGTTCCCCACGACCCAGAGCAGCATTCCCCTGGGGCATGGATTAAAAATTCAGACTCCTAGGATGGTTCTTGGAGACCCTGATTCTGCATATCAGTGGTTAGTCTGGAACTCTGAATTCACATGCCCCTTTGGAGCTACTTATCCCCAGGAAAGTTTGGTAAACAGTGCTCTACAGGATTAAGTATAAGCTTCTTACCCCACTAAACAAGGATGTTCACATGCAAGCCCCTACTTGTCTCTCCAGCCACCCTTTTCACCATGCCTTCTCTCTCACAAGCAGCGATATCAGTCTGGTTGTTGCTCTGAATATGCTACATTGCTTCACACTTCTGGGCCTTGGCATTGGCTGTCCCATCTGCTCCCTGTACCTCCCTACCTTGTTCACCTGGAAACACCCACTGAAAGCCACGAAATCCTTTTAAAATCTCACCAATTCTGTAAAGCCTTCCAAAGATATTATAGACAGAATCCATCACTCTCTCTTCTGCAATACCTTACAACTCCACATTATATGCAATATTAGAAGCATGTGTATTTATCTGTTTACACGTCTGAGTTATGAAGGAGTATAAAGAAAACAGGGACTACAACTTACTCACTTTGTATTGCTACTATCTAGGACCGTACTTGGCATCAATTATATATGGTCAAGAAATGTTGAAGGAAGAGAATATTTTGGGGATTCCACATAGTCAGTCATCAACTGGACTTTGAAAAAAACCCAGTATTTACTTAATCTTAACAACTATCCTATGACATTATTATTCCCATTTTACAGGTGAAGAAATTAACATTCAGAAAGATTCCTGTTTAGAAGTGGCAGGGTGAAGACGAGTGTTCAGGGTCACCTGCTCCAGAAGCTGCCTCTGTATCACATGGCCTCCACGTCAACAAGTCTCCCTTGGACCATGCTCCCCAAAGAGTGCTTATCTTGCATAAGAGTTATTTGTATACTTACCACAGTGCCCCCACCTCCTGCGGATGGTAAATCATTGAAGGCAGAGATGCTCATAATTTCTATATTTTTATTTCCAGAGTGCCTTGGTCAATGACTACCTTTGTGTACCGAATTTAAGCAGCACACACTTAGAAGTCCAGAGAGGTTGAGAGCTTCGTCCCTCCAGACAGGTTGTGTACCTACGTGTCTGCCCCGTGTGCAACAATACGCGTGAACAGACGTCCAAGAGGCAGCGTCAGCAGGATCTCAGTAATCCAGTAAAAGGTTTATCAACTTTTCTTCATCGTTCACATTTAGTACATAGAAATTTGGGAGGTTTTATTTTAGAGGATGGCATTTATTATAAATGTTAGTTGGAAGAAGAAATATGAAATTTTACACTCCTAGTCTACTTTTGAAAATCTTCAAACTTAAAAAAAATGAATACTTGGTTTCGAGGCAACATTAACACCTCTAACTGGTAGGAGGGTTAAGAAATAAGTATTTTGATGGAACAAATATTCTATTGACTAAAGGGTAATTAGCTATATTTTGTATGAATTATCAGTCTAAAAATAATGAAAACCCATTAAAATATACTTAACTGTCAAAGTCTGCTGAAAATTATTTAGATTTTTCGAAGTTATTTGAAATACACTTCAGGAGAGGATATAGTCTCAGCCTCTGTAAAGATTAGCATTTAGTGTTCTACTTGTGAAGTACAGAAATTCCAGCGGAGGTTCTAATTGATTAGATAATGGATAATGGAAAAGTTGCACTGTGTTTACAAAATACCCTTTATGCTTAGCTGACTGGACTGCTGTTCGATATCAATATTCCACCTTAGGTGTCCAGTGCCTGAAGTGTGACATTTTACTGTCCTCAGAAAATGAACTTTAAAGCCTAGTTATTTTCTTGCTGAACCAAGAAAAGAAAAGACTCTCCTGGTAAACAAAAGCAAGGAACAAAAAATGTTATTTCACTAAATATTATAATTAGCCTATAATATCAAGGAAATAAAATTGCTCATATTATACCCCTAATTAAAAAAAAACTTACAGCCTTCCTCAATGTTAAAAGATAGTGAGTATAAATAAAAAAATATGACTGATGAATGTAAAAATTAGATTCCTGGAGCTTGAATTTAAAATATCACTTAATTCAGTCCTATTTTACAGATAAGCAAAAGTCCGAAGAGACTCATTCAGGGCCACGGAACTAATTAGCATCAGCACAGGACAAGAAAATGGGGGAATAAAGGAGCTAACAGTGGCTGGTTCCAGGCAACGTTATGTTATGTGCTTACAGCATGGACTCTCACTTAATATAATTTCCAGGACAACCATGAGAATATGAAGATTTTCCCCCACTTTGCAGAGAAACTGAATCTGGCAGAGATTGAGCCACACTGGGATTTGAACCCATGTCTCTGCCTCCTTAGTCTGTGCCTTTTTCAGGCCTCTTGACTTACAGTCCAAGATTCTAAACAGAACCCTATGCAGATGAAAAAGAGCTTATTACAAGGTTTTGCCTGCATCACCCAAAATAATTATACTTACTCAAAAGCAAACTATGAAAAAACTGGAGGACATATGTAGGAAATCAACAAAAGCATGTGGGGCCTACAAATCCAAGAATTACTTCCAGACTCTTTACCTGTATGGGAAGACCAATGACATCCTCTCCTCCAAGGTCAATCTCATCCTAAACAAGCAAAATGTATAAGCAGAATGGACCCTCAGTTCATCATGGAAAACTATTTGCCACATTAAGCAATTTTCCTTATTAGGTTTGCCATTACGTTAAAAGATATCTGTACACTTTTTTTTTGTATAGATAGCATAATGAAAAGAAATCCCAATTCCAAATTCTGACCATATGTATATAATTTAAGACAATACTAAAGGACAAATAAGACATTCCATTTTAAGTATTCTAAAATACTACTTAAAATTAAGAACCTACCTATAACCAAAAGAATTCTAAGTTTGAATTGATGGTCCATTGGCTTATTTAAAGTTGTTATATACAATAAAATTTTAGTAAAAGAAAATAATTATTATCTCTTAAAGATGTAATAGGATTTGATTGAATATTTTGAATCAATATGTTTAAAATACAGGGCAGAAGTAAGGACTTCTTGAGTGTAGTTAGTAGGGTAATAATATGGGTGCAATAATTTATTGTTTTAATTTGAATATTTCACCTAAAATGTCATATAGTGTGTTTGAGTGTGATAGTGTTATGTTACAGAATTACATACTTATGATTTCATAATAAAAGAGGGGCGTTATTTGTGCCAGACCTTATAGTTTGTGTTCAAGGGCACATCACAGAGTAGATATGCACAGTTATGATCAATTGGTCCACCTTTAAAAGAGCAAAAAGTAAAATCTGTGTATTTTTTTAAGAGAGAGGGGAAGGCAGGGAGAAAGAGGAGAAACACTCATGTGTGAGAGAAACATCCATCAGTTGTCTCTCATATGACTCCCGACCCAAACGGAACCCACAACCTAAGTATGTGTCCTGGCCTGACCGGAGAGTCAAACTGGAGACCTTTCATTTTGCAGAATGATACCCAACCAATTTAGCTACACCAACCGGGGCAATCTGTGGATTTTGTTTATTGATTCAAAAGTGGACCTGCTATTGCTAAATAGTTGAATAAGTGAATATCCCTGCTTTGGAAAGGCAGTAAGAGAGATCAGGAACCACAAAATTACAACACAAAATGTGAAAGATGCTATAATAGAGGTGGAAAGTACCACCAGGGTACAGAAAGGGGAACAGGGTCCTGTACCTGGGCAAATCAGGAGGACTTCAAGGAGGAGATGACAAAAAAGTTCCCTAGGCAAAAGGAGGCAGGGACACACTTCCTCTAGGTTTCCCTCCATTATCCCCCTCCTTCTTCCCCAGCAAACTGAGGGACCTGATCACTATATACAGGGCAGGGCCAACATACAGTTACAGTTGCAATACATGAAACAGAGTTTATTCTTGTATTATTACTAATTATTGTATTATTTTTCCATATGAACTATAAACCTACTTTGGTCTGACCCTGTAGAAGGGATACTTAAACAGTTTACTTTCATTTAAATGAGGAACTAGATTTTAGTGAAATCCCATAGTGTTTTCTTGCTGGTCATTAGAAAGAAAGTGAGTAGTTCAACACTACCGAGAGAGAAATTTGGTGGATAAAAATGGTTTATATTATTGTCTGCTGTGACATCAAAATATTTCTAGAGGCCAAATTAAAAACAAATGTCAACATAGCAAGATCAATAAAAAGTTGCTCACACTACCCATTACCCAACCAAAGAAAAAACAATAAGAATTTCAAGAAAATCTGAGGGTAGAAACAGAAAAAAAGAGAAAGGGGGAAATAATAACATGGCATCATTATAGACAATTCTTCTGAAGCGAAGTAAAGACAATGAAGGGAAAACTAGAACACGTGTAGTACAATGTATAGCACCATAAGGCTGTGTTTGATGCTCTGGAGGGCTTCAACAAGTACTGTTCAGCCAAAAATCAATCGAAAAATCAGCATGATAACAGAGCATGAGTTGCCCTATAATAGCCTTAAGACCCCCAAGGCTATGCAAGTCCCTTTCATCTGCCACACTGCACTGACTCCAGGGGAACCTCACTTCCCCTCCCAGAGCACCCCGCCCGGCTGTATTTCTAACCTGCTTCTTACCCTCCCTCATAAAGGGGAACTGTCAAGGACTGATGATGTTTTAAAGTGGTTTTTAAGAATTGTCTTTCCTTTTGCTTTATTCTTTACCTTTCTCGACATTTGCACTCAAATTCAGCCTCTTGTAGCTGTCGCAGACTATTTTCCACAGTATTAAATGGTCAGGCATAATTCTGGATAACCCAGGAATAGCCCTGCATTTTGTATGCCTAACTAACATACATGAAACTGCCCCTTAATAAAATCAGAGTTCAGGCGTATACAAACGTGACATGTAAGCAATGCACAGTATTGTTATAAATATACATATATAGTTCATTCCAAGATTTCATCTCAATATTTCTTCGATCATTTCCTCACAATGTCTGGTCTGTTCAATTTATATTTCTACTTGGCATTTGGTGCAAACCCCCAAAGATAAGACACATCTGTCCCTTAGTCACAAATCTTGGCATTTTTACCTTAACTCAATCGTGAAATGATTGGTTGAAAATTACCTTGTTTATTAGCAGGGTTTCCTCATAATAAAACATTTTATTTCCAAACTTTTGAATGTGACATGAGATGTATCAACTCAGTACTGACATATCAAAGCTTAAGGAGGACATATAAACACCCTGATCCCAGTGAGGGAAGGAAGAGCTAATTGGAAGTCAGCTTCCCTGTGATTATCAGCTTGTTTATGGGGAGGGAGGACTCCTCTGAATGGCACTGTAAATTCATCCCTGATTATGGTGTTGAAACCAGAGCTCATTTCCACAAGCTCCCCCAAAGCTCCCCCACCCAATCCATTTTGTTTAGTTACAAAGGGTTGTGCACTGTTTTCAGAAAATGACAGTTTTCCGTGCTTTGATTTTCTCCAGTTTCAAGAAAAATTAATCAGTTGCACAAGACAAGTTGTCAGATTTCACTTCCCTCATGGCAGAAAGCACACATATTCATTGTCTGCTATAAGAATAAATTTTAGTAATCTTTCCCCATGTCAATATGAATATTAGACTGACCCAATTAATATGAAATGCTTCTATGCTGCTGGAACAGACAGTGCTACAGAAAGAGCCATTTGCACAACCTGTTCATGATTATGGGCCATAAGGACACAAAGATGGCACACACATTTGTGGACCATCTGAATTCTTATACGGAAAGGGGAGGGGGAAGGGGGAGCGGCATGACGTGAGCTTGACTGTCGTGGGTCATGTTTTTTAATCCGGAGTATTGGACATGTAACACAGCAACAAGAGCTGATCATTTTGTTTAATCACCTTTTGGATCTTTGCCAGATGGTCTCTATTGAGAGCGCTGCAAACAGAGAGAGATGAACTGCATCTAACACGCCACCAGAGCTTTCCCGTAAATGTCTGAGAACTGATTCCAACAAGAATTTAGTCTCAGAGCAGAAAGGGATACATTTAAAAACTATGTGCATTAACTATACTTTTCCCCATAGAATCCTCACTTGGCATGAATAATTTACCCACTCTTATGCTAATGGGATCATGAAAGTATCCCTCTGTCTTTAGTGCAGCTATTCTCAGCTTTCAGTAATTACCCCACCCAGTGAAAATAACATGGCTCCTGCATTGAACGGCCGACTAGTACCTGACAATTAGAAAGACCACGGCTGACAGTGGAAGGGTCCAGAACTGGACAGAGAAACCCTTGTAACCCAAGGAAGAGCACTGGCATTAAGTGACGCTGGTCATAGGGGGACAACGCATGTGGCTGGAAAGCAGGAGAGAGGGTGAGAAGAAATACTGCCCATTGTCAAGCTTCTCTTTCCCTGACTTGTTATCAAAATTTTACTTTATAAGTGTAAAACACATCCATGACAGGATTAACTCTGAAGAAAAATAAATAAATGATATCTTCAAGTACATCTGCATTACGTTTATTTTATCAGAATTTCTAAAATAAAATCTTAATGTGGAAAATCCTGTGCATCTTGCTTTTTGGAGGGAAAAAAAGATCACGAAAAATAAAAAATAGAACACCTCATTCTCGACCTCTGTCCACAAAACTCCATGTTAGGTAGTTCACTGTGTAAAAATTATCAGGCTAAAACATCTGGGAAAGAAAGCTATGAAACAGCAGGGAACGTGGCTGGTTTATTGTTTATCTTTTGTTTATGAGGCAGTATTCAAGTTTAATTACTACTCTAAATTAAACTCTAACTGGCACCAGGAGACATCTCTTTATATGACTAAGTTAAAAAAAATCTAGAAATCCCAACTCTGGGTTTTTCAAGTAAGTTGATACATATAGGAAGAAATTACTCAAAATTAACAGCAATTATAGAAAGCTTTTAAGCATTTATGGGCACAGTTACATGCTCCTAGAGCATTTATTTATTAGAAGAGTTTTATTTTATTTCTAATGGTTACTATTTTACAAAATCCTGAGGAAATCAACAGAAATTATTTGGATGTTTGCGGATGGTTAAAGGATGATATATTTTTTGGCATTATTTTTCTAGGGGGGGAGCAGAGAGAATGAAAATACAACATACACATTCTATATACAACAGCTTCTTCTACGGCAATGTTCAATTATCAATTACCTTCTCAGAGAATTTTTTGATGCAATTAATAGAACAGGAAGAAAAAGAAACGTCACTGCATTTATTGTAACAGTAAGTGACCAGTTTTGGATGAACTTAGCTCTAGGAAAAATAAAAGTTAAAAGCAACTAGCAAAAGATTATGGCAGATGGCATCTGTCATATTGTATTTAGGGTTATTTTAAAGAGACTGCCGCCACTATGAAAACATTCCATTGACAGAGTTTTCCTAGACTGAATAAGAAATTCTAGTAGAACATATTCAAGACCCACCATATACGGGTTGGAGATTTCCCCCTCTCCTTTAAATATATAACCAGAATATTTTGGTGGGGGAGAATACTGTTTCATAACAATAGCATGCATTATGAACGCAGACATGTAAGGCTATTTTAGATGTTTGCTTATCTATAAATACTTATATCCAGTATCAAGAGGGGTAATTTTAGGTGTCAACACCATGATTAGTAAAGAATTGGATAATAAATAAATAAATATCTAGCGATGGAATTCTAGTCTCACTGCCTGGGTGACAGATAGGGACATCAGTGGAGGGGTTTGGCAGGTGGCAGAGTTGAAGAGTTGAGAGGAACTGTACGGGCTGGTACAGCCCTGTGTCCTGAAAGATGAAAGACATATAGATGCTAGAAGGCGAATGTATTTAGGTTAAACTGGGTCTGGCAACAGCATGGTTAACGTGCGTGTGGTGTGCAGTGTGAGCTCAGCAGTTACTGGGCCAACTGTCTCGGTATTTCTGGGAATCCTGCCTATTCACAGTGCAAGGATTGTTCAATTGCTGCAAAATGTACAAAATGAATTTTACAAAAATGAATTGTAAGGAAGGCCCCATTACAACGATTTTACAGCAAAGATGTCAACATCAATTTTTCTTTCATGCATAGCTAATGATTAAAACAGCATATTCCATTTGCCTAAGACAATTCATTTCATATTGGCACATCAAAATATTGAAATACAAAGTTATCTTTACTCTACCCTTTTTATTCATTGCTGCTGAACCCATACCATTGTTCAAACCAGGAAAAATAAAACAAACTTGGCACGAAATACTTAAAACAAAGGCTCATCAATATTCTCCAATTTGTCAACATCTCAATTACAGCACTGGAAAAAATGTAAATTTCATGTGCTCTAAACACTGAGGGGTCTATTCTCTTGCCAATTCACATGCGTAACTCCCATCAGCGTTAATGGGAGTTACACAAACCCATCAATAATAATAATACTTGTACATATATTGTGCCTTTCATCTAAGGCTCTCAAAGTGCTCTCTGAACAAGGGGGCTGCTTCCTAGTCTTTACTCTGGCAAAACACACAATGAAATACAAAGCAGCTTTTGACTCAGCAGGTACAGAATTAGGGACCCCAAGCTTTATTATCAAGCCCCATTTTATTGATGGGAAGCCAGATACAAAGAGGGCCAGTTACTTCCACAGAACCACTAGTCTGCACCCTAATTCTATCTCTGAAAAACCAGATTTCTTTCTTCATTCTAAAATGACTAACAAGAAAAACTCCCTCCCTTTGGATGCTTTTAGCAAAAAAAAAAAAAAAATCAGAGTGAATGAAAGTCTGGTTCATATTTATACAGTTTACTGCTAGGCATGAGCTGTTTGAAAGATACAGTAGAGTCAGGTTTTACATTTTACCAAGTTTGTTTCTTACAAGATTTTAAAAATCTGATTTTTCCCCCTTTCATTTCGTTACGCAAATGCTAAGGAGGAAAAATGACCTTTCACCTGTGTAACTGTAGCTCTTTCACTATCGGGTCATAAAATGAGGTATTTTTACATTCCAAAGTAAAATTTTGTATGAATCATTTTCATTAAAATATTCACAATAATTATAAAGCAACATAAATGCATGTATTGTTTTATAGCATATGGCTATTAAAGTTTAATTTAAAATGTGTATGAAAACACTGGATTTAGTACAATTCATCCCTATTTTTTCTGTTTATCATAATTTGTTTTGAAACTGAATCATTTTACAGTTTTCCATATGCCTTTTGTGCTAATAAATTCTGAATGCCCAAGAAAAGTTTTTCTAAACTAGAAACTTGGTTTCCAATGTAATATTGTAACATATTTAATACTAAGAACATAAATATCCCTCTTAGGTTTTCCATTATACATCAACCCTAAGATTTAACCTAGGATAAGCATATGCGATTCAGTCAATATCTCTGTTGACTTTGCCCTGAAGCAGATAATTAATCTTTCCCACAGAAAGCTACTCTGGACAATTCGGTGGGACAAAATATCAAAATGTCTTGAAAACATGTTTAAAAGACTAATATGGGCACGAGTATGACATAATACACTCGAGTCTGGCCTTCAAAATTTAGAGTCTACTCTAAAAAACAGAATACCCTTAAACATGTGTTTTGGGACCACTGATGGGGAAGCCAGGTAAGAAATTCTCCATGCCAAAACATTCTCCATTTTATAGGAATTGTAACTTCTTTTGTCCCTTACATTTTAATACAGTAAAACAACTGACTTCCTAGAATTCATTCACATAAGCTACCATGTCTACTCTTTAATCCCACAGAGATATGATTAAAGGAGCAAAATCCTACAGGGATCAAATCCTTCAACATTGGATAAGTGGGTGCAGCTACCCACGACACGGAGGTCTGTGCATATTGTTTTTACCAGTGTACCAGTCTCAGAGGGTTTCTCTTTCTTAACTAAAACAACAACAACAACAACAGCAACAGCAAAACTAAACTAACCAAAATGACAAAACTCCGTGCCTTGTTCATAGCCACAACTCTTCCCTGCTCCAAACCCCAGGGTCTTCTCCCTCCCCCCTCCCCACGTCTCTGGTCCCTTCCTGCTATCTCCCTTGCCATAACTCAACCAACCCAACAGAACAAGTCAGTTTTAAATTTCAGTTGGGACCTTGGTGACCTGTTAATGAATCTACAGAGAGGAGAAAAACTCACAGTGTTGAGTTATGCCTGGTGTTGCTAGCTGACTTGGAGTCAGAAATGCTTGAAGCGTTAACGTAATTGCAAGAATGTGAAAAATGAAGCGCTGAGCTCCTGAGCAAAGCGAAAGGTCAAAGCGAGCCCCACACACAAGTCTTTGGAAGATAGCCTCATTAGACCATTAAGTCTGCTTCTCCTTCCCCCTCTTTGTACAGTGTTTAGGGTGTTTTGTTTTTCATTAATAGATACATTTTGTCCCTTATATTGCAGCAGTTGGGGTGGTAGGGAGGGTAGAGTCATAGAAAGCTTTCCAGATTTAGCCATACTGAGAAGTAGGTCCATCGCCATGACACAGGACTACAATTAAGCCATTGCAATGAAGATCCATTGAATTTACATACATGTCATCTTCAAATTGCCTTATAGTTTAGTTGTCTTATATACAACCTAACTGGCCCAATAAAAACAGTATATAAAGCCTCGGTAGATATGACTCACAAGTTCTTCCACAGTGTATCATCTCATAGCATTAATTTCTGTGTCAGCTGCAACTTGCATAAACCTCGATTCTAATTTGGACTCATTCAAGATATTGTCATCCTAGACAGGATGTTTTCCTAGACTCTTCTAAAATACCGAGAATCTAAAATCCATGGCCAGAAACTTGGAAAACTGAAGGCACTCACCCTACATCAACCACTCTCTTTAGATGGCATGCATGCCTTCAGCTCAAGCTGTTAAACTGTCCTCTACTTGGAAGACTCTGTAATCCTTAAATATTGTGGCCATAAACACAGTCATAATAGAGATGAAATAGACCTAGGAGATCAGACACCATCTAATGTAAAATATTAAAAAGTAAAATCTATATACTTTCCTGGCCCACATTCAGTAATGGATCTTCCTTTAAATTATCATTTTAGCCATAGAAGAGCCATTCCTACCAACATATAATTGCTCTCTGTGCAATAGGTGAGTTTTTAAATAGTAAAATTTACTCCAAATTACACTAGGCTTCTTTGTCATCTGCATTTCACATTCCCCTTACTCTATGATTATTCTAGTTTTTAGGACTTGTGACAAAAGTCACCATATCTGCTGAGTGGAAGCAAATAACCTTCGAAGGATTTCAGAATCCATATTCCCAAGATAAAATTCCATATAAAATTTGTGCAGTACTTCTGGAGCTAAAAAGAACAGATTTTTGCATCTTCAGTGCTTTACAGGCATTATTGCTTGATTACAGAGAACTCTTAGAGTGGGCACCGCAAACAAAAGACAGGTTTTATGGTGTAATGGAAACCACTGCACACAACTACCAAGGAGCTCTGCCACTCTATTTACTCACACACACATAAGTGTAGATAACCAAATCTGTAAAAGAACTGGCAGAACTAATCAATTGTTAGTGTAATGCCTACTTAAAGACTACACATCTCACTTTGAATTTTGTTAAGTAATATAAGTTTTTTTAAGAGAGGGGAATACTGTCTTCCTAAATAGCAGCTGTGCCCCCTAATCTGCCATCCTCCTGCTTACAGGGAGGCAGATGTACTGATGTCATAAGATATTGAAGTTATTTTAGTCATGCCTACTTTGCACAAGGAAAATGCTTAACCTTTTACCTTGCTCACTGCTGTTGTCTCCACTCTGGGAAGCGTGACCCCCACTGGAGGGTCCCGGGGTGCCTGCTGAGTGGGTGGAGGTTGCATCATCATGATCTCGCCAAGATGCAGGATTCTGATGTCAAAATTCCAAGAAATTTTTCCACAGTTACCATTTCAGCCATAAATGAGGAGCCAAGAAGAAAGGTGTGGAGAGAGACAAAATGTGTACATATTAGTATTTGTGGAACTAGGCATCTATAGATGACATGCTACAGTATGTTGTCTTTTCAGCAATAGGTACCAAAAAGAAAAAAAAGAGATGCTCTAGAGCCACGATGAAGTGATGGTTACATCAGTGTATACATTTCTTAAAACAAACTGATACAGACACTTAAAATGGGTGCATTTTTATTATACACAAATTGTGCCTTAATGAAGTTAATTTTTAAAGTTAGAAAAAAAGCCTACCTAAAAACCTAAAAGTCATTTTTTCCCTCTTGCCATCTTATTTAGGGCACATTCTTCCACAAAATAGATCCCGAAGCTCTTGGTTACTAACTACTTCAAAATATTAACATCTACAAAGCTCCATGACTCTCTTTTAAAAAAAAGAAATCCCACAGACTCAAGAATGTATGAGACAGCTCTTTACACCTTTCAAGTGCATTGCCCTAAGACAGCCTGACTGAACTTGCAAAACTGTTATCAACTGATTATACCACCAAAAGACACAGTGATATTATCACTGCATCCATGCCTCATAAAGAATCAAGTCTGCTTTAATTTACACAAACAACAACAAAAAAAGTGAAACAACTACGAACTGGTAGCTATCTAATAAACCAGTTAGGACTTTCACGTGAGCTCCATGGAAGCTCTGAATTCACAGAGCAGTGCTTTCTCCCAGAAAACTACTTGTTCAAAGGACAAGCGAGGCAAACGGAGAGTTACAGCTCATGCTACTTTGCTGAGTGTATTCTTCTCCTGTTCCTCCTCCCCTTTCCTGATCATTCCCAATACCCTGCTGTTGCTTAAAGGAAAACAGGAATTCTAATGTACAGGAAGGACTTTATCAGCACCACATGAAGGCAGGCAAGAGATGGAATTTCCTCTGGCAGAAACAGAGAGTAAGAACAGCACATGAAATACACCAACCTTAAGGCCTGAGCAGTACACTTGTCACCTGTGTGCAGTGACTTCAGCTAAGTCCACAGACCTAATGGCAAGTAAATTCTTGGGGGGAGGGTTGCTTTGGGGGGCAAATTTTTTCAAAACAACATCAGTCTCTCAAAGTACACTATTTCTTCTTGCAATATTTGGTAAGGATTCAGACAGACCAACATGCCTACAGGAGACAGGCAAACATCTTGACCATCTGAAAGCAATCTTGCAGTGTTGTCATCATATATAGTTTATCCAGAAAAAAACCGGCCTATCATTTCCCTCACCATCAACTCTATGATGTGCACACAGAACATAAAATTTACCAAAATAACATTTAAAAACAAAGTGAGACAAAATAGGAGACTATCCTTATTTGGAACCACAGCTGGGAAAAAAAAAACCTTTTTCTTCCTGTACAGATCTGCTACAAACTGATTGTACATTAATATTTAGCATTTTTGATAGATGGTGAAATGACCCAAAGCTGTACAGATTAACACCATCCATACTGAAGAATGCTACTGGCACTGCCATCAGGCAAGCAAGTGATTCAAAGTGAAAACCCCAAGCAGAAATTTTGTGACTGAAAGTACGGCACAGATAAAGATCTCTAAAATAAAGCTATGTTTTAGGAAGTAGATTAGGGAATGAAGTTGCATAGAATAACATGAAAACCAAGGATCTCTGCTGCCTGTATTAAGACAAAGTTGTGCCTGCAATCTCTCTTTCACATCTAAGTTAGAAACCACTCCAATAGTTTCAACACTGAAGTTCCTCTTCAGGCTTTTCAGCCTCTTCATGTCAGCTGTTTGCTGGATGATAATCGGATAAAGAGCTAGAAGAATTATGTGGAAAAGAGAGAGAAACAATAGCATGGTGTGAGTTTAGTCCTGCAACAACACGGGCCAGAGGCTTCTTTCAGAAAATGCAATAGCTGCAGCACACTCACCTACGCTAAACTTTCCAGTGTACACAGCAAGTAATATTAATTTTATGCACTGCAGGCTTTTTATTAAGCCGGCTGCTATAAAAGCTCCTTACCCCTCATGAAAATTACAATAATTAACCACTAACACCTCAACTATGTTTTAAGGCAAATGTCATCCAATAGCTATTACATAACCGTTCACGTGAAGCTGGAGCGAGGCTTTCAGTTTGGGCGCCATAGTGACTGGAAGGGAGCACCCAGAAAGGCTTCTTGCAACTGAAAGTACTGGTTTGTCCCTATCACTCAAACCTGGACTGAGTTTAAAGTCAGACCTCATTAATTTATCATTCGGCTTGTTTCTTCCCACAGTTTTCTGGCAGAGATGTTTTCTAAAGTAAAGGACTAAAAAACAAGCCACATAAGCAAAGATTACTTTAAGAACAGCTGGTTCCTCCAAATGAGTCGGGTATTTGGTCTTTAGCCCAGACCTGAGATTGGCTCAAGTTCGCTATCTAACCCACCACACCCCTGTCTCTTCCCTCCTTTCTCCTCAGATGTTTATTTCCACATAGTGTCTCAAGTATGATGATCTAGTTCGAGAGACTGACACAAACTAAGGAGTACCATGATATTCATCCAACCTGAAAATTGGCAAAACAGATAAACCCTTCTGGGCTTTCCAAGTTACCCCAAACTTGTCTGTATTCGGCTATACCATGGGGACTTGATCACACACTAAGACAAATATTGATAATCTGGTCAATGAAAACTTGCTATCTCCTCGGTCATAAAAAATTATAACCTACATGATTGGATAAAATATAACCCCATAACACTGATTTTTTTTCTTAAATTGAAATATTTGTTTATATCACAACTCCTTTATTCTTCTTCTTTTCCTTCCCTAGATAGTTTCCAAGTTTACATCCTTCAAGAATAATGGCCTGGCTTCCTGCCAAGTTACATGCAGAAGTTTAGTGAATCTTGAAACCAAAGTGGCATATGAAAGCATGTAAAACACATGATGTATGAGGAAAAATAAAGAGAAATGCTTTCTGCATGCATGCATGTGGGTGAGTATTCAGGTATATGCATTCCACAATATATGTCCTGTTCTTCAGCCAAAAGTATCGTAAAGACACCCGAGGGCAAGGAGTGAACGTGTTTCTATTCCCAGTGGCTTTAATAATTGGGAGTCAAATATGGTACTCTTCTTGCTCTTATGTAATTGCGTTAAAGAGCGGTGTTAGCAGGAGAAAAGCAGTGAATACTGAGTGGAACACAATAGAAGGAGATGGAAAATAGATACAAGAAGCTAGGTCTCCAGGGGCAGTATTTTCTATTTGCTGGGCTACAGACTCACAGCTGATAATGCAAGTTGTAATTAATATAAAAGCAGGAGACAAGATGGGGAGAGCTTGTAGGAGCGGGGCCACAGGAGATCACTCCGCTGCTCTCCTCTGTTTCTCATTTACACACAGCTTTCCCTAGAAAACACAGTTCTGCCCGTGTTTTCTCCCTTGAAAGTTAAAAAAAATTGATTTAGCACCATCATTGAATTTTGCTAAATCTAGGAAAGAGCGGAGAGAGGACAGGAGTCTCCAGGCATAGGAAGCAAATCATATGTGCACCTCTTTTGTTGAGGTTGCAGATATGGTGGAAATTATAACATTTTAAACCATTGTGGCATTTCTGCGGGGGACCTGCCTATAAGGTACTCTTTAATAAATCCTGGTGAATTGGTGATGTTTCCATATTTAAATGATTCCACACAGCTCGTGGTTCTTCCACCCAAAGAGACAGTGTAGTAAATGTATGAGGGTTTCTAAACAAATTCCAAACGGAGTGGAGAAGTAAAATGTTTTTAGGGTTCAAGAAAGAAAAAGAAAGCCATACCACACACAGGTTTTGTCTAAAATAATTTGAAACTCATCTCAGACCCCAAATGTACAGGTGATTCAATGGATGCTGTTAAGGGAGAGAGTGTCCGATTGGAGCGAGGACTCGGGTGCCGCCTCTAACTGAGCCTGTGAACTGAAGCAAGTGACGCACTTTATTTTCCTGGAACTGGTTTCCTTTATCTCTGTAAAGTTCAGAAGTTAGGCAAGATAATCCCTTAGGTCACTTTCACCTCTTATTTCGAGCATTAAAAATACTTTAAAATAGCATTTGATTTTCTAGAACCTCCACAATAAAAGCATGATATATAACAGAGTCAAAAGTTATATATGAACTTGGAAAATACAGGGAAGTAATTCAAAATATGTGCTCGTAGGTGGAAAGCAATAGTCTACATACATAAAGATATTTTAATCAGCAAATGGAGTGTGCGAAACTAATCTGACACCATACATTTAAACAACAAAGGCTTGTGACTCATATCGGTACACATAATTAATACTGTTAACATATTTCCTACGACTTTACAATGTTTTAACTTCTTTGACATTACACAAAAATTATTTTTTTAAATAAGATGAGCCCTGACTGGTGTGGCTCAGTAGACTGAGCGCTAGCCTGTGAACCAGAAAAAGAAAGGTCGCCTGTTTGGTTCCCAGTCAGGGCACAGGCCAGGGTTGTGGGCCAGGTCCCCAGTTGGGGGCGTGCGAGAGGCAACTGATCAATGTTTCTCTTGTACATTGATGTTTCTCTCCTTCTCTTTCACCCTCCCTTCCCCCCTCTCTAAAAATAAATAAGTAAAATCCTTATAAGAAATAAAATAAGGTGAAGACTCCTACCAGAAGGTAGTCAAGCCTACAAGACTTTAAAATGTCAATTGTAAATTCTGAAAATTTTTACTGTTATTCTAAAGTTCACATGAGAACTCAGGATGAGTGTGTATGCTTTTAGACACGGACTTGATCTTTAAAATGTAAACAGAGCAGGTCCTTCCTTGTCTCCACCCCTCTATTAAGCTTTGGGAATTAATATGTGAGTGGCTCTCACAGAAGTGGCAAGTACTCTTTGCAAATGATTTTCCCACATAATGGAGTCACTTTTAGAAAAGATAGAAATTTCTTGTGTTGTTGGTATAATGTCATGTTATATGTCTCCTATAGTTTCGAATTGTTTAAATATTCCATAGGCTATCGATCTGAAAAAATAAAAAATTAGGTTTGAAAAATACTGCAATTTAATCTGATGGTAGTGAAGGCCTGTGGCTGTCAAGTGCATCCTTGTTTAATTTCATCTCCTCACAGTTACACTGACAACACATTCTCACTGCACAACCTCAATGATTTAAATAATATAATTATTCCGGATGGGAAATTGACAGAAAAGCTATCAACCACTAGAAACTATGCAACAACAATAACAGCAAGTGCCTGCCCTCAGCCACGTCTGCTTGAGTTTTTGAACAGCCTTGAGAGGTAAAAGTTTCCCGGAACAGATCCCCAGAGGGCTTAGGTGGCACACTGTAAGGCCTAATCTTACACTAGAAAGAAGAGACTGTCTGATAAAAGAAATCATTCGAATGATTAATATTATCAAATCTCATATTTCCCCCTTGATATTCTATAGATCAGTCCCTCTCCTCACTGCCTACTCCCTTAAATTTTCCAGATAATAAAAGAATTTGTCTACCCACACTTGCCCATATTCTGTCAGGAACAAGGTTCTGGGGATTCTCCCCTCTGACTTAACCCATTTCTTAAAACTGCGGCGACATAAGTAAACTTGACATATTCAGAGATCCAAAGGAAAACAACAGCATAGCTGCATTTTAAATTACACCTTTCAACATAAAAATTACTTTCTTTTACTAGTCATATTATCAGAGTCAGTCAATTTTAAAACATTTTCATGAACTGTTAATAAATACAGTTATCTTTTTTCCTTTACTTAATTTGTCCAAAAATAAAATGTAGATCCTTATGAATATTAATTAGTAATAAAAATATAACTGTATGCACTTCAGACAAATACAGCTTAGCTCAAAGAATGTATTTCAGACAAATATATTTCCTTGTCTAAACTTGATCTAAAGATATGTAATGTATCTTTATATGTAAATATAAAGATACATTTCATTTATCTGTGCTAGATCTAAAGATTGACCTAAAATTATGTAAAGTAGATAATGTGGATATCATCTATTATGCAGAAATACTACAGGCTAGAAAAAGCATGATTATACCACAAGAGTTTTCAAGTTGAAACTTTGTTTTAAAGAATTGGTTTCTTGACATGTTTATTTTAAACATGATAAATCTGAATGTCTGGGAAACTTAACATGAACTGCAGCTGAAGAATAGAATTCTATTCCTTTCACCATCATGGTTCCTTTTCTCTCCAATATTCTAAAGAATACTCTAATAGCTATTTCCTGCCTATAAAGCAATTACTCTTATGAACATAACAAAAAACATTATAGTATTGAAAATATAAGCAATCATTATGAATTTATTAAACAAAATAAAAGAGTAGCCAATGTTGCAAACTGTATTTTCTCTTTAATTCCAAACGTCCTTTTATCACTGTGCCCATCTTGTAAATGTCAATAATAAATCAACAAACTCAGTATCTTTACTGAATGCAGCATGGGAGGTAAGACGTTATGGCTATCTTCTTTTAATGCATCCATGTTACACCAGACCTACTCATAAAAAATTATGGAATGTGGGATCAGCATGACAACAGCCTGATTTGCTAAGTAATACTATGTAACACAAAACTCATCCTTAAAAGTCTGCCAAGAAAACTTGCTTTCAAGATATGTATAACAGTTACTTTTATTCATTTCTATTTTCAAAAATTTTAATAAGAAAATTGAAATCTATTCTAGTACCTAATAGTTGGCTCCTGGTGCTTCTCTGTCTACTTTCCACTACACAGAATTACATACTTATTCTTTTCTCTCTTTCTCTCCTTGCCTGCTCCCTTCCTTAAACACACACACACACACACACACACACACAGTAGCTTGATTCCACTTAATAAGGATAGAGGTGTATGTGTTTTGGGGGTGTCAAACAGCTGTCACAAACTGTCACCTCCACAAGAGAAACCTTGGCACACAACAAATTAAACTACACTTCTTTTTTAGCTGTCATTATTCATAGCCAATAAGTTGAAATGTTCTCAGCATTTCATGTGCAAATAAAACCACGAGGAAGCACAGTGGATCAGAACAGTGGGCCAACAGATAACACAGAGAAAACAACACACTCTGGGTCCTTCTGAAGTGGCTCATCGTCACCCCTGCACCAGTGTGCACCAAATGAGATCCAGCCTGGGGCGATGCATTAAATATGCACATCAAAGCAAATGAAAAAATAAACCTGGAGATGCAAATTGGACACATTCACATGCTGAAAATGCCCCACTCAGACCACTTTTCAGGTAGTGGTTGGGTATTTTTCTCTTTTTTCTGGCTAGGGGCTTGAGGGAGATCCTGCTTGTAAAATAGGCATGAGAATTCGCTTTGTAGGGAGAGGCCTGGAAATGAACGCAATCAATATACCTCTGGTACAAAAGTGTCAGAAATGGTGAAAACTCTCCAACATTTTTCTCTCACCTCCTGCACAAAAACCAAGTCTGTGGCAAATGTTGCCATTTTCCACTCAGTGTGCTGGTGGAACAAATTATTGCTTCCTTTCAAAACAAATAGCAGGGGGCTAAAGTCAGAATGTATAGTTCAGATCTCTATGAAATAAAAGGCTTTAAATTCTGATGCCCAATGAGGTGGCAAGCCCTCATGGGTTCAAAATAAATCAGTTGTCATATCTGCTTGATTGGGGGCCTGACAGAGGAGCCACACATGTTACAGTTGACTCTTTTATCCAAAGATGGTGATTGTTAAGTTAGTAAAGCATTACCCTCTTAGGTACAACTTCCTCCTTGAGTGTAATTTAAATATTACAAGAGTTCCATAAATTGGCCTTTTCTATCCGCCAATACTCTATACAGTCCAGTTTATCTTATCTCTTTTATGTAAACATCAGCATGGTCTAGTTCTATACATCCACTTGAAAAATAGTCGCCCAGAAACTGTTCTAGAAAACCAAGTAGTCAAGACCCCTAGAAATGTCACGAGGAAAGCTCTTTGGCTGTAGACAACAGTGAACCTCTCATTCTACAGACTGGGCAACTGGATTCCTTCCCATTCCCCCAATAACGTAAAATGCATATGAATTTGAAAAATGAAAATAAATATAAATAAACAACAACAACAACTAATATTTCTCAGGTGGTGTCATGCCTCGTGGACCACGACCGCACATCTCAAGGCTACATATCAGCAAATAAACTTTCCATAGCTCCTGCTGAACCCTTTGGATTTCAGGTCATGCACTCAATATGCAAAGGAGCTCCTGAAGTTTTCCCCCATCCTAATGGGAAAAGCCAAGACTACAGAGAGGCACAGGCTCTTTCAACACTATAGTATTTATATAGTCTCAGAACTAAATACCCAGGATCGACCGACATCTTCTTTTCTTTTCCTTTTTAAACTTTTGTCCTTAGATGGTCTTTTCATACAGCACAAAGGCTGTGAATTAAAATCTACAACTGCATATTTTCAGAATTTTTGGTGTTGGGATTGGGATTGGAGAACCTCACAGAAGGTTTATTCTTAAGGCATTTCAACTCATTCCTCTTAACAGTCAGGGATAAGAATGGTGGTGGTGGTGACTTCAAACCTCAATGTCTGTTTAACTCCACAGAGTGTTAAATTAATATTTCCACCACCAAGTCATTAAACTACAGCCTATATCCTTTAGGTGGTGAGTTCAACTGCATGCAATCTATAGACAACCATGCTTGAGTTCCTATAAATACACTGCTGTTCACACCCACTCTTTAACCTCGCCACTCTTGCCTTTCCTACCAGCTGCAATCCTTCTTCTCTTTGCTTCTTTTTCAAATTTTCAGTCTCACTACATATGCTTTTTTTTTTAAGCATCAGACTTACTAGATCAGTTCCAAAATAGGATTAAAAACAGAGAGAATAGAAAGAAATCTCCCTTCCTGGCCTGACATCCACAGTCGTTTCTTACTACACTTTCCGTCCTCATTCACCAACTGTTACAGTGTTAAAATTCAACCACTAACCTATGGTTACTCAATCACAATTCCCTCCAGCTTTCTGAAATACATTGTTAATAATTGTTTCATCAAGGTTACTGTCTTTTATTATGAAGATGCTTCAGGCATTTGGCAATAAGTCCATATTCTGGCAATAAGTTTCTATAGAGCAAAAGCCCTGAGAATTGTAAAGTGTTCACTCCTTCTTTTATTTTGAACGCACTGCAAGAGTGCCAATAATTCTCAGGATTGTCATCTCTATGAGAGACAGAGAAATCAGCCCCCCTCCCCATTTCTCTCTTTTCCCTCAGCCTTCTCTCCCCCACCCTGTCCAGCTAGCTGTCTTGCCTCTCTCTCTCCCTGCTGCACTGATTGCACAGAGTTGAGAAAGCAGAAAAGGCAGCGGTCACCATATCAAACAGACAATTTGCTAACACTCAAGTCACCAAATCCAGGAAACTTTACACATTAAGAACACAAATCACTCTATCAACTCCCTGAGTCTTTTTTTTTTTTTTTTTTTGTTCTCAACATAAATAAGGAGGGAGCTCTAAGAAAGGGGACATGAAGAGGAAGAGTATGGCAGAGTTATTAGGGAAGGGAGAAGACATTCAAAGAGACCAAATCATTTAAAAAAGAAAGCTAAATCAATGGAGCTAAATGCTAAAAAAGAAAAAAGAAAAGAAATGCTTTATCCAGTGGTCTTAAAAGAACGCCAAAGGCTCATGGACTTACATGGTCAGCGAGGTTTGTGGAGGAGCCTGAAAGTTCTTCGTGATCTGACTTGGAGCTGCCATCTCTTTCATCAATGACGAGGTCGATGGGCATTTTCCCCTTCAAACAGCTAATGTACCGGTGGCAGAAGTTATCACACAGTTCGTGAACCTAGAAGGAGGGTTATGGTGGAGGGTTCAGCTGGGGTTGTTGTTTTTGTTTTGTTTCATTTTTTTAAGGGAAAAACATCAGGTTGCAAGGTTACATTTGGAAAGAGCAACAGTGCGATGTCTTCCAAACTAAGACTAATTAATGGGTATAATAGTTGAAGTCAAGGAAACAATAGAGCAATTGTTGTAGCAGATATTATTCTCCAGAGACTTCCCTGAGCAACAAGTTACAATGAAGAGAGAAGAAATAGCACTGGGAATAACTGGGTTTAGACTGGGAATCCAGAGACGAAAATCCGATTTGATGATAACATCAAAACCTTAGAACGCTGGAACTGGGAACAGCATTAGCATTTGCGATTCAATAAGCTAGGAGGTTTGCATGTTTCCAGGGGAAAATGATTGAGCTGCAGAGCAATGTAAAGGCACCCCAGCATGGATGATTCCCTCTGCCTGCACCTATTGCACGCTTAGAGCCGAGGGTGAGCTGAGCTAA
The DNA here is from genome assembly GCA_028533065.1 of Trachops cirrhosus. NCBI lineage: Eukaryota > Metazoa > Chordata > Mammalia > Chiroptera > Phyllostomidae > Trachops > Trachops cirrhosus. The sequence goes on from CM052538.1 coordinate 133,201,769, forward strand.
TAGAGACACAAGCAGGCTGAATGTCCAGTAACACAAATGGTTTGCTGCATTTCAAAATAATCCTGAATGCCTGGGGAAATAAAGGAGGGGGGAGGCTACTTTAAAAGGCAGGGCTGTCCTAATTCACCCATCCTCTGAGACCCTGGGTTGAGGAGCAATTTGAAGGAAGAACTTGGTAAAGTGTTGCTCAAAATCTCCAGGTGTTCAATCCCAGAGACTGGAGGTTTGTTAAAAAAAAAAAAAAAAAAAAATCCCAACACAACTAGGAGAGGGAAGTCCACATGAGAGCAGGGAGTGTCATTTCCTGCTTACCTTTTCTAACTCCAAAAGATGAAACCTTAGTACTTGTATTGCTTGTATCATCTGAAAGAAAAGTTTAGAGCGTGGAGTGAAGACGGTGACTTGGGGGCAGGGGTGGTGAGGGAATTGGGCGGGGGAGAAGAAGCAGGCAAGTGACCGGGCAAAACCCACCCTTGGAGAAATCGTCAGAAAAACCAAGTGATTACTGATCAGCTCTGCCTCATTGGCGACGGGCTAGGAATCTGACTCAACTGGAGCCGAAGCATTTAATATCTTTGCTCCTAGTGTTCAGTAAGCTATTCGTAAGAACGGCTTTCCTAGGGCCAGGCCTGCTTTCGCTGCCTGAGCCCTCTTTAACCGTCCCCTTCCTCGACCTCAGGCCAATTTTTTTTTTTTTTTTTAAGTCGCTTCTCAGGAGAGAGAAAGCTTTTTAGAACCGCACACCCAGTGAAATCCGTCCTTAGTAAAGAAGGAAATACTCAAGATGAATGGTGAAGCAGGGCCTTTGAAAGCGGATTTAAGTACTTTTAATATTGAAATCGTGCAAATTAGCAAAAGAATCGCACCTAAAAGTGGCCTGCGCTGGCCTGCCCCTCACTCACCCAAGATTCCCCGGCCCGCCCTCCGCGGAGGCTCATTTCTTTCGGGTTGGCTGCCGGGGGCTCTACGCCTGCCCAGCAAACAGAGGAAAGAGCTCGCTTCTCTCACTCCCGGGGCCGAGACCTGGGACTTGTCCCCTTCTCGCGCGCTCGGCGCTGCGTCCCGACTCGTTGCCTCCTGGGGCTCGGCTCTACCGGACGTCCATCCCGCCCCTCACTGCCGTCTCCCTGGCCGGGGCTCTAAGCTAGTCCCTTCCTCCAAGTCTCACTGGTGCTTCAAAGGAGGGCTCTGCTCACACTCCCCCGGAGCTCCGGGAGAAAGTGGATGCTTCTGGGCAAGGGAGGGAGCCCAAGGGAAGAAACAGTGAGCCTTACCAAATTGTCCAGCTCTGGATTTGAGGAAAAAAGTGGCTTTTCGGCACGAACCTGTAAGAAGCAGGGCAAGTCAGCATGAATTATCACTCCATTTAAAAGGAGGGAAAAAACCCAAACCCTGTCACCTACTAGTGTGTGAGTGGGGATGGTGGAGGGACCGGCAGTGACGGAGAAGAGGAGAGGGGCTTTTGGTAAAATACTACATGAAACAAGCTAGTGCCTTAAATTAGTGGGGTCAGCTGAAAAACATTCAGGGCCTTCTGGTCCTGGCCCCATGAAGGGGTCCCTAGAACCGCTGAACTGTAGCCGGGAACCCAGGGCCGAGCTCTGGGCCCCAGTATTCCCCTATTGTGTAATCCAACGGAGCCAGGGCTCTCAGCCTCCTTCACCTCTGCGCCCGGCGCAGACCGCCCGGAGAGGCGCCCAGCTTCCTTCCCTCCGGGGCACTTTCGGGTCCCTAACAGCCCTTGTCCCCATTTCTTGTTCAAGTAGCTGCAGGCGGGGGAAAAGGCCAAGCCCCAGATTAGGAGCAGGTCAATTTTAATTCGAGGGTCGAGCCCCTGTATTCCTGGCTGGGGGGGAAAACAAACACCCATATTTATCTCCGCTTCCAATTCGCCTCCAGGCTCAGGGATGGGGAGGAGGCGTAGAGCGCGGACTGGGCCGGAGGAACAGATCGGGTGTCCCTGCCTTTTCCTCCTCTTTCATGTAACGCTCAGAGGGAAGGGGAGGGGGGGTAATGGGGCTGCAGAAGGGTGAGTGGGTCAAGAAGGTTGGACCTGCTTGGCGAAGACCGCGATGTCCTCGTTGAAGGAGTCGGAGGAGCAGACGTCTCCGCCGGCCACTCCGGGTTCCCGGGGAGTGCAGGTCGCCAGCTCGCACTTCTCAAAGACCAGAGCTAACAGAGGAAACAACGGGTGCCTAACGGGCAGCGCCAAGCAGAGACACACACACGGAGACGGGGTGCAGAGGGGAAGGAGCAAGAACTGTAATCAACAAGTTTGGAGGGTTTGGATTTCTTCTTTAACACAACAGGCACGCATCACACTTGACAACCCTTCCTCAGCCAGCCGAGCCTGGGCCAGAAAGAGAAAGGAAAAACGGCCTGGCTCTTTCCCTCAGCTCAGGAGTCCCTCGGATCTGCCGGGAGAAGCCCCTGGACCCTTTAGCCCGCCAAGTAAAAAGAGCCTCCGTTGGAACGTAATGAAACGTCCAAGAAGCTCAGGCAGTCTGGGGCCTGGAGTGCATCCAGACCCACTCCCCACGCTACAGAGGCCGCCGAACCAACCCCTGAGACTCAGTGCTGACCTCCCAAGAAAGGAACACTGTGTGAAATTTTTTTAAAAAATTGCCTTGACCCCGCGTTTTAGTGGGCATTTCAGCCAAAGTATTCACCTTCATACACACCAGAGGTGATATTTCCTAAATCGGAGAGAGGGTTCTTCTAACCCCTCCACCTCCTTGCCTTATAAACTTGTTTGCTCTACTTCTAGTAAAGCCCGGGGTGGGGGCCAAAGTAATAAGAACCTTAAACGCCCAAGAGCTGCCTTCCAAAGACGCATTTCTCCATAGGCAAAAATAAGTAAATCTAGTGTTAAAACCTGGAAGCGTGCGTGCCCGCCTGCCCTTTGTGTTCCTCTGGGCGGTTTAGCTCCACTCCGGGATGCTTGCGGCCTCTGGCTTCAGGCTCAATAGCTGTTGACGGACTGTCCCCACCCCTCGGCATCCCGCAGCCTTCCCCACCTACCCTCAGTTGGGAGAGCCCGAGTGGTACGCGTTTGGACTGTGCATCCCCATCCCTCCCCGAGTGCTCTCAGAATATAAAATAATTTCCAGCCAGCTCCTTCGCTCCCCCCAACAGCCGCTTTTTGCAAGCAGCAGCCCCTTCCACCCGGCTGCACTTCAAGGTCTGCCCCCTTTATTTACAGAGAATTAAGAAGTGGGTGATTAGGACTTCCTGGCCGACAGAAGCAGCCCTGATCCCAGTTCAAGCTGTATTTAGTGACTCCCAGACTCTCGGTAGGAAACACAAGAGAAAAAAAAAAAGTTGCTCCTCATCGGCAGGAAACTTTCTCCTTCGTCAAGGCCTCTCTTAGGGCGCCTGGAAGGACCAGCTCTGCGTCCTTTGGCCAGGAATCTCGTCCTTGGGGAGAAGGCCTTGGCAAGATTCTGAAGACTCAGTCATTCCGGGTTGTGGGGTCCGGAGTGACAGGGCCTGGGGGTGGAGGAAGCCATACCTTCTGGGGGCTTACACCCAAGAGACAGAAGAACAGGCTCCCTGCACTGTCCTTTCTTAAGGCAAGCGGTGCCCCCCTTCTACAGGCAGAAGTACCTCCCCACTTAGCCGACCATCTCCTCAATTCCCCGCCCCCCCCCCAGACAAACACACACTCGAACTCACACTGACAAAAAGTACGCCGGGTCAGGGGTGGGGGTGGGGGTTACCCATAGATCGCGTCCTTGTCCCGCTTCAAAGCGTCGTTGACAGCGGATCCCATGCTGGCCGGCATGACATTGGGGTGCGGGGCGTGCGCGCCGTAGTGCTGCGTGGCGTGGAGCGGCGGCCCGTGGTTCAGGTGGTGAACCGGTGGGATCGGCCGCGGCGCGTGAGGGTCTCCGTACATGGAAGCAGGCACCCCTACTCCGTCCATCCCGCCGTAATGGGGCAGCTCATCGTACTGTCAGAGCCCGGCAAAGGGGAGAGGGGCGCAGGAGGTAAGAGAGAGCGAGGAAAGCGGAGGGGAAATAGAAAAGAAGCAAGGAGAAAGAGCAAGAAGAGAAGTGGGAAAGAAATAGAGGTGAGAGAGGGAGAACAACCCGAAGGGAAGATGAGAGGGGGGGGGAGGCAAAGGGGGGGGAGAAGAGAAGGGAAGGGAAGGGAAGAGAGAAGAGAGGAGAAGAGAAGAGAAGAGAAGAGAAGAGAAGAGAAGAGAAGAGAAGAGAAGAGAAGAGAAGAGAAGAGAAGAGAAGGGAAGAGAAGAGAAGAGAAGAGAAAAGAGAGAAAATAAAAATAAAAACAAAGTCAGAAAGGAGAAAAGTACCGAGCACGAGTTGAACACACAGAAACCAAACCAGCCGAAACGACAGAGTTTAAAGTTGGGGAAAACGTTTTTAAATTAAAAAATGGAAAAGTCTGAACCATGAGCAGCATTTAGAGCAGGGAGAGGGGGCGGTGAGGCCGGGGACCCAGGGGGTGCCGGGAGGTCCCGCTCAGGCCGGAGGCAGCAGAACCCCAGCGAGCCAACCGAGGGAGAAGTGGAGTTAGTGTGAGGAGGAAGCCCCGGATCCCACCCCTAACCCCCCTTCGCCTCCTCCAGAGGATCCAATAAATCAAAAGGCGAAATGAAACAAAATAAAGAGAAGAAAAACGTTAATAATCAGGACGAGAACGCCGAGGACAAGGGAAGACTGGGGCCAGTGCCTCCCCGGGGGCAGGGAGCTGAGGGTGGGGGTGAGGGGGAATAACGTGAAAGTTACCAGAAACATTATTTAGCAGCTGATTCCCTGCGTCCTTGTCAATTTCAGAGACAAAACAAGCAGCCCAGGCTAGTCTAGGCGGCGGCGCAGCGGCTGCGGCAGCGCGGCCCCAGCGGCGGCCCCGGCGGCGGCTCCTACGCAGCCGGTGCCCGCCCAGAGCCCCGGGAGCAGCGGCGGCAGCGGCGGCAGCAGGAGAACCGGGGGAATCGCGCTGCTCGGGGTAAGAGCTGGAGCGAGGCGAAAGCGTGTAACAATTGCACACGCACACACACCACTCACACGCACTCGCCGCCCGCCCGCTCGCACAGCGCTGGAACACGCGCGTCCAGACACGCACACACGCACGCACACACACTCGCACACACGCAGAGGCACGGGGGGGAAAGAAGCCGATGAATAATTTTGCTGCTATTTTTTAAAATACTGGCCGCCATCATCAAGCAGCAAGCAGCAGCAGCAGCGTTGAAGGGAGAGGAAGCATCGGGACAGGCCCCTCTTAGGAGAGGATTTATATCTAGGTAAGTGTTGGAGATTTAAACCTACCCTTTGCGCCATCAGTCTGCGCTCCAATAAACTCCTGGATGTGTCGTATATTTAATATCCCAGTCCGGATAAGAAAGTGATCTAGGCTGAAGATTCCTTTTTTTTTTTTTTTTTTTGTCCAAACCAAGGAAACTTCTCCCAATTCTCCAATATGTTATTTTTTAGGGAAGAAAAAAAAAAGCCCAGGCAAGACAACGAAGAGTTTTTTTTTCTGTGATATTTCTTCTTTTTCTCTTTTTTCCTCTTCTTTCTCCTCCTCCTGATCTTCCTCCTCCTCCTCCACCTCCTCCTCCTCCCCCCTCCCCTCCTCCTCCTCTTCGGTCCTCCTTTCCCCCTCTTTCTCTTCTCTTCCCCTCAGTTGGAAAAAAAAAAGGAAAAGAAGAAAAAAAAATTGTCAAGCCCCCGAACTGAAGGTTACGAGCGGCCCGTCAGCAGCCCACATGTAACCGAACTGTCGTGTTTCATGGCTTTTTGCCACTCCAGCTGTCAATCAAAGCCCGGAATGTCAAGGTAGTGAATGAATGATGGTTGATGATGATGAAGAGGAGGAATCTTTCAGACCCTTTTTTTTTCTTCCAGCAAAACTCCGCGAGGGGTTTCTGCTTCTTGAATTTTTCCTCCCCCCTCCCCCCTCTCTTAGCTTTGCCCCCGCAGTATCTATAATATGCTCCTCTCTCTTTAAAGTATCGGTCAAAGAAAGCAGGGGTGGGGGAATCAAGAAAAAAAAAAGAATAGTTTGCAAAAATTGGACTTTCTTCCCCCCCTTTCCTGGTTGGTATTTTGTCTCTCCCTCTCTCTCTTTCTCGCTCGCTCGCTCTCACTCGCGCTCGCTCTCTCGCGCTCGCTCTCTCACGCTCTCTTTCTCTCTGGGAGATGAGTGAGTGTCAGTAGGTGTTGGCAGGTTGGCTGCTGCCTGGCTTATAGAAGAGCCTCAGTTTGGCGGCGCGGGTCGGCGGCGGGAGAACGAAATGACGGAACCCGGAAGTCGTGGTGGCCATAGCCCGTCGTACGGCGGAGACACATCCCGGGAGTGGGGAGCGGGAGCGAGGAGGAGCGCGCCGCGCCGAGCCTCTGATATGCAGCGAGTGCGGTCGGACTGCCCAGGCTGGGGGGGCGGGGGGAGGGGAGGCAGGAGCCGAGCAAACCCGAGCAAATCAGCAAGCCTGCTCCTCCGCAGGGACGGCTGGGGGTAGGAAGCGGGGGGAGAGGGGAGAGGGGGAGAGAGGGAGAGAGAGTGTTTATGTACGCGAGCGCGCGCGCGCGTGAGAGAGGAAAGAGGGAGAGAGAGCGAGGGAGAGAGAGAATGTGAAGAGGACAGGGAGAGTGCAGAGAGGAAAACTGCAGAAAACCACAGGGAAAGTACGGTACAGCATCAGATCTTTTAATTTTTTAAAAAAGAAACTTACTTCTAGTTTATTTTCCCATCACGCCGGACTCATGCCTAACCGGGTCGTGTTGGGGACGTTTGGCATGGCGCTCTTGCTTTTGTTCCTTTTAATTCCGCGGGCCCCTACTCTTCTGCCAGCCGAGTACCGCGGCCCGAAGGCTTTCTGCTAATATCCAAGGGCAGCAGGCTCTGCAGACGGTACCACCGCCGAGCTTGAGGTGGTGGTTTTTTGGTTTTGTTTTTTTTTCCTTGTAAGTGGTACTTTCTTTCCTGTGCAGATCCAGGATTTTTGTCAGCATTCATTTTTTCCAGGACAAGAAGAAACCAGCTTAACTCAGAGAGCATTTTCTCCAAGAGATGCGAACAAGGGCCACCATGGAGAGTCTTTGGGGGCCTCGGCGGAGTCGGGTGGGAGGAAATGGGGAGGGAGTCGTTTAGGTGTTTGATGTTGGATTTCGCCAAGGGGTGTGTGTGTGTGTGTGTGCGCGCGCGCGTACTCGCGCGCGCGCGCGCCTTTAAACTGGATCTCACTTAGAGCTGGGGAGCACGGGAGAAAGAGAGGGAGAGAGAGGATGTCAAGCGATGAGGATTGGCCGGCACTCTCCGCCCAGCTTTGTTGTGGTTACCGGGGGCGCAGAGGCTTCGGCGCTGTAACTACGGCTAATAGCTGAGTTAATTACACTGGGCAGTTTCGTGGGATCGGGAAGATAGGGTCTACTTGGGATGAACTTTTCCAAAAAGGAAAAGGAGAGTGCAGGAAAGGCAAGGTAACTATCCCAAATCATTTGTGTAAGAAGTAGTTCTGGCTGGTGTCTCGCTCAACCGTTGGCCGGAGCTGCACCCAGCCCGAACTGCACCTCGGCGCCTCAGGTTTCCAGGCGGCCGCGCGTCAATCACCCGAGCCAGAGATGGGGGCGGAGCTACGGCCACTCAGCGCGCGCAACAGAGCAAACCCCGCCGCCCCTTCGGATACCGGCAGCCCAGCAGCCCGGCCTTGCGCTCGGAGCGAGCCCTCTTCCCAACTCCTCACTGTCGCCTGCGTTTCTGGTCCCCCGCACAGAGAATCGAAAACAGACTGTTCCTCTACAGCCGCTTCCCTCTCCAACTTTGAACCCATTCTGGAGAGTAGAAAGTAGCATATCCACCGCGCGGCTTTGACCTGACTTCCCGGGGGATGGAGGGCGAAGTGAGAATTGTGTGTGTGTGTGGGGGGGGGGGGGCTCTGGAGGGGGAGAGAGAGAGAAGGGCGGGTGGATTGTTTGTTTGTTTATTTATTTTTGCCCCCTTTCCATCGTCTTTGCTTCACTGTAAGCTTCTTTCGGGCTACGCTCAACTGGGCTTAGATCTCAGCGTGCAGAGTCCAAGTGGAGTCGGAGAAATTTGGCCCCGTTTTAATAGGGCTGGGGAATGAGCTCCGGAGGTCAATAAAGCCCTCCAAAAATGATGAATGATTGAGCACCTGTGATGATGATAATGATTACCAGAGCAATTAAACAGTTTGATTAAATGAGCCATCATAACAATGATGTCTGCGGGAAACCGGCCCTCACATATAAAGATAGTGCGGAAGGCCTGGCAGAAGCCAGGGTAGTGCGACGCCAGGGAGCGGGGCTGCGGACCGCGAGGTATTTGCCAGTGTGGCCTGAAAAGGGACAGCCGGTCACGCGGAGTTTTGGAAAGGAGGATTATCCCAGGTTTTCAGCCACACTATTGCCGGGCTTCAAGCCTGCAAGAGCCTAAGGGTATGAAACCTGCAGGCTGGGGGAAGGGTTCTTCCCCCTCCACCTCCTCTCTTTTTTTTTTTTTTTCTAGAAGAAACTCCAAGATTAAAAGCTTCCTTCTTATTTGTTACTGAGTTTCTCGTCGACATATAAGAAAAGGTAAGTAACAAAGAAAAGAAGACGCAAAAGAAAAGAAAAAGTTGCCTTCCAGAATTTTATTTCGAGCGACAGTTACGCGAATTCAGTTTAGCCGGGGCGGGAAGGATGAGAGCCGGAAAAAAAACAGTCTGGTCTCGCTGAGGATCGTTTTCGACTTTGCAGAGAGGTTTTGATATTGGTGGATCCAAGTTTCCCTGAAGCGCCGCTAGCTGAAAAGTTTATACTCATTTTTTCAGTTTCCATTCCTTTAATTGTTTTTTTCAGTCTTGCGTGTTTATTGTCGCCAATGGGATTATTGTTGTATAATTCTGTTTTTTAAAAAGAAACTCAATTTCCTTGATAAACGTTTCTTTTGTAAAGAGTAACTTGGAACTGAACCTCTGCATCGCAGAGTTTAAAGATTCAACCGCCACTCCCTTCTTTTACCACTGCTTTTTTCCTCAAAGTGATGCTGTGGAGTTAGCATCTCTACAGCGTCTATTTAGAAAAACTGCAAAAGTATATATATTTTAAAAACACCCTGTTTCTTGTAAGACAATGCATCAGAGTAAAAACAATTTAGACCTATAGATGATTTCTTTTCTACATTTTCAAACAGTTGTTAAGCTAATAATGGGTTGATTACTCCGTGATAATCTTGGGTTTTAGAAAAGAAAAAAAAGTTTAAAATCTATTGTCATGCGTTTTCATCCTTTGAGTGATGCAGAAGGCGTTTTAACCTGAGAACTAACTCACTCCCTCTTTCTCCCTCTCCTCTCTCTATCTCTCACTCATATTCTGTAACTTCTTTTCCATTTTATTGAAAACATTAAAGCATACAACAGGCACAACCTAGTTCGATGTAAGAAGGAGAGAAGAAAAGGACATTTTGAGATACTGTTAAAGAAATATAAAACAATCTTTAATTCCAAAGATGTTAGTTAAGAAGCGTGAGAGTGTTAAAAGTAACACCTAACTGGAGGAAATCTATGGCATTTAAAAATTCACCAATTACCTAGAGGGAGAAACCCGAATTTCTTGCAATTTAAAGAGATTTCACTTACCTAGATGCATGTCACTTATGAAACTGTTAGTTTCAAATAGCATCACAGTGCGGTGGATCACACACCAAATCATGCTGAAGGTGATTGGGGTGCCGGTTCTTGATCAGCCTGATTAATTCAAAAAACTATTACTTTTAACCACCAATTTGCTGATGTTTTGTACAGAGAGCTGAAAAACATTTAAGGACTTCCTGGTCTCCCCCCTACTGTCAATATTGCTGGCCGATAGAAGCGATTGCAAAGTAGTCGGATGCAAGCACTTTCTGATGTCTAGCCTGCTGGTAGGTTGCTGATGCTCGGTTCTCAGCCTCCGCATCCTCACCCAGGCTGCGATGCTCATCTGCTCGCCAACATTTGGGGCAAGGGAAAAGTAGGTGGGGCAGGCCTGGAGACAGGCGTGAGATGGGGGTCGCAGGAGGCGGCACACACCTCCGTCAACAGTCAGCTCCTTTTGCCCAGGCTGGAAATGGTTTTAACAGGCGGTAAAATTTCATCTTTCGGTGTCAAATTGGGGTCATTTTGGGGTTAGAGTTCTCAGTGTCCGAGAGGAGCTGTCCAGCTGCGTGGGGACTCATTAAGTGCAAAAGATCTGTTTCAGTAAAAACAATTCAAAGACAATCAGAAGGCTAAAGACCCTCTACAAATCGCATTTTACAAGTGCCCCAGAACAAATATGGATGCTGAAACCTATTTCTTCAGAATCCCAAACCGTCTACTTAGCTCTGGGGTGGGGGTGGGGGCACTGCATTAAAAAGAGGTGAAAGGGAGGGGACCTTGATCGGATAGGGGTGAGCGGGAGGGAGAATCAGGCCTCTCAAATCTAAGAGTCTGTTTTTAATCACCTTTCTTATTGAAGCATCCCCAAGGCCTTTGAGAACTGCCTCTTTTCCATTTTTCCTTTTCTTTTTGGTCTCAACGTGGAATGCTATTATAGATAACAGTCAAGATTTTAAAAGAATAATTGAATCTTGCTATATTTAATTTTAATTTTAAAAGGCATTGGCTTTATGGAGAGTATTTAATTTGAAATGAGTTTCATGAACCTAGACTCTATTTTTAGATGAATTTGACCATTTTCCTTAAGAAGCCTGTGTGCCTGTCTCTTTTCACCTTTATTTCCGCTTGGAAAGTCGTAGGTCCTCAGCACAAATAACTCCAAATTCCTCAGAACCGTGAGGTCTGAAGTGTTAGTTGATGTGTGTATTAAATCTCTGAATTTAAATCCATTTTGTCTGCTTACAACAGTTAGAACAATTGATGCCTTGCTAGAGGAGCAAATAATTCTAACCTTAATTATATTTGTAACTTTAGTTAATGTTTTGAATTGAAGTATTTTAGATTAAGCAGATTTTTAAGGACTCTATAAGGTTATTTTTTTATTTGTGGAGGTTCTGTTTGGTGGTTTGGAAGAAAGATATTAATTATTACTTTGATTCAAAAAATTCTTTCAGGTAAAGGCAAATGCAATTTAAAACGAGAAGCTAGGTGTGTGAGATGCCAGGGGTTTAAGAACAAACCAAATCAATACTTTAGAGTGTTATTTGAAAGTTTTCTTTCTTGCATTACCGACCTGAGAAAGTACAAAGGATCAAAATATTTTATATTTTCTCTCTGTTTGGACTCCACTTCTGCAAGTAGTTCTTCTCTCTTCATCTGTTTTACTGTCCTTTGGGTTCTGAGGGCAGTGAATTTTTATTGTCCAGCTTTTTTCTCCAAGTTTTATAGAGTATTTATAAATTTATTCAAGGAGCTTGATTGCCACCGTGCAGAAACAGCCCCGAGCCCAGCATCGCAGGGATAAAGGCAGAGGGGCTGTCTTCTGCTCCAGACCTGCTGGCTGACGGTTGGAATTTTTGATATATATTTTATTTGGCGTTTCCAATAACGTGTTTGCCTCTCTCTCCTCACCCCCTTGCAGCCATCTACTTAAAAACATCTCTTCCCTCCAAACCTAGCTCATCCCTGTGAACTGTTTTTGACCTCCCCTCCAGCATAACCAACAGCTCAGGAAGTTGGACGAGGACGAATTCCACTTCTTACCTGTTAACTTCACTTACTCTCTACCTAATCCGTATTAAGAGAGAGAAGGGGACCTTCTGTTAGTTTGTTCTTTGGTCCTTTCTCCACGTAGGCTTTCTACCATGTATTTCCCACTCCCAATAAATAGGAATAGAACACCCCGCAATTTATCTTCCTAAATAAGATAGAGTGGAATCATTGCACTTTTTTTTTTTTGCTTTTACTCTCTCTTATTATTTCTTTCCATTTTAGCTGCTTTACTATCTCACAGGAGGCAAGTATTTCAATAAATAGCCCTCTAGCGCTATCTGGCGGGGCTCCAAATGCGACGTGCGCTCGCTCTCGAAGTCTTTGGCTCCTTCCCGCGCTCTCTTCCTCTCTCCCTTCCTTCCTCTTTTCCCCTCTCTTCCTCTTTCTCCTGTCTCTTCCGCTACCCGTCCCCTTTCCCTCTTCCTGCTGCTCCTTCTCTAGCTTCACCCTCACTTCCAGTGCCAACGGCTTGGAACAACCCGTTCAGAGGCTGATACCCGGGGAACTGGGTGATACCCTTTGGGGCTCCCACCTTCGCCCAGCGTGAATCACTCACAACGACTGTCCTTGATCAGCATCTTAATGTTTTTGGAAGTGTTGCTTCAGTCTCAGTATCTCAGCTGGTGGTGGTATGGAGGGTCTTAAAACTGTATTTGTGAAGTTTGGAGGAAAGAAATCAGACTCTGGAATCCCGGCTAGTGGAGCCCAGCTAAGTTTTAGGTGCAGAGGCCAAGTCTCAGGGCGAGTTTGAGGAGAGGTCGGGGCTACACAAGGGTGGGAACAGCTCCGCGCGGCGCCAGACCTCCGGGAGAGAACTGGCGTGGGCGCACCTGCCTTCCCCACGCCCTCTCAGGTCCCGCCCGCGGGATCCGCACATCACAATGGACTGCTCGAGTTTTTGTCCTGGGCCTGTCCAGAATACCTTTTTCTTTTAAAACATGAACTAGCTTTATCCTCTCTCCCTTTCCCACCCCAACCACCACTAACAACAACTTTGATGAGAAGCTGGAAAAAAGTGGAAGAAAACTCACTGGAAAACCCACAGGGCAAAGAGCAGAAAGCCCAGCGTCAGGGACTCTGGAACGCACGCTTGAGGATGCGGTGCTAACCAACATCCACGCTCTTTTCTCGCAGGGATTTGTCTTCTTATTTGTGGCTTAAAACAACAACAACAACAGTTAAAAAAGGAACCCTAGCCCGTAAACCCTCAAGGGTATGTGGGAAGCAGTCAGGGGGGGATGGGGCAAAGAAGAGATTCAACTCCGCTGAGTGTTTTACATTCTCTCTCTCTCTCTCTTTCTCTCTCTCTCTCTCTCTCTCTCTCTCTCTCTCTCTCTCTCTCTCTCTCACACACACACACACACACACACACACACCCTCTGAGCCTTAGAGAACTCTCCAGTCCTCCCTTTGAGCACATTGCTTCCATCAGTTTCTTGAAAACAGAAGAAAGAATATGGACCATGAGGCCTGGGGGAGAATTAGATTCATGTAACTTTATTTCTGCAAATTTTGAAATTTAGCTTTGATCTTGCAAAAAGTGAGGACCGTATCCCAGATACAAACCCAGTCAGTGACTACTTGCAGTGAGGGGACTTCAGCCTTGCAATGTTTGTGATCACCAAATACCCCTTCCTAATTCTGAAATCCTTCCTACTACCTCCCCTTCTCAAAAATAGAATAGAAGGAAGGGGGAAGGAGGATGACACAATCACTGGTTGAGTTCCTCAAGCATCTCACCCCCACCCCCACACCGAAGGAGGACAGCACAGTTCAGGTGTAATTAATTGAGAACTGTTATTGGGTCATCATTAGCCAAGGTGCAAATAATTGCAGCCCACTTTTACTTAAAACTGACCAGTCCCAGAGTGATAGATCGATTCGGGGTATAAAAATGATGTATCAAAACATCAATGTCGATTATTTGAAATATTGTAGTCGAATTTTTTTATTGCTTCATCGGTTAAGTGTCTGAAAGTGCAGTGTTCAAACATATATTTATGCTGTCAATACTGTCAGAACTGTCAGTTTTACTATTCTAGATTTGTACTTCAAATTTACTCATTTACATAAAATGCCCGCCCTAAGATTCCCCCACCCTCACCTCATCTTTTTCTTTCCTCCCATCTCTGGAAAATCCGTGTCAGTCTCTTCAAAGGATCCAGCAATCTCTGCCTAAGCTAAAGTGTGCACTGCCTCTATTACTCAGTTTTCCACATTGGATTACAGGTCTTTTTCACCATTTGTAACTTTCAAAGGGGGGCTTCCTCCTTTCTTCTCAACTCTGCCTACTCCAGCCTTTTCCCTGAACACTTGGAAAGCTTCAGGTTTAAACATCCACATCTCAGCTGCAAATAAATCACTTCGGTAGAGAAACAGAAAAACCGCACTTTGCTGCACCCCTTGGCCGCACTCCTGTAAACTGGGCTGTGTTGCACAGACGTTCTCACACGTGTCAGGGCCCATCATCAAATTACCTGGAAGACTGAAATCTTCCAGGGAAAATGAACTTGGAAATATAATTACTTTTTCCTTTCTTTTTCCTTAAAAGCCATGATAGGAGAAAAAGAAATAATACATATAAATGGAAGGTTTTACCTTTAAAAGCTTTGAACTCCATCGAAAGACACAAGTTGGAAGCAGAATTGACAGTTTTAATTCTACCCATTTTCACCTGGCACATCCGATCACAGGCAATCGTTTATTTTATGGGAGGTGGGTGGAAGCTCTGATAGAAAGCTTGAATCCACTGAATCCTAAATTGTGGGATAGGCGCTGTGCTAAAAATCACCGAAAAATGAAAGACATTTTTTGAAACACAAACATTCCATTGCTCCACACTCTGTCTAGACGAATTGAAATTTATAAATTCACACTCTGCCTAATTTTGTGTTCCCCTCACCCCCCAGGATTCCCTCCAAGTCTGATAGGAAAGACAGGGCCACTTCTGGATGAGGGTTATGGAAATGTGTTTTCATTTCCATAACACTGAAGCACTTTTTATAAACCTTTTAATGTATTTAAATAAGTCTTTTTGGAAATTAAGAGAAGCCACACATACAACAATCAGTTGGCTTTATACCTACAATCCCAGCATCAGAAAACAAAAAGATATCCAGAACCCAGTGAAGAAGGTTGTTCACACACACCCTTGGCTTTGCAAAAAACGCAGCAAAAGTTTCCTGTGTGCATCTGCATGTCTTTGTGTGCAGGTTTACAAACATCTCCCTGTTCGTGTTTGCGCGTTACCTGCCTCTGGCCACACACTCTAAGGCAGAGGCATCCAGGGATGGCCCCCAGAGAGCTGTGTTTACTTAGTTTTTAAAAAAATCTCTGCACCACGTATGACAAGTGTTACTTCAAGAAATTCATCAACCTTCTACAGATACTTCCAGTTTTGCGTAATGAACTGCAGAAGAGAACTGCCATCACTTTTTCACAACCCAAGGTGTTGCAGGAACTCAGAGAAAAGAAGGAGAGTGGCTGAAACGCTAATTACAGCCGAGGACGGGAGGCGGGGGGCGGGGGGGGGGCGGCGGTCCGAGGCGAAGATCGAGGGAAGGCGAGTGAGAATGGTCCCTTACCTGGCTTGGACGTGGGGAAAGTTCTGAATCCTCTGGGCGAATATTTGGAAAAGGTATGGTAGCCTTTTTTTTCACTTTTAAATGCCTTTGGGGAGAAGTGACACCCTTGTGTAACAATTAGCTCAGACAATAAAAATAATTGGAAAAATCAGTTGGAACTTCTGAGTTTTTAATTACGTTTAATTTTGTACTAAGCCGTAAAATTACAAATGCCCCTCAATTAAACACTCCTCTTGTAAAGCGTTTAACAACAATTATTCCTTAATCAGTCTGAATGTGAGTCACAAATGATGCTTTTCCACATCAAAGGGACGTCCTTCCACGTTACCTTTTAGTCATAAGAGGATTAATTCCTATAATTAGAGGGATAAATATGTGCATAAATACCTCTCTTCCCTCCTCTCTCCCTCTCTCTCTCTCTCTCTCAAAAAAAAAAAAAAATCACTTTCACTCTGCGAAACGTGGCCGGCTCCTGTCGGGTAAGGGGTTTTAATTGCCTGCCTCTGCCCGACACCCCTTGGCTGGCGGGCCACTGGAATGGAGGGGACGCCAGCGGATGCCAAGCGCAGACCCCCAGAGGGACACATGGGCGCTCAGGTTTATCCAGAAATGAACGCGAATCGGGCAGGAGGTGCGGGGCTCGGGGTCCCAGGATCCCCGCAAACTCCAGTGTGATGCTCCCCAGACTGTAGGCCACCGCCCACCTTTGCCGCCGCCCGGAGAGGCGGGAGCGCTCTCGTGCTGCGGGTCCTCCAGTTCCGAAGAGTGGGATCCGCGCCCTGAGCCGAAGCTTCAGGTTCACTCCTCGGGCGACAAATAAAAATTGGGCATGACCTTTTAAGACTCCTGTGTGAATATCTCATTTACCTAATGACTTTATGTCACCTAGGAAGAAGGTCAATTTCCTCTTAACCTTTCCCCCGCTGCTGCAGTAAGCATTCTTCCCTAATCAATGGTGGCTGGAATAATCAATTCCCATCTTTTGATCGCTGACAAACTCCGTTTCTGGGCGGGGTGTCAGCGCGGCGGGACTGGCTCGGACCGGGACAGAGGTCCCACTGGGGTCCGCCCGGCCCCGCCCGGCGCCAGGGGAAGCTGCTCTCTCTTCCGCCGAGTTCAGAGACCTTGGCAAACTTCCCTCCCCCTACCGCCCGGCGTGACTTCTGAGTTGTCACTAATCCGAACCTGATATTCACCAGAGCTCCTTCGGTCACCGACAACGCTCCCCGCTGCTGCTGGGCCCCCCACCCGCGCCCCCTCGTCGTGTTTTTATTTCGAAGTTTGCAGGCAGCAATTGCCCTGCCCCGAAGGAGTGTGAGTCTCGCGGGGGGGGGGGGGCGGGGGGGAGGCGCCAGCGCGCGGTTGCTTAAGTTTCATTTACATTTAAAAAATTATTTTTGCCTTCTTCAGCGTGAATCTCACAGCTCTTTCACTCTGTCTCAGCCCTGCTAACTTTGCATAAACAAAGCAACAACAGAAGCTCAGAGTGGGTGGATTCATGTGGATACGAAGTTAACTGGCAGAGTTTCCCTTTCTCTCCCCTCCCCTTCCCCCTCCCCGCCCCCCTCTTTCCCCCTTCTTACCTTCCTTCTCCTCCGCCTCCCCTCCACAATACCCAGTTATCCTAAAACACAGGTTTATTAGATGCCACGTTGCCTCTATTTTCAGTTCCCCAGTCAGGAAAATTACTAAGTCAAAGCTATCTGGAAGTGAATTTGAGGTAAGTTCACCACTTCTTTATCTTTGGAGGACCTAAATATAAGCCCCTTTCACCTTCCAATCTCTCATAAAGTGTAAGTTGACTTTTACACACAGAGGACTTTTTTGAGGAGAGGGATCTCTTAGCATTGGTTTTCCACAGGCCCCTGGAATTTCCTTCCCCTCATTCCACACTCACCCCATTTTCACTCACTACCAAGACATGATGAAGCTGCTGAGGACTAAGTATAGAACAATCTAAAAACTGCTTAGGAAAATCACTTTTTTTGGAAAAGGGGATACCAGGCTTGTGTTTGTTTATTTGTTTGTTTTCGAGATTTCTTATGATGAACCAGCTAGTTAAAAACAAGCGCCACAATAAACTTTTTCTCCCAAGAGTATTGTCTCAGGTCATGTTAATTGCCTTTGAAAAGTAATTAAAATGTCCTTTTCTTAACTCATAGCATCTCCTCACTCTTGGGCACACATTCTGCTAAAATTGGGAAGTCTGTCAAACAATCAAAACAAAAATGGAATGGTTCTACCTTAAAAGGTGGAATAAAGGATAAAACATCTATTCCGGTGTAAAAAAAGGCAGGGAAGGGAATTTGAACTGAATTTGAGGCATATCTGGCCCAGACACTCACTGTTCACCCACAACAGCCTCCTCGAGTCCTGTTAGTGACAGAGATGGCTGACCCAGTCACCGCTCCAGGCGGCCCGAAACAGGACGTTCAGTTCTTGCCTTGATCCTGAAGGTGCCAGAGTTGTGACCTCTGAGAGGCAGTGAGAACAGGCCAGGCTCAGGACTCGACCCCTGATGGGGCTGGGCCAAGCTCCCAGTATTCACTTCCCTCCTTGCTTCATACCAGGAAGTCCATTTGCAAGTCTAGTTGAATTAGGTTCTGGATTTAAATGGGCGTTGAGGGCTGGTCCAGCCCTGAGCTACAGTTTATAATAGCCTGGCTTGTAAACGATTTCTTTCTTTCTTTCTTTTTATAAATTGTTGTTCGGTTATAGTTGTCCCACCTTTTCCCCCTGTCACTCTGCCCTGCCCCGCCTCCCCTGCCATAGTCAATCCACACCCCATTGTCTGTGCCTATGATTTGTTTCACATCCCCAGCAACTGAGGTACAAAGTTTACGGATCACAGCTTGTTTGTAGGTCTGGACATGCTTGTAGGGGAAGAGCTCTCTGTTATTAAGAGTCCTGAGTAGGACTTTTTATCTCTATTTGACAGAGGAGCAGACAGATTGGGGATGGGCCCCTTGACCTGAGATAATTACTATAGTCTTCCTTCTTAAGCAAATTTAATTTTTGCACAAGGAATAATTAACTAGCTCTGTCTACTCTCTCTGTGAGAGTTTCCTTTCCCTTTGTTATCTTTCGGGCTCTCACAGGGATTTTGAAGAATATGTTTAATACTAGTGTTTAGTTTCACTTCACAGAAACATCTCGTAGTCTGCTCACTCCTCCCCCAGTCTCCCGGAACACCTGTAGCATAGTTTTGGGCTATGCTCTAATTTCGCACATGAAATAGAACAGTCCAATCATCAGTTCACTCCCTTCTTCATTCTCCTCCACACTACACACTAGTTTACTCTTTGGAAAAGAAGAATCTTTTAATTGTGCATAATTTAGAGAGCACGTCAGAAAAAGAGATTTTTTTTTATTTTGGGTAATAAAATAATGCTATTCTCTCCTTGTGACTGTCTCACAGCTTTGTCCCTTCCAGTGTCTCACTAAAAGTTATAAATTAAAATTATATGTCAGGATATAAACCGTAAATATGGGAACAGGAAGAAGGACCACACAGAGCACACTAGCTTTTCAGAGGCACATGAGGTCTGTAAAAGGCTCATGCCCTAAGTGGAAAGACATCTCTTTCAAGCACCTTTAAGGGAGAAGTTTAAATTGGATCACTTCTGAGGCTGTTTCTAACCCCAGGAGGACAAAAAGGGACTCTGGTCTGAGGAGCAGTCAGGAGCTCAGGCCCTGGACTCTGACAGAAAGGGGCTGAATCCTGGTCCTATTCCGTGCTAATTGTGTGATCTTAACTAAGCCACTTAACCTCTTTGAGCCTCAGTAATCTCATGTATAAAATCAGAATAACTATACTCAGTGTTAATGGGTATGTTCTGTTGGTCCCTCCAGATCCACTCTTCACTCATTCCCATCCTGCTCTATCGTCCCGGTACTGACGTGGATGGTGTCAGAATGCTCCCTTGGTCCTTGATTTCTGTTGGGTTTCTCCACAAAGAAGAGAGGGAGCTCTGAGTATTGATCACAGAGTCTGTGGGCTGGCTGCACCACAGCCACAACTTGAGCAGCCCTCTTCACAGAGCTCTCTCTGGGTTCAGGCAACCACTTCCCTCTCCATTACTAGCCTTGGGGCACTGCCCTGTCCCTAACACCCCGCTCACACCTTTTTAATGTAGTTTCTTTGTGAAGCACTCCTCAAATTACCCCACTGGGCCTTGATTGATACACCTTCTAAACTTGTTTGGAGGATTAAAATTAAGTGAGATAATGTATGTAAAGCACAAAACACAGTTGTTTGTTTGTTGTTGTTGTTTGCATATAGGAAAGGCTTAATAAACAGAACTTTGAGTTATTTTCTAAGGTAGCGGTTATCTGCTGCAACCTCCTCATTTTATATACGAGGAAACGGAGGCCCAGTGATTAAGGTATGAATTCAAAGTCTAATTAACTCGAGATAGTAACAACTGTGGGGCCGAGTCCCTGGACTAGCAGCTCTCAGTTCACTGCTCTTTCCACAGCAGCTTGTTAAGCAGCACAGATGGGGGAGGAGGGAGATGCTTTTGTCATAGATGTTGGAAAAAGAGTTAGATCAGTTAGAGGCAGAGGTGCAGGAGATAAGCACCTTTCCTTGTAGTGCTGGATCTGTCTCTGCTAAATCATTGCTGAAATAAAGCATGCTATGGTGATTTGGAATCCAGTGATTTCACTAAGAATAGAATAGGTATGTTACAGGAGAAGCAACACATGCTTGACAGGTTAAAAACAAATTTATGAACACATAATTGGAAGTTTTACCCAGAGGCATCATAATGTTTCTAAGACATACAGGGTATACCAAAGTTAATTTTCAAATAAAAACTGATTTTTGGATGAGCAGTGCAGATTAAATATGAACTTTATAATTCTTTAGAATATGCGACTGTGCTGTGAACTCCTGTAGAACCCAAACACTGAATTCCTGCCCACCGACGTTCTGCAGCTTGATAATACTAACAATGTCATGGAAACCATTAATTCCTACTTTCATTCAATCATTCAAACAGGTTTTCGTTAAGCTTGTAACACTGTCCAGGAACTTATGGCTGCTAACATATTAATTAAATATATTGTCTGTTTCAATGGGTTCACAGAGTGAAAACACAGGGAGGTGTGTGAATAGATTTTTATAAAAACAAAGGTAGAAATAAGCCTAGGTTACTATGGGTGCATTGAGGAGGTTGTGCGGGGTTGGAGAGCATAGAGAAAAGAGGCTTTCATGGGTCAGAACTGAGTCCTAGCAAAGAGAAGTCGGCCTCAGTCCAATTACCTTTTAGCCTTCCAGATCCTTTCAAATTAATGACATCAGTTTGTTAATATTTAGCTCTTACTGATATAAATACTAGAAATAAAATAAAAGCACACATGTAATATTATATTACACTTTACTGTGATAGGTTGGCTGAGGTATATGTGGAAACTTAGAAAAATTTAAATAATGTTTCTTTTGGTGACTAGACTGTATGACAGGACAAAAGAGGTGCATTTAAGAGATGATATTTTACACAGACTCCTTGGAAAATGTTACCTTGAAAAAAGATTGCTTAAATGTCCATTACAAGTTAGGCCTCATTTATATGAGTTAGGCCAGGCTTATTTGAGATGTAAACTTATACTTTGAAAAATGAGTTGGGATCTATGCATAGAGAAGAAAGTAGGGCCATTTATTTCGGAACCCAGGATGCATTTATATACAATTGGACATGCTAATAAATATAACACAACTTAAACAGGTTATTTCTGACTATTCATCACAAACTTGGTCATTTGCATCTTTATTGTAGTTGATAAATACGATGCCTAAGTACAATTTACTTTACCATGGTAATGCTAATAATTATTTGTATCTCTCTTTTGAACTCCAGACTAAAACATTGTATAACTCTGGCTTATTATCATTCCAATTGTTGTTGTCCTCTGACCTTGAACATCCTCACTGGGTTCTCTCTTCTTGACCACCCCATGCCAAAATTCATCCCTATTCACACTGTGTGTGTGTGCATGCACCTACATCTGCATTTTAGCCATCCACAATTATAGCTATACTTGGAACTTGAAATTGATCTCATGATGATTTCAAATGTAGATAGTTCTATTGTTTTTTTCTTTGTTTCTTTCATTTACCTACCATATCGTTATACTCTATTTTCAGAGAAGAGAAGGGAGTGCAAAAGAGAGGGAGAGAAACATTAATGTATGATTGCCTCTCACAAGCCCCTACTGGGGACCTGGCCCGCAACCCAGGCATGTGCCCTAGACTGGTAATTGAAGCTGCAACCCTTTAGTTTGCAGTCCTGAGCTCAATCCACCGAACCACACCAGCCAGGGCATGACTTCTTATTTCTTGATCATTTTTTGCCAATTCATTAGTCATATTTTTATACACTTGAACTTCCACCCAGTTTAAAACATTAAGAAATGTATCTTTAAACTTTTTGTTTTAAAAGTATTACATACTCATTAAAGACAATTTGACAATGTGAAAAGAAGGTAAAAGAAAAACGAAGTCACCTGTGACAAAGTATCCAGACCCAGTTGCTGTCAAAGTTTTAGTGTATTTTTTGCTGTACATAGTTCCTTTTATGTAGTTGTAATTTTACTTTGCATAAAATTTGCATCCTAGTTAAATATTTGAATTCTTTATAACTATAAATCTAGATGTCTTCAATTAAATTAAGTATCATAATTCACTTTTCCATTATGATATTATTGAGTACTAATTTTTTTTTCATTTTTTACATACAGTCTTGTAATGAGCACTTTGTGCATAAAAGTTTTTCAAAACTCAGGGTGATTTTCTTAGAATGAATATACCTCAAAGAGTATGAATGTATTTAAGTCAACATCCAGAGCCTCTGCTGATTTTTTAACCTTTTTTTGTGACCTCTGACCTCTATGACAATTTCTGTCTTAATCCTTAGCCGTTTCCTGTTTCTATTTCTGGCTGAATAGTCATTTTTTAAAAACATATATTTATTGGGGTAACATTGGTTAGTAACATTACATAAACATCAGGTGTGCAACAGTATAATACAATATCTGTATATTCTACTGTGTGCTCACCACCTGAGGTCTAGTCTCCTTTCGCCACCATATTGTGAATAGTCACTTTTGAGGGAGGAAGTCCTGAACGCATACAGTCCATATCTATGCGCTGAACTTCAGTTGGCCTCCCAAAGCTAAGGTTGTTCTCCTATCCATTTCTTGTGGCAACTCCTTCCTGTGACAATAACTCACTCTCTCCTCTAACTCGCTGCCCCTTTCTCTCCCCTTCCCCTTTCTTTCCTTTCCTCCTTTTCTCCTGTGTCTACAAACCACTCGGAAGCCCCTGACTACGCTCACCCCTCATTCTCAGGTGACTTCACTTCCTCCTTCATTGAAACCAAGAATTTCTGGTATGAGCTTTCTAATATTTTTTTCTTTCTGTTACTCCATGTTCTTTAGTCATAACATTACTCTGTTTTTGAGAATGATTGCTATTATCTTTTTACTTTTATAATTAGTATTATACTTATCACATTATATAGGTAACATATATGGCTGTTAGAAAGTATAATAATTGAAAGAATATCTGTGAACTAGCCACTCAATTTAAGAAGAGGGACATTGCATACACTCATGTGTTCCTTTCCTTTCTTTTTCTTTTTCCTGGGGGAACTACTATCCTGAATTTTTAAAAATAGTTTTTTTGTGTGCATATATTCCTGAACTATATGAGGTCTGCCTTGAAAAAGTCCAGCCATTGATAATACAATGAGAATGGTTTGCAGGACATCAATGTAATCTGGCAGCCAAGGAGAGTGGACTGGAATGCACATACGTGAACAATGACAACTTCACTGTACTAGTAGTCAGTGGGAGCAGTAGACACTGTTTTGTGAGCATGTGTATTGTGTCAGCCTCACATTCAAAATGACTGAGCAAGTAAAGCAATTGACCCGCATCAAATTTTGCATTAAGCTAGAACATTCCTCTGCAGAAACTATTTACATGATTCAGAAGGCCGCAGCTATGGGCAATTGGTGACTGGCAACTTCATCAAGACAACGTACCTACTTACACATCATGTCTCATGCAGAGTTTTTTGACAAAACATCAAATGACCCAGGTGACTCAACCCCCTACACCCCAGAGTTGGTGCCCTGTGACTTCTGGCTTTTCCAAAGCTAAAATCACCTTTGAAAGGAAAGAGATTTCAGACGATGGATGAGATTCAGGAAAATACGACAGGTCAGCTGATGGTGATTGGAAGAAATGTGTGAGGTCCCAAGGTGCCTACTCTGAAGAGGACTGAGGCATCATTGTCCTATGTACAATGTTTCTTCTATCTTGTATCATCTTCAATAAATGTCTCTATTTTTCATACTACATAGCTGGATACCTTCTGGACAACCTTGTATATATTTTGTATAAATTATATCAATCACATATAATACGATGCCAATATATTATTAATACATATGCTTAACTTCTCTATATTCTATATATTTGTATCATATGTATACATATTCCTAAACAATGTATTGTTTCATTTTGCTCTTTTTAAAAAATGGTATCGTATCCAATGTAGTCTTTCTAGATTCTGTTTTTATTAAACAGTACATTTTTAAGATTAATTTTTTATGTATAGCCATAGTTCTTTCCTTTTTTAAAATTTGTGCTTGATGTTCATTTGTGTAAATATAACACAATTTGTTTATCTTTTATTTTTTAGGTTGTTATTATCTTGTTGTTGTGGTTATTATAAAGAGTTATACTATAAGTGTTCTGATATTTGTCTCTTGATGTTTATGTGCAAAGAATTTTCTAGATTTAGAGTGTACACCTAGTGGTGAGTTCTCAGATTTTTTTGGTATATGAATGTTCAATTCTCCAAGGTAACACTAATTATTTTCCAGTGATTGTACTGATTTTACTTCTGCTAGTTATATATAAGATATTCTATTATCCACATCCTCTCTAATATCTGATAATTTTGTCTGTACTTAAAATGTGTTTTGAAAGATGAAAGTTTTAAACTTTATTGCAGTTTAACTTATCAATATTTGCCTTTATGGCTTATGCTTTTCTGTGTCTTGTATAAAATCTCTTTCATATGCTAAAGTTGTATTTTGGTAAAATTCTTTAATAAATTTGATGTTTTGTGCTTAATTCTTTAACCAGCAGGGATTGATTTTTGTGTGTAGGAGTGAGCTAAGAATCCATTTTCATTTTCTCTGTGTGGATAACCCACACCCCAACTCCATTACTTCCCCAGGGCTCTTTAGTCCCTCTCTCTCATATGTCAGTTTGTCTATCAACTCTTTGGGGCTGCAATGTAGACAATAAGTATAGTCTTCAGAAACAGAAAAGGTCAGCTAGATTTTCTTTTTTCTAATTCTATGACTTTAACACTTTATTTTTCCTTCTTTCCCTTCTCTTTCTCCTCTTCCTTCCTCCCCTACCTCTTCTTCCCATTTCTTCTTCTTTCAGTCCTATTGCCTTTTCTAACATCAGATCTTCAGGACAGTGTTGAAAAGTAGCATTCTTGAACATCTCATCCCTAATTTATTGTAAATGACTGTTTCTAGAATTTCTCCATGAAGAATGTTATTTACTTTAGTTCATTAATAAAAATATCAGATTAAGGACTTTTCTTCCCCTTCATGCCTAATTTTCTAGGAACTCTTTTTAAAATAAATGATTGCTAAATTTTTGAGAGGTATTTCTATAAGTAATAAAATGATTATTTTTTTCCTTTGTTACTGTGGGAAATTTCTCTTACAGTTTTTCTAATATTAAATTAGGCTTATGTTTTGGACTACATCCAAGTTGATCACAATCATACCTTTATTGTACACAGCTAGGTTTAGAGTATAAATATTTTACTTACAATTTTTGAATTTCTGATTGATGCAAGAGAATGGCCAGCCATTCCCCTTTTTCTTTTTTTTCTCTTAAATTTTTCATCATCTTTGTCTAATCTTAGTAACAAGGTTATATTGGCTTCATAAATTAGAATTAGGGAAGGTTTCCCCATTTTAATTCTCTAGATAAGTTGATATATGATTGAAATGATCTAATTCTTAAACATTTGGGTTTACTATAAAATGCTATTCACTTCTTTTTAAGGGATAATTCTTAATTACTGATTAAATTTATTTAATGAATTATATGACAATTCAGATCTACTAAATCTTTTTAAGTGAGGTTTGGTAAGTTATGATTGTATATGAATTTATCCATATTGTCTAAATTTTCAAACTGGTTGCATAATAAGGTATGTCTTTTCATACTATATTTTAACATTACCCATGGCATATTAGTCTTTTCGTACTATATTTTAATGTTTGTTATACCTAAATACACGCTCACTTTTATTACCAATAATTTATGGCTAATAGGATTCTTTTCTGCTTTTCTACATTTCTTAAGTTGGATGCTTAGATGGCCCAAATGACTAGAGAAGGCATCATAGAAAGGTAACTTGGATTCAACCTCCTCCTGTTGCTTTCCTGTTGGTCATTAATTTCAGGGATTCTTTTTTTAAACATCTTTTATTTATTGATTTTATGGAGATAAGGGAAAGGAGAGAGAGAGAAAGAGAAAGAGAGAAGGAGAGATATCAATCTGTTGTTCCGTTTATTTATACATTCATTGGTTGATTCTTGTATGTGTTCTGACTGGGAATCCAAACCTGCAACCTTGGCGTATCGAGGCAGTGCTCTGACCAGCTGAGCTGCCTGGCCAGGGCCAGAGATTCTTGATGTTCCTTCACATATGACCGATTTTTCAACTGGTCTTGAAATTTTCTAAAAAATAAAATTAATGATTCCCCATAAGAATCCTATTTCAACTTTGACTTAAATAAAAACTATTAGAGATTTCTACCCAGTATGACAATATAACTTTTGCTTTGGATCACTTGATTTCTAAATAGCAGATTCTTGTGTGCTATGTGTATTGTTGTGTGTGTGATTATTTTGTCACACTGATGTATAAAACTCAAGTATATATCAACAAAATCAAAAAAGATCAACAAAATAGGAATCTATGAATGTATGTGTTTTAAGCTCATTAGTTCTTACAGCAGTATTTAGAAATATTCCATCAATGTAATTGTTTCTACTCTAAAGTTATGAAAATGGAGAGATTGTAAAATAATTCTTCAGGTACCACAACAAATTATGGTAAGAACCTGAATTAATTTACTGATGTGTTCTTAACTTAGATTTTAAACTCCTCTCTAAGAATACTGTATATTTGTAATTAGCCAAAGTGTCTCCATTGTTGTTTCTAGGATTCATATTTGCGGATGGATGAAAGGAGCTTCTTACTCAAGGGCAGTCAGTGCACTCCATGTGCCTAGTGGCAAGACTGCAGGCATGATGGCCCCCAATGTTAGTTTATCAAGTCCCAGAATAAGACGATCAGCAAGAAAACTACAGAAAGATATATATATATCTTTCATACTTCTCTAAAACACAAGAAAGGACATTTTCTTACATGCTATTAGGAAGTCTATAGCAAGATAAGGCAGTGGCTTAACTTTCTATATCTTGAAATAGGAAAAGTATCATTTTTATTTATTTATTTTATTTTTCAAAAAATAGTGTTTTTAATAACCATTCTGATGGAGATAAATTAGCAAGAAAGAGCCACCCTACAGGTTAAAATGAGTAAGGTATTCATTCACACATCTTTTAACAACCCCTTTTATGGGAGCCAGAATGGTATATGGTAGGGCTGACAGTCAAAGAACTTGCTTCCAGCAATGTGACCTGTGTCTGGTGTTTTCTGTGCCTGGTGCTTCAGATAATATCTAAAGATGTCTCCAGATCTGTGGTTCCATATAATCTAGGGTAACAGAATTATCTGGTCTCCCTCTCACCGTCTATACCAAGGGCTACTGGAACTGAAATCCTGAGAGCTCCTGATAAGATTAGATCATGGATAGCATGGGGCAGATGCAGTGGTAAGTGGAGGGTAGAGAAAGATTGAACTGATTTGGTACATAAGATGTTTACTGATTGATTTTTAGTTGGGAATTACTCATCTTGATCATATAAGTCACTATCTAGTTTTCTTTGAGCTCAAAGCAAACTAGATTTATCTTTCTGATATAGATGCAAATGAAGTTTAAAGACATCAACTTATTTTTAGGTTACACATACCAGGTTAAATTGGTCAGCTAGAAATTCAAACATAAAATCATATAATGACTCAAAATAATTTTCACTCATACCACTGCATTAGATACATATGACAACCTGTTCACCTGCTATGAGGTTAAGCAACAAGCTAGAGGCAACACCATTGCCATTGAATCCTCATCTTCCAAAAACAAAAACAGCACTTGCTGAGTTCGGTTGGTTGTTTAGGAGACTGAACAAATCTTGGAGAATTCACTCCGCATTTCCCTCCCGTTCTCAGAAAGGTAGACACATTGTGGAGGTGTGGCTGGAACACTGACTTAGAAAAGGTAGGAGGGATTACAGGTTTACATACTTGCATAAACTTGGGCACTGGCCTACTCTGCACTGAGAATAAGCGTTCTGCTATGATTTAATATGTAAAAGACATGGTGTTTGGCGGCCTCTTCAAATTAGTTAGAATGTGTTTGGCCGCAAGTAACAGAAAACCCAATCCGGACTGGTTTAAGCGGTAAGGGGATAAAGCTATACCACGGGAAAGAGCTGCGGCAGGCTCCACCTCTCTTTCCCATCAGTCCTCTGGGCTCTGCCCTTTCATGTGCATCATGTTTGTCCTCAGGTTGGTAGCCAGATGGACTCAGCAGTTCTGAACCTCTATCTTCCCACAGCAACACAGAGAAAGACAACCTGCTTCTCTTTCTTTGGGTAGTGTTTTTAGAAGACATGTGCAAAAAAAAAGAATCTGAGAAGGTCCCAGCAAACTTCCCCTCACCTCTCATTTGTGGAAGGCTTAACCAGGAGTTTTGAAATAACCACTGGTTAGAGGAAGGACACAATCTTGGAGTTAGGAGCAAGCACTTTTACTGTGTTACTGATACAGAATGGGGGAGGAAAGGAATAGATTCTGAGCAGACAATGTTTTCTCAATTTAAAATACAATAGACTAGAAACTAGGTGCAACTTCTAGTAAACATTGGACTTTAAGAATAGCTGTTCCATATCGAAAACTGACCAGTTGCTAGGCAGTGTGCCAAGCACTGCGTTCGAATACTCTCATTTAATTCTCATAATCTAAGGTAGGACCTATTATTGCCCTTGTTCCCCCTGTGAGATTAAGCCTTTTAGAGATTAGGCAACTTGCTCTAATTTACACAGTGAATTAGTAGTAGAATCAAGCAGCACAATGCTAGAACCCTTGATCTTAACAGTTTTCTATCTCTTAGAGCAAAGTCCTCTGATTCATGGGTCAGAGATCAGGATATAGTGAACCATTTAGTTATACAGACAATACTGTCCTACTGAGGGGTTTTCTTTGTAGTTAGCTATATGTAGTATATTGTGGGGTCTGGTGAATCTAATGTTTGATTTTCAAAATGATAAAGCTAGGAAAACATTGTAAACTCTTTTAGACAAAGGATATTTGTTTAAACATACATAAACAATAAGATATCATGGCAGCAAATCCTTTCTCCAGTGACTAAAAACTTAGTTTTCAAAGTGAAAAAAAATGACTACAAAGGAGATTACCTAGCAATTTAGTAGCTTTTATAAGGAAATCATATAACCTGGGAGAATATGTACAACTGAGGGATGATGAGAAATTTGTAAAAAGAAAACTATGTTGCTGGCTTGATAGAATGCTCCGAGACCTGTGTCCATCCTTTGTACAGAATCATTTAGTGGATGTGGGGACCATTTTATTGTGTGATGGAGAGCAATAGGTTACCAAGGATGATTTTTTTTATTGTTTTAAAAAGTAGTTTAGAAATTGAACATGAGGCAAATTAAGGGAACACACAGCTATTGCACTGTGAATGTTATTAACTATATTTTAGCTGCTGGCATGAAAACATAAACATTTGAAAATATTTTTCTTTTTTCTTTTCTTTTTTTTCTTTTTTGGCAAAGTAGGGCACTTACTTGTTTGGATGTTCTTAGAAATCTCAGATGAATCCAGAAATCAATTTCAAAAGAGATGTTCTTTACCCCATTTTTTAAAAATATGACACTTTCTATTTGTCCCTGAACAGGTTCTGCAAGAACAAACTCTGCCCATTTGGGAGGCAGGTGGCTCCCTGCTCTGCTGTTTTGGACCTTCAATCACTAGTGACATGCCTGCAGTCCACAGAGTCCTGGGTGTCTCTTTTAGCTATCCTCATCTGAAAGACATCTAAAAGGGTTTTTCAGTGCTTGAGAGCATTAGGTTTCATTTCTTGCATTCCACAATGTAAGCGGCAAAGTTGATCCACACTGACATGAAGGGCTCAATTCTGCACAAACTTTTTGTTTTTTCCACCAGGTATAATCCCTTTTTTCTCTATTTTTTCTGTAGGGCTCAAGTTCATTTAAAAATTGTTGACTCTTTCCTAGAGACACATACCCCAGCAAAACTAAATCTAGCTCACTGAAATTGACAGCTACCAGCAAAAGCATGACTATTTTAGTACTGGAGACACATTAACAGAATGATTGAACTTGTTAAGTAGCAAAATATTAAGGTAGTGTATGGAGATCAAGAAGAGTTAGTCATCAACTTCTGTGTGTGTGTTTTTTTAATAAACTTACTATGCTTTTAAAGGCACATTATTTTAATAAAACAATTCACAAATAAATACAAAACAAAAGGGCAAATATAGAGACATATTGCAAGTAAGCATGCATACCAAAAAGGTAAGTGCAAATTAGATTTGAATATTCATGAGTCACAAATCATTGACAGTTTGAAATAATGCAAAACAGCTTTATAAATGAGGTTAAGGCAAGGGACATCAAAGAAATGCATCGCTAAATCAATAGCAATTTGATTGTGCATATACTTGTAAATTGCAGTTACAGTTTTTGTGACATGGGAGAAAAAATACTGTGTATCTGATGAAGGAGGAAAACACATAAATATTCCTTTTGTGTATTATATTTTTTCAGTTCATCATGGTTTTTGGAAATCAGCCAGGTAGAAAGTGGCTGGACATCATAACCCCTGCCCCCACACAACACAGAGTTTCCTTCTCAGAGGCTGAGTTTCAGGCTATGCCTGGAGTGAGTGCCCTTGCTTGCTCTCATAAACAGAATTTGATATACACTGATTCCTATAGAGTTGCTTTAGAAAATAAAGGTTATTATCTGGCATACATGACTGAGAGGATGTCTCAACTCTTAAGTCCCTTCATGACAAAATAACTTCCATTGGAGATGATATAGTTTTAATGTTTTCTTTTTTAACTTAGAAGAGAGCAGATGAATTCAAAGTATATGGACAATTTGTCCATATAGGGACAATATGGACAATTACTTTGAAATAATTTGAGATGTGAAATACAGGCAACTTTGTAATTTAAATAAAAGTTTTTATTTTGTTCAGCAAGTAATTTGTTACTGACTCTTTTGTTCCCGTGGCTTTGGGACATGTGCGAGGACACACGTGTGCACGAGCACGAAGAGATGCTTGAAATGGGAGGACTTACAAGTGAAAGATTTGTTTAGGGCCTGCCTTAAAGTAGAAATGTTTTCCATTAATTTTTCTCAGAAGTTTCTATTTGGGTTACTCCTGTCTGTAAGTTATGACGTATTTCTCCAAGATGCTCGCCGTGGCCAGACCCTGATTGTGTTGTGTCTGCTGTCCAGGGTGACTGATGACGTCGGTGACGTCACATGAAAACCGTGGCGCACAATAGCACTGACTTTGGAAGAGGCTTGAGGATTGTGGTCTGTTCAGAAAATTAATCTATATCATCTTTCTGGGCTGTGTTTTAAGGCAGACATTTAGCTTTGGGAGGTGAGATTCAGATGTGGTATAATTAGAAAGAGAGAATTTTGAACTGTCTCCAATTGTCTGCTCTGTTAGGAAAGAAGCCGAGATGACTTCTATGCTATTAATAGTCAAGAATATCCATGACTTCCAAAAGCAGTGGCCTTGGTAATTTTTAAGATCTTTATGTGAAGTCTGAAATTATGGCTTGTCAGTATTGATTCAGCTCAAGCTGAGCATTATATTTGTAAACCATACCTTGTTATTTTGGTTTCTAGCTAAAAATTTCTTTACTTTCAAAGTTATTAACTAATTTGATAGAGATAAGCAGCAAGTATTTCTATTACTCCTTTGAGCAAATGTTTTGTCATGATATAGTATGAGTATCTTTAAGTTATCCACAGTTCTTTTAAGTTGTTCAGTTACAATATTTGATTTAATGACGCCAGTAGCAGGGGTCTATGTAGGCAAATCCTATTTTTCCTTTATTGTAGTTCCACTTATTCCATCCCTCTATTTAGTTCCAACATTATTTTAGTTCCATTCAGTCATTAATACTAAAACTTTCTTGCCAAGGAGAATAATTTATAACACCTATATATTTGATTATTTTGATAAAGTCCTTCATAATGTGTGTGTATGTATTGCTTAGTCTCTAAATTAAGATATAATATATTAGTCAAAGGATCCAGTCATTTTGTTTTTTCTTATAATCTATGATATGAGAGAAAAGTCTTTTTTTTTCTTTTTTAAACTGGGGAGATAATATATCCAACTTTGATTTCTATGGCAGAAAAGTGCCAGTGCCATCGCTGACAATTTCTTTAACCGTCCCCTCTGTCTAGGATCAAGAAGTTATAGGGCCTGGGAGCTGTCATTTCTAGTAATTCAATACCAAAATTGAAAAAAGATAGAATACAATAAAAGACTTAGCATTGATTCTGAATTACTTAACACTGACTTGCTGAATCCCAATGAAGTCTTGCCTTATCTTGCAAGGAAACAGTCTCTCTCAATCCTAAATGTCACTTTGGGAGACCCTTGGACCTCCTGCTTATTTTGCTATGTAAATAGAATTAATTTTATCTGGAAAGAGCAGTGGAGTGGCAGTTAAGGGACTTCTATTTCCTATTCTGCCACAAACTGCTGCTATGAACTTGTACAAGGTACTTCAAATTCTTTGACTCTCTGTTTCCTTAATTATAAAAGAAGAGGTTGGCTTAGAAGTGGCAACTTTCAAATTCTGCCTTTGAAGCCCTAGGGCTGTGAGAAACCAGCAAATCTTAATGGAAGAGGGAAGACTATTTGGTGGAACTCAGGGCAAAGGCTGTGACTTCTTTTCTTGTTTGCATATGAATATCAGCAACATTTAATTTGAGAAAAGGGAAATTACTTTGAAAGTTTAAGAACATTGAATTTAAAAAGTAGTGATTACTAAGATTTCTTATGGTGAGCTAATTTGGGTTTGCAGCCTGTTCGGTCCATAACTATTCCAGTGAATACTGAGGTGGCAAGAATGATTATGTTCTTGGTTTGTCCTTTTAAACAGAGGTTGTAAAAAAATTCCTAAAACCTTTTAAAAGAGAGGCCTAGAAAAGACAAAATGGAAGGTGAAATCTTAAGTAAAATTTTAACTAAACTTATACATGATATCAAGTCAGCTATTTAGCACGGCATTCATCTCTCGGCTGAGCCGCCTTGCTGTACGCCTCCAGGACTCAACACTGCATGTAGTTTAACTGAATGGTGACCCTGAAGTGGAGTAGTGCACCACCTATATGGCGATCCCCAGCTTGACTGCTTTTTGTTTTAATTGTCAAAGCTATTTTATTTTATTTTTTAAAAATTACTTTATTGCTGTTCAATTAGAGTTGTTTGCATTTATCCCTCACCACTCCCCCCTCTCCCCCGCACCCTAGCCATCCCCACCTCCCTCCCCTGCTTCCACCCCTCCTTGGTTTTGTCCATGTGTCCTTTATAGAGGTTCCTGAAAACCCTTCCCCCCTTCCAGTATCCCCTCCCCCCTCCCCTCTGGTTACTGTCAGATTGCTTTTAATTTCAATGTCTCTGGTTATATTTTGCTTGCTCATTTGTTTTGTTGATTAGGTTCCAGTTAAATGTGAGATCATATGGTATTTGCCAGATTGACTTCTTAGCTACTTGTCTTTTATGATCTACTTCATAGATCCTAAGGAGGTCCACACCCTGTCACCACTTCCTTTCTTCAAGAGTTAAATTATAAAAAAAAAAAGAATAAATGAATCACTCTGTGCTTTCAGGGAATTTTGATTTTAACCTTGTCTGGGGTCCTTAACATATTTTATTATAGTTAATTGTATTTCAATGCCCATCTTCCTTTCTAGGTCTTGAGCTTTTAGAAGCTAGGGGCTGGGTCTTAACTGTATTTGAATTCTCAATCCAGCACTAGTCCTGGGACTTTGAAATACTCAAGATAAACATTCTTTGAAAAAAAATGCACAGTAGTAAATTTTTAAACAAATTATCCATATAATTATTATACTCAAGTCATATTCTTTCAAGACCTTAATAAAAAATAGTGGTCCTCTCTTTTTGCCATATATATATTCAACCATTCAATTCAATGCAACAAATACTGTGTTAATTGTGTGGTATTCTACATTTAGGGCTGTGTCATGCATAAACCTCATCCAAGGAGCCGGCGAGTTAGTAAGACCTGCACCCTTCATAATTAAAATATTAAACAGTACATGATTAATGATATAAGCATGACCAAAGTGTTTTGGAAGCTCTAAGGATTAGGGATTAATTGAAGAATTGTACATAGAATCAGCACTTGGTTTGGGGGAACAGTGGGATTGCAGGCGAAAATACAGAATGGGACAAGGGCAAAGTGGAACATGGTAGGGAAGGGGGTTTCATTAGACTTGAAAACGATTATGCATTAGATTAGCAATTGTACAGATTTTTCAGTAGTTGGGGTAAGGCTGGGAAATTAAACAGAAGACTTACTTAAATGCCATACTAGGGAGTTTAGCATTACTTCCATGGAAAATTGGAACTCATCTAAAGAGGATCAATAGAAGAAAAATTCTGGCTTATAAAGCTGAGTCTGGTAGTACCATGCAAAAGGATTTGAAAGGCAAACATTGAAGACATGGAAAATAGTCCAAGCAAAAGATAGTCCAAGGACTTGGTTCATAAGGTGGCTGTTGGAGGGGAGGGGTGGGAGGAGGAAATCGATGTGACAGTAGGATCGACTAAAAGATAAAAAATTTAAAATCCTCCTGAAAAACACTGAATAGATGACATGGAAGAGGTATTGTTTACAAAGATTATTACGCAAATCTTCAACTTGCTAATATTAATTTTCAACACCTTTGATGCCTTCGACATTATTTAAACTATCAAGGAAATTTATCAGTAGTAATATTTATGGTTACTTTATACTGAGGTGGTAATGTTATTCCTGCACCTGTTGTCACACGTGTCATATCGCCATTAGGGAATCAATCTTTCAAGGGTCTTATTCACAATTCTGACAACCAATGCCTTCAATGTCGCACCTTTCCTATTTCAGGTTCAGGCCTTGAAATTTCTTAATGACTTGAAACAGTTAAAAACACCCCTGCTGATAACATTTGTGAATTCAGGACACTGTCTTTAGTACAAAGCTAAGTTGTCATCTAACCTTTTGTTTAGAATGATTGTACACTATAACTTACCGGTGACTTTTGACTTAGAATTTTCTAAATGCTAAATGGATGTGTCATGTTAAATTTTAAAGAGCTAAACCCAGGATCAGTGGTCTTGACACAAGATCCAAAGATGGGGATGTGCCTGTGGGTCCAGGAGAGATGTTCTGGAGAAGAAAAAGAAGCAGGAACGTACTTGGAGTGCTGCGCCTTCTGAGTAAGGACAGCTGGCTCTGCTGTGTATTGGGGGTGGACTGGGTCTGGAGTAGGCTTTGGTAGGCAGGAGGGAAGGAGATGGAAGAAGAGAAGGCCGGATGCCTCTGGGAGCCTCAGGTCCCCTTCTCTCTGTTATTTTTCAGTCCCTCCTCACACAGGACTCTGAGTACATGCCCTCCACTCCCCACTTACAGGACTTGCTTCCCGCAGACCTTGAGACCTGGCTGGTGGTGTGCCTAGGTAATTTGAGGAATCTTTTCCTTAGTAATATACACAGAAGTTGAATCACCTGTCATCTAGGCTTGAATCTTATTTTTGGGTGAGAGATCATATAACCCTTAATGTTTTTTAAGCCTCCACAAAATGATATATAACACATATACTTAAAAATCCTTTCTGGAATCGATAGTTTTATTTGTTTTTTTACTATATGACTTGAAAGCATCATTTATTAAAAGTGCAATTTATGTGCAGAGCACTGTATAGGATTTAAGTGATGTATGCAGGTGGAAACATTCTTACACTCCATAAAATTTTGATGTTTTTGTAATTGAATGCTAATAATACAGGTCATCTTGATTGAATAAGCAAACTTGAATTGCTCAAAATTGCTTGTATGCACCAATTTTCCCAAATATTTTATTGTTTTTTCTAAACAAGTAGTCAATACTTAAAAATCACTATGGAACATTTATATTATTATTATTTTTTTTTTAGGGAGAAGGGAATAAGCAATAGGCTGATTAAAACAAAATTCAGGATGATGTTCTGTTAACTATGGAGAAAGGAAGGGAAGATGAATGGATTGGGGAAAGGCTCAAAAATCTGATGCTGGGAACTTACTTATCTACCCTATTACTCACCTGTGCATTTTACATATATGCTATAAATATGATTTTGAACTAATTTAATATTTGATAAGATTATTTAAAGGAGAAAAATACAAGACGTGGTTCAAATAATGGTAATGAAATCATTATGTTTTAAATGTTAGGCCTGTGGAATTAAGCAATTGACTGTTGATCAAAGTGCCTTGAGTCTTCTGTTCCAACCTATTACATAAATAGGATACTAAGTAGTGTAGGAGGAAGAGACGTATAAGAACAGAAAAAGACATGCATAGGTTGCTGAGGAATTCCAGGTCTTGCTGGGTCTTCTTGTCCAGGTGGGACTGGCTGTGCACACAGCCCTTGAGAGACACTGACCCCTGCTTTGCACAGGAAAAGGCCCGGCGACTGCGGCGACTGGGAGCTTTGCAGGGTCCTTCCCCGAGATCAGATAAAAGCAAAGTAATTCCACTGTCCGATATCAATCAGTTGTCTTTATTTTCAAGCATATTCCCATGGCACCATCTTCTTTAAAAATTCTAGATTAATATTTACTTACTGATCAACACTAGTATGAGACCAGGAGTGGCAGAAGACTGATACTGTTCTTGAAAACACCCAGCAGATGTATCAGTGAGGTCTATTTCCTCAGGAATTCACTTCAGTCCTTAGTCTGTGTTTGTTTCTTTTCTTCCAAGTCAATCTTTGTCTTTCTTTTTGGCAACCGTATTTGGTCTGAAGAGTTGGAAAAAAATGTCCTAGGCTTTTTATGAAGTGGGATTCTAATTCAGGCTGAATTAAAAGAAAACTCCACACCCTGGGTACATTCAGGACTGTGGGTCTCTTCAACCTGAAATGTGGATGAAGCAGTAGCCTAGAGGTGAAAAAGCTTCCAAATCCCTTTATCACTCAAAGCCTATAATCTCTTTGTGTTAACCAAGTATACACAAGAATGGTAACAGAACTTCCCAGTTCCAAGTCAAGAAATCTCTACCTCAGATAAGAATTGGGCTCTTTGGGTTTACTCTCCAGCACAAAACATTTAAAACCCAAAGGCACCATTTGGGATGTTGTTTATTTTGATGACCAGATAGAGTCCTTTGTTTTGCAAAAGCCACATGCCCATTTTGCTTCTTGGGAAATTTTTGTTCTAGTACCCTATAATTATTTGCTCCCAAACTTCATATCTTTTGTTTGAAGCATCTACAAATACAAGTAGTTGTTTAACTAATTTTCTCTTGAGCTTAATTTGGCAATTATCAAATCACATTTATCAATACAATGACTGAATCAGATGTGACCCAGACGTCAACATTTTAAAAAGCCTCTGTAACATTTCCTATTATTTGAAGTTATAGTAGATACAAGCA
Organism: Trachops cirrhosus; assembly: GCA_028533065.1. Classification (NCBI taxonomy): domain Eukaryota; kingdom Metazoa; phylum Chordata; class Mammalia; order Chiroptera; family Phyllostomidae; genus Trachops; species Trachops cirrhosus. The sequence goes on from CM052538.1 coordinate 133,238,966, forward strand.
AAAGCTTGATTGGATCAATAAGAAACAAAAACGTACTCTCCTCTGTCATTTCAAAGTCATCTATTAAAACAACTCAAATATAAAATTCAACTGCGTTGGAATACAAATAGAACAGCATAATGAGGCTTATGTTTGAAAATGCAAAGAGCATTTTGCAAAGTATTTTAGGAAGAATTAATCTAATTCTAACTATTAATATTCTTCCATCACTTGATTTTCATTCTTGCACATGTGGATGACATAAAAATGCTGTTTAGGGTTTATAATTCTCACTCTCTCCCTCCCTTTCCCGCCTCCCTTCCCCTCTCCCTCTCCTCTCCCTCTTTCTCTTTTTCTCATTCTAGTGTTGATATCTCTTGCTGTGTGGTGAATCACTTTAAGTGAACCAGATTTGTCTTTTCTTAGACATATGAAGCTGATGTAAATGAATATTCAAAAGATATAGAGGACCCAGCAAGAATAATTCTTGAAATTCTAATAGGTTAGGTGAACTCATACTTAATTAGGTTCTTGGTGAATATGCAGTGTATTATTAATGACCACTTATTTACTCAGAAACCATGTTTGTTTTTGGCAAATTAATTTTATGCTGTGATGTGGAATAATACTTAGCTTTCTGTAACTGTTGCAAAGGCACTAGCAATATTGTATCACATGTTATGCTTAATGGCTACTGCTGAGGCTACACAGAAATATGCACAATGGCCAAATCATAGCCTTCTTTTTTTTGCCTTTACTATTTCTTAACTTTCTTAACACTAGAAAATACCAATGAAAACTTAAAAATCATTACATATGGCTAGATCTCAAAGTTATTTTTTGCCATCCTTGTAAGGAATACTGCACGTCTTATATGTCTTGATAACCATGTACAGAAAGTGACATCTACTGGAGAAAGTAGAGCTGAATATGTGCTTTCCAAACTGTTTTCCTGCTAAATTTCCAGACAAGTTGCACCATCCTCAAGATTATCCCAAACTCCTAATACAAAGAAAGATTTTACATAGCTCTGTGTGATGTATAGCCTGGCCTATTTTGGTTATAGTTTTCCAAAGATGCCTTTTTGGGGAAATGTTCTTACGAGGGCCACACAAATTATCTCATAGCGACCGCTGTTAAAGACTTTTGGAAAACACAATGGTTAGCATGTTCCCCGTGGGGTGAAATTGAGGTTCTAAATAACCACAGACCACTGAGAGATGGATTTGAATAGAACTGCATTGCAACAAATAGTCTGAAAACATTTTTGGAAAATGTGTAACTTCTTTTAAATGGTCTGGAAATAGGAATTGTAAAAACAAGTGTGAGACTAGAATATGTCATTTTCTCATGTAAAAGGCTTCCCCATGCCACTTTGAAGCCTAGCCATTTTCATTTGTTCATGTTGAAAAGGTATGTGTCTAACCCCATGATCTAATCAACCCTTGTTCTGACAAGGTTAGGGGATACTACCTAGCTGTTTCTCACTCCTGGTCAAATCTGAGAAATGGCCTAGGGCCCTGAAAGACAAATGACATCAGCTTCTTTCTTGTGATGAGAATTCCCAATCTTTAATCACTCTGTTTTAAGGAAAGAAAGCTTTTATCCTAACAAAAGTTATTGTGATAGCTCTTGTCAAGACTGTGAGTTCAAGGCTATTACGAGACTGGGGCAGTGCCTAGAAATTTGTCCCTGTGGTTCTGGCCTATTACCTGTATGATATTCCCAAGGCTGCTTCTAAGTTTAGATTCTGCTGTACTATAATTCTCTGTAGTTTGTCAGATTTTCTACTTTTAATTGTGATTATCATGAACATTTTTTTTTTTATTTCTTTTTGTAATGATGCTCTTGCACTCCCTCTGCTGGTCTTGCTAATTAGCAAAGACTTGACCCAGGGGATGACTGGGAGAATGGGTGCTGTTTTGTGTTGGAACCCGGTAAGAAAGTCATGTGGATTAGCCTTCCTATGAAACAGAGGCCAAAGGAGAATTTGCTTGTAGATGGTGGAAACAAAAAGCATGATTATTTTATACTTTTAGGAAAGAATTTAATGAAGTGGACAAATTCACAAATCTTAAACACGTGTCTATCTTTTTAAAACAATATAACCAATGATCCATACTCGATGAAAATGCATATTATTTAGTAAAAGGTGTATTTTACTGTAAGGTGTATCAGTTTTGTATCTCTGTGTTTACATACTGGGAAATTAAATGAAAACTTGCCTGGCTTTGTTGGTAGGACTGCAAACCCCAATTAGATACAGAGCTCTACAATGGATCGGCTGGTCACATCCCCGAGTTCCATTATGGAGTCACACAGAGAATGACAGCACTTGGCAAATCCTGGGCCTAATCATAGCATAGTGAAGTGACTTTGGGAAGGTACATTACCAGGCAATTAGGACCCATTTAATAAATTACCCCTTACGGAACACTTTGAACCCTAGTGGTCTGAAGAGGTTAATGCACCTCTCACAACTGAGTGCTACTCACTTTCCAGGGCTAACTTCAAGGCCATAGTTAATCCAAACCTTCTCATCAACGGCCTCTTACTCTTGAACCACTTCTGTAGAGTCTGCCATCATCAGTAAGCCCACACACTTGCATCTCCCCTGGTGCATTTCACACGCTTCATTTCCTTACAGCTGAATCCACTGGGCAGAGTGTTCAAGAGGCCACGGGACTTTGTGTGGCCCATGAACTGCCTCTGACTTTCATGCCTTCTATTTGGAGTCTTTCTGTTTTTCTTATTTATAGAGAGTTTTAACTTCTGGGTTTAGTTTAAATGTTACATCTGATGTAATACACATCTTTCAAAATTGTTGAGTAGCGACCGTATTTTAAATGAATCCAATAAACAAGTATAGGTTTTAGAATATTATTAAATTTGGAAAAAAACCCACCATAGATGTGTATTTGTAACCTGGAATCTTAACCATGGTTAGACAGTAAAAAAACATTTAAAATATAACTGTAAGGGAGAAAAAGTGTTGTTTGATTCTAGAATATAATTAGACTTTTATTTTAAGTTTTTAAAATAAATTCAACTTGAGTTTTTGGAATGAAAATGCTGATGAAACACCAAGCACTTTTATTTTTTAAAAAGATACTCAAGAAATGGAATTGAAATAGAATGAAATATAAAAATGTTCTCACCAACAGTGCACTTGAGTTCCCTTTCCCCCAAATCCTTGCCAACACTTGTTGTTTGTTGATTTATTGATGACAGCCATTTTGACAGGTGTGGGGTGATATCTCATTGTGTTTTTAATATTCATTTATCTGATGATTAGTGATATTAAGTACCCTTTCATATTTCTGTTGGCCCTTTTTGCAGAAGTGTCTATTCACTTCTTTTGCCCATTTCTTGACTTTTTTTGGTCTTGAGTTTTGTAACTCTCTTATATATTTTGGATAGTAAGCTCTGATTCAATGTATGAGTGAATATGTCCTCCCATGTAGTTGGTTATCTTTTCATTTTGTTGATGATTTGCTTTGCTATGCAAAAATCTTTTAGTTTGATCTTGTTCCATTTGCTTATTTTTTCTTTTGTTTTTCTTGCCCAAGTTGATATATCAGAAAAAAATATTAAGATTTGGAAGCAGCCCAAGTGCCCATCAGTAGGTGAGTGGATAAAAGAGTTGCGATACATTTACACAATGGAATATTACTCAGCCATAAAAAGGAGGAAATCTTACCTTTGGCAACAGCATGGATGGACCTGGAAAATGTTATGCTAAGTAAAATGAGCCAGTCACAGAAAGACAAATACCACATGATTCCACTCATATGTGAAATCTAATCAACAAAATAAACTAATGAACTGGAGACAGACTCATGGACACAGAGAATAGACAGCCGTCAGAGACAGCTGTCAGAGGGGAGGGGCTTCGAGCCTGGGTGAGAAGGGTGAAAAGATTAAGCAAAGAAAATAAAAAGAGAGACTCAGACACAGACAAGAGCATTGTGACTGCCAGATGGAAGGGTGACTGACGGAAGGTAGAACAGGGTAAAGGAGGCACAAATGGTGATTAGGAGACTTGGGCTGGTGAACATACAATACAATATATGTATGATGTGTTGTAGCATTGTATACCTGAAACCTGTATAATTTTAGTAACCAATGACACCCCAATATATTCAATTAAAAATATATAAAAACTGCCTTCCAAACATATCCCACAAAATACTGTGTTTGCAAGTACCACTGCTAAAAGCAACTTGGCTTACTTCTAAATTTGGAACATTTCATTTTATTTTCTAATTTTCAGCTTTCTTAACAATATCCTCACAAAAGGCATGAGCAAATTTTATCTTCTCCAGCCTTCCTGAATAGAGACCCCTCTTCCATTTTTGAATTCCTTTAGCATCTTCTGTGCGGACAAAAACTTACTATTTATTGTAATCATCTATGCCTTTCGGTTCTGTTTCCACATGCCTATACCCAAGCTCTATGATACATTTGTAAGCTTCTTGGAGTTAGAAGCCACACCTTATTCATCACCTGTAACTCAGAGCCATGGGCAGAATAAACATTCAATAAATGTGCCAGAAGTCACGATGATTTGGTCATACCTTACAGGCATGTTGGCCCCATGACCAGTGACATGTTGTAGTGGTGTTTCCTTACACTCCTATGAGAAGCAAAGACTGTGCTTGGAAATCCAGCTTCCCCCTGAATCTATAGTGTTCCTGGAGAGGGTGTACAGGGTCTGAAAGTCTTTTGCATTTGTACCGTATAATTTGATTCTTATCTGATTTCAAAAAATTAGCAGGCCAAATATGTGACAAATTCTTTAGCATGTCATAGTTTCAGAGGTTTGTGGAAAGACCTGAGTATGGTGCAGTGCACTAGATTAGGCGTGCCATTAGATGTGACTTCCCTGGTTGTGTCTTGAAAGCAACCTCTACTTCCACAATGGAGCTGGAAATCAAAAGTGAACTACTATTTTTTGATCACTGGTAAGTAGACATTAAAAAAACAACAATGGAGATTACATCTCTCTCCATTCATACCTAGAAGGACCTTAAATTGACTGTTCAATTCATAGGCAAGACATTACCATGGGCGATACTCCCTCTTGTTTTTGCCTCTTGCATTATTCACACTAATGCCAGAGCAGATTTATTAATACCGGTCTTCAAATGACATTATTCCACATACACTGAGAATTTATATCCTGAGTGATAAAAATAGCACAAGTGGAAGGAAATCACATTGTGTGTTGCATTTTTCCTTCTAGGATTTCTAAATGTATCCAAACTGTTCATAAACAAACATTTACTGAATAACCAATGTGTTTGAACACTGCATCCCGCAGATAAAGAATTCTGAGAAGAGTTCTCTTCTTCAAAGAGCCTAGAGACTACCTGAGAGAGGAAGTGCCAGCAAACATAACCACACTCTGTAGTTATATATTAAATAGTATGGTACAAACTGCATGCTACAGACGTGCTATCCACTGTGGGAACCACTGGATATATGTAGCCACTGGGCACTTGAAATGTGGTTATGGTGACTTAATGAAATGCTATAGTGCAAAATACACACTAAATTTCCAACACATAGCAAGACAAAGGGAACATAGATATGCCATTAGCAATTTAAAAATACTGATTACATGTTGAAGTAATATTTTGGATATTGGGTTAAATAAAAATATTATTGAAATTAATATGACTTGGATTTAATTCTTTTTAGTTTTTTTACCTGGTTATGGACATTTTTAAATGATAGATGTGACCTGCCTTATAGTTTTATTGGATAGTACTGCTATACACTTTCAGAGAATGGACTTAGCAACAAATGCTGAAAAGTCTGAAAAACTAGAAAGAATGGGTGAGGTCTTAGTTTGGTATGGAAGGGTACATGCACAGGCTTTGAATTAGAAAGTAAGAGAAGGGTCAGTGTGTTTCTGGATAGGAGAATAAAGGAAATGAACAGATATAGAGTGGTAGGTGTTGGAAACCAAAGGTGTACTTTAGGTAATAGTGTGGAGGGTTCGGTTATTTTATGAAGAGTAAGAAATTCTGAGTATTTCATCTACCAATAAACATAGTTACCAATTATTAAGTGTTTGGAACATAAAATCTGCATACCTTTAAACATCACAATAGTCACATAGGAAAATTTTATGATATCTATTTCCCAGATGAGGACACTGAGACTTGGATTGGCTCAGAATTTAGTGAATGTCATAAAACTAGGAAGGAACTGAAACCTTAGTGTGTCTGACCCCAAATCTGTGCTAAAGACAGATTCCCCATGAAGTTAATAAAACTTTATACCTCTGGCCCCACATGTGTATAGATCCCTTCTGTGGGAGCTGCTCAAGTCATATATTCCCATGGTCATACGTTGTTGGAAAATTTACCAAATTAAACCACTTTAACCTTAATCAGGTATGAGGGCCCTCTGTTTCCGTTCCAGCTTCCCCCCAGTCACGCCTTCCTTCAGGTCAGGCAGTGTCAGCCTGGCCTGTCATGGGATCTGGCTACAGGGAAAGTTCAGTGGACTATACCCTTGGCTTGGGCTTAGTGGGTTATTTGTGTGTTTCACGGTTGTCTTTACATGAAGTAAAGTTCTTTTTCCCAGCCCTCCCAGGGTAGGAATGGCTACCCTGGGTACTTTACTGCCCTCTCCACCAGATCACCCTGGGTCTTGATCGGAGGTGCAGAGCCAAGGGTCAACCTGCAATTTTAACTTGTCCTGTGGCACCGGAGGCAGATAGGTGTGAAAGAAAAAAGAAAAGACTTTACATATGGAGAGCCAGAATTAGTTTGTGGGATATCCTTCCAATCCCCAGAAATGGAAAATTGTAAATAAAGAATTTAATTCTCATCAAAATCTAGTCAAAATGGAGTATACTTAATTAAACAGCTTATACAATTATATAATAAGGCACATTAATTTTTTTGATGTGATTCATGTGAGACAGACACTTAAGGATCCCTGTGTTTTCTTTCAGACACAAACCTGTAACAGGACTTTGAACAATGAGTATGGCCATGTGGAGGTACTTGTTTACGCACCCTAGTGTATGGGGTTTTGTTTTAGTCTATCCGACATGCCTGGATAGAGCCTGGTGGTTCCAGATGATGCAACGTGTCAAACTTGTCATTAATGGACCAAAATGGACTGAAGCTTTTCTAAATTATTAATAATAAAATAGTCTTTGATATTATACTATACAAAAGAATACATTTTCTTTTTTTGTCTATCATAGCTTTATTGTCATATTAAAAAGTTTGCAGCCCTGGCTGGTGTGGCTCAGTAGATTGAGTGCTGGCTTGTGAACCAAAGAGTAGCAGGTTCAATTCCCAGTCGGGGCACATGCCTGGGTTGCAGGCCAGGCCCCAAGTGGTGGGGGGTGGCGTGCATGAGAGGCAACCACACATTGATGTTTTTCTCCCTCTATTTCTCCCTCCCTTCCACTCTCTAAAAACAAATAAATAAAATCTTAAAAAAAACTTTGCAGCCAAAAAAGCAGTGGTTTAGAAGAGGTGTTAGACAGTTAATAAATGGAAACATTATATTATTTTTCTGGGTTTTGTGGTGTTGGTGATACTTGCCAGCCTTTCCTCATTGTAATTTGTCATGATTTCTTTCCTATCCTACAGAAATATTCAATTTTGTACTTATGTTAGCATTGGCAATATTTCCTTACATACAGGTTCCCAAGTTGTGTATGCATTGGGTATTATAAGATGTGGACTAACCCTTGGATTGTACTCTATAAGTTCATATGCATTATTGTGGTTTCTGGGGAAGCATATATACAATATTTAAATGTCACAAAATCCCAAAAATATGTGGAATAGACATAATCCCTGTATATAATGGTATTGATTCTTACAACTTCCCTTTGCAAAACAGTGGATCAGACAGAGAGTTTTGATTTCACCTAGAGAAAGTAGAGCCCAGACAGATAGGACATTATGCATCCCAAATTCCACCACTGAGGCTGATGATCACGTTCACTGCCATCACAAGAGACTAGACTGCCCCCTAGAGTGTGGTGATACAGAAACAGGGTGGTGGCTAACGAGAGAGGGAAAAGAGAGAGAGACAGAGAGAGAATGAGAAAGAGAAATACTGAGTGAGGGAGGGAGGGAAGAAGTGAAGGATGTAAATGAACATTTATTGAGAGCCTGACTCTATCTTAGTTAACAAATATTCAAATGTCTATAATATATAAAGAAATATCTATGATGCATTATATTTTTTTAAAAAAGATTTTACTTATTTTTAGGGAGAGGGGAAGGGAGGAAGAGAGGGAGAGAAACATCAATGTGTAAGAGTTACCTTTCCTATGCACCCAACTGGGGACCCACCCACAACCCAGACATGTGCCCTGACAGGAAATAAAACTGGCAGCCTTTCTGTTAACAGACCAGCACTCAATCCACTGAGCCACACCAGCCAGGGCTGATGCATTACAGTCTTACTGTTGATTTTATGACTTTGTCAGACATGTCTGGGATGCTCATAATCCGACAGGGAATGAGGGTAAAGAAATAGGGCTGTGAAGTCATACTGGAAAAGTTCAGATAGATGGACCATGAAAAAAATAATCACCCACCACATTGAATGACACTGCAAAGATAGTTTCCTTGAGACTACAAGTACTTTGTACTCTGGGGAAACAGCACCTACCAAGTCCAAGACCTGTACTCAATCATGTGTAAGATACACGATTCAGATTTGCAAAATGTACCATATTTTACTGTGTATAATGGGCACCCATATTTTTGTATACATTATACACAGGATTATTATACCCATCATATGTAATCATTATATGTAGAATGCATATCTTTATTTTCCTTCAAAAATTTGGGCAAAAAAGTGCACATTATACACAGCAAATTATGGCAATTTTTTTTACCCATTTAAGAAAGCAACCTAAATTAGATTTAGAAATATGTATCTTGGTAATCATAGTGGTGTGAAGTGATAGTTCTGACTCATGTTTCTTAAATTTGTTTCATATATATGTTCTTGAAGTTAATATCATACACTTGGGAGCTACATAATGATTTTTAAAACTGTCAACCAGATTTCTTAGGATTCAGAAATACATGCCTTCCAATGGATAATGGATAGTGTCCATTATCATATGTATATGCTGGATCAGTATTATTTTTTTGTGACTTTTAGATCCAGAGACTGATTGGGCTCTACAGGTCTATCTACCTGCTCAGTGACCTCTTGAGTGTGAAGGAGAGCACCGCACGTTGAGGAGATATACTTAACCCTACAAGTGTATCTCTTATGTATTTTTATTTTGCATCAATACACAGTAGAGATGAATCATATCACTCCTGCCCACACTCTATGCCACTACTTCCAAATGTGACTTTCTTCAGAACAAATCTTGAAATTGCATTTTTAATACTGTGGGAGAACTGTTTTCAAATATTGTCTGATGACCTCATTACAGCACTCTCTCCTTTTGGAATTAGCTTAACATATCATCAGAGATTCTGATGTCATACTGTTCTTTCAGGAAGCAGAGGGGACTTCCATAGCTTGGCTATTGCTAATAACACTGCTATGAACACATGGGTGCATATATTCTTTTGAATTGGTGTTTTGGGATTCTCAGGATATATTCTCAAAAGTAGAATTGCTGGGCCAAAAGGCAGTTCCATTTCTAACTTTTTGAGGAAACTCCATGCTGTTTTCCACAGTGACTGCATCAGTCTGCCTTCCCACCAACTGTGTACTAGGGCTCCCTTTTCTCCAAATCCTCACCAGTGCTTGTTATTGGTTGATTTATTGATGGTAGCCATTCTGGCAGGTGTGACGTGACATCTTAAAGTTGTGGTTTTAATTTGTATCTCTCTGATGGTTAGTGATGCTGAGAATTGTTTAAATCTGGAAACAGCCCAAGTGCTCATCAGTAGATGAGTTGATAAAAATGCTGTAGTGTGTTTCCACAATGGAATGCCATGCAGCAGTAAAAAAGAAGGAATTCTTATCTTTTGCAACAATGTGGATGAATCTTGAGACTATTATGCTAAGTGAAATAGTCAGTGAGGGACAAGTACCATATGATCTCACTTATATGTGGAATCTAATGGACAAAATAAACCAATGAGCAAAATAGAAACAAATGCATGGATACATGGAACAGACTGACAGCTGTGAGAGGGGTTGGGGGAGGGGGAACTGTAAGAAAGGAGGCAAAGGGATTAGCCAATAGAACCCATGCACTCGTTCTACCATGGGTGTGGACAGCGGAGTGGTAATGGCCTGAGGCAGTGGGGAATGCTGGGTGGAGGTGAGCAAAGGGGGAAAATGTAGGGACAACTGTAATAGCATAAACAATAAAATATAATTTTTAAAAAGTAGAGGAAACAATGTAAATGATACATAAGTAAATATATTCATAGGTAAACCTCACAACGCAAATCATTTTGAATGATCAATGTTACAAGCAGGTGAGGAAAGTTTAAAGATGAGGAGTTGGCAATCTATGGATGCTTGGATCCATTCATTTTTGCTTTTTTAAAGACCTCTGTTCACTCGCACCTGAGGAATCTGTTGTATGTGGAGTAAAGATACAATGCAGGCAAGATATGATGTGCTTCAACTTGAGGACGCATCCTCAAAGCATCCTTTCAAATGGTGCCTGGGACAGGATGGCACCTTATGATCATTACCTAAGGCATGCTAAGTATCCTCAAAAATAAGCAAGCAGCCATGCAAAAATATTGACCTTGAAATAATTATTACATATTTCCACAGCAGAGTATACTTCTGACATTGCAAAGGAATCTAGAGAAGAAAGTAATTTTTAAAAACCTGTCATAAGCATTTTTCTGTAAGTGTTTCTTTTTCTAACTTAGAGGCATTTTGGACAAAATTATAATGGGTTTAAAAAATTTTGAACTCATTGAATACAAAAGTTTAATCCAGACATTCAAATGGGTTCATATCCAGGAGCATTATCCAGGCATAATTATCAATGACACTGGAGGTACTGTGAATTTGGGCTGAACTGGATCAATGAAAATTGTCCAAGAGTCCAGTTTCAGTGCAAGGAGCCAAAGTCATCCAAAATAATGCCACTATTATACCACATCCAATTTCTTAAAGTTAAAGGCATTTGTTGCAGAGAGAAATTCTGAGATATTAGCTGGCAGTGAATTTTGTTCACTGACATCAGAAATAGGGTTTACATTGGAGAGCACTATGGACAGTTATTAAACTAATGCTCAGTATCTCATTTTTCATAAAAATTTCAAATGATTTGTTTCAATCCCAATGTTCTTGGAGCTTTGGACACTGGGTAAAAATAAGTATTTCTTGTTCATTTACATAAGTGCATTTCGCAGAAATGTTAGTATTTTGAACTTTCCCGTATCTAAATTCTGTACCAAGAATGAAACATTTGAACTTTGAGCAACTGCAGCTGGGCATTGTCATACCTTGTTCCACGACAGCTCATTCCATGGATTCTTCACTGATTAAAGCCCTCTGCCCTGGGGTGCCTGATCCCGCTTCTGCGTGCTGCAGGAGTGCTCACTGTAACCCTGGCTTCCCCCTGTTCTGGGGGTTTTACACCTAGTCATACAATTGGAGTATTTAATAGATTTTTATTTCATGCTTAGAAAGGAGAGAAAGTCTAAAAAAAGATGATCCTATTGGTATACATGATTATATATGCTACATAGTAAAATCACCTAAAATTTGGCAAGTGAATCGTCCTTAACAATATGCTAACTGGATTTCTAAGCTGACTACCAGTTATAGCTCCTGTTCGTGTTAGCTAACTTTCACATTCGTGTCTCTGCCTTCAGCCGAAGCCGAGGCCACGCTGCCATCATAACCAGTAAATGGCTCTTGGTACAAGGAGGAATGAAATGAGGTTGTCGGCACAAAACTTCAGCAGCATGCTGCTAAAGTTTTGTTTTTATTTCTTGTCAAAATTTCCAAATAATCAGGTCAGATTTTCCTAATTTTTATTTGACTGCCTAACTATTATTGAGCATCTTTTGTGCACTGTGTGTATTAGAATATTAAACAGCAACAGCAACAGTGAAGCAATACCAACTGCTCCCACGTTTACCATCTTGCACCTGCCATTTGCAATGAGTGCTACCAGAGCTGAAACCAGTCTCCTCCCAGTTTACAACTCTCTCTTTCTGTTTTGAAGTGGATAGCTTTATTTTTTTTTAAATTTTTTATTTTAGTTTATTCACTACAGTTTCTATCCTTTATTCCCATTCCAGCCCACCCACCCATTCCTCTCCTCCTCCCTCCCCTTTCCAACCCCCCCTAGTTT
>CM052538.1:133251739-133281951 GCA_028533065.1 Trachops cirrhosus
TTTAATTTGCATCTCTCTGATAGCTAGCGATACTGAGCATCTTTTCACGTGTCTCTGGACCCTCTGTATGTCCTCCTTGGTGAAGTGTCTATTCAAGTCCTTTGCCCATTTTTTGATTGGGCTGCTTGTCTTCTTAGAGTGGAGACGTGTAAGTTCTTTATATATTTGAAGTGGATGGTTTTAAATGCTATGGTTTGTTTGGACTTAAAAGAGCTGGTCTTATCAACTTTGGGGATCATTTGTTTCTGAACTGCAAGCATCAAATAAAGTTAGAACTGTTGATCAGATAATTGGAAGTCATGGAGGGGGACATCCAGACAATAATTCATTTGACTAAACTGGTGAGCATAAAAAAATACTTTGAAACTAAAAGTTATAGCTCTTTTAAAAATGGTAGACTCGGTTTTAACTTAAAATATTTCTCTAATGATTTGCTCATTGTTAATGTTCAGAAAATATTAACCATTACACTCAATCCTTTTCCTACTTTACTGTTCTCTTAAAATAATTTTTCTTGTTATTACTCAGATAGGAATTACTTTCCCATGAGCAAGTTATTATAGATTTATCTAAATTAAATCTCATTCCATTTAATTTTTTCCACCTAAGATCTTCCGTTGTGCTTGCAGTTCTATTTTGGTGTGCTCATAGCGATTTAGTTCTCCATCAGGGCACTAGTCTGAACATTTCATTTAGTGCTGATCACAACCCCACCCCTGCAGAACCCCACTGTCCTCATTTAATGATGCATTCCTAGTAGTTGTTCCTGTTTACAGCCCATCAGTCAATCTGAGAATAATCCTAATGTGGCAGAAGCTTATCAGTGTCTCTCTTCACCTTTATTTATTTCCAACAGAGATCCTGGAAATCTGAAGGAACTGCTTAGAATAACCTTTATTAAATAGTTTTCATGGTATGTTTTAGAAAGAAGGTAACATATCTGTGCCATTTCTACTTGCTTAATATAAAATGATGCTGCTTGGAATTAAGTCCTCAAGATAAGGAACCATGTAGTGCAAAGCAGAAGGAAGGCTAGGGGCACTCTAATTTGGAGAACCTGGTGCCAAGTTTACTACTTTAGGTGTGTCACTTCAACTTTTTCTTGCCTTGATTACCTCTAGATCACCTTCCCGCCCATGCAACTTTATAAAAACAGGGGATAAAGGACACATGGACAATAACAAGGGCAGGGGTGGAAATGGGAGGGAGGTGGGGAGGGCTGGGGGTGGTGGGCTGGGATGGGAGTGAAAGGCAGAAAACTACTTGAACAACAATTAAAATAAAATAAAATAAAAAACAGGGGATAAAATAGTAACCCAAATCTATGATACAGTGAGAACACAAAATAAGAGATATAGATGAGTGTGGAAAATCAATGCCACTTACATGCAACCCTTTTACAAGAAGATGACCGCTGATCCACGCTGTGAAGGACATGCTTTGTAGAGGGCAATGATACCTTTCTACAGGGGGAGGGGAGCAACAGTGGGTTTGCGGTTGTTCCTGTGGAATATGATACAATAATTAATATATAATAATATAAGAACAAATGCTGTGTTCCCTGTACTCACAACCATTAACCTACTTTTGCCCCACCCTGTATCATTATGTGCCTGCTGAATCTGTAAAATAAAAATATCTGAAAGAAATATTTTAATATAAAATGTATTGTTATCCATGTTATATATAAAACTTCAGAGCACAGAGTTCCAAGAAGTCTTAGAGGAAGTTATTGGAGCAATGGTAGGCTCTTCCAGAAAGAAGTCTCCAGTGTCCAGTCACACTCTGGAGGAACTTGGTCCCTCAGGTACACTGTGGTCTTTTTGTGCCTTAAATCTTCCCTCCCCAATTCCGTCTTAATTGCCATGATATTCTAAAGCCAAAAACTTGCTCTATCTTGACAAAGTGTTGCCTTGACTCTCTTATTTAAAATCTTGCATATGTGATTTGGAAACCCTGTTCTCATTCTTTTCTGCAATCTTTTATCTGGTTCTAGTTTTCACCATTCTTATGAAATAGCTCTTATACACATCCTCTATAGCCTTTGCAGGTGGAGTGTGAAGAGGTAAATGTGATGGAGTTGGGCTTTTGAAAATCCACTCGGAACAGTATGGTTTCGGAACTGGGCTGACAGTACTGAGGGTTGCTGCCTCGCTGCCCCTAGCTGGAGCAGGGCTGGTCTTTTTGGAAGATTGTTGTGGTGCTACAATAGAACTCAGATGTTGTAAAACCCCCAGATCCTGGAATTCCTCAAAGCGAATGCAGTTTATGGATCCATACATTTATATACACAACACTGTTAAGACCCTGAATTGAGATATAAATTTCCTGATCTGATAGTCAAATGTTCCACCGACTTCTGATATCGATTGGAATAGCAATAAATGAACTGGTTCTTTTATTAAATGATCTTAGATCTAAGTTCTGACATCTAGTCCAGTAGTGGGAGGTTCATGACTTCAAAAGAAAGACTGAGGAAATTGCAGTGACCCCTAAGCAGTGAATTTATACTGCTACTGTCTTTCTATTCTTAGTGTAATAGAGTTCATTGCCTATTCTTCACTTGGAGTGAATGAGGAAGAAGACCGAGATCACTCAGTAACCTGAAAACTATTTACTATACAACCTTTGCAACAAAAAAGCAGTTTTTCTTGAGATTTGTGAGAAAATGAGAAAGGGGTTGAGAAAATGCAAACTTTTATTAAAATAAAAAAATGAAATACATTTCCAAGTGTAATGGATACTTGTACACAACATGAATCTCAGAAAATGGTAACAAGGATGCAAAAGGAAACAGGATATCTTCCATGTTACGGAAGATGGCCAGGAAAGACAGAGAAATAGAAAGTAGCTTGATGGAAATCTTTAGCTTTTTGAAGTCTCCAGAGAAATCTGCCAACTAATAGGAGAATAGAAGGTCACACCATGAAATTAATAACCAGTAAATTTACAACAAATAAAGCAAAAATGGGTTTGCGCAGCATTTAAGCAGCCCCTGGCACCGACAACCACGGGAGGTCGGGGAGTTCACCGCTGCGGAACCAGAATTAGAGAACTGCCTGGGAGCGTTTTCATTCTTTCGTCGTCGTTGGCAGTGAGTTGGATGGTGACTCGGGTGACTTCATCCTTCACTTTAGAATTTAATTATGGTCGCACTTTGTGGAAAGCTGACAAACAGCAAGAGCGGAAGTAGATAAGGGCCCCTCCCTGTGAGCCTGCAAACATCCAGCGCAAGAAAAACTTTAGATGGTACCAACAGCTGCGGAGCTTCAACATCTTGCACATGATGAAACTTGACAAGTTTTTACTCAGACTACCCATCTTCGGGCAGGACAAGATCGGTTAATTATTGGAAAATTAGTGTTCCCTTAAAATTACAAAAATCTATTTAAAGAAGGGGGTTTTTAATTATCTCACTACCCCTCTAAATCCAGCACTTACTAACCCATTATTTTCTCCTGGCTGGTTAATCCCATCTGAGACCCCATGGAAAGTATCTTTTGGCAAATACCAGGTTGGATGATCACACTCTTGGTCCAGGGTACCTTGTCGTATTTCACAGCACAGGAGCAGTAGCATCTCTGGGGACAAATGTGTTCCATCTAAGATCATCAGTGTACCAAGTATTGCAGCCACTGGGCCCCGGTCCCAATTCAATTTTAGAAAATGAGGCTTAAACGCAACTTTTAATTTTATTGCTAGCTATCATCAATGCCTAACCATTGATTATCACCATTCTTTTTATGCATAAGAGGATCTGTTGGTCTTCTTCCTTGCCTCCCTGCTCCCAGCATATCACTGTCAGGTTGAGTTAATGTTCAACCAGGACTTATTTGGTGTGATGAGGAAGTAAAAAGATAGGGGCATTTAATCATCCATTAATCTCCTCCTTGCCATAATTAGCAAAGGTGTAAATATTAACACCTCTGATCGAGATGTGAGTTGAAGCTATCATTCATACACTCGTTGCCACAGAGGCCACATTCTTCAAAAACAATGACACCTGATCATTTTATCCAGTGTCTTAATCTCTTCATATTTTGGCTGCCAAGCATTCTGCTTTTCTGCTACTGTAATATAAACAATTGAGCTCCATTAGTTTGTGTTATTTTTTATTTCCATTAGAATCATTAGAGTGATACTGAGACATATACTTTTTGGTTATTCTTTATTTTTTTTCTTTTTAAATGTAGCTGGCCTTTTTTTCTTACTTAAATATTTTCTTTTTATTTCAGTACTTTCATTGCAATCATGGTTATAATTGACAGCTTTCTAATACTGGGGGGCACAGTTGAGGTCTCTTTCTCTTTTCAAACGCTCTTCTCGATCCACAGCAAGGGCTGTTTTTCTTTGTTTCTTTGCTGTCTGAGAAGAGGAAGAAGATCAGAGAGAGTTCTTGGTGGTGGTAGAATATCACATTCCATTGTAGCTAGTAGTTTACATGGACTGTGCAGCTAAATAATCTGTGAAAACAATTGAAAATGACTTTTCTTCTTCCTGTGCAAATGCAATGTTTTCATAAATGTGGAGGAAAACCTTCTGGTTTTGAAAACCTGAAATATTTGTATCCACTTTTTTAATTGTTGATGTGCTGATGTCGAACTACCATGCTGGATATTTTTAGTACCTATCCTCATGACTGATGGTGTTATGTAGAAATCAGAAGTAAGGGGATCACTCCTGGCAGAACTGGAGTGAATTAGAAATTCCGTTTCAAGATATTTTAAAATATTCGCTTTTTAACCTCTTTAAATCTACCTCTTGCTGTATTTTGCAAGGGTGGGGATTTAATGCATGATGCCTACACATGTGTACATAATATTCTCTACC
This sequence comes from Trachops cirrhosus, assembly GCA_028533065.1. Classification (NCBI taxonomy): domain Eukaryota; kingdom Metazoa; phylum Chordata; class Mammalia; order Chiroptera; family Phyllostomidae; genus Trachops; species Trachops cirrhosus. The sequence continues at coordinate 133,256,570 of CM052538.1, forward strand.
TTTTGTCTTTAATATTCCTTGGTTTTTAATTATTAAAGATAAGTATTTGAATTATAAATATTCTAGTTATACAGGAATAGGCAAAGCAGGCATATGCCCTCAGGCAAAATTCTTCCATTATCCATAATCCTTCTGCCTCCTGCCTCCATTTCTCTGCTTTCTATCTTTATGTCGCCTCAAAAAACACACAGAGGCATTCTTTTAAACCAACCTTCTCCGCCCCACTTAAACCATAGAAATCCCTTCTCAATATGTATAGAGGTCTCTTCCTTGAAGTGGGATGTCATACTTGTCCTAAATATAATAAAGTGCTATCTTCAAGGCATTTCTGCATCCAAAACACTCCCCAGAAACCTGCCGAGCCCTCCCATCTAACCAGTCTGAATGTCACAAATCATAGCCCAGAAACTGCTTTATAGTGAATCATTAACATTGTCAGGAATGACTTGGCAGAGAAAAAAAAGCTTTCCATTAGAGAACTGAGAGAGAATATACAAATGACAGCATTGTCATTCCCCTGCTATTGTTTTATAAAGCTTGGAATTGATTAGTAAGAGTTTATTACAGAGAAATATGACTGTGTATTTCATAGACAGCATGCATTGTGCCAGTATTTTTGTCTCTTTTCCTGTTACATTTTAGAGTATCATGATTTATTTTAAATGTTTTGGTTTTAAATTCTTGCATTGCTGAGTGAAGGTTTTTTTTTTTTTAATAGGGGGAATAAAGGTATTAAAAAACAGATGTAGATGTATGCAAAATAGTTGGCTTGATTATTTGTAAGTGAAAAACCATTTTGGGGGCCACTTGTCTATGGCCTCTTGATTGTTTTGCCCAGCAGAAATGATTTAAAAGGACAGTATGCTGCACCAAGGAAGGGCAAGAATGAGTTCAGATGTGCGACCTTGGTTTTTGATGGTGGGTCTTGCATCACTTTCTGAAGTTGGAGGTGAGTAGGGTTTGGAATCAATTTTGCTTTGTGTTTTTCTAAGCTTACATTCTCTACCATCAGAACAGATACCTAAAATTTGATTGCCTAATATTCCTTTGCCTCCTTTACCTCATGTTGATGTCTGTAGTTGACATGGTGGTGGACTGCCAGATTCCTGCTGGGATGAAGGCACTCGTCTCCAGGCAAGGAACATGTGAGTGCCATCCTAGGAATTGCGCTAGGCCACAGGGAGCTTTCTTTCCCGCAGTTACAGCCCTTTTCCAGGTCCAGCCTCAATCCAATGAATAAACCATGCCTCAGCTGGAGATATTTCTGATGGACCATGCCAGCTTCAGAGCTCTCCAAGACATCAGCTGAGGTCTCTGCTGTTACTACATTGCAATTCGACATTTCCCTCTAACAAGTCCGGATTCTTTCACTTCCTTGCATGTATCATATCTGAGAGCATCCCTCAATAAACCACTTAAACACAAATCTCAAGCTTTGAGTCTGTTTTACAGGACACTCAAGCTATGGTAGTTAATACTGAGGGTGGTCCTGGGAGGTAGGCTCTAAAATGGGATGTTGGAGTTAAATTATTTGCTGGCTGACTGGTAATTAGGCCTCCATCACTGGTGGTAAGCAGGGTATCCATAGCCTTGGGATGTGTCAGTGGTACATTTATTAAAGCCCACTGATCTTCAATTGTGATGAGATATCAGCTGAAGAGAATGCCTTGCAAGGTGTAATATCTCAGGTGCTTGAGAGTGTAGGGGTAAATAGTAATTAAAATACTATAGAATTAGCTATTGTTGCAAGCTATCTGTGCACTGGGGAAGACTTGAAAGGCTGAGGGTGATTCATCACCAAATTAAGGTGAAGTATACAAGCCAGAGGCCTCGTAGGGGCATATAAAGACATTTCCATCTCCTGCAGCTGAGAAGTGGAAAAATTGAGGATCTGACTCAGGACTCAAAAATGAAAGTAGATTATCTCCTGTGAAGTTTACATTTTTAACTCCAAGTTGTCTCTGCCAAGGTTTGTTTTGGCCCCAGTTTGGGAAGGAATGGGTCAATACACTGCAAAACCTTGAATCCCAGCTTTTCCTGACCTTCTGAGCCTGCAGGAGTGACCCACCCCTCTCTGTTAAAAGCTAAAGTTTTCTCCTTACTTGAAGAAATGCAGAGACCTCTGACTTGTAGAATAACATGTGCTTCTTCCCTCAGAACCCATGCCCAACTCTCCTCCTGGTTATCAGAACAATAACAAGGATGAAGTCACAGCATATTTCAGTGGGGATGTGTTAGGCCCGAAGATCTATGAGATCTAGCCAATATGCTCCTGGGAGGCCCAGGAGAGTATGTATGGAAACTAGATCCTGAAGGTGCTGAATTAAGGGGGCAGAACATAAAGTTAGAAAGGAAAGAATGCATGATATAGGAACACTATTCTGTGATAAGGATGTAATACTGACAAAAACTCCAAAAGAACGTGCTAATATGCTACTATAATGGCACTTTGAAGTTTAAGAAAGTGATCATCCATACCAAGTGAGGTAGAAAGTGCCATGCATAGTGGTAGAAGAAAGGAATGAAAGACTCAGAGAAATGGGAATCCTACCGGGTATATAAGGCTACAATCCACCACACAAATGTGTTCAATGGGAAGGCTTAGTTGAAGCTCTGTTTACCCAATAAGGAATGAATTGGAGAGAGGGCATGAGTATCATTGAAGTGCTCAACATCTGTCCATTGTAAGCCAGCGCTCATGGTAAAAATTGCTGTTATAGAAATAGTTTCCTTGATAAGATACAGCATAATAGAGGCCTGGGGGTGGTATTTTATCAGCAGCAGCAGGGTATGAGCAATTATCATAATGAGTGACATATTTGGAGTAGCAGCCAGGGGGTCCTCACCTATAGAATTAGGGAATGGTTAAAAGAATCCAGATCACTAAGGGCAAGAAAGATGGGTAGTTGACAAGGGCATTGTTTAATCTATTAAAAAAATCAGAGATAAATGACCAAAATGCTGATAGCAACTTCTCCAATCAAGTGATGATCCCTTCCCTAGTTTCTAAACCTGAGCCAGTTCCCAGACCCTAAATTCCTGAGGGAGGAATTTGCAGCATCATCAAAAGTACCTGCAGCAATGATTCTCTGTCCATTCTCAAAGAGAATTCTGACTCACTTACTTGGGTAGCTGTTCACTGAGGAAGGGAAATACCCAGATATTTTGCTGGGTATTAAACTAGACCCAAAGCATTGTTTATGATCCCATAGCGTGAGGGAGTCTAAGGGCAGGAATGAAGTTCTGGCTCAGATATCAGCTCAAACTTGGTCCACTGGATCCACTAACCAACACAGTTGTCACTTTTCCAGTCCCAGCATTTGTACTTGGAATGGACATTTCTTAGGATTTTGTAGAGCCCCCACATTTGTTCCTTGGTCTATAGGATTAGACTCATCATACTATTGAAAGCCAGGTGGAAGCTTCTGGAACTGCCTTTCCTACTAGACGGTAAAGCAAATAAAGATATTATATAGCAGGGTGAATGGAAAAAAATTAGTGCCACCATTAAAGACCTGAGGGACAAGTGGTGGTGGTCCCCATCATACCTTTATTTGATTCAGCATCTGGCCTTTGTGAATACCAGACTGATCCTGGAGGATGACATTGGACTACTGCAGACTTGACCAAGTAGAAGCAATTGCAGTGCTATACCAAAATGCAGTCTCTTTGCTAGGTCAGATTACCTGGACTTAAGAATGTGGTATGCATCCTTTAATCTGGTAAGTGTGCTTTTTTATCTCTATCAGGAAGATGCACTAGGGCAGCTTGCACTCATGTGGACTGGAGAACAATGTACATTTGCAATGTCTCCCCAGGGCCATGTCCGCCCTCTAGTCCTATGTTAAAATACAGTCCAAAGGGATCTGATCTGTCAGAACATGGTGCAGAGAGTCACATTAGTTCGCTAACTCTATCAGTGACATTATGTTAATCAAAGCAGATAAATAAGAAGTGGCAAGTATGCTGGAAACCTTAAAAAGACACATGAGTTCCAGAAGGTGGTACATAAATACTCTGAAGATTTAGGGTCTACCATGTCAGAAAAGGTTTCAGGAGTCCAAATGTCTGGGGAATGTCAGGACCTTTCCTTCAAAACAGATGGAAAATTATTACATCTTGCACATCTCATAATTCTTGGTAGTTGCCTTTGGGTTCTGGAGGTAACATATTCCACACTTAGGAATCCTGCTCCAAACCATTAACCAAGTTACACAGATGTCCAGATACGAGACTCTGTAGCAGGTCCAGGGTGCAGCACAACCAGCCCTTTCTTGGGTCACATGGCCGGGAAGACTATCTGGTATTAGGATGATAAGTGGTAGGAAAAGATGCTGTGCAGAGTTTATGGCAAATCACAATAGGAGAATCACAACATTAAATTCATGAGTTCTGAAGAAAGGCTCTATGTTCTGCAGCAGAAAACTTCATACCATTTGAAAAATTGTTTCTGGCATTTTATTGGGCCTGATACCAACCCTCGGATACCCCGTAACCTAGTGGACACAAGTGTCCATCATGATTTGATCCCCCAAACAACCCATTATAAGACAGAAGTACTACATTTTTGGTTAGAAATGGGCAGGGCCAGAAGGCATACTCAGGTTCCTTGAGCAGCTGGACCATATTCCCCTGAATCCACCACTGTTAATTGGTGCCATTCTCTTGGCTCACATGGAAGGCTAATGGAGTTACTGTTGTGATTAGCTGATCAAGAAGAAAAAGGACATGTGTGGTTCATTGCTCAACGTACAAGTGCATGCTAAAAGTAGACTGTTGCTATGCTAACTCCCCAGTCAGAGGTTGCTCTGAAAGCCCACAGAAATAGGAAGTCCTCCCAAAGGGTGTGGTTTAGCTGGTATGCATGGTCATTGACTTCGTGTGAAACAAGAAGAGGCCCTAAGTTAGAATATATGGACTCATGAACAGCAGCAAAATGCTTGAATATTTGGTCAAGGTCCTGGAAGGAGAAAAGGTTAGAAATGTGGCTCAGGAACTTTCAGGGAAAAAGGCATTTATAAGTATGTATGGCCACAGAGTATGAAGACCTTCTTATCACATATTGGTACTCACTCAAGAACACCCACTATGGAAGATGTACTAAATGACCAAATAGACGGTATCGCAAGCAAGTGGGCAACAGCTAGCCTTTGTCACTGACCACCCAAGTGCTGGCACATTGGATACAGGAACAGAATACTAATGGTACCAGGGATGGGAACTATGCATGGACCCAACTTGATGTGACTCATCAAGGCTGATATAGCGTCTACTACTGCCAAGTGTTAAATCTGTAAGCAACAGAGACCAATGCTAAGCCTGCAATACAGCACCATTTCTTGAGGAGATAAAAGAGCCACTCATCAGCACATTGATCACAACGGATCCTTTCTACCTCAGAAGAGCAACAATTCATTTTGAATATGATAAATAATCCAAACTTGCATGTTTTTTCCCTGTTCACAGGGCCTATATCAGTTTTCTAAGCTGCATTACAATTTACCACAAATTTAGTGGCTTAAAATCACACATATTTATTAGCTCACAATTTCTGTAGATTAACAGTTTGGACATAGATTAATCAACTGGGTTTTCAGCTTCAATATCTCACCAGGCTGTGCTGTAAATGTCATCCGCAGCTCTGATCTTACCAGTGGTTTGACTAGGGAGAATCCACTTACAGTCAGTGCCACTATCTGAAGGCCTACAGAGTACTTAATGTTCTGACACAGGATTCCACATCACACTGCATCATGATCTTGTGTAGTGGACACATAGCCATGGGACTCACTTGTCCTCTTATATGCCATACCACCCAGAATTTGCTGGTCCATAAAGCTTTAAAATAGTTTTCTGAAAATAAGTCCAAGGCATCAGCTCAGACATGATACCTGAGAGGATGGGTCACTGTCCTCCACAATGCCGTATTACCATTTTACAATGCCATGCACCTGAAAGGTAGAATACATAGGTCTGAAAACCGAGGATAGAAGTAGGAGTGGACTTTTATTTTTAACATCAATACCAGTGACTCACTCGGGAATTTGTCCCCACATCTCTGCAAGTCTTAAGGTCCTGGTTTACACAGGGGAACACTTCCATCAGGGTACATAGTAAGAGTCCCATTAAGCTCTAAGCTATGATTGCTACCTGGTCACTTTAAACTCCCTGTGCCAAGAGAACAGCAAGGTAAAGAAAGGCATCACTATCTTGGTAGGGGTAATTGACCCTGATCACTAGAAGAAGGTAGGGCTGCTTGCTATTACATAATGAGGACAGGAAAAGTACATTTAGCACTGCTTTCAGTACTCTCCTGATCAATGTACTTGGTAAAAGGACACATGCATCAGACACATCTGAGAAGGGTAAAGCGATCAGGTAAAGTTGGGATCTGCCAAAGGAAATGAAAACACTGACTCAAAAAGATATCTGCACCCCTATGTTCATTGTAGCATTATTTAAAACAATAGCCAAGACATGGAAACAACCCAAGTGTCCATCAGTGAATGACTAGATAAAGAGACTGTGGTATTTCTCTATACAGAGTTGAATGTTTCAACCATAAAAAAGGAGGAATTTCTGCCATTTGCAATAACATGGATGGACCTTGAAAGCATTATGTTAAGTGAAATAAGATTGAGAAAGACAAATACTGTATGATTTCACTTATTTGTTGAATCCAAAAAACAAACAAAAAAAAAATAAACCAAAAGAAACTCATAGAAAATGGGATCAGATTTCTGGTTATGAGAGGAGGTGAGGGTGGTGGGAGGGGGAATTGGAGGAAGATGGTAAAAATGTACAAACTTCCAGTCTTAAGGTAAATAATATACACTAGGAATCTAATGTACAACAAGACAACTATAGTTACCACTATATATGAAAGTTAAGAGAGTAAATCCTAAGAATTCTCATCACAAGGAGAAAATGTTTTTCCATTTAAAAAACTGTTTATATGAAATGATGGATATTAACTAAATGTATTGTGGTAAACATTTCAAAATATATGTGGGTCAAAGTCTATGATACACACCTGAAACTCACAAAGTGATGTCAATTATATCCCAATAAAACTGGAAAAAAATGAAAATTACATCAGCATTCATATGCTAAAAATGTATTCACAAATAGCAATGATGAGAAGGAATAAATTTATACCAAGAATTGCAATAAATTCTCCTTGCACATTTTCCTGCAAAAAGAAGAGTAAAGGGAAAAAAAGGGGATCTTGTTTGGGTCACTCTCCCTCCACCCCCTCTGATAACCAATGGCCTGTAGGCATAATAATTGGGGGAGGGAAATCTAGAATGGGTAACAGAGAAGGGAGATGATGAGTATGAATGTGGCCCTGAGGCCAGCTGTAGCAGTGGGCTGGAGGAATCTCACTAAACTTCCTCTTGTCAGTTTCCTCAGGAGGTAAAAAAACAAAACTAGAAACCTGAAGGAGCTACTCCCAGGAGTGGCGAACTAATATTTGAAGCAGGAGATTCTGAGTGGTGAAAGAAGTCGGCGCATCCTGGGGTGTGATGGCCAGATTTCCCTTCAGGACCAAGACACCCCTTCCCCAGCTGCGGACAGTGCTGCCTCCTGATGACTCACCGATGAATTCAATCAGTGCTGTTTCTGCCACAGGTAATCAACTTGCCCCAGGCTATACCCTCTCTCTGAGGGCAACTTCCACCCAACGATGGATCAGTGTGGGGCTACAGAGGCCTGGCTCCTCCTGACTGGGTTTGGGACAGTGTGAAGGGTCATGCCAGATTCAGAGCACTAAGTAGATTACTGAGGCCTCTGCTGCAATCTGCTGCAAATCTCCCTCTGCTGCCTTTTCTCCCCGACAGGTGTTGTACTGGAGAGCAATTCCCAATATGCTACCTGTGTGCAGATCTGTGTCTCAGGTCTGCCTCTGAGGGACCTGGTCTGCAAAACATGGGACTATTTATTTATTTAAATATGTTTATTGATTTTAGAGAGAGAAGATGGGAAAAAGGAAGAAACATTGATATGAGAGAGAAACATCAATTGGTTGCCTCACATACATGCCCTGACTGGGGAATCAATCTGCAACTTAAAAATGAGCCCCTACTGGGAATCCAACTCCCAAACCTTTGATGCATGGGATGATGCTCCAACCAACAGAGTCACACCAGCCAGGGAAAAACATGGGACTCCTCAGAGTGAAAATGTGGGGTAGAATTCACAAACATAGATTGTTCACTAATACGAATTGCCCAGTCCTTCACTTCTCCCCATTGACTTGACTGGCTACCATTCTGGGAGGACACGTCCTAGGAGAACACTGTGGTAAGTTGCTGAAGACAGTTGAAGGACCAGTATTAAACTCCATACCATTAACTGTTTTGCTTTCATTTTGTGTGAGCGAGACAACATATTTTAATGCTAAGAAATGTTGCATTCTCTCTGCATATTAAGTGTAGTAAAGGAAGCTGGTTTGATCAATATGTTTTCTACAAACATGCATATCATTATATGCTGTGAATTAGATTTACCATGTCCATAAAAGGCAATTGTACCAATCTTGCATATCTAGCTGTCTATGAATATAAAAATATATTGAGCCATAAGTGGTTAAACACAATAAAAGAGTGCCATCCTGTGTGTAACAGTCAGCTAGGCAAAGGCAGAGAGAACTAACCTGACCTGACACCACCAAGCCCTGCTTCATCATCCTGCTCTTGGCAGAATTCCCACTGAAGTTCGTATGTGCTTTGCTAGAGCAAGGACCATAGGATGGAGGTCACGGATTTCCTTCAGTGGAAATGTGTATAAGTCAGAGTTTCTTCCTTGGGTTCTCTTCACATTTGAGTATAAAATTTGCATATAAAATTCTAGTTAGAGGTGGGCAGAGCCTGGAAGAAAACAAAGAGGACAAAAAGTATCACGAGGATTCCTTCTTTGCCTGTAACCAACTAGGCTGAGTGACTCCATTTCTGACATGATTCTCAAATGTGATACAGAGTATATAAAAGACTGTTCATCATTCTTACATCTTAGAGCAAGGCTAGCTTTTTATTTGAATAAAAAGCCATTTACAGGATATTTCATCTTTTTTAAAGGTTTTACTTCCAACTATAAAAATTATGTATGTCCATGGTGAAGACAATTAGGAAAATACAATGCAGTCACTAAATGCATTTTATGATCTTTGAATTATGTTGAGAGATGCTTGCGTTATAATATTAACTGAAAAATAGGGGACTGAAAATTGTATTTTTAAACATACAGTATATACTGTACTATAATTTACTTGACCATTTCCCTACTGTGAAATATATACGTGCATTCTAATCATTCATTGATTAAAATACTGTGAGGAACATTTTTGTGCATAGCATCCCCCATATTTGGGATTATGTTTGAAGGATGCAGTACACCACTGGGTCAGAGGTATGGGCATTTTAGTGCTTTAGCATTTTGACAATTGTCTTATACATTGTTCCTGGTAATGTGTGAAAGTATTCATTTCATTTTATATGGTGGAACTAAGAGTCTGTAGGATAAAATATATGTGATTGTTGCTTTATTGTTTGTTATTTATCCAAATATTTTTGAAATAAATAGCAAACTGATACTTTAAGAGATTACATTTCAAAGCTTTACCTTTCTTTTTCAAAAACTGAGGTAAAGTTGACATATAATGCTGTGTAAGTTTAAGGTGTATGTGCTGATTTGATACACTTATTTATTGCAATATGATTACCACCATAGTGTTAGCTAATACCTCTATCAGGTCACACACACAATCACCAATTCTTTTACACGGTGAGAACAATTGAGAGCTGATTTCTTAGCAACTTTCAAGTTTGTAACACAGTATTGTTGACTATAATCACTATACTGTGCATTAGATCTCCAGGACTTAAGTGTCTACATGCTGCAAGTTTGTATACTTAAACAGCATCTCCCCAGTTCCCCCAACTGCCATAATCCCTGGTAATCACCATTCTACTCTGTGTTTATCACAGTAGTGGTAGTGTTTATCATGGCTTTTTTAGATTCCTCACACAAATGACATCATATAGTATTTGTCTTTCTCTAACCTATTTCATTTAGTATAATGCCATCAAGATCCATCCATGTTGTTGCAAATGGCAGGTTTTCTTCTTTCTTATGGCTGAATAATATTCCTCTGCATATAAGTATACCCCATATCTTCTTTATCCATTCATCGGTCAACAGACCCTTGGGTTGTTTCCATATCTCGGGTATTGTGAATAATTGTTCAGTGAATATGGGCATACAGCTATCACTTCAATAACTGGCTTTTATTTATTTATTTACCTTCCTTGTATTTATTTATGTACTGTTGTTAGTTACAGCTTTCCTGTCTTTTTCCCCTTTGCTCTCCCCTACGCCATCCCCTACCACTTCCACCATCGGTCACCCCACTGCCCGATCCCATGAGTCCTCTATTTCTGTTCCTTTGCTTGCCCCTTCCCTTTCTTTCCCCTGTTATCCTCCTGCCCCTTCCCCATCTGGTCACTGTCACTTTCTTCTTTATTTCAATGTCTCTGGTTCTATTTTGCTCATTTGTTTGTTTTGTTGATTAGGTTCCACTTATAGGTGAGATCATATGGTATTTGTCTTTTACCACCTGGCTTATTTCACTTAGCATAATGCTCCTTTTTATCATTAGAAATTGGTCTGTTTTATACTATACATAATATATATTTCATACCAGTTTGAGAAGGCAATGCTTTGTATTGTAATTTTTAAAATAGGATCTCTTAAAAAGAATAAAATAAAATGTAAAAATTAGGCTGGCAAAAATGCAATTTGGTTACAAAATTCTCAATGATTTCTACCAACTACTTCTTACTCTTATCAATAAAAGCAAGTACTTTATTTCCAATGAAGGTAATATAATGGGAATGGGGGAAAAGATAACAGGTAATGATAGGAAGGTGTACTTTTGAGTTGGTTCTTGAATATGTTGGGAAAAATGGAGGAGGTGATGAATCAAAAAATAAAGTTCCTTCAGTACTGGGCAAAAGGATACAATTTTCTATATCTCTTTGGTTTACCATACACAAATGATAATTTCTTTTGTTCTGCAAAATATATTGCTGATTTCTAGACCTGAAGAGTTTGTCTCAGGGAGTCTGTATCAAGGGACCAAAGCAGATTGGCAAATAAGAATACATACTTTTACCTCTACAGAAAGGTATTTACATGATCTTCTTCAGTTATAAACTCTATTTGAACTACCAATCTCCAAACAGTTCAGTGCTTTAGTCTACCTTGGGTGTGTTTTCAGTAGATGATTGTGTTTGTGTGTATTTGATTCACATTTCATATTGATTTGACAATTCCCATATTTAAACAATAAAATCTTGGAATGAAGTGCACATAGAACTTTTAAATTCTACAGGGACAATCTTGGTGCAGCCTGAATTGTCTCATGGCATGGACACCCTGTAAACATTTTTTGATGAGCAATTAAATTAGCAAAGTTCTAGGTAAAACTGAACAATTTTGGTTACCTTTGTTGGCACCTATATAGATCCACAAACTTCTAATCACAACTGATTTTCAGTTTTCATTCATTAATTTTTTTGGGGGGGATGTAAGTGACTCTACCTATACTTCATCATACAACCTAGAATATTTTTGGGAGTGAAGGGAGGATGTTGTGAAATAAGTACCACAGGCTACAGACAGGACCCATGGTTATCCAGAGCAAATGGGGCCATATCCTCACCCTGTTAGTAGAGTACAAGTGGAATCATCACCAGAGCTGACTACATAGATTGTGCGGCGCAGTGCAAAGTAAAAATGCAGGGTTCCTTGTCCAAAATTACTAAGAATTTCAAGATGGTGATAGAGGCATTGAACCAAGTATGGGGTCTTTTTGAGTGTGGGGTCCTGTATGACTTCTCAGGTCACATGCCCATGAAGCTGTCTCTGATTATATTATTACCAGTATGAAATATTCGGGTTCCAGAACTTTTCTCTCCTCACCGAGTAAATGTCAACACTATTTTTATCTTGTCTTATTATTTTTCTTTTTAAAATTTTAAAGAAATCTATGATTGTTCTGTAGATTTAAAGTCCATGGGTATAAAGTAAAATTTAGTGTTCTTGAGCTCTTAGCCTGTGATCCTAGCACTCTGACATGAACCTTATTGTGGAGGGCTAACGCACAGTGAAATTCTAGGAAGTTCATATTAAAAAATTGAAGAGGTTTCAGTTCTTTTATAAAAGATTTTTTTAAAATTCATTTTTAGAGAGATGCGAAGGGAGGGAGAAAAAGAGGGAGAGAAACATTGATGTGCAAGAGAAACATGGATTGGTTGCCTCTCACACACTCCCAACTGGGGACCTGGCCTGCAACTCAGGCATGAGCCCTGACTGGGAATCGAACTAGTGAACCTTCAGTTTGAAGAAATTTGCAAGCTGGTGCTCAGTCCACGGAGGCACACTGGCCTGGGTGAGGTCTTTTAGTTCTTTGCTGAGAATTAGCTAGTGTTAACATCACTGATATACTTTTTTTCTTCTAGTCATTTAAGCATCCCCTATTTATAGGCAAAAAGTACCAGTTTAAGAAAGAAACATAAACATCTGGTTTGAAGACCTACTAGAAAAAAATACAGTAATGAATGTTATACAAATATCTGTAAAATGCATAGAAAATCACAATTAATACAGAGAGAAAGAGGAAGGGTAGAAGGAATGAAATAAATCTAGGATTTACAAGAGGCAGCCATACCCCTGGCATTCTGATGGATTCGGTGGGTGACAAGTGTTCATCAGGTGCTACAGCTTAACCATGAGGAGCTTGGAATGGCCACAGATATTAGGAGACATCGCCTAGCAGCTGACTCCCTGCCTATCAAAAGAGTGGCTCCAAATGAGGCCCATGAACTAAAAAAAAGAAAGAAAGAAAGAAAATCAATTTCTCTCTCTCCTGAAGGAAATCTATATTTATAAATTGGCTTTAAAACAAACAAACATGAAGTCTAGACAGAATAATGACATCCATGGTAGATTATCACTAATGACCATGGGTCATACTTTTAGAATTGATATGCTTATTTCATACTAGATTTTTTTTACTGTGCTACATGATGGAAGAGAAGCTTTATTCAGAGGTGCATGGATTATCACCCTCTGCAGTATGATTTGCATAATATTGGAAAGACTCATTACCACCCAAACTTCAATTTTTTACCTATTTGTCAAAGCCTGGAATTCCTCAATGAAACTGGTTTCTTTACAGTCATTTTCTAAGGAAGTCGAGTTGCAGGCCCTGAAATATTGATATACTCCTTAAGAAAAGGGGGTGTCTTTGTCTTGTTTACTCTATTAGTCTAATTAGGTTCTAAGCTTTTATCCTAGAATGGCATTGTAATTGATTCTCCCCCTCTCCCTCTGGCTTCTCTCTCTCTCTGGATCCACATGGGTGGACACACAGACACAAGGTGTGGGTAGAGCTTATGTATATTTGGAGCCCAGTAAAAAAAGAAGTGGGGGAGCCCAGTAAAAAAAGAAGTGGGGGATCCCAATCAGAAGAAGATGACCATTTGCCATCACTTCAGAAAGATTTTGAAGAGGAGGAGGTTTGTCATCCCACAGGCCCTCAGAAGAGTGGATCCTTCCTTGTCAGGCAGGAAGAAGGAGCGCAGTCCCTTTACAGGGCCAAACAGATGGAGAGCAGCTGCCCAGATCCTCGTTCCGAGAGCCTCTTCCTACGGAGCAGGCCACGTGGGCAATGCCAGCAGCCTAACCGCAGCAGCCCACTGGGGTATACTGAAAGTTAGCCAGGGTTTTAGGAGCAGGGCAAAAAATAACCCGTCAAACTTTTTAAAAAATATTGCTAATAAGCAGACACACAGATATTTCAGATGCTGTTTTGGTACCTACATTTGCACCAACCATCTTTGCATCTATGGCCTGCAGACTTTAACCACTTTATGGAACAGCCTAACACCAAAACCGAAACTGAAACCAAACCCAAAACCCCAAAACCAAAAGTGGTAATGAAGTGATATTTTGCTTAGAAGGCCCTGGGTCCCAGGAAGGGAAGCTTCTGGTAATTGCATTTGAGACCTGACTAGTGGCAAGTGCTTTCACTGCAACATTTCCGAGAGGAGCTCCCTGGAGAAGGTGGGACTGCACGGAGAAAACCAAGGAGAGAAGACTGTGTAGGACTGTGTCCTGGAGCACCCAGTGGCCCTGGAGCACCCAGACAAAGCCTGTGTAGATTTCTAAGCTACTGAGGTTAGAAACTGCGTGGAAAGTTTTGTTTAACTTCTATAGAACACCTTGCACAGTTTCAAATTGTTTAACCTCAATAATAAAGATCTGTTTATAAAACATACTCTTGCAGAAGTCTTTTTTTTTCTGGTGTGTTTTTTAAAAGTACGATTCAACCTCTAATTCATCTTTTGCCTTACAGAGTCATAGGCTACCGTTTACCACATTTGGGAATATAATCAGAAATAATCACTTTGCTCTGAAATAGACTAATGCTTAATTTTTTGACTCCTAGAGCATTCTAGTATTCTTAAAGTAACTGGAAAGCTTGAATAAGTGGTTGGGGAACATTTTGTGGAGCATCCTGACAGAATAGTAGAAAAACCAAACTTGGGGTCCACCCTAACTGTGTTTTGGGACAAGTCACTCGACTCTGAGCCTCAGATTTACTCTTTAACTATGAAATGCAGAGAATAATGTCTGCTCTGTCTATCTCACAGGGTATTATGAAGACTGAGTGGAATGATGTAGGTAAAAGGACTTCAACAATGCTGTACATGTGTGAGCACTTCTCTGTTTGTCAATAAGGAGGACACCAACTAAAGGATACGGTTAAGCCTTGCACTGTAGTTATGACTGTGCACTCCAATCCTTTTGAACAGTGAGAAATTTTAACTTCAATTCTCGTAATTTAACACAAAAATGAAATAAAACTGAAGTGATGTTAAGTATTTTTAAAAGAGGAATTCACCTCAATAAAGCTCAAGGACCTTGTGTTATTATTCATTTCTTTTTCTTCGGTGCCTGGGTAGTCTGGCACGTTATGGCTACTCAGTAAATATTCAAGGAGCACAATGTTCAGGATTTGAGCATCACTTAAAAATGCACTCAGTTTATGGAGTTAAAACTAAAATGCAAATATAATTTTAAATTGGAATTATTTTTACATATTGATATATTGATGGCAGTGAGTACAGTGGCCAGTTTAGAGAACAAGAAAAAAAATTTTTTTGATAGAAGTTCCCATATAGGAAGTTTTATGCATAATAAATATTCAAGGACACTTTATCCAACTAGAGACTTGTATTTGTCAGCAAGGAGGTACTGTTTTTTGGATGCCTACTATGTTCCATACAACACAGTAGGTGTTTTTATCTATATTGTCAGAGGCATTTGTAGTTTAAAAATATGCATGATCCTGTATCTAAAAAGTGAACATACATTCTTGGGTATATTGGGTAAAGGCACTAACTCTTCATTTAAAACAAATCTTCCCATTTGATTTTTAGAGCAAGAATGGAAACTGTCTGTTTTGATTTAAATTTGTCCCAGAGCAGTTTCCATGAGTTAACATAGCCACAGCCTAATTGTAAAGCTAGGAACAAATAAAGGAATACCCAAATGGTTTTAAACAATTGAACCACCTCTTGGTTTCCAGTGGGTGCATCCTTCTCTCCAGTCCTGCATTATAATTAAAAGGTTACATTGGAAAGAAACCTGGGACAGTGCCATAGGGAGAGAAGGCTAAAATAATGAGAGGGAAACCACAGAGCGATCTGTTTAATAGCCTCACAGCCTTTGCTCACATCAGAGTGACAAACAGGGCACTGCAGTGGAGCTCTCGTGTCCTCTGGCTGGGCAGCTCTGCCCCCACGCTTCTCGCTGTGCCAGGACCACTTAGCTGCTTTTCACGGCCCTCGCACACATTAAGCCGACAAGGGACCGAGGAAGCTTGCCATGGCGGCATAAGAAAAATAGGAGCGTGATGAGAAATTGGGTCAGACTGGTCAGGGGATAAAGATAAATCTTGACTGGACATATAAGGGGTAAGATAGATATATACCATAAAATCCAGATATTTTAGTTTTTCATTTTATGTGTAATAATCAATGTCCTTAATTCCCTTCCCCTGAGTTTCAGGCTGTAATAATTTTATTGCATCTCCTAATTGGACTCAAAGTCTCACTACAATAAACCAGGACGTTTGCATTAATAGAAAGAAAATAAAGTAATTCTAGAAAAGGTAGTTGGACAGATTTTAGGATCTTATTGAGGAATGTTGAAGGGTCCAAAGGGCAGAGTTCTTGGTACTCTCTCATGGAAAGATACACAATTTCAAGGTTGGAGTGAACTGGCGCCCACCGTGAGTGCTCTACCACAGTGCCTTTCTAAGACAGCGTGCCTATGCATCATCTTGGTAAAAGGTAGGTTGTGATTCAACAGGCTTGGTTTGCACTTTCAACAAGCTCCCAGGGGACGACACCAATGGTGCTGGTTTGCAGGTGCACTTTGAGTAGCATGGGTATAGAGAATGGACGAAAAGGCTTCAAATTTGATATAATGGAAAACTGAAAGTTTTGAGGGACAGGAGAAATAAGAACAGGTAGATATAGTAGTGGTGAAAACAACAATAATAATATAAACACTTTTTGAATTTTTACATCAGTTATCTCTAATTCTTATCCTGGTCAGTTACAGCAGGTTTCCCCAGCCTCGGGACCACAGAACAGGAACCGGACCACACAGCAGGAGGTGTGCTTGAATGTAATGCACTTGAATCATCCCCAAACCATCCCCCCAAACCCACTCCATGGCAAAAGTGTCTTCCATGAAACTGGTCCCTGGTCCCAAAAAGACTGGGGTCCGTTGAGTTACAGAAGCAACCGCAAAGGAGCCAAGGATATCACAGTGAAAACAACTGGTCTGAATAGGAAGACAAGGCCTTTATTAAGACAAAATAAGACAGAGAGGACCTAGAAAGTAATGAAGACACAATGCTCAGTGGCACGCCTCAGGGTTTGCTTTGGAATCCCATATCAATATTAAAGCATTGATGACACGGGGCTGCCTTGATGGTCTGGAATTGCTTTGAAGCAATCAAACAGACCTCCACCTGAGCTTGCAACGTCTTCCTTTACATAAATCCAGGTCATACATGAGCTTCATAAAGAAAAATGCTGAGGCTGTGCTCTTCTCTTTAGGTTGTTGGCCTGTGTTACCTGTCCCTCCCCCACTGCCGCCACTGCAGTATGCTTGCTGCGGGTTGCAATTACCCCGTGAAGCAGTCTGAGTTCACGTTAGGAGCCTCAGACGGTGAAGAATATCACAAAATGTATGCTAATCACCTGAAAATTAAGCCCTGGGAATACTAGGCCCTTGCCTTACAAGGCAGAACACTTTGAGGTCTGTAGATAGTATAAGAAATGTGTAGAAATTTGAATATAAAAATAAGGAAACCTCTCCTAGGACTAGTGTGGTGATGAGTAACTTGGCAGCATCTTAGAAGGTTAAGAGAGTAGAGCTAGCCACATCACTTTGTTATGAAGTTGAGGAAAGTGCTGGTAGTAGGACCATCCTAGGACAAATGCCCTGCCCTGTTCATGCTACTGGGAGGTCAGTGTCCTTAGGGAACAGAATCTAGATGCAGGTATGATATGCTCCCTCCCTCTGCTTAATTTTCTATTACCAACAGATGAATTTTCAATATGTGTTTGTTTGTACAGTTGCTCAGCTCACAAGTGCTTTGTGCTGGAAAATAGAAACTCTAAGTAGAAAAACTTTCAAAATTAGGAAAGAAAAAATATATTCAGATCCCATTAGTCTGCTGTATGCAAACAAACTTTTAAAGTTAGCTAAAGCACACATGTTCTGCCCACCTTAAAACATTGTCCATGTCAGATGCATAAAACTCTCAGATAAAGAGGTATGCAGCTCAATGAGAAGTATATTTATCTTTTTATTTGTGCTGAACAATTAGAAATAGCTTTTCCTAATTTTTATCACAAAATAATACATTATTACTATACAAGATGCAAAATACTAAGAAGAGAAAACAAGTAGAGAAAGTAATCACCCATAGTTTCACAAATCAGTTAACATTTTAATGTATGTTTTTCCAATCTCTTTTCTATGCATATTTTATTTGCTATTTTACATAGTTGTCAATGTCCATATTAATTTGAGTTCTACTTTAAAGTGTTATCATTATACCACTTTTTAACATAACAGATTTTAGCATCTATGTTCATCAGGGATATTGGCCTATAGTTTTCTTTCTTCATAGTGTCTTTACCTGGTTTTGGAATTAGGATAATTCTGTCCTCATAAAGTGAGTTGGAAGCCTTCCCTCCTCTTGAACTTTGTGAAATAGTTTGAGAAGGAGAGGTGTTAGTTCTCAGAATGTTCGGTAAAATTCACGTGCGAAGTCATCTGGTCCATTGCTTTTGTTTGTTTGGAGTTTTTTGATTACTGCTTCAGTTTCACTAGGTATATTCTGCTTATTCAGATTCTCTAATTCTTCTTGATTTAGTTTTGGAAGATTGTGTGTTCCTAGGAATTTAACCATTTTGTCCAGGTTGTCCAGTTTGTTGGCACATAGTTTTCATAATATTTTCTTAGAATCCTCTGTATTTCTTTGGTGTTTGTTGTTATTTCTCTGCTTTCCTTTCTGATTTTGCTTATTTTTCTTTCTCTTTTTTTCTTGTTGAGTGTGGTTGAAGGTTGGTAAATCTTGTTTATCTTTTCAAAACCAGCTCTTGGATTCATTAATCTTTTGTATCATTTTTCTAGACTCCATTTCATTTATTTCTGCTTTGGTCTTTATTATTTCCTTCCTTGTACTTACTTTGGATTTTGTTTGTTGTTGTTTTTTTTCCAGTTCCTTTAAGTACAAAGTTAGTTTGTTTATTTAAGGTTTTTTCTTGTTTTTTTTTTTGAGATAGACCTATAATGCCATGAATTTCTTTTTTAGGATTGCTTTCCCAGTGTCCCACAGACTTTGGATTGTTATGCCCTCATTTTCAGTTGTTTCAAGGTATCTTTTGATTTCTTCCTTGATCTCATTGTTGACCTGTGCTATGTTTAAGAAGGGGTTTTGTTCCCATGCTTTAATTTCTGTTACAATGAAACAATGAAGTTCCTTGTTACTTAGTGTTTCCTAGTGTGGAGGTGGGAGCAAGGGTGATTCTTTGTGTCCTAGTCCAGCCTCAGTTTTAGGCATGTCATCTGTCCTTGGGTCTCAGAGGTGGGTATTTCTCAGTGATCCTGTTTCTCCTCCTTGTGGCCCTGGGAGCAACAGGTTTGCTACCCTTTGTCCACTAGGTTAAGAGTTTTATTCTATAAGGAAGAAGGGCATGGTGGGACTTTGGAATTTTCCACAGCAGTGATTGCTCCTCTCCCCAGGTCTGTACTACTGAGAGAATTTCTGTGGTCTCAGGCCCACCTACACTGTCTCTTCAGTGCCCTGTGGACGTCAGTGGAAAAGAAACTGCAAGTAGACTCCCCTTGAGTCTGCAGTTCTCAGGGACTTGTGATCACTTTCTTACTAGCTCACACGGAAACCTTAGAAATTTGTTAAAAATTTTAGTTGAAATCTTATTCATTTAAGAGATGCTCAGCATCTTTTTCTCACACATTCTGCTACAAGTGAGACAATCCTTACTTCTTTTCTCCTTGGAGGGGCGGGTCTTTCCTGAGATTTCAGGTTACTTGGTTGCTTTGTGATGTTAGCTTTCAGGGGACTCTGAAGAGAAGAGAAGTGAAAAGAAGTGATTATTTTGTGGTTCATACAACTTTTTATTATTGTTTGGGTGGGAGTGATATGCTTTCAAAACCTTTATTTTTAATATGTACATATATACATATATATGCCTGTCCAGAAAGTATCTAGCCGCATGCTATGAAAAATACAGAAATTTGTTGAAGATACAAGATACAAGTAACATTGTACGCAGGACAATGATGCCTCAGTCCCCTTCAAAGTAGGCACCTTGGGACCTCACACAGTTCTCCCAATCTACATCAGCTGCCCCATTGTATTTTCCTGAATCTCATTGATGGTCTGAAATCTCTTCCTTTTCAAAAGTGATTTTAGTTTTGGAAAAAGCCAGAAGTTGCAGGGTACCAAGTCTGGGATATAGTGGAGCCTTGTCACCTGGGTGATTTGATGTTTCACCAAAAAGTCTGCACGAATGTGATGCATGAGTGGGCACATTGTTGTGATGAAGCTGCCAATCACCAGTTGCCCATAGCTGTGGCTTTCTGAATCAAATAGTTTCTGTGGAGGAATGTTCACGCTTAATGCCAAATTTGATGCAGATTTGTTGCTCTGCTTGCTCAGTCATTTTGAATGTGATGGCCCTACACAGTACACACATGCTCACTCAATAGCATCTACCACCCCCACTGACCAGTACAGTGAAGTCAGCAATGTTCACTCATGCGCATTCCAGTCCACTCTCCTTGGCTGCCAGGTTACATTGATGTTGTGCAAACTCTTCTCATTATATTAACAATGGCTGGACTTTTTCTGGACTGGACAGATCTCATATTTTATATATATATGTATACATATATATGTATATATGTATGATTCTCTGTATATATATACTTTTAAAGTGTATATAGATACACTTATAAAGTGTGTATATATACACACACACACTTTAAAGTAGTATTAAAAACATATATAGTTTAAAAGTAGTAATAGAATACTTTGTGTTTGGAATATACCTGATATATTTTTCTTTTTTTTATAGATCAAATATTTGATATGTATAGATCTCTGATTATATTTGCTGAGGTATTCTGAAAACCCTTTTCAGAAAAGAAGTCTATGACATTCTACAAAATTTATTGTATGAATGATTTGGGTTAGTGAGGATAAGGAGACTTTTACTAGCCTATATTCAACAAGCTGTGGCAAGCTGTAAACATCTGGGAAATTACCAGAAGAGTAATTTAAAGGCACAGAAAGAATGGACTTTTGGGCAGACTATTTTGTCCACAAACAGTCTGAGCATTGAAATTCTGTTTCAAAATATAAAATGAATTGTGTTATTAAGTATGAAGTGGCAATGTTACTTATGTGTACAGTAAGCTAACCTCAAAAACAAACAAAAATATTTTCCAATGACTCCAGTGAGGAAGGTTCTATACAAATAGCTGTAGAAATATAATTATTATAACAATTGATTTACTCCCAGGATGTGGCAATGGTAGAAATGCCATATATTAACTCTTTAGTGAACGGGATTGCTCTGAACAGTTTAAATTTGTTAGTTTACTTATGGTGATATAGTGGAAAAGCAATTTTCTGTAAAATATTATCACTTTGTTCTAAGTTATATAATAAATATTATACATGAAATTTCATATTATACATGAAATTTGTAACTACAGTAGGTCAATAGAATACTGTATAAATTATTCACCCAGATTGTCTGGCAGGTACTAGTGCAACATGACCAATGTGCATGGACCCTGCCTTCGTAGGAAAGAATGGGTCCATTCGTTTTGACAGTGTCTCTCATTCTTCTGTGAAGTTTTGAAGATAAATCACTAAACGTGACATTATTTTAATCCTTTTCTGGAAGTCTCTTACTGATGTAGAATAATGCAAGACCATGCAAATCACAGGGGAAATAAGATGTGCATTAACATAAATATCTGTGTGAGATAGAAATATAAACTTCCAAGTATTGAAAGAGAATTCTTATTTGCATCAGAATTCTTCATTTCTCCATTTTGTGGCTTTTAAAGTTTGTGAGGAAGGCAGAGGAAAATAATTAATCTTTTACCAGTATATGGAGTCCTTTTAAGGAATAGCAACGTACATCTCATAGTTTTTATTTTATTTTATTTTTTGAAAAAATGTAACTTTGTTCCTCTATTCTTCCCTTTTTCAGTTTTGAATATGTTAGTGGAGAGTCTTGTTTTAGAGCTGGTCAAACCAAATAAGATAATAAATTGAAGTTTGCTGAACTGTTTTGTAGATTTCATTATTCTTGCTCTTTTTTGAGGCTGTCACTAATTATTTTCAAATATTTGAATTAGTTGTATTTATCATGAATTAGACTCAAGGCCTAATTATGCATTCTCACAAATTATGCAATTAAAAATGTAAAGTGAAACAAAACAGCTAACATTTCTGCAAACTCAGCCTGCTTAATTTTTCAAAGTACTGTTAATAAAATCAACATAACTAATTTGCATTTCTGAGTGGATTAATAGACACTGGAAAAGAAATTTTTTTTGTGTGATCAGAACTAAGCAAAATAAGAAAGCAAAATTCCCTTTAAAAGTGTAAAAAAAAATTCACTGGAGGCATTTCTGCAGAATTCAGTCGGTGTCTCAGAAATGTATCCTCTAGTGCCAGGAGTCTTAGTCTGAGAGTGAATTGTGATATGACTTTGTAAGCAAAATATTTATAGAACGACAAAAATGAAATTGTCTCGTGCCTATGGAACAGCATTAGTGTCCCTGAGTCATTGTGATAATCAAAAACAAACACACCAGTTCAACAGATTTCCAATATACCCCCTGGGACCAGTACTGCTCCATTGAAATCCACAGACAAGCTCTCTAGGCCGAAGAATTGGAGCAGGACAGTAGCCTCAAAATTTCGAACTTGTAAAGCAGGTATGTGAGGAGAGACTGACTTAGCAGAGCTTGGAGAACTGACTCTAAGCCAGCAGTCAGGAAAAATGATAAATATCCTGATTTACACCACAGAAACCTGAAAAGGCTCAAGAATTCAGGACCATATGTTACTCAAAAAGTGAAGGTGAAGGTAGGGCTAAAAACAAGGCGGTATGAAAGTCTGTTTCAAATAAGTCTGAAGGTGCTGACTAAAAAACGTAAGTAAATATTTCCTCCTAAATAAGACATCTCCATTTCTGACCCTTGATTCCACATGGTTTCTAGAATTCTGGTGGCCATATTGCACCCTCTGGTCAGGGGCTTGGAGGGTTCTTTTCTGGGACTCTCAAGAGATTAAGAAGAACTAAAGATAGTGACCTCACTTTTACTTGATAAAACAACTCAGCCAGGTCACCATATGGTGAAACTGCTGTCACCTTTACAAGCTCTGTCCTGGAGCTCAGACCCTCAGGTCAATTTCTGGCACCCTTATTCTTACTTATGAGTGGGAAATCAAGGGTCACCAGACATTTGAGGGAAACCTACATGTGAAAGCTGCAGACCAAATTAACAAGCTAAAAAATGCAATCTGGGGGAAAGAGGACTAGGCTAAAGTACAAAAATTAAAAAAAATGATCATTGGTCTCCTTACAAATGCAAAATACAGTGTTCTTGAAGTAAATAACAGGTTGCTATGCAAAGGCATATCAGAGACAAAAAGAAGTCTTGCAAAGTAAAATAGCGAGAGGTTCCAAAAATATAATGTGGGAAAATTGGCAAGAAAATACAACCAAAATGCAAAGAGAAAAACAACATGACTGAAAGGATAAGACATTTAAGGTTTTCAGGAGTTCAAGAAAGTGAAAAGAAACAGAGAGGAGAAAACCATGCATTAAGTCATTCAAGAAACTTTTCCTAAACTGAAATGAGAGCTTTCCTTGGTTTCCTTCTGGTGCTATCCTGCTACCCCTGGGGAAAAGCTGCATCTTCCCAGATTTATTCAATGGATATTGCCAAAGCCAAGTCAGAGGAAACTAGTGCAGCTCTACGTTCTCTGATTTATTAGTGAACTTGATACAAACAGAATTGTCCCTCCAAAGCCTGAAGGACTAACTAAGAAGGCTTTACGTCTTTCTGATTTGCTTAGAATTAAGCACATTGTGTAATAGCATGCAGTGGCCAGTTATTAAATGGTCCTTGACTCAAACTATTCCCTGCTCACCCTAGACTGTGCTTGACTGGGAGTGGTGGGGGGCCCATGAGGCTGCTGTCTTGGTGACAGACATTTCCTTCTGGGATCGGAGCTTAACCAGAAAGGGATTTAGATTTAAAATATACCTTAAGCATGCTAATACTATTTTTCTAAATCAAAAACAAGAACTCTTCCCCTTGCATATGATTTTTTTGTGAATTACAAATTTATTAAATAAAAAGTTTTACAAAGGTATCCACATTAAATGACATTTAAGCTGTTAAAAAGAATAAAATTATATTGAATTGGGATCAGTGCAGTGTACATAAATAAACTGTGTAAAGCTAGATTGTGTGATAAACATCAGTTTCAATCAATGGCACCTGAAGCCCTATATTCTGTTGAAATCTGATTTATAGAAAGTTGAACTTTTAGAGGTGACTTCATTATTCTGCATCTATTAGTCAAGATTTAGGTCATAAGTATAAACTCCCACACCATTGGATAAGGGCGGGCTACAAAGTCTCTTTTAGACACACTGAGAAAGAATCATTTGTGATAGTAAATAAAAGGGAAATATGAAAATTAAATAGTTGTATGATTACTACTTAGAATAAAAAGTTTTATTTTTGCAATCAAATCATAAAAGTGTGAATAAATTGGATAACTATGAGGCAGCAATATGCCAATTTAGACTGCTTTGGCAGGACTAAGTCCCAACTTATTTTCTGTCTTGTCTTTTGCCTGATTGAAATGTATACATCATTATTTATCATTCTGGATCTTTCCCCATTTTATTTTATGTGGGAATGATTATTTGTGTTCTTGGAGGTGAGCTAGACTTGGAATATGGATTCCAGTTTGGGCCAAGGAGTCAAGCAGACCTTATCTACCTTCATGCATGTGCGATGGTAGCTTTTGCCGCTTCCACCGATGCTGTAGCTCAGAGCACTTGGAGAGTTCTCATCCACTCGCCATCATGGAGCTCTGGAATGGTATCAAATATTAGTATTTTCCCACTGCAATAGGATTTACTCTGCTCTTTCTGTTCTGCGTATAAATGTAACTATAGCTCTTCAGCCAGGCAAATGCTGTTGTGAATGAAAAAAAATAGATACTATTTGAGTTTTTTTTGAGGTGAAATTGACACAAGGAATATTTTATTACCATCCCGGTAGATTTAAGCTTCTTATCTTTCAAAATCACCCAGACTTCTAACCTGTCATCTCCTTCAAATCTTTCTACTTGTGCTTCCTGACTTGCCCTCTCATTTTAGATTCATTCTCTACGTCCTTTGTACTCAGGGAAGCCAACAATGGTGGTACCCACTGTTGAAGAGTGAAGCATTCAGTGTACGTGTGGGATTTTAGTTTGTTTCACACCAAATTACTTATTGGATGTGGTGTGGCAAACGAAATGCAGTAAAGCTAGGAGAAACTGCTCTTACTTTTTCTAACAAATACAGCTCATATATTTAAAATTACTTCTTTTTTTTTTAAAATTTTTATTTTAGTTTATTCAGTACAGTTTCTATCCTTTATTCCCTTTCCAGCCC
>CM052538.1:133282451-133298170 GCA_028533065.1 Trachops cirrhosus
CACTTCTCCTACCTGCGGGGCCTGGGCCTCACCGGTCCCGCGGAGCGCCTGCGCCTTTTCCTTTTTCAATGCTGTGGTTTCCGAGACTTTCACCAAACCATGCTCTCTCTTCGGGTTTTTCAATCTGCTACAATTTGCGATCTCCTCTAAAATTACTTCTATTGTGTAGATGTACTATAGTTTTTTGATCCATTCATTTACTGAATAATCTAAAATAAAAAAAATAAAAATAAATAAAATTACTTCTATAACACATGTCCTTCTTCTGAAATCTTATACTGGGTTGCATTCTCTGTGAAGAGAACCTAATCATACAATATATATTTCCTTGATTTCTGTCTTAAATGAACACATTGCACTTGAGATGCTATTCAATGTTTCTTATCCACTTAAAATGTCTTTTTCCCCTCTGTTTATTTTCCTTCCCAAACTATTGTTAAGGTGTTAGTATATGCAAAGAACTAAGTGGGAACAATTTTTATCCTTGAGGAACTTACAAAGAAGTGTGGGAAACGGAGATGTGTGAAAATAACTATGTGACAGTACCAATTGCTAATATTTGTGGAGATGTTACTATGTGCTGGACACTTCTAAAATCAGGGATGTCTCTTAACCCTCAGAGTAACACTACAGGATAGGTTACCATTGATTTTATTATAACAAATGAGGAAATAGGTTTAGCGACTTTGGATTCTTGGCCTAGGTTGAGGAAACTAGGTTTTCTGGCTTCTAAGAATAGGGATTTTTGCACAATGACTCACAATCTTCCCAAAGGCAGAAATGTAACCCAAAGATAATCAATTCCTAAAAGTTAATGCAGATCAAATCCCCTGGGAATACAGAGAAGGATTATGGGTAAGTGGGGAATGGGGGATCAGGAGTAGTTAGTTGGCAATTAAATTGAGTGTTGAGTGCCATTACGGTGTTGAATGAGTGAGTGTGTGTCTGTACTGCACCAACCAAACCAGCATCTAACCTTGAGAACTGGCTTTCTTTTTGATTGTATTTATAACACATTTATCTGAGTCTTGTCTGAGTCTGGATACAACTCAAGTCAGAGAGATAGTTTATCACAGATCACACAGCTTATTAGAAGCAGAGCCCAAATCAGGCCTAGCATCACTTTTATACCAATATATTTTTAATTTATCCTTTTATGAGCATTTATCTTGTATCCTTTTTGGAACCTACTCAATATAACCCAAAAAATTGATCCAGAGATTTGTGCCCAGTTATTGGGGCCACAACTGGTGATTGATTTCTTCCTAAAATTAACTCCTTTTAGGGAAATTACATGACCTATAATTAACTTCCCTTAACAATGGAAGCACATGATCAACGTGTGACTAACATTGCCACAGAAGTTATTGGCCACCACATATTTTAATATGAAAAAAATTCAGAGTGTTTTCAAAAAGTAAAAAAAACCCAAAAAACAAAAAAACAGAATCTTGGGAAAGAGGTCCTTTGAGGTAGTAATGAAATATCAGAAGAGAGGTAGGAGGGAGTCTTTACCTTGTTGAATAAAAGGTAGAGACACCATTGGTGTGTCAAGTTTAGCTTGTTGTGGAAATGTGAAAAGACAGTCTATCTCTACTTTTGCCTTTGCACCTTTTCAGTAATAACTTTGAGAATGTACACTCCAGTTTAGAAGTTGTTATTGCCAAAAATTAATTTCATTCACCTTACACATTTGAGAAATCAGAAAACTTTTGGGGAAAGAATTCATAAGGCTTCATAGACATTGAGTTTATTGTTTCAGCTTTGGAGGAATAAAAGGAATGGTACTTGGCTATAAGGTATATATATATATGATTTCTGGACATTACTATTTGTATTTACTTTGTCTTTTTTCTTGGCCAATCTTGTTAGAATTTTATAAAATATATTAATCTTTTCAAAGAGCAAATATATATATAAATACGTAAAATATATTTAAAATATATAAAATTCATTTAATGATGTACTATAAAAAGGAATAAAAAGAGGTTAGTTTTGTTAAATATGGTATTTTCTTTAATTAACTCATTAGTGTTAAATGTTTAATGACTTAAAAAAATCAATGTAACATAAAAGTTTAGAAACAATAAATAATTCATATGTAATTTGGAAACTTGTGAATAGTAAGAAGTTGAGTGATAGCCACCTATACCTTTCACTGAAACATAAGAATAACCTGTGTTCATATATAATAATTAATTAAAAATTTAAAAATTAAAAATTACCAACATATACAAAATAAAATAAACTAGTACAATGAATCCATATGTTCCTGTCACCCAGAGTCAATAATTGTTAACTTAGTTCCATTTATCTCTCTCACTCACATTTTTATTTTTTGCTAGAATCTTTTAAAAACAATATCAGACCTCATGTTATTCCACTATAAATACTTCAGTATATATTGCTAACAGATGAAAAATATTTTTAATGTAACCATAATACCATTATCACAACTAACAAAATTAATAGCTTTTTATTATCATCTAATACCTAGTCCATACTGAAATTTCTTTAACTGATTAAAAAATGTCTTTTTCATAGTTGGTTTGTTCAATAAGAGATCTGAACGAGGCCTAAGCAAGTACACTTTATTTTGTTGATATATCTCTTAAGTTTCTTTTCATCTATAACAGGTCCTCCTCCCTTTTAAAAATATATTTACCTAGAAGAAATAAGAACATTTGTCTTATGGAATATTCTAATTTTTGGATTTGGCTGATTATTTCCTTGTCATATCAAATTACTTATTTTTTATCCTTTATTTTTCATAAATAATAGCAATTCATGGAAGACTGATTATATTTAGGACAAGATGATTCATTTAAAAATTTCTTAGACATATTTGCAAAAGACAATTGTCACTATGTTATAGAATTATTCAGTGTATCAGATGAATCAATAATTTTTGGTTACAATAAAATAATTGAATTATCAGATACATTAAAAAGATTATAGACAATGATTAAATGGGATTTATCCTGAGGATGCAAGGTGGTTACAATATTCAAAAATCAACCAACGTGATATGCCACATCAACAAAATAAATGATAAAAACCACATGATCTTGTCAATGGATGGAGAGAAAGCATTTGATAAAATCCAGCACCCATTTATGATAAAAACTCTCAACAAAGTGGAAATAGTGGGAACAAACCTCAGTGTAATGAAGGGTATTATGACAAACCCATCACCAGCATCATACTCAATGGACAAAAACTACAAGCGTTCTCGTTAAGATGGGAACAAGACAGAGAGGTCCATTGTTCCCACTCTTAGTCAACACAGTACTGAAAGTCCTAGCCACAGTGATCACACAAGAAGAAGAAAAAAAGGCATCCAAATTTGAAACGAGTAGGTAAAAAGGTTATTATTCACAGACATGATATTGTACATAGAAAACTCTATAGACTTCACTAAAAAATGCCTAGACCTAATAAATTAATTCTGCAAAGTAGCAGGATACAAAAATCAATACTCAGAATTCAATGGCATTTGTATGCACCAGTAATGAACTATCAGAAAGAGAAACTAAGAAAACAATCCCATTTACTATTACAACAACAACAACAAAATAAGGTACCTAGGAATATATTTAACCAAGGAGGTAAAAGGCCTGTATTCAGAAAACTACGGGACACTGAAGAAATTGAGGGAGGTACAAACAAATGGAAGCAAATACTGCATTCATGGATTGGAAGAATTAACATCATTAAATGTCCATACTACCCAAAGCTATCTTTAGATTCAGCACAATTCTTGTTAAAATATCAATGGCACATTTCACAGAACTAGAACAAATATTCCAAAAATTCATATGGAACTAAAAATGACCCCAAATAGCCTCAGCAATCCTGATACCAAGCTATACTATAAGGCCATTGTAATCAAAACAACCTGGTACTGGCATATGAACAGACACACAGATCAGTGAAACAGAACAGAGAGCCCAGAAATAAACCCATGGCAGAGGAAGCAATAGCATACAATCGAGTAAAGACAGTCTTTCCAATAAATGGTATAGGGAAAACTGAACTGGTACATGCAAAAAAAAATGAAAATAGACCACCAACTTATACCATACACCAGAATATTTTGCCATTAAATTTGATGATTACCATATGTTTTTAGTAGATGCTCTTATTAGATTGAAGAAAAAATCTTTTATTTTTGTTTGATGAGAATTTTATCATAAATATTAAATTTTGTAAAATGCTTTTTTGTATTTATCATAATATAATTTCCCCTTTATTACACTAATATGATGAATTATACTGATTGATTCTGATTATTAAAACAAATTTTTATGTCTAGTATATATACCATTGATTATGGAATATATGATCCATTTTATATATTGCTGGTTTGATTTATTAGTGTTTTGTTGAGGATGTACATATATTAATGAGTGAATTTTACCTGCAATTTTATTTCTTTTAAATTTTTTTCTTGATGATATCCTTGTGAAATTTGTAATTAGGTTAATCGTGTCCCAATAAAATGGGTTGCAAAATGTTTCTTTTCTTCTCCTCTCTTTTGTAAAAAAAATTTGTGTATGTTTGGTATTATTTCTTCTGAAATGTTTAGTAGAATTCACTAATCCATCTGGAACTCAAAGTTTTTGTTTGTTGTTCTTTTTTTTGTATGTGTGTGTAAAATTTTAATTCAAATTATTTCTCCTGTTATGTACATTGGGCTATTCAGTTATATTTAAAATTTCTCTCTGTGTCAGTTTCTGGAAAGTGTATTGCTCCTCTGGAAAAGTGTATTCATTTCATCTATGTTGAATTTACTGGCATATAATTGTTTCAAATATCTCTTTATTTTCCTTTCAAAGGCTATCTCTCTTTCATTCTGGACATTAGTAATTTGTTTTTTCTCTGTCTTTTTTTCTTGGTCAATTTGCTAGGATTTTATAAAATGTTTTACTGTTTTCAAAGAACAGACATTTAAGTTTTTTAGTTGTTGTGTTTTTTTATCTTCTATTTCTTTTCTGTTTACTTTTTTTTCTAGTTTAAGCCTACTATGTCCCATTTTCCCAACTTTTTAAAATAAGAGCTGAGATGATTTATTTTAAATATTTTACTTTATGCAGAAGTGCAAATCAATATGTTTCTTCCACGTACTGCCTTAGTTGCATCATACAAATTTTTATGTATTGTATTTTCATCAATACTCTTTGAAATAAAGATTTTCATAGTGGTTTATCCTTTGTCTCATGAATTATTAAATGTGTAAAACTTATCTTACAAATAGTTTGAGGTTTTCTGAATATTATTTCTAATTTAATACTGTTGTGGTCAGAGAAATACTCTGTATGATTTTATTTTCTTGACAGTTTTATATTTCTTTTACAACCCAGCATATGATCTAACTTGGCTATCTCATGTGCATTTCAAAGGAATTTGTATTCCTGAGTGGTTGGGTGAAATGTTCTATAAATATTAATTTGCTCAATTTGGTTGGCAGTGTTTTTTAGAGTTTTTATATCCTTACTTTTTATCATAGTTGTTCTATTGGTTTATCAATTACTGACATGGGGTGTTAAAATCTCCAATTGTCATTATGGATTTGTCTATTTCTCCCTTTTGTTCTGACAATTTTTGGTTCCTATATTTCAAAGTTCTGCCATTAAGTGCATTTAGTTAAAATTTTTATAGGTTTTTTAATGAATTAGCACATTTATCATTTAAAAATGTCTTTTTTCAAATTCACTATTTTATTAACATGGTAACTATCTTTGTAATGCTATTTATCGTTTTTATTGTCTATTTTGTCTGATATTACAATCGCTTTTTCCTCTCATTTGTTTCAATTTATATCTGTGTCTTTATTTGTTTGCTCATTATACTTAAAGTGTATATATTATGATACCATAAAACTGGGTCTTACAATACTTTTTAATCCAGTTTGAAATCTTTGCTTTTTCATGGAGCATATGCATACCTAATGTAATTATTTACATAACTGTGTTTGTCATCTATTTGTACCATCTCATCTTGCGCTGTTTCTCTTTTTCTGTCTTTACTGGTTTAATAAAATATCTTTTAGAATTCCATTTTATGTCTTTAATGGACTCTTTTTATTACTTTGTAGTGCGTGCCTTAAGGGTACAATATTCATCCTTACTTTTCATAGCCAACTTTTATTTTTGTATTTTTCAGTATATTTTATTGATTATGCTATTACAGTTGTGCCAATTTTTTTCTCCTCTTTATCCCCCTTCTGCCCTGTACCCCTTCACCCTCCAGCATTACCCTCCTGTCCCTTAGTCATGTCTATGCATTATACATACAAGTTTTTTGGCTTCTCTATTTCTTATATTATTCTTAACCTCCCCGTGGCTATTTCATGGCTACCAATTATGCTTCTTTTTCCCTGTACATTTTCCCCCATTCTCCCCCTTCCCCCTCCCCACTGATAACCCTCCATGTTATCTCCATTTCTGTGATTTTGTTCCTGTTCTTGTTGTTTGCTTAGTTTTTGTTTTTTAGGTTGAGTTGTTGATAGTTGTGAGTTTGTTGGGGTTTTTTTTTACTGTTCATAGTTTTTGATCTTCTATTTCTTAGATAAGTCCCTTTAACATTTCATATAACAAGGGCTTGGTGATGAGAAACTCTTCTAACTTGACTTTATCTGGGAAGCACTTGATTTGCCCTTCCATTCTAAATGAAAGCTTTGCTGGAGAGAGCAATCTTGGATGTAGGTCCTTGCCTTTCATGACTTGGAATACTTCTTTCCAGCCCCTTTTTGCCTGCAAGGTTTCTTTTGAGAAATCAGCTGATAGTCTTATGGGAACTCCTTTGAAGGTAATTGTCTCCTTTTTTCTTGCTGCTTTTAAGATTCTCTCCTTTTTAATTTTGGGTAATGTAATTATGATGTGCCTTGGTTTGTTCTTCCTTGGGTATTTTGCTGCTTTTAAATTTCTCTTTATCTTTAACCTTTGCCATTTTAATTATGATATGTTTTGGAGTGGGCCTTTTTGTATCCAACTTGTTTAGGATTCTCTGTGCTTCCTGGACTTGTATATCTATTTCCTTCATTGAATTAGGGAAGTTTTGTTTCATTATTTTTTTCAAATAAGTTTTCAATTTCTTTCTCTTTCTCTTCTCTTTCTGGCATCCTTATGATTCAAATGTTGGTACCTTTGAAGTTGTCCCAGAGGTTCCTTACTCTAACCTCCTTTTTTAAAAATTCTTTTTTTCTTCTTGGTGTTCTGATTGAATTTTTTTCTTCCTCATGATCCAAATAATTGATTTGATTCTCTGCTTCATGCATTCTACTGTTGATTCTCTGTACATTTTTCTTTATTTTGCTTAGTGTAAACTTTATTCCTGCCTGGGTCTTTTTTATGCTGTTGAAGTACCCAAAGAATTCCTTGAGCCTTCTAATAACCAGTGTCTTGAACTCTGCATCTGATACATTGCTTGTCTCCATTTTGTGTAGTTCTTTTTCTGGAGTTTTGTTCTGTTCTTTCATTTGAGTCATAATTCTTTGTCTCTTCATTTTTGCAGCATCCCTGTGTTTGTTTTTATGTATTAGGTAAAGCTGTTTTGACTCTCTTTCTTAGTAGCATGGCCTAATATAGGAAAGCACACCCATAAGCTGGATGGGGCAGAGCCTTAGGTAATCACTTGGATGGGGCAACCTGTGTGAACCAGATTGATGGAGTCTCAGATATGGTGTCCCTGCTCTGTGCCTCTGTGTGGGGGAGGGCTCAGAAAAGGGACAATGGCTACTGCCTGGCCTCTGGAGTTTTGTCTGAGAGTGAGTGGTCCCCTAGCACTCTCCCTGATGCCAGACACTTCAGTTTCTCCTTGTCTGCCACTGGTGCCCTTTAAGCTACTGCCCCAGTGCTGGAGCCCAGAGGGAGTGAGTCTGTGTAAGTCCTAAGTCCATTGTGGACCCTTTAAGAGGAGACACCTGAGAATCCCACAGTTTCTTACACTGCCCCAACCTCCACTGGTTTTTAGAGCCAGAAGTTATAGGGACTTATATTCCTGATGCTGGAACCCTGCGCTGGGATCCCTCCCTCCTGAGATACCCTTCCTGATTTTCATATACCACATGTGGATGTGGGACTGCCTGATCCTCACCTCCACATTTCTGTGTCTCCGTATCTTTACCCCTCCTACCTGTCTGAATGAATATGACTTCTTTAATTCCTTGGTTGGTGGACATACATACATATCAATTTTCTGGCAATTTTGGGTGATAGTTGTTCTGTAGTTTTATTGTAATTTTTGCTGTGGTTGTGTGAGGAGGCAAGCCATGTTTACCTATGTCTCCTTCTTGACCAGCAGTCCTCACTCTATAGTCAACTTTTAAATGTTACTGTGCATACAATGTAAGAACCTTACAACATAATTCTATTTAACCTCCTCCTGTTTTTGTGCTTTGTTATATATTTCACTTCCTTATATCTTATTACCTTAAACACGTTATTTTTTTACATTGTTAATAGTCTTAAAAATTAAATAAAATATGCGTAAGTTAAATATATACATATTAAATTAAACATGAATACACAGATAATATATAGACACATATTATAAATAGAAAAGACATATATGTCTCTTACATTTACCCAGTTACTCTTTCTGATGTAGTAGATACAGCCTTCTATCTTGTATTATTTTTCTTTTATACAAAAAATATTTCATTAGCATGTTGTATAATTCAGATTTATTGAGACAACTGCTCTTGACTTTGTCTATTTGCAATGTTTGTTTTGCTTTTATTTATGAGGAATATATTTGCTATATGGCACTTCATTTTTGCTTTAAGTACTTAAAAATATTATTTCATTGACTTCTGCTCTCCTTTAATATTTTTTGGGGGATGAGAAGTCAATTTTAATTCTTCTTATTTTTTTCTCTTGAATGTAATATGGTTTATTTCTCTTGGCTCTTCTTGAGATTTTCTCTTTATCTTTTGTTTCCATAGTTTGCAAATGTTATGCCTAGAATCTGTGAGTTGTTATATTTCATTAATTTTGGAAAGGTCTCAGCCATTATCTCTTCCAATTATTCTTTGCCCCATTTTCTCTGCCTTTCTCTTTCACTTTCCCTCTCTGTTTGTTTTTCTGGGACTGCAATTATACATATGTTAGATGATTGGAATCTTCAATTCCCCATTTAGTTTAAATATCTTTTTCTCTTTGTATTTCTGTTTGATTCCTATTGTTGTTTACCAGGTCACTGAATCATCTTTCCTTCTGCTGTGTGCAGTGTGCTCCTGGGCCCAATGAATGAATTTTATACTGCTTTTATTATCCTAGCATTTCTACTTAGCTCTTTTTATAGTTTTATATTTTATCTTGTAAAAATTTTAATCTCATCAAGTTTCACTAGATTCTGTTACACAGGTATGCAGTTATTTTAAAGTTCTTCTTAGCTAAATCCAATATGTAGGTCATCTGTCAGCCTCTTTCTGCCTTTTCCTTATTGGTCACATTTTCTACTTCTTCCCCTGTTTTATGCTTTTTCTTCTACGGCAATCATTTTGTGTCAAGAACAGTAGAAACTGCCAGTAAAGGGCTTTCCCTTCCTCTGCCAGCTCACTGGGATGGGTGCTGAGTCAGTCTAATCTGCAGTCGCACAGAACATAGGTTTTGTGGTAGATTTAGTTAGATTTAGTTTGCTCCTGGCTTCAAATAGTTTGAGGTCAGGATCAGCATTTTCTTTTTAGTAGGGCTTGAGATATGAGCACCAATAATTCTCTAGAGATACTTACTTCAATGTTTTAAAACTCAATTCCCTACATTTTGAGTTATTGGAAGTACTTATTGCTCACCAAACCTGTCCTGATTTTCTATATCTGAGGATGTCTCTGTTTATCTTGCTTCCTTAACCTCTTGGTGCACCTCAGGCAATGTCTGTTCTCCCACCCTGCTCCCACCCTCCAGTGGTCTACTACTTTGAAATCAGTAAAAGACCAGTGACTCTTCTGTGTGACTCAGGGATACCTCTGCTTCACTGTCCTCCCTCCCCAGCCTGCAGACTCTGGTCTCCTCTGCCTTGTGCTTTGGTGCAGGCCTGTGTGCCTGAGGGGAGATCTCTCTGTTTCTCTTCTTGCTCCCAGCTTTTAGCATGCTGTCCCCATGCAGCTAGTGATGATCTCATGGAAGAGAGTTGATGGGCAGGTGCAGATTCGCTCTGTCATACTAACCCACAATAGCTATTCACCGTTTGTTGGAAGTTGTGCTGATTTCTCTTTACCTCCACCCATGGAAGACTAGTTTCTCCTTTTCTTTTTACTATTGTTTTTCTGGCAGTAAAAGCATCCTTAGGAAAGTCTTGTCCGTCTTACAGTCTAATTGATTTAGGGTTTTCATTTATCATTAGCTCTTTGATATGTTTAAAACTCTAAGTTCGTACTTTTGTCTGCTTTGTTTAGTTGTTAGGGTGGGGATGATGGTTGTGTTAGTTTCTTATTGTTGCTGTAAAAATTACTACAAATTTAGTGCCTTCAACACATTATTATTTTACAATTCTGGAGGTCAGAAGTTGAAAGGGAGAATTCATTTCCTTGACTTGCCCAGCTTCCTCCCTTGACAGGCCACCTGCCTCCCTTGGCCTTAGGCTCCTTCTTCCAGCTTCAGAGAGTGTCATTCCAACCCCTGTTCCTTTCATCACATCTCCTGCCCTCTCACTCTGACCCTGTGATTACATTGGGTCCGCCTGGATAATACAGGCTGATCTTCGCAGGTCGACATCCTCAACTTAATCACACGTGCAATGTCTCTTTGCCATAGTCCTATTTCCTAACACAAATTGGAGATCAGGAAATCATTTAAATGGTAAGTTTTACTTCTGTCTTTCACAAAGAAAAGTCTTTTCTAGGTAGTGCAATAAAACAAATATTTCATCACGGTTTACAGCTAAGTGGCTCTTCTTTTCCCAAATGAGGCAAAGAAGGAAACCTAACAGTCTGGAGTGCTCAGCTTGGTTCGCAGCCTGCATTGTTTCTTACCTTCTTTGTCCCTCTGTTGGCTCAAATGGGATTATTATCCCTCACAGATTTGTTGTGACCACTGCACTGGATGCCATAGGTAAGGTTCTGATGACTAATAACATGATAGCAATTCAATCAAGTGAATAAGTATTTATTCACTTTCATTTTCTCTTCCTTTCTTTAATGCATCAAATTAGAAGAATGAGAAGAGAAAATTGGACCTGCAAACATGCAATGGTGACAATGTCAAAGTTGTGATTTCCCTTTGAAATACTTACCAACTACTGTTTGTGGTCTCTACATAAGTGCAATTAAGGTTTGTCTTATTGATAGACAACCATGTAAAAGTTCACAGTCATATGCCATATGAATGGTGACCTGTTGTTTTGTCTCCTGCCATCTCCCCAACCCAGTTCAGACCCAATATCCCTACATGGTGAGAATATGTCTAATGTTACATTCTTCTAACCTTTACTTATTTCCATGGTAATTGGCTCCAGAAGAAATATCCTTAAATAATATCTTGCGTTGTTGTCATCAGAGTAACTTGGCCATGGCTGATGGAGGGATATCAGAACTCCACATAGAAATCTTCACTTTGTGGGCACTCCTAATGAGTACCTATTCCATACAATTAGTCAGTTCAGTACCCTATATTTTAGAACTATTCATATGTGGTTTATAAATAGCTGGCATAGAAAAGTGGTTTTGCTTTAATAATGCCTTCTATTTTAAATGACACTAAGTACCCTGTTATTGCCAGGAAAATAAATAATAGTATACCTCTTATAAAATGCAAATCCCAGCCCATTATTATTAGTTCATCCTATGGGATAGGATGTGACACTTAAGTAAAAGCAGGAGTGGTAATTTTGCTTTAAGATGTCCAATAATTAAAACCAAACCTTTATGAAAGTAAACATTTCCTATATTTAGTTCATAACATCTCTTGCAAGTATCTGCTACACCCATTTTTTACATTTTGAGTAACAAGAGCTACACAAAAATATTGTGTATTACCTACAGGTCGAAGCGCAATTGAAATTGACGTGTTGCTTTTACTTCCCTTCTTTCCTAAACAAAGTCCACGCACAGGAGCCTGGCACTTCCAGAGACTCATTTGCCGTGACGGGCAGACTGCAGAACATAGATATAGCAATCTGCTTGGCTAACTCCTGCTACACATCGGGAGTTGTGGATTAGGTCTCAGCAGGCTGAGAGCTGTGCACCCACGCACAGCAGAACGCTGTGATTACAGCAGGTAGGTGGCTCCGGTGAGAGAGAACTTCAGAGACGTGGGAGCCCGACATAATGTGATGTGTGATTTATTGGAGTTTGTGGGGACACACACTGTAATTGTATGCTTGCTATAACGTCTGATTGTTGTGTCTTTCATACCCTCTAGAGGCCAGTCCCCCATGTAAGTGATAACCCACTGGAGCTTTTGTTGTGCGTGCAATTGAAACATATGAAATGAATAGCAACTGATTAATTGAAGCCAGCTACATTTTTGGAAAACAAATCAAAGCGATTTGCATGAATCACGGTTTGTTACATAATACATTTTGAGGGCACAAATTACCTTTTTAAAGCCTAAGACACGTATATACACAGTGGAACAAACAGAAATATAATAAACTGGGCTATAACGACATAATTCACAGTGAATACTCGATGCCAAAACTGATGTGAAACAAATGATTTTCCAATAAACGACTCAGGCAGAGCCATATCTGCTCTAAAATTTCAATTGAATATTATTTATAATACCAATAATTCTTCACCATTGTTAACCATGGGGTGATGGAACAATTTGTTTTACATATTAGTTTGGGGGGTTTGTGTATTCCCTAGTTGGGAACCAATTTGTAGTCATGTCCCAGAAGATGTGGTAAATAAACAGTAAGTCTAAGAGAAGTACTTAGATGTGGGAAAACTTTCAGGGCAAAACAATCATTGCTTTGTCCTAGTTTTTGAATAAAACTAAAGAAGTAAAATTGTGTTGTCAGTATTGAAGACAAATATCATCATCATTATATCTTCTTCTCTTTATTATCTATAATAATTTTTTTAAAGTTCCCATTATTTTTTCTCCTTAAATTTACTACCTGTGCCCTGGCTGGTGTGGCTCAGTGGATTGAGCACTGGCTTGCAAAGCAAAGGGTCACTGGATTGATTCCCAGTCAGGGCACATGCCTGGGTTGAGGGCCAGGTCCCCAATAGGGGGCGCTTGAGAGGCAACCACACACTGATGTTTCTTTCCCTCTCTCCCTTCCCCCTCTCTGAAAATAAATACAAATAAATAAAATCTTAAAAAAATTTACTACCTGTATCTTTCTTACTGTTACAAGCTAGGCTATAGAAATACAAAAACTAAATTCCAATCTTTATTGATGGCCCTTTGTAGTCTCTAGTTTTCCCTTTTGGTTTGGTTTTAAGTGTTGTATTGTATACGTGTCATATATAATGAAATATTCTTAAGAAAATATATAAAATATGTAAATGCATATTATGACATGAGATTGCACCATTTATGTCAGTTTATAATCTGCTTCTCTGCATAACAAAAGATAAACATTTTTATGTCAATAACATTGTATGTCAAAAGATTTGTATGTCAATAAATATATATCTGTATCATCATGGAATATCATTATTTATTTAACCATATACTTATTTTCATGAATTTGCTTTACTATAAAAACAAAATATCAAAGGACATTTATATCTAAACACACTTGTTTGATGATTTTATTAGGATAAATTCTAAGAAGAGAAATTATCAAATCACATTCATGCAGATTTTGAAGGCATTAGTTCACATTGTAAAATCATCATCCAATAAGCTTGTATCAGAAACTACTCTCAGTCATCATCTTAAGACTCATGACTTTTAACCACAAATGTAGATATCCTTCTAGAGTTTGTTGGGTGCCTTTCCTCCTTTTTCTCCTCCCTCCTTTTTCCCTTTACTGTTCTTCCTTTAGACAGATGGAGAGCAAAGCACCTCTTTATTGTTCTGAAGTTCAAAAGCTTTGGTCACTTAACAGAAATTTACTTATCTGAATGATAAATTTAAATAATCTCTAACTTTTGTATCATTTCACTCTAGGAAAGAGGACCCCTGACCTTTAGAATTTTAGGGTTCTGAGCTGTCATTTTTGTGCCTGTCATCTTGCTCCTATTAAGTTGTCCGTTAAGAACATTTTCCTGGGGGAGGGGATCAATGTATAGACTTTAAATGTTATTTCACTTCCTTCAAAAGGAAATGAATATACTATAAAGCTCCAAAACCTAGTTTGTGATCTCTGTTAGTCTAAGGAGGCCACCAATCATTAATAAGTTCAGGATAGAATGATCCACAGACTCTTTTCCTCTCTTGATTCACTAGTTCTTATTAAGTAGAGGTTCATTATTGGGATAGTGGTGCTTGTTCTGACAGATAATTGCTTGACTTGGGTAGAAGCTTTTGGTGTCTAATTTTTAAGATGTATTTTAAATTTTTAATTTTTTTTAATTTTTATTTTAATTGTTGTTCAAGTACAGTTTTCTGCCTCTTACCCCTATCCCAGCACCCCCAGATCTCCCCACCTGCCTCTTGTTTCTACCCCCCATGTGTCCATGTGTTATTATCCTTGTTATTGTCCATGTGTCTTTTATACTTGTTCCTGTAAACCGTTCCCCCTTTCCCCTGAAATTCCCTCCCCTCTCCCCTCTGGTCACTCTGAGCCTGTTCTCAATTTCAGTGTCTTTGGTTATATTTTGCTTGTTTGTTTGTTTTATTGATTAGATTCCTGGTAAATAATATGTATTTTACATATTAATAAAAGATATTATTGATAATAATATCCATCTTGATAAGGATATTTAAAATATACAGATATCCTTGATAAGGATATTTAAAAACTATTTTAAAATTCTGAAATAAGATATTTGAAATGAAGTCAAAATATTTAAACAAAAGTAATTTTTTAAGTGAAAAGCTAGAATTTGGGGAGTTTTCATTAATAAAAAGTTAGAAAGTCTCAGAGATGCCCCCAAAGTGGCTATAAAAGATAAACTAGAAAGCTTATCACATTGATAAGTTCCTATTTTTCTAAAATTTGTTTTAATAACCCCATGATGTTCTAAGATAGGCACAGCAACATTGATATAATCATATTTTTTAAACATATTTTATTGATAACGCTATTACATTTGTCCTACTATGCCCCCTTCGTTCCCTTCCACCCTGAACACCCTCTCCCACTCCCCCACTTTAGTTCATGTCCATGTGTCATAAGTTCTTTAGCTTCTACATTTCCCCTTCTATTCTTGCCCTCCCTGTCTATTTTCTATCTACCATCTATGCTACTTATTCTTCATACCTTCCCTCCCCTCCTCCTCCCACTCCCTTGTTGCTAACCCTCCATGTGATCTTCATTTCTGTGTGTTTGTTCCTGTTGTAGTTGTTTGCTTAGTTTCTTCTTGTTTTTGTTTCAGGTGTGGTTGTTAATAATTGTGAGTTTGTTGTCATTTTACTACACATGTTTATCTTCTTTTTCTTAGATAAGTCCTTTTAACATTTCATACAATAAAGGCTTGGTGATGATGAACTCCTTGAACTTGACCTTATCTGAGAAGCACTTGATCTGCCCTTCCATTCTAAATGAAAGCTTTGCTGGATAGAGCAATCTGGGGTGTAGGTCCTTGTCTTTCATGACTTGGAATACCTCTTTCCAGCCCCTTCTTGCCTGTAAGGTCTCTTTTGAGAAATCAGCTG
>CM052538.1:133298670-133362837 GCA_028533065.1 Trachops cirrhosus
TGCATCTTTCTTCATTAAACTTATTGTAGCCTGCATTTTTTCATCTAATTTGCGATGAAAATCAACCAATTCTGTGAGTATCCTGATCACCAGTGCTTTGAACTGTGCATCTGATAGGTTGGCTATCTCTTGGTCGCTTAAAAGGATGGGACCTGGGGCTTTCCAATCCTCATCTGTTTGAGCCAGTTTTGCTGGTTTTTTTTTTTTTTTTTTTGGCCTTGATGAGCTCCCATAGTGAGGGGCGGAGCCTAAGGTTTTCAGCAGGGCAGGGCACCCCAGTGGCAGGGTAGTGACGCTGTATATAGGGGCGGGGTCCGAGAAGGAACAATGGTGCTTGCTCTGCTCTCTGTAGGACCTCAGAACCTTCCGCTGCTTTCCACAAGCCAGCTGGGCCCCTCTGGCACCAATTCTGGTGTGGGTGGGCCCATGCACCCCTCGGGGCCTTCCTTTTCAGTCAGTGACCCAAAGCTCCACTTCCCGGTGCTGGGACCCTGAGCTGCATGCAGTGTCTTGCTTCACAATGGCCGCCTCGCTGGGTCTGCTGGTCACCACCCCCCAGCCTGGCACTCGTGCGCCCAGGGTCTGCCTGCTGGGGACTTGCGTGCTGCCCCGGTTGCTCCGGTCTCTGCTCCGCGTCCCTCACCCGGCCCGACTCTGCCCCTCCTACCTGTCTGGACCATCGAGTCTATTTTCAACTCCCTGGTTGTCGGACTTCCATGCACTTCAATTTTCTGTCAGTTCTGGTTGTTATTTTGTTTCTATAGTGTTGTCCCTATCTTGGTTGTGCGCGGGGGCACAGTGCGTCTACCTAAGCCTCCATCTTGGCCGGAAGTCCTGATATAATCATATTGACTGATAATATTTTTTCTAGCCAAATGCGTTTTCAACTTACTAGTGTAGATACATTAGAAAAATAAGT
Organism: Trachops cirrhosus; assembly: GCA_028533065.1. Lineage (NCBI taxonomy): Eukaryota > Metazoa > Chordata > Mammalia > Chiroptera > Phyllostomidae > Trachops > Trachops cirrhosus. Next base: position 133,299,590 of record CM052538.1, read on the forward strand.
TTTGTTTAATTAAGATGGACCGCAGCAAAACTATGAACTAAGTGGAACTGATCTTAAGTATTTTCCTAAGTCCAATTTTCTCATTTCTCATTTAAAAAATTATTGAGCATACATAATATTCCAGGCATTGGAATAAGAGTAAAGGAATAAGGAAATTGTCCTAAAGTTAAAAAATTTTCAGTTAGCCAGGATGAATGAAAGAAACTCGACATGTGTTAAAGAGACTTCCATGTTGAGAGAATAGCTTACGCAAAGATTTAATGCAAGGAAGAAAGTGATGCTGGTGAGGAACAGTGAGGATGCAGTTGGGATTTTTTTACCACCTTCACTGAATCTGCTAACTCCACAACTCTACGACTGTCCAAGGGCACCATTCCATGAGGGTCCCTCTTACACAGTGGACTAAATCAGAACCTTTCTGTTTTCTTCTCCCTTCTCATAAAAATTCTCACCTTTGTAGCTCTTTGTTGGAAAAACGCTAACACCTTTTGTGAATATTTGCCATTGTCTTATAGGGTACTGCACACACTCGCTTTCTGGGGGATCACTACATCTGAAAGGAGAGACAGTGCTTAATGGGACAAACCTTTAATGGTGACATTTTAGACAATACCAGCAAACCTGTGTTCTGGAGATGTTTTGAGATCTTTCAAATTGCTGCTCATAGGCAGTCATTTATTTTTGGTGACAAATTAGCCTAATTGTTTTTTAAAAGGCATCTTCTTAATAAAAAGCTCTTCTGAAGGAAAAAAAAGAGTACACATCCAGTTCTAAGTGATATCTGTGCCATATTCAAGGTACTGCTACTTGCAACTCTGGTGCACCTCTTCATTGCCCTCCTCTGTCCAATTACATTGCTGAGGACAGGTAATCCCACTGACCTGGGTGATTTCTGGACAGTAAAACCCTGAGATGCACTGTCACAGTTAAGACAATAGAGCAATGGCTGCAGCGGTTCAAGGCTGAGATTTCTGTCCCGTGAGAGCATTGTGAGCAGGCGGGCTTGTTGTCTTCCTCGTGACGCATCTATGAGGTAAAACGTTGTCTATTGTAGGTCACACGATGTGGTGCCTAGAGGCCTTCTGGTTTTGGCTTAGGCTTGTTTTACACACTATTGGGGACTAAACTTGTTTTGTTGCTGCCGGTTCCATCTTTTCCATGGATGCTTATTAGTAAAACTCCAGATGTCCATTTTTCATCACATCATAACATGCTAGATGGCAGTTAATTCACCTGAAGTTTTCATATTTGATAACTTCCTTATTCGTACTAATTGGGTTATTTGGAATTTTCCATCAATCATGGCATCTCAGGTTTTGACTCTCCTGAAAGAGTCTGTTTGTGAGACACAGATCGTACATTAAACTTACACAAGCAAAATTAAGTGTAGGATCCAGTTTCAACTATGACTCATGTCTGCTTCGACTGAAGTGGACGGCACAGCTTGGTCCCTCAACAGATTCTTCCTCAAAAGAGAAAAATAAAGTCAGGAGACATTTACCTCAGCTGACCTTACTCAGAGCTCCACTGATTCATAATGTCATGAAAAACAAAATTATGTTCAAGGAGACTCTGAAGGAACATTCACTGCAGGGTGCATTGTGGGACAAAAATACGCCAAGTTCTGAGCATCTGGAGGACTGAGCTCTGCTTCGGCACTCTAAATAACATTATAATCCTGTTTTTTCTGTTTCTTATCTGTGAGCCCCATTAGTTAAAACTGATGCTCTCTTATTGCATCTTTCCAGCTCTTTAACGTGATCAGTCTGGGCTGAGAATTCTTGAGGTCTAAAGAGTGTCACTTTGATTTTCTCTACTTTGCTACAAATATTTCCCATTTCTATTCATTTATATGCTTCCTCTTGAAGAAATGCATTGTTCTTTTATTTAGCACAACTGATTTCTCATTCACCTTTCATCTGAAATTCACACTCTCTTTCTCTTCTCATTGTGGGATAATTAAAAAAGAAAACCAGTAGACTTGAAAAAAGTATAAACAACAGTGGTATATATTTCACTTTTTTTCTACTGCTACTACCAGGAATGGTTACAACTTAGATACAGCACAGTCCAATAAAATAAAAAACTCGGTAGAAGACTGCCTTTGTCCAGGACCCCACATGGTGAGTCATCTTTAGCATGATGTGGTTGGCCTGTAGCTATGTAGTGTGTTCTCTGGGCCAAATCAGCAGGCATCCTACTGGTTCATGGATCTTCAAGGTCAAGTAAATAAGCAGTTCCTACAGCCCCAAATTTCTCCTTGTGCCAACATGCTGCCAGGATACTATGTAGGTCACAATAGGACCCAGATAATAATTCATTTCAGGTTTCCAGGTTGCTAAGAGCCCCAGTGGTTTTCCTGTGTACGGCCCACATTCCTTTCAATCTCTCCCAGCTATTTCCCTTCTGAGGTCTTGCTCTCAGATTTGCATATATTTACATGTTTTAGCCTGTAAGCTTTTTAGCTACAAATTATACAAAATAGAGGTCAGCCCTCTGCCAGTAAAATTTTCATTTTCCCCCCAATTGCTTCCTTTAAAAAATAAATAAAAACATAAATAAGAATGCTAAAAAAGTGAACTTTTTCGGTAGAGGTCTTTTAACTGTGTCAAGACAACTGTTGTTTTAATACTTTTATCCAGAGAGCTGAATTTTATGTCCAAATTCCAAGGTGCTTTGCTCCAGCTTGGTGTTTTGTCCACTGTACATAGAGGGACGATGATGCTTCTCAAAGATTAAAAGACTTAAAATCTCTCCCAGTGAGGCTAGATCTTGAGACAATGAATGGACTTGGAAAAATTTTCTATACACTCTTAAAAAAAAAGGTTTTATTTATTTATTTTTAGAGAGGGGAAGGGAAGGAGGGAGAAAGAGAGGGAGAGAAACATCAATGTGTGGTTGCCTCTCACACGCCCCCTACTGGAGACCTGGCCCCTGCAACCCAGGCATGTGCCTTGACTGGGAGTCGAACCAGTGATACTTTGGTTCGCAGGCTGGCGTCTATACACTCTTAATTGAATCACTAATAGTATGATCTGGGTTTCTGACCATTCTCAGCTTGGTTTTGTTTGGTAAAGTTATTGTTAATAAAAAAATCAGTGGGTTGAGCCTTTCTGGTTTTAAAGTCATTGTGATTCTTAAACCTGCTAATTCCATTTCTAGGATACTTCTTTCTTTCTTTTAAACTTGTGTTTAGTGTCATATATTCATCTATTTGTTTTAATTCTTAAGTGTTACTGCTGTTTAAATCACTTTCAATTTCAGTCTCCTTTCAACATCCCTCAAACTTCCCAAACACATTTGGTTTTCTTTTCTTTTTAAAACATACTATCAAAACATTGTTCATGGGTTTGGAAATGAAGAAATATACTACCAAATTATAAATTCAGTAAAATTTCATCTCTTACACTTATATGCTGCTAGCCTATATGGCCTATTTGTGTACATGAGGAGAAGCCTATCTTTCCTCAAGATATTTTGCATTTCTGCCTAAAAAACAGTCCTGATAAAAAAAGATGATGACTAGAAATGGTTCTCCTTGGAGCTGGACTGTGCACAGCTGCACCACTGCACGCAGGAGACAAGAGGAATCATCACCCAAACATTGCTACCTTAATCATAGTTGGATATGTTCAGCAAGGGAATACCAACTTCAGGGATTGACAATGGGTGCTAAAACTTGAAACTAAACTTGAAGTCCTATAAGAGATAGTGTTTCACCAATGATTGAAATGATTTTTAGCTGGGATGAGAAAAATGGTTCCTTGTTTTAGGACTGTAATGTAAAGTTCCTTTTACCACTGAAAAGCAGCAGAGGCGTGAAGCCACTTTTTTCTGAAGAGATCGCCTCCAGAAGGAAAAAACCCTGATGTTAAATAGAGAAGTCTAACATAAATCACACACTACAGTGCACGATCATCGGGCATGTTATAATCTGTGTGTGCAGTATTTTAAAATACATCCTATGATTAATAAGTCATCCATGTGTAATGACACATGGATATCACAAGAATAGTTCTCTGAGTACTGCTAAAATCTGCAGAGTAGAACACTGGCATGTTTCCAAGACTTGATTCACATTCTTTTTCTGAAATCTAAACAACAATGGATCAAATGTTTACCTCGATTCATGGTTTAAGTTAATCATTCCATTAATTCTCAGAAGACTGTAATGGGAATCAAAGGTTATGATCTAGACGTCTTAATGCCATTCTAGTTATGTCCTATTAAATGCTCATCTTTTAAATTTCTGAACAAAGTACAAAAATGAAACCTCGTTGTCTAGACTAGAAGGTAATGTCCATACTCTTTAGCAAGGCATACAAAGCCTTCCTGGTCAGGTTTACCGTCTCGGCCTTTGTTGGACGGAGGAGGAGCTTGGGCTCTTTAGAATCCGTCCATGATTATGGGTAAAAGAACAAAGGGGAGCTCATGTTTGTGCCCTAGATGAAGGTGTGCTTAGGGATAGAGGGAGTGCTTCAGAACTGGACCAGAGGGAAAAGTCTGCTGTGGAGGTGGGGGTAAAAATGCAGAGGCAGGTGCTAGAGGCAGCAGCTAAAGATCTTTCTGAAGAATGAAACATAGTCTGTATGTGTTCAGTTTTTCAGACACTTTCCTCTTCGGACATTTACCTCCCACAATTCAAACATTCACTATATTCAAGCTATACCAATGGCTACTTTTCCCTTTGCCTTAAAAATTCTTCCCATCACCTTTTACCTTTTAAACATATTGTTAAAGAACCAACCCAAGCCTCTATTTCTATGAATCACTTCTTTCTTTAAATCTTATACAAACTTTGATAGTGGCATATATCCTGAGGAATCACAATTATTTATTTGAAACCTAGCTCACCTTTTAGACTGTTAGCTTACTGAGGACAGAACAATATCTTCTTTAATTATTGTATCTAGTGGATGCAGTCTAAGGTACTCTTAATAGAGTTTGTGAAATACTACATGAATAAATAAAAATTATCATTACTGAGATCTATATTCTGCTCTGATGCATAAAAAAGTATTCCCAATTATATTATCGGACCTCAACTATTTATGGACACTTTCCAGACGACAAAGAGTCATATTTGCAGGTGTTTTTTGGCATGCAGAGGCTTATGCAAGAGACACAGAGTTTATCATTGATGATTTACAATGTAATTCTGGAACAAGACATATATTCACAAAATCAACAGGAAACATTCAAGGTGGTGTGTGATATGTGCTGACATGTTGGGCACAGACCTAGTTAGTAGTGAATAAATACCTCAATTAGGGAATATGTGACTTGAAATAATTCCTTCTGGGAAATCCCTAACTATTAAAGCCTTCTCACAGAATAGACAAACAAGCAAAAGATCATGGGTATGCAAGAAGAAATTTTTCATAGGGACAATGAAATGAGAGTTTCAGCACTTAGTACGGTGAATGTTGAAGTCCCTTACAACCTGAGGTTTCCCATAACTGTGAGGCAATAACACACTGGGAGGGATGGTGAGTATTGCTTCAGGAGGAAGACAACCTGCTAATGTCCTTTGAGAATATGTTTCAGTCATCAGCACCTGGGTCTCCAGAAGGACAAACTAGTGGACAGTCACACAAGTTTCTAATTTTCTCTCCTTTAATTTTGGTTGAGACAATAGTGTTCAAAAAATTTCAAACTAGGATGATGTTTTCCAAAAGTAATCTTTTCTTCTTAATGGCAAAAATAGCCTTTGGGCTAATTTTGTTCTTCCTGTGCTCAAAACATTCCACTCCTTACCAGTAAGGCTAAGTTGCTAATCAAAAATCTGAGAGCTTTCAGTGTGTCATTGCTAAGCAGCATCACTAGTCACTATTTTGTTTTTGTTTTTTAATTATTTTATTGTTGTTCAACTACAGTTATCTGCATTTACCCCCCACCACTCCACCACTCTCCCCTTACCCCAGCCATCCCCATCTCCCTCCCCTGCTTCCACCCCCCCTCGGTTTTGTCCATGTATTCCTGAAAACCCTTCTGCCCTTTCCCCCCATTATCCCCTCCCACCTCCCTTCTGGTTACTGTCAGATTATTCTTAATTTCCATGTCTCTGGTTCTATTTTGCTTGCTTGTTTGTTTTGCTGATTAGGTTCCACTGCAAGGTGAGATCATGTGGTATTTGTCTTTCACCACCTGGCTTACTTCACTTAGCATAATGCTCTCCGGTTCCATCCATTCTTTCGCAAAGGGTATAAGCTCCTTCTTTCTTTCTGCTGTGTAGTATTCCATTGTGTAAATGTACCATAGTTTTTGCATCCATTCATTTACTGATGGACACTTAGGTTGCTTCCAGCACTTGACTATTGTAAATTGTGCTGCTATGAACATTGGGATGCATTTGAATTGGTGTTTCAGCGTTCTTAGGGTATAGTCCCAGCAGTGGAATTGCTGGGTCAAAAGGCAATTCCAATTTTAGTTTTCTGAGGAAACTCCATACTGTTTTCCACAGTGGCTGCACCAGTCTGCATTCCCAGCAACAGTGCACTAGGGTTCCCCTTTCTCCACATCCTCTCCAACACTATTGTTTGTTGATTTGTTTATGATGGCCATTCTCACCAGTGTGAAGTGGTATCTCATTGTGGTTTCAATTTGCATCTCTCTGATGGGTAGTGATGCTGAGCATCTTTTCATATGTCTCTGGGCCCTATTTATATCCTCCTTGGAGAAGTGTATGTTCAGGTCTTTTGCCCATTTTTTAATTGGGTTGTTTGTCTTCCTGGAGTGGAGTCATGTGAGTTCTTTATATATTTTAGAGATCAAACCGTTGTCTGAGGTGTCATTGCCAAATATGTTTTCCCAGATAGTTGGTTCTCTTTTCATTTTAATGCTGTTTTCTTTAGGCTTGCAGAAGCTTTTTAATTTGATGAGGTCCCATTTGTTTATTCTTTCCTTTATGTCCCTTGCTCTAGGGGACATATTGGTGAAAATATTGCTGCATAGAATGTCTGGGATTTTCCTGCCTATGTTCTCCTCTAGTACTTTTATGGTGTCATGACTTATATTTAAGTCTTTTATCCACCTTGAATTTATTTTTGTGTATGGTGTAAGTTGGTGATCAAGTTTCATTTTTTTGCATGTAGCTGTCTAGATCTCCCAACACCATTTGTTGAAGAGGCTATTTTTACTCCATTTTATGCTTCTATCCCCTTTATCAAATACTAATTGACTATAGAGACTTGGGTGTATTTCTGGGCTCCCTATGCTGTTCCATTAGTCTATGTGTCTATTCTTATGCCAGTACCAAACTGTTTTGATTACAGTGAACTTGTAATACAGTTTGATATCAGGTATTGACTAGTCACTATTTTGGATGGAGGATGTTAGTCATTATTTTGTAGCTAATACAAAACCATACATTTCTATTTCAATAACTACCAATATATTTACTAACCTAATCAAATAGGTTTTCTCCCTTTCTTACGGATAATTACTTTCCAACAAGGCTAATCTGAAAAATTTTTCTTAAAGAATATTATTGCAATCATGGTGTTGTGATTGTTATTATTTTTGACTCCTATTTCACAGAATAAGGGCTGAGGAAGCCAGCACATGACTATGGAGCACGTTCTAAGACAAGCGTTTTAGTTCAGCATCTGATGGCCTCACTCAGGTCCGAGGCCATTTGCTGAAATGGTGTGCATTCTTGCAGTTCTTCCTAAATATGGTGATTAAAAAGGGACGAGCTGTTTACTTCTTTCCTGTGATTCTTAAGTTAAATTTATGTTTGTGTGAGTAGAAAAAAGAGAGAACATATATGAGCAAAACTATATTTTTTCTTCTTTCCATTTGTACTATCATGTTTAGCTCAGCCATTTATTTCATTTTTAGATTATCAGTACACATTAACCCAATAAGAAAACATACTCAGAGCAAATAGATATCATGTACCTGTAAAAAGACGCAAATGCAGTTTAGAAACTTTATGCAGTTTTTCTAATCAATTATGAATTGTTTTGACAAATCAATTTATGGTTTTGTTAAAATCTTCATATGTGTATCTGTATGTACACTCTGACGGTTATTGCTGGATATTTCTGTAAAATGCCATATTCTTTCAAAGCTCTCTTCAGCCAGCAATTATTGCCGACAACACTGTAGGCCTGGCACTGTTTGCGGTCACCTCTGGCTGCTAAGAGGAGCAATCTGGACCCTAACACATTGGCACTTAAATTAAATTATCATAGAGATGCAATATATGCTGCTACACCATTCTAGCCATGAACCAAGAATTGAAAAAAGATTGATAGGCTATAGGAATGGGTCAACAAATAACTGTGTGGGTGGTACTGTGAAATACTTACATCTATAGATATTGATGTAGATAAATGGAATGTGGCTTAAAAATTGTATTTTTCCAAAAAAGGAAGGATTGTTTGTTTGTTTTCCTGTATAACTCTCAGCTATCAAGTGAAAATGACAATGTATTCATGTTTCCCATATATGGGCCCACAGGACATTTGGTATAAGACTTGACTCCATGTAACTAACATTAAATCATCCCGGGAGGAGGTCACAGGCACCAGTGTGCTTGAAACTGACAACTTTGCACCCTGGGAAAATGTTGTAGAAATAACCCCGTTGAAAGGTGACCCCCAAAACACAAGTCTTTCACTTAACCATGGAATATGGACCTGCATCTATGAAAAAGAAGCAGCAGCAGCAGCTGTGAAATAAACTGAGATACATCTATAATTAAAGCCATCATTTAAATATAATGAATTATAAGAAGCAATTCCTCAATGACAATGATACTTTTATGCTTATAGATAAAATATAACAATAATTTTAGTTTGGAAGATCAAATGAAAGTGTGTTTTAATAAAACCAAATTAAAGAAGCCACTTATCTTAGCTATTTAACATTTAACTCTTAAAGTGCATATTTAGCTTCTATGGAAGACTCTACATAGCAAAAGAGTAAAAGGGCACAATCATTTCTTTCAAAAAGACCTGGATGGTGAGACTGGCAAGTGGAGCAACTAGAGAAAGACATAAAATAAGAAACTTCAGTCACATAAAGCTTTAAAATATATGGACAACTATTGATTTGTTTATAGCTAGGATTATTACAAAGTCCTCAGTTGACATGGGCATTTAGAGACCCATATGATATACCTACTGAATATGTTATACCTACTGTCTTTATTACTTTCCAAGAAATTCATCCAGATGTCAAAAGATGATAGGTAATAATTATAAAACTGGATAGAAAAAAGTTCTTACGAGCTTGGGTTAGATGAGTTAAATCATACCGTCTTGAAATAGGTATGTGTCATGTAGAGATAGTAAAAAAAAAGAATAAAATGAGACACAAATGTATTTGTATTATATATTAGTCTTAATAGTGAAAGTGTTTATCTTTTCTGTTAAAAGATGGAGCATAGGACTTTATGTAATGATGAATTATGAAAGCCATGCATCCCTCTCTCAGCCCTATTTACATTGACATGTAAATTTTTTGCTAATGGCCAAATAAATCAAACATTAACAGCAGATGTGTGTCAATGCAGCTCTGAAGAAAGGGTGCTGGTAGTTATGGCTAATAAAAATAGCCAGAATTAATATTACCTCTGGATGATATGGCATCATCAAGCTCAGCAATATTAGTTATTAACAGCTTTTCTTGTTAGAAAAAAAACCTTTAAAAATGGAGAAGTAGATTAAAATAGAGTGGATTCAATGTGAGTGCCCAAGTTTCTGGTGACCAACTCATATGCTTAATGGGACTGAACTACAGAGGGCCTAACCATGAGCCAATTCAATTCCTTCATTTTACATAAAAAAAACGGAGCTCATTCATTCATTCAACAAATATTTATTGAGTGCCCACTACGTACCAGTCATGCTCTAGGTGCTGGGGACTGAACTAAGAACAAGACGTATAAGGGCCTTTCTTTATGGAGTTTGCATGGCTGATTTGGAAAGGCTTCTTTGAAGAGATGATATTTAAGCTGATAGATGAATGACAAGAAGGAGCCAGTTAGCAAATATCGAGAGAAGAACATTTTAGGCAGAGGTACCAATTAGTGAAAGGTTGTAAGGCATGAATAAACCATGAATGATTTATAAACAGGGGGGGAAAGCTCACATGCTGGAGCATAGTGAAAAGAAGATGAGATGAGAGAGACAGGCGGGGTGTGATCACGTTAGCTTTACACACCAGGGTCGGAAATTTGGGTTTTTTTCTGATAGGAAGCCGTTGGAAGGATTTAAGCAGGAGAGCGACATGAAATGGTTATACGGGGAAAGGATTTGATGACTGCGGTGTGGTGAATGGTTCAAATAAAAGAGGGGAAGAAAGGTAAGGAGGCCACCACATTAGTCCAGGAAAGAGAAGGTGGTTTGGACTCTGCTGGAACAGTGGAGATAGAAGTTTCTCTGTGTGAAATGTTTTGGGTTAATCAGGGCTAGGTGAAAACCAAAGTGTAGAAATCAGGGGTGACGCCCAGATTACAGCTTGAATTGCTGGGGAGTTGGCGGTGCTGCTTATTGAATTGGGAATGGCCGAGGGAGGAGGAAGATTCGGGAAACTGTGGTTTTAGGGACATGTGTTCAGTATGACTATTAGATTTGCATGTGGAAATGTCAGATAAGCAGTTGGATGTTGAAGTTCTTGCTTATGGATGCTATTTAAAGCCATGTGACTGAGTGAATTCAAAGAGGAGAAAGAATGTGTATATGGAAGAAATAAAGGCTTAGGTACAGTTGAGGAAGAGACAGCAACAGAGTTTGAAAAGGAGAATTAGCGTTACATTGGGAAAACTAGGAGATCATGATATCACGGAAACCAGAAAACAATGTTTCAAGAAGATGAAGATTGTTACTATGACAAATGCCACTGAGAGAGCAGGTAGCACGTGATCAGAAAAGTATCTGTTGGTGCTGGGAACATAAAAATCATTGTCGGTTTGTCCCAGAGCACCCAAATACAAAATGCTTAAATTGTTTGTGATTTTCTGTTGCTGTCCACAAAAAACAAGTCTGTCTTGACTTTTGAGGACTTCTGCTTGTTCACTGCATAATGAGGCTGCCCTCATATAATTGGAATATTTAATTCATATGGTTTTATATTAGCTCACCTTTGATACCTTTTATCAATTGAAGTTTTATTAACATGATCTCATAATTCAATATATGTTTCCTCCAAAGTAGGTAAAGAGCCAATATGACCATATCTCCAGTAAAGATGGGAAAAGTTGAGGCAAAATAATGGTGGTAGGAACCCATCACGAGTAGTTGTTATGTATCAAGTATTTAATGAGATTAGAAAATGCAAATATATGATTTAGTGATCCTATTACCCCTTTTGCACTCAGAAAAGCTTCTACTTCTAGAGTGCTCAGGAAGAAGTTGGGCACCATTCAGGCAAAGAGGAAGGACACATGGGCTTATCGGTTCCTTGGAAGTCTTTAAGAATCACTGACACTTTAAGAAGGGAGATGCTTAATTGCAATTTTCATAACCTATATAGGTCCATCTTCTCATCAAAATGACAAAAAAACTGTCAGTGCTAAAAACATGGGAATGATTCAGAAAATCTCCACATTAATACTCATACTCAAGACAGGAATAATGAGTATAGATAGTCATTACTCTATTTATCAAAGCTGCAGTTTCCTTCAGAGATCTGAAAACATATTTGAGTCTGATGATACCTTGAAGAACTATTGCATAGGGTTTAGGTCTAAAGACCTTGATTTTAGTTAATTTAATTTATGATGAATTCAGTTTTTTTTCAAAGGCTGTTATAGGAATTATTGCCCCTTCTGTTGAATCTGGGAACATGCTAAACATTCCCTGACAAAAAGTACATGCCTCTCAGAGGTTAAACTCTGAAAAGTTTATAATGCTCTTTGCTTTGTGCATAAAATATGACCTAAGTGTAGGTAATCTACTTCTCAGAGGAAGCTTTTAATTTTCTCTCAATTTAATTTTCTGTTTTTGTCAGCTTTGTACCCTCTCTGTCCACTCCTATACACAGTTTGTAAGCTAGGAGAGGAGCAAGCAATAGATACAAGAGATTTTACCGACCTTTACATTTGAAGAAGCAAGCAATATTTTAGCTGGAATCCGTCTTGGGGAGATACCAGTCAACCAACTCCTTTTATAAATGAGAAAACTGAGGCCTAGTGAGCATTCCATAGCCCACTGATAGTGGGAACACATGGAAATCCAGGAGAGATGTGTCATAGTCATATAAAGTGCAGTTTGTACCTTTGTTAGACTTGCAATAAATATCCAAGCGCCAATGCAGCAACACAGTTGAGCACTTCCAAAATATGACTTAAGACCAAACTGAATTTCATCCTAGTCCATGTAAATAAAAGTAGGGTTTCCAGAAAAAGTGGCCAGACCTCATAGAAATTATTACATTTTGTTATAGGTGCCACATTTTAAGAGAATACGTATGAGAAAGTAAGAAGGACAGAAAGAACACTGAAAATGAAATCATATGAGAAATAATCCAGTCAGCTAGAAAGGTTAAGCTGGATTAAAAATGCCTCTTGGAAGAGAGGGACTAGAACAGGCAATGAGGAGGTGATAGTTTTATCCACATGGAATCAATTCATTCTGCAAAACTGAAATGAAATGTGTATTTATTTCAAGGAGGTGTCTTTCCTTAATGGTTAGGAATGCAGTCCTTAGAGTCAAATGGAACCAATCGGCTCTGGGTCCTTGTCTAGGTTTTCCAAACTCAGTTTTCATTACTTCATTCTTAAAATGGGTTGATAATATTTTAAATAGATTGAAATTAGGGTACACACATAAAGGTCTTATCCCAACATCTGGTATATCGTGTTAGATAAATGGTAAATATTGCTATCCAAATTTTTATATTCTTATTGGAAGAAGGCCTGTCTCAGGTAAGTAAATTCACGTCACTAGAAGAGAGTAAGGGCAAACATGTATGATAATAACCTAGGGATTTTGCAGAGAGAAATTCTTGTATGCAAGAATACCCTATGGGGTGGTTGGTGTCTAAGTCCCTCCAATTCAAACTCACAGTGATGTTATGACTTTGGTTTCTTAGTGTTTTCACTACTATCCTGTGAACAGCAGGATTTTAGAGACATTTCTGCATCTTCATTATTCAGTAGAATGTGGGTTTGAAAACATTCATGAGACCTGAGCAAAATCACAGGTCTCATGAATGTCAAAATTTTCATGGTCATAAATTTCAGCCAGTAGTTATTTTCTTGTTCATGTCTTCAACCTTTATCTCCCTGGGCAACTCTGCTGTGGATATGATCCAGATAGTGGATGTCTGAATCAGTGTTTGTGCCTACTTGTGTCTCCGTTTTCCATTTAGTCCATTGTCTGATGTAAAGGGAGAAAGGGAAGGTCGGGGGAAGGAAGAGATATGAGAAGAGCTGGAGAAGGATGAGAAGTGAGGTCAAACTCACCATGTAAGCTATTTCCAGAATTAGAATTAGTGTGCACAGACCTCTCGTTCCTTAGCTCTGAGCTAGTCTGGCTGCTTTCTACATTTTAATGTACTAATTTATTTTTTTTGAATCAATTTACACTCATGACATTTAATGGGTGACTTGTATTAAATGGCCATTTGACTGTACAGGCCCATATCTTTCATTCACATTTTTATTGAGGTAAAATTTCACAGTTTAGAAGAATACAAAGAATTTCCTGGAGGTTTCCACACAGAGGTAGGGGTAGCAGACACAGAGTTAGTTTTGCCCATGCAGGAAAATAGCAATTCTAACACAGTGACTGGCAATAGTACCTCTTGGAGGAAACCTGTTACAACACTCAAGTTCTGGTCGCCCTCATTTAGGAGCCTCTTGGTGCTGATGAATCAGTACATACATGACAGGGAATGAGGACCAGTGATGGGGGGGAAATGGTAATCATTGTTTTCATATTTGTTTTGCCAGAGATTAAATGAAAGCCCAGAAAATGGGGGATTTGTGATCACTGCAGGCTAAAGTTGTTTGTTATCATGAGATTAGACAGATATTTAAGTATTAGCTTTCATACTCAGTATACCCAGATCCTTGAACTGGAAACCCTGGTTATGCTTAGAAAGGAAAGGGTAATTTTCTCCTCATCCTTCACTGAATTGTTTTGAACAATAACAGAACAAGCCCCATGTTTGCCAGGTAGATGACTGTTTATCTGGCCTCTATACTGATAAAACAAACTCATGATTTATGGGCCGTCAAGCAGCCATCTCATCAGAATAATGCAGACTTCTTTGGACTACATGCCAACCAGATTCTTTCTGGAAGAAATTTGGAGTGAATCTAATAAAACATCTATGCTTTGGGGTCAAAGGTCTTTTGCATTTTCCTCTTCCCTTTCATCGTTGGGAAAAGAATGACATACCAGCTGTACGATAGGTAGGCAGAGGTTCAAAGCAGGATGTCGTGATTGGAACTACATCGAACTAACTTGCAATAATGCATTATGCAAAACTGAAAAAATATAATTCAGACCAAACGTGTGGTCAAAAATTGCATAGCTTGATAAAATAGACTTTCCCCTTAAGTAATGAGTCTGGAGGATGTATTTACAGGGCTATCAAAACAATCAGAAACATCATAAGGCATAACATTTGTTTGCCTTCTCAGGAAAGTAATGTGCAGGCTTATGGATCATCTAAATTAGACTTTACTATTTTGATGTCCTTGCCATTTGTTCTTTTAAATTTCCAGCCTAAGGGGTATATTCTCCTATCAGTGTGCATGTGTAAGTCCCATTAAGGCTAATAGGAATTTGATGCCTGAGTCCAGAGAAAAATCTCTCTCTAAGATGGCATTTTGCGCATGTAGCACACAAGAAAAATAACTAAAAAAAATCCATTTCTCTTCATCCAAAGTGCATAAAACAATTATATTAATTATAAGTATAAGATAAAGTACTTGCTTGTGGAATTTTAAATCCATTTAATAAATTTGCAATTTTATGCATTTCTCTTGCTCAAAATTGCTTTCCTCAAATGCGCTTTAGGTTGTCTCAGGCTTTGAAGAACCTAGTGATGGATGGAAACCAGGAGAAATAGGAGTGGTGGGAGTACATTTCTCAGCACGGCCTTCATTTATTTATATTCTGCAGTACACGCACTCGTGATGTTTCAAACTTATTTCCACCCGATTCAAAATAAAACCTGGAACACAAAACAGCTTGCCCATATTTTCTTGTTTAAGGCGCTATCTCTAGAGCTTTCTTTTGTATCTCAGTTTCTAACCACATAAAAAATTTTCAGGCAAGAGTCGGTATTCAAATGAGATGTTAATTTTTAAAAATTGTTACATCCTTCTGTTTATTTTGGTAGAAAGGAAATATTGGTTCTTGGAGTTGTATTAAAACCCAGATTTTTTTTTTAAAAACAGTTTTTATCTTTATACATCTTTTGGGAAAAAAAATTCTACCTCAAGAAATTTCTTTAACAAAGAGAACATTATTTCAGACTCTAACATTTCTGTCTGCCGATTATCATTAGTCATAAGCTAAGCCCTGCACTAAATGTCTAGTGAGCACAGATAATGTTCATTTTGTCTGGAAGACAGGTTGCCGCCTGTCAAGGAGCGATGGAATAAATGACAGGTTTTGACTCTGTGCCTTGCAGGCATATTAGGCTAAGAAATCGCCAACATGATGAAAAATTATTTTGTCAAAAATTTGTAGGTCACCCATCATTGTCTAATGTATTCTGTGATTAATTGCTAGCATAGATCAGCATTATGTCTTTCCAGTGAATCGCTTAATTGTTGCCTGCTTCATGCTCTTAATGTAATGATGAGGCATCTGCTCCTTTCACATGTGCTTTTAAATGCCAGCTTTTGCATCCAGGTTACAGGGTTTGTAATATTCAACTTAAAGAACTAGTTCAAATTAAAACTTCGGGACTGCCATCTCTTCTTGCTTTTTATGAGAGCGTGCGCAGAAGGCTGAGTGTTAGTGTTAATGTATGTAGATTTTATTTCTGATGAGTGATTATTTGACTGCTCATTTTACGAAGATTTATGGTGTGCTTTCTATCTCCTGACTGCAGTGCTACTCTTATCTTTAATAAAGGAGATGAGGACATTAATCAGCCATTGTCAGGGCTCCTGACTAAGACATTAAATGTACTGTATGGGATAGGTAAACACGCTCCAGATCCTTCCCTACTCCACTAGATCAGGCAAAAAAACACTCATTATATTTATCATAATTTCACATCTGCTGTTTTTGAAGCAATGTACCATGAGGCCATAAACTGTATTACAACTGTGCATAAATTCAACTGATTTGTGGCTGGAGTAACTAATTCCTAAAGTACATTTTAGAAAAACAAGCAGTGAGCCCTGAAATTGCAATTCCATAAAGGCATTAAATTACTGACTGCAGAATCAAAAATTTGCTTGATGTGATTCTGCAGTGACCATTTTATAAAAAGTGACAGTGCGCCTGTGATTGAGTCAATAAAATAAGGATGAGTGAGCTGTACACTCAAACAAGATTAAAGAGAAAGGGAACGACAGAGGACGGGCCCGTGGTATACAAACAGAGGAAAGCGCAACATTTCCCCCAAATGGCTCACGATGCAACTCTTAATAGCAGCAATATTGATTTGTCAGTAATATCTTTATTATTTTGGAGGTGAAGGAAATTTAATTTCTCTCTTTTATTCATTTCACAGCATAGTTGGGAGCATACTTAATATGTAACAAAATAGATTTAGAAATAAATTTTTAATTGTGGCATTAGCTATTGATTTAAGTTTGCCGTGACATTTTTCAAAATTATAAAGGATAATTCTTTGTGGGTTATTTGCTAATCCCCTTGTTTTTAAGGGTGTGCGTCCAAGTGATCTCTTTGTTAGGGCATCTAGCCATGTTTGGCTAGAAGATGTGTGAACATGTTTATGCAGGGGGGAGTGGAGTGTGTATTTAAAATTCTATTTGTGTTTTTACCTTTGTAGGTATGTTCCATTTCATTTTTTATGAACTTGATCAGTACCTGAACTTGCAATATGTCTTCTCCAAAAGAGAAAGGAGAGCAAGGAGTGATCTTATATATGGGACAAGTAAAATCACAAACCCCATTGTTGTTTGAAGACAAAATGCACTTGACATTTGCCAAGATGAAAACCAAAGGTTGACCTGATTGATACAGGGAATCCTGAATAGAGGCGTGAGTCCACAAATGAAACCTGCTAAGGGTGGGACCATGTATGTTCTCTTGGAAGAAGGATGTGATTATGTAATTATTTATTGACTGGTAAAAGCAATTTCAGAGAAAAATAAATGGAACTGAGCTTTCATTGCTTGGGTTTCTAAGATATCCATTGCCTTTCACCAATTATTTTATGCATCTTAGCCATTGAGGCTGAAGTGCCACCATGGATGAGCTTTTGTTTCATTTGACTATGATACATAAGCATTCTTTGTTCAATATTCTTCATTTGAAGGTTCCTTCTCATAGAGTGTGGACAATTACTTGCCATCCAGGACAAATTGTGGAGGGCATTTACACAGAACATTTTTTAGAGTAATATAATCTTGTTTGTTTTATTTACAGAAAAATATATTTGCCATATTTTATCCATTTCCCTGACCACTATCCTGGTCAACTTTTATAACTGCAAATCTTGAGCTGGCACATTGAATATCACTCTATTCTTTACTTATAATATCAAGTCAAAAATGGTTGTGTTCATAAGGCATTGCATCGCTCCTATCTAATGGTATCAATCTGTGCATCCCAGAGCGTTTCTTTTCCTGACATTATTACTTTACTGAAATTAAGCTTGAAACAATCTGATGTCAGATACTGTATATCTACTTTTATTGCCAGCCTTTCTGAGCCCACCATATTGCCAGGACTGCATCTCATTTTAGATGGGTTTAACCAGATATATATATTCTCAAGTTTATTGAGAGTTGGATAGATTACATTTCCCATTCTCAAAGAGCAGGCTGGTTTTTTCAGTGCATTTTATAGAACAAATGTAAATTCCCATGCTGCAGTTGACAAAAATTCATGGTTCTTTTCTTAGTGTCAAAAATAAACCCAGCATAGCATTGGAGATGAGTAAGTGTGGTATAGTGGAGCAGGCTTCAGTTCACCCTTTTCGATTTAGCAGCAGTTTTTGATGTACTTGAGAAATCTGTAAAAGTTCAATTATTATGGTCTAGGCAAAGAGATTTGCTTACACAACAGAACTGCTGTACTCGAGAATGAATTGTAAGGACTCAATGAAATGCAAAGCACTCTCTGAGCACAGCAAGCCCCTTTACCTCCTGTCTCCTCTCCCCATCTCGCTTCCCCATCTACTTCTATCTCTTACAGGAGGCCTTTTTTGAAGGCTCTCACTGTAGTTAAATAAAATACAAGCACAAAAAGTGCCAAGTTGCTCTATTAAAATGCAATAGAAATTAGTCTTCTATTATGATTGGGAATTTATATATTTAGTAAGTACAGGATATGCAAAGAATGGCTATCAAATAAATTTATTAGCAACTTGGCTTGATCAGTTTATCAGGATTGCTTACATATGTATGTCTTAGAAGGGAAGGCAGATTTGTATGAAAAAGGTGTTTATAGCTAAGAGTAAACCAAACATAGTGAATCATGGAAAAAAATGCTCTCTCCGATACCATGCACTTTATCAACACAACACACAGCTCAGATTGTGGACTATCTGCTTAAATGCCAAGAGCATATCCTTATAAACAAACAGCATCTTTTGTTATATTTACATTCATTGATTTGGTTTTTCTCTGGTAAAAGCTAGGGGTTTCCTCTAACTACCCATCAAAAGTTGGTGTTGCTTTTAGAGAAATAAATGAAGAAAAAATAATCAAGAATATTTTGCGGAAAGGATGTAGCCTGACTACTACAATAGTCAGTCCAGGTATGTCTGCTCTTAGCGTTTTTCTTTTTTGGTGTCATTTTACTGCTCCAAGTTTTGAGCAATTAGGGGATTGGTGCAACTGGGAAGAGTTAAGGCCTACATAATTTCCAGCAGCAGGGAATGTAATCAGTCTTTCTTAAGAGGGAAGGTCTAGTCCCAATGGTCACATTTACTCTCTTATGTATCTTCCCAGTGAACAGATCATAAATAAGGTGGGATCTTGTGGAGCATCACATTGAGTTCCTGCTTCAGGTATCAGTGAGGGAGGGGATGGCTTTTGTTACATGGGGAAGACATATCTGGACACCCACACACACATACAAAATACACATAAAACATATTACTCAGATATGCTATATTGTTATGACTTTGCAATCATACCATCTATCATATTTATGGTATGATTGTAAAATAAATTTTAGAGTATTAAAACATAATTATTTCCAAGTTTGTGAATTAAATGACAGAAACATCCACAGTAGTCCAAAGTAAAATCACAGAGCTTATTTATGAGATATTGTGCCTTGTGAAAATTAGTCATCAATGAACATATATTTTCCCTAAGGAAGAATTATATCTTACGTTCTTATATGATAAATATTTGGAAGGTATTTGTATATATCAGGCAAAATCCAAAGTAGTATGAGCTTGTTGAATCCTACCAGCGACCACACTATTCAAGTGAAAATCATTAAAACCGAAGGTAAAATGTCTTATTAAGATACAGAGAAATGGTCATGAGAGCACAATCAATGGACCTCTGAACCCTGTGAGTGTGGACAAAAGCATTGATATTGGTAGCAATGCTTAAATACAGCTGACCCTTAAACAACACAGGGTTGGGGGAATGATGCCCCCAAGTTAACAATCCCTGTACAACTTTGACTCCCCCCAAAATTTACTACTAATAGCCTACTGTTGACCAGAAGCCTGATCAATAACATAAACGGTCAATTAACACACATTTTGTTTGTTAAACATGGTATCTACTCTATTCTTACAACACAGTAAGCTAGAGAAAGTAAAATGTTACTAAGAAAGTCATAAGGAAGAGAAAATACAATGACTGTGTTTATTGAAAAAAAATCCATGTATAAATGGACCCATAAGTGGACCCATACAGTTCAAACCTGTGTTGTTCAAGTGCCAACTGCATGCAGAGGCTACTTCCATTTGTTTGTTCATTTAGTCATTTAACAAACATGTATGAAATACCTATCTTGTGCATCACTGGATTGGGCTCTGAGATTACCACAGTGAATGAGGGCAAGTCCATGTCGTCCAGTTCTCATGGGGAAGCTGGAATAAATATGTGGTGGGATGATGATTTGTGAGCATAACTAGGCTGGCCTTGCTGAGTCAGAGAAGGCCTCCAGAGGAAGTGGCTTCAGAAGTGACAACGTGCAAGACAAGGAAGAGTTGGCTTGGTGAAAAGTGAGAAAGGCCCTGGAGAGTGAGGTTGGTCCCTAGAAGGAAGGAATTGGGTGTGTGAAGGCCAGGAGATGGGAGACAGCATGATCTACTGTAGAAATAGGAAGTTCAGTCTCACTGAAATGTAGGCTGAAGTGAGGAGGAGAAAGCAATCAGGTCATGTAGGGCACCAAGGGCCAAGAATCTAAATATAATCTTCAGGGAAATCAAAAACTATAAATAAGCAAGAGAATGATCAAATTTTTAAATGGTTCTGGTTGTAGTCTAGAGGAGTATTTCCTAACTTCTTTTCCTTCTATTTCCACACTTTCTTTTTTGTTTTTTGTATTTTCTTACATTACCATTTATCCCCCTTTTACCTTCTTCCACCTCTACCTTCAACCCCTCCCTCAATCACCATACTGTTGTCCATGTCCCTGAGTCCTTTTTTGTTTTGTTCATAAAAGAAGCTAGCAAAGATTCATGAAGAATTTATCTCCAATATATGAATATTTATTTATAAACAAATATATATAAAATATTTATAA
Source organism: Trachops cirrhosus (assembly GCA_028533065.1). Lineage (NCBI taxonomy): Eukaryota > Metazoa > Chordata > Mammalia > Chiroptera > Phyllostomidae > Trachops > Trachops cirrhosus. Next base: position 133,320,421 of record CM052538.1, read on the forward strand.
ATAAATAAATATTATGCAGGCTCCACTGTACTAATATATTGTTTATTTTAAAAACAAACACAAATATTTAAAAAATGACAATTTAGAAATACACTTAAAAATTTTAAAGAATATTTTATTTTTTTAATCACACCAATGCCTCTCCTTTCTACATATGGATGTTTTTATATCTTGCTGATCATCATTGCATCATTTCCATCACATATCATTGTTTCAGTGACACTTTCCCTAATCACCTTATTCAGATGTGATGCATATATGACTCAGCCATAAAAAGTGATATCTTTTGCAACAACATGGATGGACCTAGAAGGTATTATGCTAAATAAAATAAGTCAGACAAAAACAAATGCCATATGAGTTCATTGATATGTGGAATCTAAAAAACAAAACAAACTAACAAACCAGAAATAAACTTACAGATACAGAGTATAGACTGATGGTTGCCAGAGTGGACGGGGGCTGAGGAGATGGGTGAAAAAGGTGAAAGAGATTAATAAGTACAAATTGCCAGTCATAAAGGTAGTCATGGGATATAAAATGTTGCTGAGGGAAGGTAGTGGATAATGTTGTAATAACTATCTGGTGTCAGGCGGGTACTGGATGATCAGGTGGGTATCAGGTGATCACTTTGTAAGTTATGGAAATATGTAATAACTGTGTGTGCACTTGACACTAGTATAATATTGTGTGTTGACTGTAATTAAAAAATAAAAAATAAAATTGTAAACCCTTCCCTGGCATTCCCCATCCCTCTTCTCTGCTTTGCTTTTTTTCATATTACCTTTGAATAATTTATATAATTTACTTAATTTATTATAAATCTTAGTCCTTTTACTACCAGTTCAAGGATTTGTCTTTTTGTTCACTGATGTCTCTGGGCCCAGAATACTGCTTGGCCCATCAGAGGTGCTCAAGAAGAATTTGTTGCATGGATAGGGTGAAGGTCATTATTGGTAGTTGTGAATGTAAATTTATATTTCAAGTAGTTTTTCTGGTAATTTTAACTTTTTGGCTTAAATTTTCGTTAGACCAATTTAGGCTATCATTTGGACAATACACATATAAAAACATTCTCAATGTCACTAATTATCAGAGAAATACAAATTAAAACCACAATGAGATATTACCTCACACTCATCAGAATGGCTACCATCAATAAATCCACAAACAACCAGTGTTCCTGAGGGTGTGGAGAAAACGGAACCCTCATGCACTATAGGCGGGATTGCAAATTGGAGCAGCCATTATAGAAAACAGTATAAACGTTCCTCAAAATATTAAAAATAAGACTATCTATGATCCAGCAATTTAACTCTGGGTATTTATCCACAGAAATCCAGAACATAATTCTAAAAGATATATGCATCCCTATTTTCATTGCAGCATTACTTACAATAGCTAAGATATAAAAGCAACCTAAATGCTCACGGATAGTTGATTGAATAAAGACAATGTGGTACATATAAACAATGAAACATTACTCAGCCATAAAAGAATGAAGTCTTATTGTACCATTTGTGACAACATGATTTCACTTATATGTGGAATCTAAAGAACAAAATAAATAAACAGAGAAAACAGAAACCTCATTGATACAGTGAACAAGTTAATGGTTACCAGATGGGAGTGGGGTGGAGGCCTGGGTGCAAAAGATGAAGGGATTAAGAACTACAGGTTCATAGTTACAAAATAGTAGTGAAATTGTAAAGTACAATATAGGGAATGTAGTCAATAATACTGTAATAACTAAGTATAGTACCAGATGGGTATTAAAGTTACCAGGAAGATCACTTTGTAAATTATATAAATGCCCAACCACTATTCTGTATATATGAAATTAACATAAAATAATATTAAATGTCAAGTGTAATTTAAAAAAATCTTAATACAAAAAAAATTTAGACCATTATTACTATTAATTTTAATATATTTTATTGATTATGGTATTACAGTTATTCTAATTTTTCCCACTGCCCCACTCTGCCTAGTGCCCCCTTCCTTCCAGCAATCCCCTCCTTAGTTCATGTCCATGGGTAGTGCATAAAAGTTCTTCAGCTTCTCTATTTCCTACATTATTCTTACCCTCCCCCTGTCTATTTTGTACCTACCAATTATGCTTCTTAATCCCTGCCCCTTTTCCCCCACCATTCTCCCTTCCCCCCTCCCAGTTTATAACCCTCCAAATGACCTCCATATCTACAATTCTGTTCCTCTTTGGTTGTTTGCTTAGTTTGTTTTTGTTTTTTAGATTCAGTTGTTGATAATTGTGAGTTTGTTGTCATTTTAAGGTTCATAGTTTTGATAAATAAGTCCCTTTAACATTTCATGTAATAATGACTTGGTGATAACATACTCCTTTAGCTTTACCTGGTCTGGGAAACACTTTATCTGCCCTTCCATTCTAAATAATAGCTGCACTAGATAGGGTAATCTTGGATGTAGTTCTTTGCTTTTCATCATTTTGCATAATTCTGGCCAGTCTTTTCTTGCCTGAAAAGTTTCTTTTGAGAAGTCACCTGACAGTCTCATGAGAACTCCTTTGTGGGCAACTCTCTGATTTTATCTTGCTGCTTTTAAGATTTTCTCTTTATCTTTATCCTTTGGCATTAGAATTTTGATGTGTCTTGGTGTGGTCCTCTTTGGGTCCAACTTGTTTGGGACTGTCTGTTTTCCTGGATTTGTATGCCTATTTCCTTCACCAAATTAGGGAAGTTTTCTTTCATTATTATTTCAAATAATCTTTCAATTTCTTACTATTCCTCTTCTCCTTCTGACATCCCTATAATTTGGATGTTGGTACATATAAAGTTGTCCCAGAAGTTCCTAAGCCTCTCTTCATTTTTTCTGAATTCTTGTTTCTTCATTCTGCTCTGATTGAATGTTTATTTCTTCCTTTTGTTCCAAACCGTTGGTTTGAATCCCAGCTTCTTTCCCTTCATCACTGGTTTCCTGTATATTTTTTTTTATTTCACTTAGTGTATCCAACATGTCTTCCTTTATTTTGTGACCATACCCATTGAATTCTCTGAGCATCCTGATCACCAGTATTTTGAACTCTGCATCTGATAGGATGGTTATCTCCGTCTTGTTTAGTTCTTCTCTGGGGGTTTGTTCTGTTCTTTCTTTTGGGCCATATTCCTTTGCCTCTTCAGTTTGGCGGTCTCCCTGTATTTTTTTCTCTGTATTAGGTAAAGCTGCTTAATAGGGAGGCTATGTAGAAAATTTACCTGTAAGTTGTATGAGATGAAGCCTTAGGTAATTGCCAGGGTCGGGCAACACACTTCACCATTTTGTGGCTCTGTGTGTGTGTGTGTGAGGGGGGAGGTTCAGAGTGGGGACAATGCTGCTGCCTTGCTCTTGGAGGCCTCCCAACACTTACCCCACTTCTAGTCATCTCTCTCACCTCCCGTATGCAGTTGGTGCTTTTCCAGCTGCTGCTGTGAGCTTTACATATATTCTAAGTCCATATGAGCCCTTTAAGTAGCAAAAATCTGGCGGTTTTTTCCACTGCCCCAATCCCCACTGGTTTTTACAGCCAAAAGTAATGGAGATTTATCTTCCTGGTGCTAGAACTGTGGACTGTGCTGTCTGGCCTGGGGCTGGGATCACTCACTCCCAAGGTATCCCTCCAGATTTTTACTCACCACACTTGAATTGTGGAACCATTTGTTCCACTGCCATCACCTCTCTACCTCTCCATCTGTCTCCATGACTCCATCTCTCCTACCCGTCTGGATGACTGTGGCTTCCTTAAATCCTTGGTTGTCAGACTTCCATACAACTCAGTTTTCTGATGGTCCTGGATATTATTTGTTTCTGAGATCTGGTTGTATTCTTTCTATGGTTGCACAAGGAGGTGAAGCATGTCTACCTATGCCTCCATCTTGACCAGAAGCTGGTCATTTATTTTTAACTTTTGAGTGTGAATGAAGAAGTCTCCCATTAGGAATAAGAGTTGAAAGTGTTCATTACTTCAGTTTTTCTGCAGGTTTCCTCTAGAGCAAGGGTGTCAAACTCATTTTCACCAGGGTCCACATCAGCCTCATGGTTGCCTTCAAAGGGCCGAATGTAATTTCAACTCCTTAACAGTTAAGGAGTAGTTACATTTATACAGTCCTAAAATTATTTTGGCCCTTTGAAGGCAACCATGAGGCTGATGTGGACCCTGGTGAAAATGAGTTTGACACCCCTGCTTTAGAGTCATCTGGCCATCTGGTGAGAGTTAGTTTAGTTAGAGCTAGAGAACATGATTTTCAAGTCTGTCTAAATGGGTAGATACAGACGATCATGGGCTCAGATGGGCTACAAGTAAACGAATACAGGATGGCCCTGCTCTGCCCTGTGACATCACCACTCTATGCAGTCTACCTCTCGTACTGTACGTGACATGTGACTGAGGTTGTCAGTGACAGATGTATATTGAGTTTTAATAAAGATTAATTTCTTTCTTATTTTCAGATGCATATAAATTGAAGTAAATTTCTAGTGTGTTCTGACTTCAGTGGCTCCCCTTGAACAGTATGATAGCTGGGAGAGGGAATGAATCCTGCAGGGCGTGGCTGGGGGCAGGGGAGGGGTTAGGAAGGTAATCCTGGCTTCCCTTTGTTCACCTGAAGAAGTCCAGGTAGGCAGAGCCCCAGGTGTTCAACTTTGAAGGATTCAGCTCTTATTGGGAAATATATTTTCTGCTATGCCTTTTAAAAAAAAATAAAATATGTTCACACAGAAGATACACACACCACTGCTTTGCCAATGTGTAAAGCACCAACTCGCTTAGATACAATAGAATTGAACATTTTTAGTATTGTCTGTTGTTAACTGTTTCTGCTTAAGCAAGAAACGTGCCCAAGCGAATATGCTGAAGTTGTAATTAAGACCTCATTTATGTATACAAGGGTTTGTTGATAGTAAGGATTGTTTAAAGTTTGAATGTGTTTTTAATAGATCTCATTCCTGTATTTGAGGTTTATGAAGAATGATATGAGTATGGGGAGGGAGTCTTGCTTGGCACATTTCTCTGGGTCCTTTCACAATATGAGTGAAAGAGTATCTGAGATTGTCTTAATAAAAATTGTAAGGAGATCAGTGTCTTGATTCGCTTAAAATGGCCCGATAGTTTCAGAATATTAATATTCTGAAATAGTAGGGCAAAGCCTTTTCTACTTTTTAAATTGCTTGTATTGCCTTTTTAATTTTTGTTGTTGAGAAGCTATCTTATACTGCTCATTCCTGGTAAACAGTAACCTGTTGACTGCACCTGACTAATTACAGCTGATGTGAATCATGCTCAGTATAAAGAACAGTGTGAGGAAGGAATATTTAAAAAACGGTGACTTGAAGACTCAGTCTACTCCAGCAGGAGTTGGGCAATTTGCAGTTTATTTTGTATATGGGTTGCACATGGAAGCCAGAGTTTACTGGCTTCATGTTTATGGAAATAATGTTCTTGCATACTACAGAGATGGATGCCAGGTCCATGAACAGCCCTGCTGTTGGTCCCTCAATCCAGCTCAACAGAGAGGGATAGTTTTAATGACTTGTTAAAGTCTCTTGTCGCCCTGAGACTCAATTACTCAAACTCAGGGACCATAATCTAATTGAATCATTTTAATAAGAAATCATGATTTTCATCTAAATTTTAATTTAATCCACTCCAGTGAATTATGCTGAGGTTATTACAGCATCCTTTCAACTTCAGCAAAAAAGGCATCTCTCTACTCACAAAGCAGGGCAAATTCCTTATATTTGTCTGGGTTCTTTCAAAGTAGAAGCATGCTCTTGCTTAGTCTTCTCTCTCCGATCATGTTTTTATGCTACATTGGTTCAGTTTGTGTGTTAATGGTGTACGTATGTGCATGACATGAGACAAGCACATTGAGCTTTGTGTAAAGTGAATATGAAGAGATGTCTTAGGTATGTGATGAGTGTTCTGGATGACACAGAGCTGAAGCATTCATTTCTGGGCATCTTGGCCACCAATACTGACCACCTATGCTGAAGTCTGTAGTCTGAGCTATCCATGAGGGTGGCCAAAGTGAGGAACCAATGTCACAGGGTTCTATTTATATCACTCAGGTGTGCACAACGTTGGTCAACATTTAACACAAACTTTGTTCTGTGAATCTTGGATTTAGCAATTTTTTATTGCTAAAATCTTGGATTTTAGCAATAAAAAAACCGAAGGGAAAGGGAGACAATCAAATTTTAAAAAAGCCTAGCATCCCTAGTTTTCATAATAAGGTTATAATCACATATAGTTTTGTGATTTCTAACATCTTCTCATATAAGAGCAACTTCTAGACCTTGAACCTAAATTTCAAAAAGCAAAAAACCATTAATCAGATGCTAATTAGCATGTATCATTAAATGTTATAGAGTGAGATAGGAAGCCCTCCTCCTGTAAGTGGCTCATTCCATTTCTCCTACACTGTCACAAAGCTGGCTGTTTCTCTCTCTCTCATTCATTTCTTTGCTATGCAGACTGCAAAATATAATAACTTCTAAGCAGTGTGTAAAACAAAGTGCTCAATTCACTTTATTAAAATATCCAATAATAATTGATTTAAAGGCAATAAAATGTGTTCATTAGGGGGTTTATATTCAAGAAATATTGAAAGTATACCTAAAACTGTCACTTTTATTGTGAATGAACAGGATAATATAATTTGAAAAGAGTGTGATCATACTAAAGATTTGTCCTGCAGCATTATCTGATAGCTCGTAAAGTGCTGAAATTTAATATGATGCTTTCAGTCAGTTTAATTGAAATTTAATTGCCACTTTGGGCAGAAGGTTTAGATCTGATCAATAAAATATTAAAGATTTTGTGCTTTGGCTTGGAACAGCTCCTTTAGCTTTGCATCAAGAGGACCCTATATTTTCAGAAATATTTGTTTGTTATAGTTCACACAGTGCTCGATATCACTTTTTAATCTGAAAGTTTTAATGTGCTGTGCAGACAAATAGTGGAAATAATAAAGCAATAGTTGACCCATTTAATTACAACACGATGAAAGAAGTAACGGTCACCTTCAGATTCATGAGAAAGGCATTAATGTAAAAGAGCAATAAATATTTTGAAATGTCAAACCTCAGAAAGACAGAGTCCAACTTGAGCTGGGTTGTAAATCAGACTGAGGGAAGGACCTTGAAAAAAAGATCGTTCTTTGGTATTTTAGAAATAATTACTAATACAAAAAGGGTAATGATGAAACTATAAATTACATTAAAAAGGGCCATTAGAGGAGGATTAGTTTATAAAGCTGAGAGATGGTTCTTAAAATTGTCCTGATGGTTATTTCTACTTTTCATTTTATTCAGGAACCCCTGCTCAATTATCTGATTCTTAATAAACTAATTGATCACTACTTTGCAGTTTAAATATTAAAGTAAGTTAACTTTCTCCTTTTTCAGGGACTCCCATGGGACTTTCATATTACCTATATTTTAGGAAGAGAGTTAGAGATTTCTTAAACTATATGAATAGTAAACTGTAGAATTGCTTTAACCTAAGTAACATCCTTACTAGTAAGTCTTAAAATCATAATTCTTTCAGATCACTATATTCCAAAGGTACCTCTGATATTTGTGTGGTTATAATCTTTCCCTAATGATCCTTGGTATATAGTGCCTTTCCTAATGACCCTTTTCACTTATAGAACTTTTCTAAAGTTCTATATTCAAACACATATATTCCTTTGCTTACCAGTCTCCTGTGTGGGTCTAACTTCAATAACATGGCATGTTGTTTTATTTGGCTGAGTATATCTCTGAAGTATATTTTCTGTTTACAATCATATTCAAATAAGGCTAATTATCTATAATGAAAATAATCACTCTTCTTTTTCTTCTCCAACAATCTGTCCCAAATTTCTCTTGGTTAATCATCTGTTATCACCATAGTTTTTAATCCTATAACCTTATTGGAATTATTTATTTATTTTCTTTTGAAAAAGATACAATGTTTTTTCCTTGTGACCAGTAAAAAAAAAAAAGAATTGTTTTGTGACATCTAGATCCTGGGCACTCTTCTAGTGCCTAGTAATACAAAAAATGCCTAAAAAATATTCCTGGCTTTAAGGAACTATGTTCTAGTAGGGAAGAAGGACAATAATCACAGATAAGTCAAGAAGATAATTTCAAATCCTTACAGGTACAATGAGGAAGACAGCTTTGTAAGGATTTAGTGGAAAGCATTTTAGGCAAAGGAAATAGAAAATGTAAGGACACTGAGATAGGCAGGAGCCTGATTTCATAGTATACGAAGAATACCAATTTGGCACTTGTGCGGTAACCAAGGGGGAGACTGAAGGAAATGACATCAGAGAAGCAGGCAAGGACCAGATCATATAGGCCATGTACAGTCCTGTAGGCCACAGTGATAAGTTTTGATTTTATTGAAGTCTAATGTGAAAGCACAGGAAGATGTTGAGCAGAAGCAAGCAGGTAGTGATTGGGTATGTGTATATGAGGTCTGTCCAGATGTTGTCCATCCATGTAATATGAAAACTAGAGACCTTTACCGAAGAAGATACAAGAAACATTATATGTAGGGCAATGATGCCTTAGTCCCCTTCAAAGTAGGCACCTTGGGACCTCACACAGTACTCCTAATCACCAACAGCTGCCCCGTCATATTTTCCTGAATGTCATCAATGTTCTAAAATCTCTTCCCTTTCAAAGGTGATTTTAGTTTTGGGAAAAGCTGGAAGTCACAGGTTGCCAAATCTGAGCTTTAGCCTTTGAGTCACCTGAATGATTTGATGTTTCACCAAAAAACCTTGCACAAGACATTTGATGAATCACAAGATGAATGAGTGGGCACATTGTTGTGATGAAGCTGCCAATCACCAGTTGCCCATAGATAGAGCCTTATGAATCATCTGAATAGTTTTTGTGGACAAATGCCCAAACTTAATGCAAAATTTGGTGTAGATTCATTGTTCTACTCATTCAGTCATTTTGAATGTGATGGCCACACAGTACACATTCTCACTCAACAACATCTACTGTCCCCACTGGCTAGTACAGTGAAGTTATCATTGTTTATGCATGCACATTTCAGTCCACTTTCCTTGGCTTTCAGGTTACACTGATGTTGCACAAACCATTCTCATTATATTAACAATGGTTACACTTTTTCCAGACAGATATCATATACACACACACACACACACACACACACACACACACGTATATACACACATATGTGTGTGTGTGTTTGATATATATACTGAATGACATGATATGCAGTGTGGATATCTCACTCACTGCGTGATGGAAGTTGGACCAGTGGTGGCAGAGGCACAAAATAATAGACCACTGAAGTAGTCTGGGAAAGGTAACTTGAACCAATTGTTATCATGGACATGTTGAGAATTGGTCAAATTTAAGATGTATTTTAGGAGGTAGGACAAAAAGATTTAGTGATAGATTGGGTATAAGTGTGGTGAGGACAAGAAAATATTTCAGATTAAATTTTAACTTTTGAGTCTGGGCCACTGAATAAACAGCAGTGCCAATTACTAAGATGAAAAAGCCTGGGAGAGTAGGAAGTTCATTTTGGGGAAAAAGCTACAGTTCTGTTTGACCTCTGTTAAGTATGAGATGCATGTTGGAGAGCCAAGTGAGAAGTGTAGGAGACAGTTGGATCTAGGTGTTTAGAGCTCAAAAAGAAATCTCAACATGGGATATACATTAAATTTTATTAGAATGTAAATGATGGTTTGAATCATTTGAGAAACTGTAATCAGAGAAGAGGGAACCAAGAATAGAACTTGATAGTCTATCAAGAGAGATTTGGCAGAACAGGGGAAGTCAGTAAAGCAGATTAAGGAGTGATCAATAAAGGTGGAGAAAAATTAGGTCAGTGTGGAATCATTAAATCTTAGATAAAGCATCATTTAAAGTAGGTTATTGTCTACCACTGAAGATCTGATCCTTTAGAAGAGTGATAGGAAAGATTCAGTGCCTTGAGGAGAGATTGGGAGATTAAAAATTGAAGGCAGTGAAATGGGAGGGAGGAGGGGAGGGATGGGAGTAAAGGATAGAAACTGTTCTTGAATAATGATTAAAAATAAATTAAAAAAAGAATTGAAGGCAGTGAATGCAGACAATTAAAAAAATAGGTTTGCTGCAGTGGGGAGCAGAGAAATGCAACAGACTCTGTAGAAATAAATGGGCTAAAGAAAGAAATTCTTTCTCTTTTAAAAAAGAGTTGAGGGGTGTGGGTGGAGGTAGAAAAGGGTATAAGTGGGATAAATGGTAATGGAGAAAAAATAAATAAAAATAAACTATTAAAAAAGAGAGAGTAGATATTAAAATATATTTGTATGTCTATGGAAATAATCAGAGAGGAAAAACTTATAATGCAATAGAGACAAGTAAAGAATATAGAATAAAACTCTTTGAAAATAAACTTGAATTCAGAGCAAAAGTAGGACAGTTGGTCTTAGGTAAGAATGGAGAGATTGCTTACATTTGCACAGAAGGAAAGCTAGTATACATAATTACAGATGCAGGTAGATTATTGGAATTGGTAGTGGAAATACGCAGTATTTCTGATTGCATTTATCTTTTCCATGAGACATGTAGCAAAAGCATCATCTAAGAGTGAGAGGTAAGGAGAATATTAGTTGAGAATTTGAATAGAGTACAGGCATAAAACATATTTTGAAGAGTAGAAGATTGAATTTAATAGGCAAACAAACTAAGATCATCATGTATTTTTGAGTGCTAAATTGAGACTTGTGATCCATAAATTTGAAGGGAATCCAGTAAGTATGAATACATGATTTTCTCTAGTAATTCTCAACTGTTTGTTTGCAGACACTGAATCAATGAGTTTAATCAGCGTTGGTGTATTGCCAGCTGAGTGCTGTAGAGGAAGCTTGGGGCAAGGCAGTTAAGGATGCTCACAAAAGAGTGATTATAGTGACAATGCAATCTGAATGGATTAGAAAGAAATTTTGAAGATCAGTGGCAATATGGAGAATGAAATAAATGGTAGAGGTAATTCTCAGTAGGGACATAGACTTACTAGAGTATTAACGTAAATAAGCTAAAATGATATACAGTGATAGAAAATGACTGCCAGACATCATTTAAAATTGAGATTTTAAAAGTGATGGCCTATTAGTGATGATGACATCTTTGGTATGACCATGTAGCAGAGGTTGAGTGGTGGAAGTGATCATTGTAGGAGTTTAAGAGGTCACTTTTCTGAGAGAACTGAGAGGACATGTATTTGATGTCTCAAATGGAAGTTGAGGTCATCAAAACATGGTGAGTGAGGAGGACAGAGTTCAGAAGTTAGAGTTACCATATCAGTGAGTGAGGGGGAGGACCAGGAGCTAGGCAGATGCAAGAAAGGGTAAGGGTTGAAAAGTCTGATGACCTGAGCTCTAAGTAGCAGGGGTCTTGAAGGAGAGACAGTTTAGAAACAGCAAATAGACACTGCAGATGGCTCAAGGAACATAAGGTGTGGGAGAAAGTCCACTATGCAATGAGTGGAGCAAGAAAGCTGTGTCTTTAGGGGACTTTTGGTTCTGATCAGATCAAAAACATGAAAGGAACATTCAGAGAAGAGGTCACAGGTGAGTTTGGTGATAATGGACAATGGTATCAGAAGGCTAAGTGGGAAGGTTTGGTTATATGGGAACGGGTGAGATATAAAGCTAGTTTAAGGGAAGAAAACAAATTTATAAGTTTGAGCATCATGTCGTGATTGCTGGGGCTGGCTGCTTACTTAGCCGCTGACAGTGACTGAAGGGGAAAGGATATGAGGCTTGATAAATCTGTTTCTGGAAGTCAGAATGACAGTAGTTCAAGAACTGGAGTGCTTAATCTTGTCTACTGCTAGCAGTCCCAGCTTGAAGTCATCACAGACTCCAAAGAATGTAGCCACACTTCACACCCCAAGGGGAGGAGCAAAGCATCAGAGCCATTGGTAACTTATGTTCTTGGGGTCTGATATGCCCCTGTTTGCTGAAGCATAGCTTAAGTGGTCTGATCATATTACTCTTAAATGTCTCAGATAGTTTAAGGGGAAAGAATACAGGTCTTGGACTCAAAAACATGGTTTAACACCCTTGGCAGATTATAATATTGTATTATTATTTAACTGTTCTGAATGTTATGTTGTCCTCTATATCATGAAGATAACTTTTTTATTTATAAATATTAGAGAAATAATTATTTCTGGAAAATGAAAAGCAAGTGAGAACTATCAGGATCTTCCTTCTTATCTGCATATAATTTTTAAAAAGACTTACAGTTTGATTTTTACAAATAGTGAAATATATCCAGGAGAGATATCAGGGAGAAGAGTTATGAACTTGGAGCAGCTTATCTGCATGCGTTCCTCAACTCATTGGCCTCTCTAGGCCTGGTGATTTATGCAGACGACCCTTTTGCTGATGGTCAGATGTCCTTCTAGGCTGTCAGGAGAGCTTTGTTTACTCATTCTCTCCCATCCCTATGAGGACATTGACTGCAAATACCCTGCAGACCTTCAGTATAATACTTCAGGGTGAGTCAAGTCAAAGAAATCTGAAACTTGCATTTCAACTGTTAACATTCTGATTTCAGCTGGTAGCCCAAAATGTCTCTTGAATCCAAGGCATTTTAGACAAGAGCAAAGGTGAAATTAGAAGGCAAACTTAAAACATGTAGATGGCCAATGGCACATGTTTAAAATTTTTGATCCAGAGGCATGTATCATTCCTTCCCTGGGTTTGACATTGCTAAATTATTTATTTATTTTTCTCACCTACTTCTTAAGTCTAGCCACCCAGGGAAAATATACGGTAAACCACAAGTTAACTTTTAACAACAGGGTGACCACCTGATTCGTAGTTTTGAGTAGGTATTAAGAAACAGAACAATAAAAATGAGTAAGAGATATGATCCCTACTTCAAGGAGTTTACAGTCTGTTGTAGAGACTGTACACTCTGCTTGCTTTCTGAAGGACATGTTGGACTTCTACAATTTAAATTTGAAGCTCTTCATAAGACTGGTCTCTAATATTTCTATGTTTTCTTGAGAGTGTGATCTAGGACCCTTCCATATTATAGTTCTTGATTATTGCTTCTGTTACTTTTTTAAGAATAAAAGAATACAAAAGATATGCTGTCATTAAATAAATATTGGAAAACAAACTTTTAGATCAGAAGAAACTATTTCTGATTATACTCCAGAAAAACAATCACCACTAATATTTTGATGACTTTTTTCATTCCTGCAATTTTTTTTTATAAACTTTTTTGGTTATTATTTTTTATAGTTTTAATTGTACTCTGAGTATTATATTTATTGTGATGCCACTGGAAATCTGTTCATTGTGTAGTGAGATGGTACAATGGTTAAGAATGTAAACTTTGTCTTTTTAATGTCTTCTTAACTGTGTTTGATTTTGAGCAAGTTATTCTACCATTCCATGCCTCAGTTTCCTCATTAGTCAAATAAGGAAAATACTACCCTCCTCACTGGGTTACTGTGAACATTAAATGTCACTGCTTATGAAACACACAGTACAGTGCCTGAAACATAGTGTTTCTATGTATTTGGAAGGACATCTTTTTCTAGAAGTTGACATTTAAATTTCTATTACAAAAGTCAGATAGCTTTATTAAGATATAGAAATAAATGGAAGAAAAAAATAAATCATTATGGCTGGCAGTGGAAACACTCAGGGATAACTACAAAGAGTATATTTTACACAGGAGTCTGGGTATTTCTCGGAACCCCGGGCATGGCCCCGCTAACAGATGCAACTATCTTGGGTCTGCAATTGATGCATTTTATTCTAGTGGCACTGGGATGTGCAGCAGACCGGTTACTGTTACTCTGAGCTGCTCAATTCTAATTAACAATTTGCTGACAATTTAGTGATAATTCTGGTATCAAGTTAAGCTTTCTGATAAATACCAACTTCCAAGTTATTTAAAGGGTATAATCATGGACTGTAGACATTTTCATACCACTTTTTGTGTGTTTCCTTTACAATTTTTTTCCCTCAACATAGTATTCATTGAGTGCAGATTGTAGGCTAGTATATCTTCTGTGGGCTAGGAACATAGTTTTCTGATCTTACAGAGGTAAAATAATAATGTATTTTATAATTTTGACATTAAGAAAATATCAGTTTTGCTGTGCCGTGTTTTGGGCTTAAGTCATATTTTGGAAATGTTTTAGGTATGTAAGATTTGGTTAGTTTTAGAAGACTCTGATCTGTGTTTGGGCAGTAATATCCCAAGGAATTGCCATAATATACTTTCTTATTTTTTTGAAAAGTATGGTAAAATGAAATTTACATGCTGGGAGATAATTTCAACTTTTCATCAGGAGAGTCCACACAGTGTAGCACAGCAGAGAGACACCATTCCTTGCAGAAAGACAAGTGTTTTGTAGTTTCATACACCTGGTTTGAAACCAGACTCACTGTGTGGACTCAGGCACATTAGTTCTTTGTGCTTCATTCTTTTTATGTCTATGAGAGTGCTGATCATGCCTTTGTCGTAGGATTTTCCATGCTAATCAAATGAGACAATGTATATTATTACTAAGCTTGTGCTTCTATTGTGGTTCTTGCTGCTGTTGTTTTCATGAAGCAGAAGGCTCCTGGGACCCCTCAACAGGATGGGAAGCAGTCCTTTGCTATGTCATGCTCTGAGGACAGCAACTCCTTTGCAGGGAGAGGCGCGTTGATTTGGGAGGCCATGTGACCTCTGTCTGCCCACAGGTGGGGATGGATGGGCTGGAATCATTCACCTAATGGGAACAACACAGGAGGTGTGGATGAATTCTAAAGGAAATTTGATTTAGTATCAGTATGATATCAGCTCAAATATCACTTTTGATAACTGCTGGCAAAGAATAAATATCTTTAAATCTTCCCCACTCCTCCTTGCCTCATGAAACTTCTTACTATTTCTTATCACTTTATTGACTGAATTAGTCCATGTTCTTACCCATCTCTAACCACGCTCTATGTCTTAGAGTGACACAGATAGGCACTCTTCCTGGAGCCCCAAAAGCAGCTGCGTTTTTACACTTATCCAGTAAAAGATAGGGCTACAACCTTTTCTGAAGGCTCTGAAAAGCTTACCTAACTGAATTCTAAATTACAAAAAGGGACAATGTGTTTTAGGGAATTAAGGTAAGCAGTGGAAAATCACTTCTCCCCATCTGCTTCTGCTGATTTGATTCAAGACTCAACCTTAGTTTCCACATGTGTAAGACAAGGAGAGTTTCCTACCTTGTTATCTCTGAGGAATGTGAAGAATTTGAATGGTGAATGGTTTGATCTTAGTAGTGAGAAAAGAATAAATTGCTCACTTAATAAATTGCCAAGCCACTTGGGTACTATTTAGTAGATTACTTTTTCTAGAGTGCTAAATGATAGAAAATGGCAAATGGCAGTAACTGGAAGACTTAATGCAGCTTTGAGCTCTTGAACTAAAAGACTCTGTAGTTTCCTTAGAATGAAATGGAATTATTTCTTCCCTTTTATCTGAGAACCAGTAAACCCTTGAAAAAGGGAGACATTATTACTTTTTCCCATATTGCATAACCATTGGAGTAAAAGGGATGTCATAGCTCTATACACACACACATATACACACCAAAAATGGTCATCATGAACTCCAAAAAATTTCTTTCTTTAAAATTATTTAATTAAACTTGTTATTATTTTTATAATTTTAAAATTGTTATTCTATTACAGTAGTCCCAATTTTTCTCCCTTTGCCCTCCTCCGCCCATCCCAGCCTCTCACCCCCAACCCCCACAGTCAGTTCCCACACTGTCCATGAAAGAAGGGAAAGGGACTAGTCAAAGATGTATGAATGACCCACAAAAAATCCTTTAAAAAGTATCATTTAGCCCTGGCAAGTGCGACTCATTGGGTTGAGCACTGGCCTGTGAACTGGAAGGTTGTTTGATTCTTGGCCAGGACACATGCCTGGGTTGAGGGCCAGGTCCCCTGTTGGGGTCATGTGAGAGGCAACTGATAGATGTTCCCTCGCACATCGATATTTCCCTCTCTTTCTCCCTTCCTTTCCCCCTCCTGAAAATAAATAAATAAAATCTTTAAAAAATTATTTTACATATTTATTTTAGACACAGAGGAAAGGAGGGAGAAAGGGGGAGAGAAACATCAATGTGTGATTGCCTCTCGTGCTCCCCCTACTGGAGACCTGACCTGGACGGCAACCCGCGCATGTGCCTTGACTGGGAATGGAACCAACAACCCTTTGGTTCTCAGGCTGGCCCTCAATCCCCTGAGCCATACTAACCAGGGCTAAATAAAATCTTTTTAAAAATTAAAAAAGTATCATTTATCATTCAAGTAATTAAAAATACTGAGTACTGACTATGTGCAAGGTTTTGTATGAGATGCTGGGAGGAGCACAAGTGAATGAGGCAGCCCCCTCCTTGCTATGAGGAGAAAGGACTTTCTGAAGGCTCTTAATCTCAAGGCCTTTCAAAAGGGCTGGCTGCTTGCATCCTAATACCCTGTGCTGAAACATAGTTACATATATAGGCCATAGGAGAGAGTCAGAACCTAGGACAAATAAATTTTAAACTGAGATTTCTCCAGTTGGGAGCTGATTACACCCAGTGTTCTCTTGTGTGGTGGGCTTTTCCTGGGAGTAAGTACAAGACCCCAAGAAAACACTCCACTGTGCATTGCTGCAAAGTGCGTGTTCACTGAGCTCTAACAGCTATTGGTGCTATTCCGGTCAGATTCAGTCTGGGAGGAAAGGATGCACTTTCTAGGACAAGGCCATGGTTCCTCACTGGTGTTCCTAAAGTACAGATACTGTGAGAGCTTCTGAAGTCATAGTCATTAAAGAGAACCAAATTTCAGGAACTGGCAGGCAGATGGGCCAACAGGAGGAGGAACACCATGATTTAAATTAATTTCAGGTAATGATAGATGGTCTAACTCACTCAGGGCTGCTTCCACAGATTATGGTGTAATCTGGGTGGCAAAAATTGTCTTCTTAATTTGAAAAGTAATATATGCACATGATGTAATGAGAACCCCAACACACACACAAACACACACAAATATACACGTGGTTAAAAAAACCTAAAACCCAGTTTCACTAGAGATAAATGTTCTTAACATTTGGCATATTTTCCTTTTTATTTTCTAAAGGGGAGCCATAGCATATATTCAGTTTTGCAGCCTGATTTTATTCAGTTAGTAACACATTGAACACATTTTTCCATATAATTAAATATTCTTTAAAAGACTATTTTGAATTACTGCCCAGTTCCCTTCTTACTGGGCATTAAATTTGTTTCCTAGGTTTTGTCTACATGAATAAACCTTTAATAAATATTCTTATTTGTAAAAACCTTTGCCTATAATTTCTTTAGATTCCTAGAAATAGTGTTACTCATTCAAAGGGTACAATTTTTCAAGGTTTTTGATATATTTCGCAAAATTGCTTTCTGAAAAGATTGTACCAGTCTACACCCCTATCTTACCACAGGTTTTTCAGGGTGCTGTTTGCTAACTGATGTTGGGTTTAAATGACTGTGTCCAGAAAACAAAATCACACAATTTGCTATACTCTTGAGTTGTTTTGGTGTTTAATAGAGACAGAGCTTTTTTTCCCTTCAGAATGAGTTTAACTTTACAATGTTGTGTAGAGAGGAGCTTAAATAAAGGGACAATTGCACATTTTGTACTTCTACCATTTGGTGAAAAGTGATAAAAATAACATTCACACACGTGTGTATGTAGACAAAAAAAGTTATATCTAAAATACCTTTTTGGGTGTTTTTCTTAATTTAAGAATAGGATAAAAACACATCCACACTCACAACTCACGTATATATTTGGTGATATATGAAGGTCTGTCCAGAAAAAGTCCAACTATTGTTAATATAATGAGAATGGTTTGCACAACATCGATGTAACTTGGCAGCCAAGGAGAGTGGACTGGATTTCGCATGTGTGAACAGTGACGACTTCACTGTACTAGTCAGCAGGGGGGTAGACGCCACTGAGTGAGCATGGGTACTGTGTGGCTGTCACATTCAAAATGACTGAGTAGAGCAATGGATCTCCATCAAATTTTGCATTAAGCTTGAACATTCCTCCACAGAAACTATTTGGATGATTCAGAAGGCTTCATGGATGATGCAGCGCATATACAAGTGTGACACAAACACTTCAAAGATGGTCAAGAATCTATTGAAAGTGATCCACGTTTTGGAAGGCCTGCAACAGACAGAGCACCTGATATTGTTGAACGTGTCAGGGCTGCAATCAACAAAGATCGGCGACTGACAATGCCAGAACTAGAAGCTGATCTGGGGATTCCCAAAACTGCTGTGTCCCAGATTTTGGCTCAAAATCTTGGCGTGAAATATGTCACGGCAAATTCATTCTGTGACTTCTGCTACCAGAGCAGAAGGAATATCGTGCTGCAGTTGCAAATGACTTGATTCAAACCGCTACCAATGAAGCCGATTTTCTCAAGAAGGTCAGAACTGTAAAGGGGACTGAGGCAGCATTGACCTATGTACAATGTTTCTTGTATCTTGTATTTTCTTCAATAAATGTCTCTAGTTTTCATAGTACACGGCTGGATATTTTCTGGACAGTATGAAAGATTGGTATAAATAAAGTATTGGTGTCATGGTGGATATATCACACCAATATCATACCTCAGAAAATCTAATATTATATACCAGTATCATCATAGCATATATAATATTTTGTACCTGGTCTCAATTAAATGTAGTTATTCTTTTTCTTTTAACTTCAACAAGTTCTTATTTAACTAACTTTTAATAACTGCAGAATATGTTGTTTGAGTTTCTGTTTGAGGTGATTATTCAAATAATCACCACTGTTGAACATTTAGTCTGTTATCAATTTTAGTCTTTTCCAAACACTCTTGCAAAGATTCATTCCATATCCATTTCATTACTAAATTTAATTCCCAAAAGTGCAATTTCTACATCGAAGGACATTCATGACTCAAATGCACTTGAGGATTATTGAAAGATAACCAGAAACAAACAGAAAGATTGTACTAGGTTATCTTTCTGTGAGCCATAAGAATTCCTGGGAAATTTGTAATATATAATTTTGAGGCTTATTTCTTGTTTTATCTTTTCATATCTTGCCCTTATTAGTTTTCTATTGTTGCTCTAACAAATTACTTCTATGTTAAGGGCTTAAAAGAACATGCATTTACTATCTTGCAGTTTTGTGGGTCTCACTGGGCTAAAATCAAGGTGTTGTCAGGGATGTGCCCTCTTCTTTAGGCTCTGATATGATGTATTCTTTCTTTTTTTAGCTTCTGGAAGCCACGCACATTCTTTGGCTCATGGCCCCTTTCTCTGGAGTGTGCAAATGTGAGTCAGATTCTTGCATTGCACCACACTGACCTCTTCTGTCTCCCCTTCCACTTTAAGGACTCGTGATTATATTGGGCCCACCTGAATATCCAGGATAATCTCCCCAGGCCAAGGAGAATAAATTAATCATATCTGCAAAGTCCTGTTTGTCATGTAAGGTAACATATTTGCACTTTGAGGGGGTTAGCATGTAGATATTTTGGGGAACCATTATTCTGTCAATCACATTGTCCTTGTCCCTGTAGTTTTTCCCTGTGTCTTACATCCCTGTGTCTTTTGTTATAATTGAACTTAATTTTTTTGTCTTATGGCTTTTAAGGTGGGTCCAAGTCTAGACATTCTGCTTCAGATGTTAGTATTTATTAATTCAGTTATTAATCCTTAATGTGGTTCTTCCTCAAACATTTGCTAAGCAGCATGGATTTTAAAATGACAAAGATAATTATTTTATTTGATCCTTAACTTTCAAGTTTTACCCTCCAAGGATACGTTTTTCATTTCAAAGCCATAGGAACTGGTGTCACTTTCTCTCCATACTGATAACACAGGATTAAAATTGTTGCACCAAATAGTCTTCTATTTTCCCCTCTCCTACTAATTTATCACAAGCAGATATTCTACCAGAAGTTGGGAAGAAAGATTTCCAGCTGATGGGCAGCACCTCTACCTTGTGGAAGATTCATTGCCCTGCACATTTTGAATCTGCTGACAAGAAACTTGGAGCAGAAGTAATCAGAGCCCTCACAAGATTGATTTTTGTCCCCTGCTGGCATATGGCATAGAAGGTGGAAAGGTGCTCATCTCTCAAACTAATCTTAACTATTTAGAAGCCATTATTGCAGGATTACAAATCATCAGAATACTTCCTTTTTTTCTAACAACATTATTTATTAGCAAGACCTTAAAATTAGTCTTGTATCTGGGCTTTGCACTGTTTTAAAAATCAACCCTGATATGTTTTGTCTAAAAAGCATTGCAGTTAGTGCCATCACTTTAATTGCACAAACGTTAAGCCAAATTCCATTTCCAGTTCACATTTTAAAAATAATTCAAACCAAAATGCAAATTGATTCTTGTCTTCAGTTTGTAAGAAATGCTTAAAGTCAACTTGTCATGAAGGAGAAATTGAATCTATTACCTGTGCTGTTCCAGGAAGGAAGATGTACGGAAAGGAGAATAGCGAGATTTATCTGATGTTTGGCTGATATATGGGTATATAAAATCTTAAGTAATACTGATAATGTCACACAATATTGCAACATATATTTTCAGTTGAACATTATAAGACAATAAGGCATAAATGGAAATTAAAGGGAAAAATCTGAATGGTTGTCAGGGAATACTTTTTCATTCAGAGAATCATAAACATATGGAATGGTGTGTCAGGCAAAGTTTCTAAGATGAGAATATTGGAGTAATTACAAAATGGATTTATATCCTACAGATTGAAGTGCACACAATAAGAAAGAGCATTGAGTTAAATGATTTTTAACCACCCCCACCCAATGCACTTCATGAGAATGCATTTCACAAGAATTATCTAAAATTGCGAGGCATCAGAAAGATGGAAGTGTTTAATTCTTTAAGCAATAGCTATTTAAAAAATAAGGTAAGAAAAAAGAAATAAGGAGAGAGAATATCAAGATTGGGTGGGAAAGAACTAAGCAGGTGTGAGAGAAGACAATAAAAAACTGTTTAAATAAAAAGGATGTATTAATTCAATTTCACAAAACCTGACTAAAGGCTGAACACTTGGTGAAAGTCACAATAAGGACTTTTTGAGACTTGGTGGATGATATTTTTAGCACAGTTATTCTATTTGCTCTACACATCTTGTACCAAGAATTCTTAATCTTTGCATCTGAACCCAGCTTACCTTACAACCTCCATTTTCTTTCTCCTTCTTACTCAGAGCAAATATTGCTATGAACACACTGAAACACTAGTTATTCCTAAACAGAGCACCTGCTGCTGTCCCTTGAATGTACTGCTGTGGGTCCACTAAGCAGAGATTCTAAATTTGCTGTTGCAGCTTGGGGAGTTAGAAAGGGATTGGTTGGTTAACTGAAACATGGACCAAAAGGGGACCCATAGTGAGTGAGTTGAAAATCTGCCATGGTTTACTGTAGAGAAAAAGATGTGAAGACTTAGGGAGAGTGAAGTGGATTCGTTCATTAAGGCCCATTTACTCACCTTGGGAGGATCCAGAAGACATAGCCTTTACCACAACTGTGAGAAATGAATGTGTGAGGGGAGTACCAATATCCTTAAGGAGCTCTGTAGTCATTCTTCTCTGTAAACTAGACCTTACAGTGGGAGCTGTGGCCACTGAGCTAGAAACCCTAAATGCAATGTTGTCCAAAATGTGATTTCATTGCTTGAGAAAATTAACATATCCCATGGTAGCTGGTATGAAGCTCTTGATCTAACAAATATTTTTTCCCTCAATACCTGTTAGTAAGGATCACCAGAAGCAGTTTGCTTTTAGCTGGGAAGGTCAGTAGTACACCTTCACTGTCCTACTTCAAGAGCATAAAACTCTTGAGCCCTGTGCCATACTTTAGTCGACAGGTATTTTGGTTAACTTTCCCTTTCACAAGATATCACAGTGGCCTATTGCTTTGATGCCCTTTTGGTCTTTAGATATAGTAAGCAAAAAGTAGCCATTATTCTAGACTTATTGGTAAGACATTTTAAAGGGTGAAAAATCTGAAAAGAATTCAGGGGACTTGCAGATTCCCCATGTAAGTGATATTATCACAACATACTCTTTACATATCTTACAATTTTATTTGTCAACTATACCCAATGCAGTAAAAAATGCAAGGGCCTTCTACCTGAATTTCTGAAGTAAAATTTCTAGGAGTCCAGTGGTGTGGGGTATGTTGAGATATTCTTTCCAGTGAAGACAGAAGAGTTGCTTGTGCCCCTTTTACAACCAAAGAAGAGGCACAATGCCTAGATGGCTTTTTTGGGTTTTAGAGGCAAGATATTCCTCATTTAAGTGTGTTTCACTGGCCCATTACTGAGTAATATGAAAAGCTACTAGTTCTTCTCCAGAACAGGAGAAGGCTCTGCAACAGGCCTAGGCTGCTCTGCTGTTCGTGCCTTGTGATCCAGCAGACCCAATGTTGCTTGAGGTGGTAGTGGCAGATTGGGATACTATTTGGAGGATTTGACAGGCCCTTATAGGTCAATCACAGTGCAGGTACTTAGAAGCAAACCCCTAAATCCTCTATAGATAACTATTCTTCTTCTGTGAAACAGAACACATAACTGTGGGTCACTAAATTCCCATGCAACTTGAGCTGTCCATCAAGAACAAGTTGTTTTCTAATGCACCAAGCAATATGGCTGAGCATATGCACCAGCACTCCATCATCAAATGGAAGTGGTAGATACAACATCAAGCCCCAGCAAGTCCTGAAGGTATAAATAAGTTCATAAAGCCCAAATACCTGTGGTCCCTGCTCCTGCTATTCTACCATCTTTCTCCTAGTTTGTACTTATGGCTTTATGGGGAGTTCCCTACAATCAGCAGATAGATGAAAACAACACTCAGGCTCAGTTTATAGATGATTCTGCATGGTATGTGGGCAACACCTGAAAGTGAACAGCCGTAACAATACAGCCACTGTCTGAGACATCCCTGAAGGACAGTGGGGAAGGGAAATCCTCCAAGGGGACTGAACGCTGAGCAGTGCTCCTAGTTCTTCACTGTGCTTAGAAGAAAAAATGGCCAGATGTGCAATTTTGTACTAAGTCATGGTCTGTGGCCAATGGTTTGGCTGAATGGCTAGAGAGTTGAAAGAAAAATCATTATAAACTTGGTCATAAGAAAGCTGGAGAAAGAGTGTCTGGATAGATCTTTCCGAATGGGTGAAAGCAGAAGATGTTTGCATTCCATGTGAATGCTCACCAAAAGGTGAGAATTTCAATAATCGAGTGGGTAGGATAATGCGTTCTATGGATACCACTCGGCTCCTTTTCCCAATCATCTGTATCATCACCCAGTGGGTGTATGTAAAAAGTGGCCATGGTGACACAAATAGAGGTTGTACTTGGACTCAAGAGCATGCACTTTCACTCACCAAGGTCACCTGGCTACACATTGTTGACTGCTCAATGTGCCAGCAGCAGAGACCAACACTGAGCCCCTGATACAGCGCAATTCTCCAGGGTGATCAGCCGGTTTACCTGGTGACAGATTGATTATATTGGACTGCTTCCATCATGGAAGAGGCAGCATTTTGTTCTGACTTGAATAGACAATTACAGTGGATACAGATTTGTCTTCCCAGCATGCAATACTTCTGCCAAAACTACCATCTGTGAACTTACAGAATGCCTTATCTACCATCATGCTATTCAAAATAGCATTGTTTCTAATTAAGGAAGTCATTTCACAGCAAAAGTAGTGGGGCAAAGGGGCTCATGCTTATGGAATTCACTGCTGTTAACATGCTTCTCTACCATTTTGAAGCAGCTGGTTTGATAGAATAAGTAGTGAAGTAAACTTTTGAATATTTAGTTACAGTGCCAACTAGGGGACAATCCCTTGCAGGACAGGGCCACAGTACTCCAAAAGTCTATAATGCTCTGCATCAGTGTGAAATCTGTCATTGCATTTCTCTCATAGCCAGGTTTCATGGGTTCAAGAATCAAAGGAATGGGAATGAAGGTGGCATCATTTGCTGTTGTCCCTAGTGACCCACTAGAAGAATTTATGTTCTTTGCCTATAACTTTATACTCTGTTTGTCTAGGTCTTAGCTCTAGAAGAGGAATGATACCACTAGAAGATGCAACAATGATTCCATTGAACAGGAAGTTAAGACTTCCATCTGGCTGTTCTGGACTTCTCATGCGTCTGAATTAACAGGCAAAGAAGGGATTTATGGTGTTGGATGAGATGATTGATCCTGACAACCAACAAGAGATTGGACTCAGACTCCACAATGGAGGTGAAGGAGAATATGTCTAGAATATAGAAGATCACTTAGGGTGTCAAGTATTACCATGCCCTATGATGGAAAGTCAATGGAAAGACTATAACAACCCAATTCAGTCAAGAGTGCTAATGACACCCTTTAGGACTAAAGATTTGGCTCATCCCAACAGGTAAAGAACCATGAACAGTTGAGGTTCTTGCTGATGGCAAAGGTAATATAAAGCTGATAGTAGAAGATAGTTATGAATACAACTACAACCACATGACTAGTTATAAAAATGAGAACTGGCCCTGGCTGGTGTAGCTTAGTGGATTAAGCGCGGGCCTGTGAACCAAGAGATCACGGTTCGATTCCCAGTCAGGGCACATGCTTGGGTTGCAGGCCAGTTCCCAGCAGGGAATGCACAGGAAGCAACCATACATTGATATTTCTCTCCCTCTCTCCTCCCCTTCTCCTCTAAAGATAAATAAAATCTTTTAAAAAAATGAGAACTGTAATTGTCACAAGTATTTAATTTTGTTGTAAATATGTATATTTTGTGCATGCCCAATATCTTTGTTTTCTTCCCTCTCTTATCCCCTTATCATGTAACATAAGATGTGCTTATTTATATCATAGTATTTCTTGTTTACTTTACATCATAGTATTTAAGTTACAAGATACCAAGGAGAACAGTAAACGTCAATCAAAGACATTACATCTTATTTTGGAGAAAAGGTTAGGGTGTTTTTGGTTGTACACAGAATAGTTGTATCATATTAGGCAGAAGTATGACCTTGCTATTCTCTTTATCAGGAGATGAAGTATGATTTAGGGAGATCTATATGGGTGCTAAGTTGATAAAGGGTGGGCTTGTGATAGTTAATTTTATGTTTCAGTTTGGAGGGTGTTTAAATGTTAGTGAGATTAACATTTAAATTGGTGAACTTTTAAAATGGATAAAGCAGATGGCCCTCCATAGTGTGGGTAGGCTTCATACAACCAGTTGAAGGTCTGAACAGAACAAAAAAAACCAACGTCTTTGAACAAGACAGAATTCTCCAGCAGACTGCCTTCAGAGCTATCTGAAACACTGTGAGGTGAATGGATTACCTTACCTGGCACAAGAGACTTGTTATATGTGACTAAGTTAAGGAATGTAAAATGGGAAGAACGTCTTGAATTATCTGGTTAGTCTAATGCAAACAAAAGGGTCGTTATAAGAAGAAGGCAGGAGAGTCAGAGTCACCAGCCTACTGGCCTTCAGAGTGGTTGTGCACCATTAGTTTTCCTGGGTCTCCCCGCCGGGCCACACTGCAGATTTTGAACTTGCCATCCTCTGTAATCACATCAACCAATTTCTTATAATACATTTCTTTCTATATATGTACACATCCTATTGTTTTTCCTGAAGAACCCTCACTAATATATACTCCAAATATTTTACTTCATTTTTGTTTTGGGTACTTAGGGCCAAAATAATTATCTTCTGACATAATTGTTTCATTTTTTGCTTGTTAGAAAAAAATGAGGTGGAATGCTTAAAGAATCCTTATAAAATAAGTATTATCTTTAAGAAATTGTTTCACCTTGTGCTTGACAAATAAAGATGTTTACATAATCCCTAGGATAATAATTTCTATTAGAAGTTTTTTTTTAATGTTTAAAGAAAATATGTAAAGATAACTGCAAGCCTATTCAGGAAACTTATGAGATAGAAATGACTTTCTGACTCAGGAGAGTCACCTTTTTAGGGTAAATATTCTACAACCCCTTTTATTTAGTACTGCATTAGTCATATTTCACAAGAGAATTAGACTTAGACCCTAGAGTTATTCCTTAACACAATTGCCTCATGTGTGAGGTTAGCAGCTCTCCCAAAAAGATCGTAAGCTTTGGCGATGTAGAGAATTTGACATATTTTTTTCTGCCCTGATAGCACCTATCAGAAATAATATAGTAAGTGTAGTACAGCATAGCATTAACTATGTATTGTAATACATAAATACAGCAAATGCTCAATAAATACACTACTTGTGGTTTGACTATTACCACTAAGTCTTGCCTTCCCAGATCAATTGATCACTCAGATGAATTGAATCACCTAAAGTAAGGTTAAGAATAAAATTCATGGTAAAGAAAATGAACCTAGCAAAAGGAATTATTGCAAGAGATAATAGAGGTCAATAACATAAATATAGATTGTATTAGGTTTCTATAGTTGCTGTAACAAATAACTACATACTCAGTGGTTTAAAACAGCACAAATTATCTTACTATTCTGTAGGTCAGAATCTGAAAATAGGTCTTACAAGTCTAAAATGAAGGTGTGGGCAGTTCTGTGTTCCTTTTGGAAATTTCTAGGGGAAAATCCTTTCTTTTCTTTGCTTTTCCAGCTTCCAGATGCTGCCTGCATTCCTTGGCTCGTAGCTCCCTTCCAGCCACAGCGTTCTCCACCCACTGCGTCCATTGCCACATCTGCTTCTCTGGCTCTGACCCTCCCGCCATCCTCTTTTAAGTCCTGCTTGAGTAGGTTGAATTCACCCAGATAGTTCAGGGTAATCTTCCTCCTTCAAGATCCTCAACTTCACCACACAGGAAGAGTTCCTTTTGCTGTGTAAAGTAACACAATCACATATTTTGACAGATTGGAATGTAGACCTCTTTGGGAGGGGGGCACTATTTTGCCTACCACATAAATAAATATTTATTAAAAGAGTTTGGCATTTTTCTCCCTTAAGAATAGAAAATTTGTATGTCTTTTCATTTTTCCAACTAAAGTTAAAATAAAAAAACCCCTCTGGATTGTGTGTGTGTGGAGGATTCCACAATGAAATGTGTTTTGATGTTTTAACAGCAGATGTATCTGTCACCCAAGGACACTCTCCTTAGGAAACAGCAGGAGCCTCTTGCCTACTCTCTCTTTTGGCTTGGAATTCATCTCCTCATCAGCTGCCAACTTTACACTGTTGCGAGCCTTTCACTTTACAATCCTTTCGAGTTAATATCCATGATACTGATAGGGATATTGCAATGCTTGTATAAATCAATAATTGCAATAAATGGGACATCATAAATTCAGAGCATGCCCGGAGTGTGATTAGCAGCAACATTCATGTTTAGCATGTTTAACCAATCAAACAACCTATACTGTGTAACTCATTTGCACACCTATTTTTGTATATCTTGAATTTTCTTTTTTTTTTTAAATAAACAATTGTGGATTCAGAAATGTAAAAAAATTGTTGAGATAACTCTACATTTAAATAATCCAAAATCTATCTTTAGGGCTTCAACATAATAATGTTTATGAACAAGTGTGAAAATCTCTTACTAGAACTTTTTTTCTGCCTCTGTCACAGATCCAAGTAACAGTGTTATAGGAACTAGAAGTAGACTCTTGTTGATGGTTCTAGGTGAACCCAAGTTCCAAATTTTAAAATTTTATTTTCTCTCTTAATTTTAGTACCTTTTTCTATATTAGTGTTAAAACTCAATCATACTCCCCCCACCCCCCGTATCATCTAGAGTTTGTATGGGAATAGTTATTTACTCATCAAATAATTGTTAAGCACCTCATGCCAGTGTGAACAATGGAAATTCAGTGGTAAGGGGGAGAGGCATGATGTCTGCCCTTGAAAAACCTATGTCTAGTGGGGCAGGGGGCAGCCATACGCAGTCATACAAACATCACATTAACGTGTTATTTGTGTTATAACACAACTATGATAAATGTTGCCAAGACAAAGTACAGACAGAACATTTAACCTAGTCTGGGGGTGAGAGAAGACAGCCCTAAGGAAAGAGTTTTCGGTTGAAGTGGGGCAAATTCTATCTGTGGATGCTTTCTTCAACTAGTCATTTTTCCTTCTACTGCAGCTGTATACTTTTATACTATAGACTAAACTTTTGACTTGGATCTTTTTCCCAGTTTATTTTTTTAACAAATACTATTTTCTGTGGCTTCAATGAAACAAAGTCCTGCTGCCAACACTGACTCCGAGAAATTTCTGTAGTGTTCAACGTTCCTCTAGGGCTGTCGTTTATCTTGGCCTTGGCAATGAAGTTAAAGCTGGAGCTGATGTTTGTAAAGCATCCTTATCTACCAAATGTATCCTTCTTGAATAAATTCAGGCTCAGTTTAGGAGGCCTGATTTTCAGATGAGGTGTGACTGCAGCTCTCTTGCTAGCCACATGACAGATTCTGTGAAGTGCCTTCTGCCGTGGGAGCAGCCTGTGCTCTCTCTCAGTTGGCTGACCCATTTCCAGCAAGCAGGGAGGAGGATGAACCCAACCTATTTTCATGCTTAAATGTGCGTTTACTTCCTTTGCTGGGATTATCTCCCTCAAATTACTTATCAGAACAACTTGGTACCCTTGTTGAGAAATGTATACAGTGTTACATACACATTGCCCAAGACTAAATTTTAAGTCATTATATGCATCTCTCATAATCTAAATTGGTGAGCATTTCTCTAGAAAGAGAAATGATTGATGCTGCTGCCATTGTATAAAATTTTAAATTGACAGACCCATAGTTAGTTTTGATATGTTTTATATAAAACTCCAGGAAAAAAGCTATCTTTGTTATACTTGGTTATATTTATGAGGTCAGGGAATAGAAAGCTTCTTCCTTTGTTGGGAAAGGGCATTTTCTTCCTTTAACATCAGGAGAACTGCTAGTGCCTCGATGCACTCTAGAGCACCACCTAGTTCAGTTTAGCAATCATTTGGAGAGGCACCCTGTTTAATGGAAAGTCAGGTGGCCTGCATCTTAATCTTGGTCCTGCCTACATATATCAGCTGTAACCTTCATGAAATTGCCCAATTTCTTCCTGTTTTCTCATGTCAGGAAAATTATGATCTATCTATGGGCTTGCTGTGAACATTAATTAGGAAAGAGATCCCATAGTGAAAAGACTCAGTGCTGACAATTATTATTAGTACTGAACTTTATAACATCTGGTAAATAGCGTTGTCAATGCCAGGCCTCAAAATTAGGGAGATGGGGGTTTTGGAGCAGTGACGCATAGTACCAAGTAAATGTCACTCCCTGTTTGGAGAGGCGCAGGGTGGACGGGACAAAATCTACCTAGGATTAGAAGGTGAGCAGAAGGAGGTGGATTTAGAAACGCTTTGCAAATCAAGTGGCTTTGGAGAAAATTCTTGAATAATAAAAAGTATTTCACTTGCGGAGTGGAAGCGGAAGAGCTGTGGAGTCAGGGGAAATACTGAGAAAATGTGGAAAGCACCTGGGTTACCAGGGAATGGTAAAGAACACAGTGGAACTTTTGCATTGAAGACATGATGGGGAATATGTTGCAAGGGTAAGTTGGGGACAAGTTATATATTCAGTAAAATTCTTATTCAGCACTCAAACCCAACCAGATGAAATATTGCTGAGAAGGGCTTTGAGCTAGTTCAAGTAGTCCAGTGACAGCATATAACACAAGGGGTAAGTCTATATATTACCGTTTGTCAGAGCCATCAAGCTATCAAAATATTTTCATTCTTAGCTGTCGTAGTTTACATACATTATTCAGTGTACCAATGTGCAATTTTTACATGTTTTCTGAGGGTCTTAGACCATGTGTATTCTCCAAAATGTGCAACCTTCTAACTGAAAGTAATCTAAATATATCCTGCCAAAAATCACATGCAATTCAATCTCATCTTGCCAGCCCTAACAAAATTGTGAAGGTCAAGCTTGTCTCTCATTTTCACTTCCTTATCAATTCATATCTATCTATCTATCTATCTATCTATCTATCTATCTATCATCTATCATCTATTTATCTATCATCTAACTGTCTAATCTTTAAAACATATTAAATCTCATCACTTCTTACCATTTCCATGGCTATTACTCCAGTCAAAATGACTAGGAAAATTAGAATATATTTTCAACTTCACAAGAAATCACAGCATATCAAAATTTGTGGGATGTAGTTAAATCACTGTTTATAGGGAAACTAAAGTATTAAATGCTAATATTAAGAATAAAAGTCTTAAATTAATGACCTAAACATTCACTTTAAGAAGCTTCTAAGCAGGAGTAAGTTAAATTTGAAAGAAAGAAATAATAAATATAAGAGATAAAATCAATGAAATAGAAAACAGAAAAAGAAACAGAGAGTAACAATGAAAGCAAAACCTCTTTCTTTGAAAAGATCAAGAGAATAGATAAGCCTTTAGTGGATTGACCAGGAAAGAAGAAAAGATAAAAATTATCAATATTAGGCATGAGAAAATGGTTCATTATGAATTCTTCAGAAATAGGTGTAATAAAAACATATCATGAAAGACTTTATGTCAAATTGAACAACTTATGTTAAATGAGCAAATGCTTGAAAGATTCAAGCCACCAAAACTCACTCAAGAAAAAGTTAATTACCTGAACAACCCTAGACCGTAGGCCTAAGTGGTTTCATTGGCAGATTCTAACATTTAAGGAAGAAATTGTACAAAAACTCCTCCAAAAAAATAGAAAAAGGAAAAACAGTTTCCAACTAATTTATGCTGCTAGCATCACTCTTAAAACAAGCCAAAGACATTGCAAGAAAAGAAAACCAGAGATCAGAATTTTGCACATAGATTAAAAAGCTTTAATAAAATATTAGCAAACAAAATCCAGATATCAATAAGGAAGATGAATAATGACCAAGTGGGGTTTATCCTAGGAATGCAAAGTTGGCTTAGAGTTCAAAAATGAACCAGTGTAATTCACCATATTAACAGATGAAAAAAGAAACCCATATAATTGTCTCCATAGATGCAGGAAAACATACAATAAATTTCAAAGTTTATTAATGATAAAGACTTTCAAGCCTATTAGGAAGAAAATGGAACATTCTCAATTTGGTGAAAAGCACCTATGAAAAAAAATCTATAACTATTTTTATGCTTAATGGCAAAATATTGAATTCTTTCCCTCTAAACTAGGGAACAAAGCTTTCAGCATTTTTATCCAATTTACTAGAATTCCTAGCCAGTGCTATAAGGAAATGAAAAGGAATAAAATGCTTACAGATTGGAAAGAAAAAATAAAATGGTCTTTATTTATAGACAGTATGATCATATATATGATCATGAAATTCCAAAGAATCTACGAAAGTCTGAATTTAACAAGGTGACATGAAACAAAGGTTAATGCACAAAAAACAATTTTATGTCTATATGTTAGCAACAAAAAATTGAAAATAAAAACTAAATGAACAATAATATTCAAAACATAAAATACTTGGGAATAAATTTACAAAATATATATAAGTCATGTACACTAAAAACTATAAAACATTTCTAAAAGAAATGAAAGAGGATGAACAAATGAAAGATGCAATATTATTAAGATATCAGGTTCCCCAACTTTATCAACAAATTTAGCTTGATTCCAGTCAATTCCCAGCAGAATTTTTGTAGATGTTGAAAGCTGATTCTAAAATTTTCATATATATATGGAAAAGGGCTATATTGACCAAAATAATTTTGAAAAAGTAGAACGAAGCGCAAGACTACACACCTGACTTCAAGGTCTAATATCAAGCCCGAGCATTCCAGACAGGTAGATTGATGTACAGATACAGATACAGATCAGTTGAACAGAAGTCCATAAACTAATTTTTCAACAAGGGTGCCAAGACAACTTAATGGCAAAATTATGATCTGTGAACAAATGATGTTGGAACTAGTGGATATCCATGTATCAGCAAGAGACTGAGAGAATCTTTTTTTAAAATTGTTGTTCAGTTACTCCCCTGCCTTACCCATCCCCATCTCCCACATTCAATGCTAGTCCCCCACCATTTGTCTTTGTCCATGGGTCCTTTATACATGTTCCTTCACAACCCTTCCCTTTCATTCACCCCTTATCCCCCTCCCCTCTGGTTACTATTAGTTTGTTCTTTATTTCAATATCCCTGGTTTTGCTTTTTGCTTGCTTGTTTTTTTTTTTTATTCATTAGGTTCTGCTTATAGGTGAGATCATATGGTATTTGTCTTTCACTACCTGGCTTACTTCATAATGCTCTCCAGTTCCATCCATGTTGTCACAAAGGGTAGGAATTCTTTCTTTCTGCTCGTAGTATTCCATTGTGTAAATGTAGCACTGTTTTTTGATCCACTCATTTACTGATGGGCACTTAGGCTGTTTCTAGCACTTGGCTATTGTAAATTATGCTGCTATGAACATTGGGGTGCATAGGTTCTTTTGGATTGGTGTTTCAGTGTTCTTAGGATATAATCCCAGGAGGGGTATTGCAGGGCCAAAAGGCAGTTCCATTTTTAGTTTTTTGAGGAAATTCTATACAGTTTTCCACACTGGCTGCATCAGTCTGCATTCCCACCAACAGTGTAGAGATCCAGAGGAAATCTTAATCATTACCTCAAACCCTATTCACAATTTAACCAGAAGTAGAACATAGAGCTAAACCTATAAATGGAGGAGCAGGGAACATTTGGAATTCTCATACATTGCTAGTGGGAATACAAAACACCACAGAACTTTGGAAAAACAGTTCGGCAATTTCTCATCAAGTTAAATATATTCTTGTCACATGACCTATCAATCGCACTCCTAGGCGTTAACCCAAAAAAATAACACTGGGTTGTGCATAAATGCTTGGGCTTGAATGTTAATAGCAACTTTATTTAAAATAGCCCTAAATTGGAAATAACCTGAATGTCCTTCAAGTGGTACATGCACAATCTGTGGTATATTTATAATGTGAATGCCATCTACCATAACAAGAAATAAATTATTGATATTTCTGATAATATGGATGACTCTCAAAAGTCATATGTTAAATTAAAAAAACACTTAGCCCACAGAAAGCAGTTTAGTGTTTGCCAGCGTTTGCTCAGGGGCCCAGGAAAGCTTCCTGGAGCTATGGTAATGTTCTAGATCTTGATCATGGTGGTTGTCATATCAATATATACATTTGTCAAAACTCATTCAATTAGAACTGATCGCTTACTAGTGATATTTTTATTGCATGTACATTATACCTTCATATGCTCTCAAAAATAGTAAGAAAGAAAAAAAGACAAAAGGAAAGTTCAATACATGGACTTACTCAAGAGACCCACTCGGGTTTGAATAAATAATTAAATTTGCTTAGGGAGAGTAGACTGGTCCTAAAAAACTGGATCTCTAGGCTACCCTGAGCATACTTGAGATTTCCATTATTGTGTTCCTTTCCTTGTTATCTAACTACTTATTAACCTAATACCTAGGATACCATACTGCTTCAATGACATTTATTCAATAAATGTTGGGTGACAGGTAGGAAAGTAAGGAGCCACAGAATTATTAGAGAAACTACCTTTATCCTTGAATCAAAATTTTTAAAAAATGGAAGACAGATTATTGACATTTTGATCTGTTCATTTTCAGTTGTCATCCTCCTGGTGGTTTAGGTGTCTTTGTGTAAGCGAATAAACCAATCAAAATGATTCGTTCCTGCTACCAGTTTAGTTTATATGAACAAACATTTAAATTACTCACCATGGGCCAGCAAGACAAATGGGTGGACTTCATTGTGATTCTGTCACAAGTTTTGTTAAACATTCAATCTTATCAGGCTTCCCCAGAGCCATAAACTTAAGCATAGCTGACTCTATTGTTTTTGACAGCATCAAATGTGTATAAATTGAGAGTTCATGAAGATATATGGACTCTCAAACCTGTTCTGCTATTGATGTTTTCTTACTATTAACTTTTTGGTAAATATATGTTTCTTTTCCTTATGTAGTACAAATCAAGTGAAGCATCAGAAATGGTGTCTTAAGAGGTTTTAAAAACTTCTTTCTTATCTACTCAGTTTATAAAATTACATTCTTATTATTTTCTGGAAAGTTTCTTTTCTAGACTAAGGCTTGCATTTTCAGAATTATAATTTTAGGTTTAAGGTTATTTTCATCAACTGAAATGAAAGAATAGGAAAAAGTTAAGGTGTTTGTTCATTATTATGTGGTACCATTTTACAGAGATAAGTTTTTATTATATAAAGTTAGAAAAAAATTTAGATGCCCCACCAGTAGGTGTCTGTGGTGGACACCTGTACTCTGTCTGCCCAGCAGTGATCCCCTCTGCTGGTAACGGCAGCCTCATTTGCTTTGTGCAGCCACTTCTTCTACATTGCACGCATTCTTAATGTCAGTCAAGCCCCCCTGCCCTGTACTAGCCAAGAGGCACATGACTGAAACTAGGCTACTCTGATCTTTTTTTCCTGGAAGTTCTGAGTTTGGAAGAAGAATGAGGACTGGGGCTAAATTCCATCTATAATAGTGTCCAGAAAGACTGGACAGTGTCAGCTACTTAGAATCCTGGAGCCATTTAAGTTTCTATTCTTTTAGAAGAAAATATCTTCAGTTTTTTCTGTGGATATGCAAACCACTTTATGTGTCCTTACATTAAATTATTTCTGTTTACTTAAATTATCAATGTCAGTTGAGTTGGTTATTGTTTGCAAATAGAGTCCTCAGTACTGAAATCTCATGATTATCCTGAGTGACTTCTTGTCCAAATGAAAGGTGCAGCTAATCAGCTGTTTGTCAGAGCCACGACAGACAAAGACATGCTTTGCATTTACTACAATATTTATTATATATAAATAGTTTATAATATGTTATATAACTATGGTGTGATAATATATGTTACATAGATTCGAACTGAGTTATAATTTAGGTAAGGGCAATATACACAAAAGGAAAAGTGTCTGAAGTCAGAGAGGGTCTCAGAAAGCTGGTCATAGTTGACCTATGCCTTGAAAGATTAGAAGCGTTAATAGGAAATGTGAGCAACTAAGCAAAAGTTTGTGCAAACACTTAGAGGCA
Organism: Trachops cirrhosus; assembly: GCA_028533065.1. Taxonomy (NCBI): domain Eukaryota; kingdom Metazoa; phylum Chordata; class Mammalia; order Chiroptera; family Phyllostomidae; genus Trachops; species Trachops cirrhosus. The sequence goes on from CM052538.1 coordinate 133,355,573, forward strand.
TAAAAATTATGCACAGTTAGAAAATTTACATAGCTATGTATTATTCTGAATTCTCCAGACAAACAGAGCTAATGGGATATTATAGAGACAGGAACAGATAAAGAGATTCAGTAGAAAGGATCGGCTTGCTGGTATACCATTATGGAAGCTGAAAAGTCCCACAATCTACCATCTTCTGCCTAGAGGGCCAGGAAAGCCGGTTCTAGTCCAGACTTGAAGGTCTGAGAACCGGGAGAGCCAATGACATAAATCTGAGTCCAAGGGCCAAAGAACCAGGGATTCAGATTTCTGAAGGTAAGAGAAGATAGATGTCCCAGCTTCGAGCAGACAGCAAATTTGCCCTTGCTCTACCTTTGTGTTCTACTCAAACCCTCAACCGATTGGATGATGCCCACCCATAGTGGGGGTGATCTTCACTCTCCTGATTCAAATACTAATCCCTTCCAGCAACATCCTCACAGACACAACCAGAAATAAATTTTGTCAGCTATCTGGACATTCCTTAGCCCAGTCAAGTTGTCACAGAAAATTAACCATCACAGCTACATTATAGAGCATGTGCTGGAAAGTACAGGGAATGAAGATCCCCAAAAATGACTGAGGTTGCCCGTATTGTGAAGAGCCCATATGATTTCTGAGACTGAAAAAAAAGTAATTTTGTTTTATAAAATCTTCTACATAGGATTTCAGATTTATTTCAATTTTAATGACTCAGAAATTTGCCTTTTACATGCAATGTGAGAATTATCTAAAGCTGTTCTAAGTTTAACATTTGTTGTTCTATCCATAGTGGGTGATTGGTCCTTGGCCTTCACTTAACGTAATAAAAGAGCAAGTAAAGAAACTTCCACAATACCAAAATACAGCTTATACATTATTACATAGAAAAAGTCAATGTGCACCTTAGTTTTTCAGCTGAAGTCTTCACAAACCTTTAATATTTTATGTTACCCCCAATGTGAATTATGATTGCCACTATCCTCTGCAGCCTCTAAATATCCCACATTCCCTTTGGTGAAGAAAATCTAGGGATTGACCTAAACCCAGGAAGAATTGGATGGTCAGAATGTGAATTTGGAATTACACAGGTACTCCCTGGTCATAATCACTATAATATGAAGAGTGCTATGAAATGAATTAGTAGGTTTTTGGGCTACGCTTTCTTCAAGATATACTAAATGAATTCTTAGGTATTTACTAGTTGTAACATGGTGAAATGTAGCATGAATGATTCTGTTTAAAATCTGCAGATAGCTAACAGGTGAATAATTTTATTACACCAAAATTTAATTATGGTGTCAAGAGACAAGTACTTGCAACATTTTTAAAACATTTATATTTTCATCAGGAGAAATTTGATTAAAGAACAAAAGATTTTACCAGAGCATCCTGAGAAGATACAGAACATCAAATGTTAATAATGGATGCTTATCTACCTTCAGTTTAATGGTTTTCCCTGGAGACAATTTTAATTAGCTATAGTAGTTCATAGGTTAGTATGGCATTTGTTTTCTGAAGTGCATCAGGACCTTGTGATTATAATGACTTCCATCATATCAGGTCACTTCCTCGGAGGCCCTGGAAAAACCAGATGTTTTCCTTTTTACCTGTGCTTTTAAAGTTGGATCCTATATGCTGTTCTCTTATGTGTAAATTCTCTGGGATGAATATAGAGCCACCAACATAAAATGTTGGATTTTCTCACTAGTATATGACAAATTAAGCCACTTGGAAATGTTGCTACAACATCACACTTCAGGAACAGGTTACATGCCAAATTAAAAGAAAACCTTTTGTTCCATTATAAAATTAGATCACAATAGGTTCTTCTAGCAATTTATAGCTATTCTTTTCATGGCAGTTTATTCTAAGCACATATATATATTATGTATATATAACATATATATACATTTATACTTTTATCCTCATTTGTCTTTCTACTGGGAAATATATGATGATGCTGATGAACATATTTGATATTCTATTCTGCAATGTCAGAGAAAATGCATTTTTGAATGTATTGATTATGGTTTATAGTAACATCCCAGTAGTCAAATGAAATAATCATATATACCCACTTTATGTAATTGATTTTATGTGGAACTTGATCATTTCATATCAAAACTATATTTTAGCACTATTCATAAGCAATAAACATTTATAAAAATTCTTTCTCACACAATATCTAAATTCTTGCAATAATATCACAAACACACCCTTCTGGCTATTTCTACTACAAAACAATCAGGATGGTGGGGCATAGGTAAATGACCACCCTTTGCAATTAATGACAAATGACATTGTGATAATTTTATGATAATTTAATCCTTGTGACAATCCTTGTGATAATTTTAATACAAATGTAAACAACTACTTTTTAAAGAGTTGGGGAACTTGAACTCAATGATACTGCATTTGTATTCCAAAGACTGAGAGAAATGAAAAGCAAGTGTTGCCTAGGTATCCAGACCATAGAACATAACCAACAGTTGTTGATAAGGAGAGCTCCTGGCTAGTCACCCAAAAGAGCAGTGAGTTGGATTTGACATGTATAAAGGACATTTGACATGGACAAGGAGGTGGGGGGGAGGTTTAAATGTTGGGGGGGGTGGGCAGGGGAGAATAATGGGGAGGAAGGGGCACAACTGTTATTGAGTAACAATAAAAATTAAAAAAAGAAAGCATACAAGTCTAAACTTTATTAAGATTTAATGTGAGGCTTGTCTGGCCATGGAATAGTTTTACAACAAAATCCTACTTGGTGAATTTATTCCTAGAATGTTTTGAACACCAGTATCAACAAGAACATTATTCAATGCAGAAGGGACACATCTCGATCCATATATTTTACCAGGTATTCAAATTTTAAATCATAGATCACAGAGGCAACTTATAAATCACTGAGTCCAACCTTCTTTTTCTCCTATTGGACATCCCCGACCATACATCCATATGTAATTTACACTTTAGTAAACCATATGAGGAATTTGCAGTTGAGCCTGCAGAGAGATGAAGTGACTTGCTTAACAAAAGAATGGTTTGTGGCAAAGAAAATAGGTGACTGGATTCAAATCCTAGCTTCATCATTGACTAGCTGTGCAACCAGAGCAAATTATTTGACGTTTTTTGTGCCTCAGGTACCTCATCTGAAAAATGGAAATAACAGTAGCTCCTAATTTGAAGAATTGTTTTGAGGTTTAAGTTAGTTAATCTTTGTAATGCATTTAGCACAGTGCTTGGCATGTAGTAAGTGCTCAATAAATGTTAGTTATTCTGAATTCTAGCTCTGCAGTGAATTATTTGCATGGCCTTCGGCAATTTACTATAAGCATTTTGTGACACCATGATTTGATTACATAGTTTTTTATTGTTTATGGTCAATTCTCCCCAGTAGATATGAAAATCCAGCATTACATGGACTAGATCTGTTTTAATAATTATTAAGTATTAAATAATAAATAATTAATGCATTAATTAATACTAATTAATGTATTGTGTGGTATCTGGCATACATATATTAGGTACTCAAGAATGCTTTTTGTTTTAAGCTTAGTGTGGGAATTACTATAATCCCAGTCCCTGATATAGTTGTTAAGAGTGTTAGATGAAAGAAAACAAGTAAAGCGCTTAGAACCATGCTGTGAACTCAAAGCAGCAAGTACTTAATAAATGTATGTGCTTGTGATTGTGGATATCATAAGCCAAAAAGTAGACAGTGGTAGAAAGGCAACTGTAACTAAAGTTTCCCAGTTCCCCACTGAATACTTTTCTAATTACATCAATTAAGTAAAACTCCTTTAAAAATGTTTAAATGGAATTTATTGAGGTGAGATTGGTTAATTAAATCATATAGATTTCAGGCACACAGTTCTAAAATACATCATCTGTATATTGTATTGTGTGTTCACCTTTTATCACCATTCTTCTCATCACCATTTATCCCCCCTTTACCCTCTTCTACCTGCTCCCAACCCCCTTCCCTCTATGATGACATTTTTCTCAGATCCCTTCACCTATATCACCCAGCCTCCCCGAATCCTCCCCTCTGACAGCTCTCAGTCTGTTCTCTGTATCTATGAGTCTGTATCTATTTTATTTGTTTATTTTATTCATTAGATTCTTCATATAAGTGAAATCATATGGTATTTGTCTTTCTTTGATTGGCTTATTTCACTTAGCATAATGTTCTCCAGTCCCATCCATGCTGTCCCAAAGGGTAGATTTCCTTCTTTTTACTGCAGGGTGGTATTCCACTGTGTAAATGTACCATGGTTGTTTTATTCACTCCTCTACTGATGGGCACTTGGGCTATTTCCAAGTCTTGGCATTGTAATTAGTGCTGCATTGAACACAGGGGTGCATGTATTCCTTTGTATTAGTGCCTCTGATTTCTTCAGATAAAATCCCAGAAGTGGAATTGCTGGGTCATAAGGCAGTTCCGTTTTTAATTTTTTGAGGTAACTTCATACTACTTTCCAAAGAGGCTGCACCAAACTACACTTCCACCAACAGTGTAAGAGGGTTCCCTTTCCTCTGTACCCTGCTAACAATTGTTGTTTGTTGACTTATTGATGATAGTCATTCTGACAGGTGTGAGGTGATATCTCATTGTGGTTTTAATTTGCATTTCTCTGATGATTAGTGACCTTTTCATATGTCCATTGGCCATCTGTATGTCCTCTTTTGAGAAGTGTCTATTCAGGTCCTTTGCCCATTTTTTAACTGGATTTTTTGGTGTTGAGTTGTATAAGTTCTTTAAGAATTTTTTAGATAACCCCTTATCAGATATATCATTGGTAAATAGGTTCTTCCACTCAGTGAGTTGTCTTTTCATTTTGTTGATATTTTCCTTTGCTGTGCAAAAGCTTTTTAGTTTGATGTGGTCCTATTTGTTTATTTTTTCTTTTGTTTCCCTTGCCTGAGGAGATATAAGAAAAATATTGCTATGAGAAATATGTAAGATGTGGGAGATAAAACTGTAAATCATAGACACAAGTGACAGTATGTTGCTTACCAAAGAGAAAGGGAATGGGGGATGAGTAATAAAGGGTAAAGGGGACCAAATATATAGTGATGGAAAATGGTTTAACATTGTATGGTGGGTACACAATCCAATATATAGATCATGTATCACAGAAATGTATACTTGAATCCTATATAATCTTATTAATCAATGTCATCCTAATAAATTTCATTTAAAATAAATAAATAGAATACATTCTTAATGTTAAAGAGTTTATTTTACAAAGTTATTCTGCCATTGAGAATATTGCTTGGCAATAAAACTCAAGGATAAGATTGTAAATTGAGAGACTAGGCTGACTGAGTCTTTCAGGCACATACTTTGCTTGGTATGGACAGTGTTATGACAATGAATCGACTAGGTGGTCAACTGTTTACAAGAAGGAGATTTTATAAAAGTTATCTAAATTTTAGCCTTTCTTGAAAAAATTGGGAAGTAGCACACAAGGCTGGAAACCCCACCAGACAATTCTCTGGTGGCAAAGAGGTGGCTCCCACTTTCTATGGGGCGCCTGCCTTTCAATTTATACATGACCCTCGGGAGTTCGGAACCCTTATTGGGGGTTAATATGACTGAAGGCCTCTGGGTGTCTTCGGAGAAATGAGTTTGACCCACATAAGCAACACCTCTTCTTTTTGCAGAAAAGACTTTTATTTGTATTGTATTTTCATCATTCCTCACCTTGATCATGTTTTATACAGCATCTGATAACGAGTGCCAAGAGAAATTTAAAATTATAGTTCATTTACTCTGGTTAAACATAAGGAAGGAAAAGCAATTACCAGAGTAAAATGATGAAATTAAAGATTCTTCTTGCAGCCTAGTTAGGTATTTAGTGTTTGATGAGTGCTGGAAAAGATAAATACAATTTTCGAGGACTGTATCAATCTGCAATCATGGTGAAAGACTGAACATGATTTAGATATCAAACATATGGTTTGCAAACAAAATCAGTCTTTCTCTAGGCAGTAAGAGTTCGTTGACAGTACACTGTACCTATTTTTTGTTTCTAAATTGGAAAGTGCTTTTTTAGTGGTGAATAAATTTCCTGCACCAACAACAGATTTTTTTCCTGCTAAGGAAATATGCTCCAAGATAGATGGTGCTTTAGAAGAGACCACACAGATGGTCTACAGAAAATCTTATAAATAGAATCCCATATAAACAGAGTAAATGCATTCTTCATATGAGGATAAAATGTTAATTAGTTTAGTTTAATTACAGATTTGCTATATGGTAGAAGTTTAAATTTAATGAATTGGTGATTCAATTTGATAGATCATAAAAAATAACTATAGCATGTTACCGGCTGTTTTGCTGAGTAACCTAACATGGGTGCCCACGCACTTTTTATTCAGCTCTGGTTCAGAATATGCCTCGCTCCTACAGGAACCCATCTAATGACCAAACATATGCGACTCACGCTAACACAGGCTATGCACAACACTATTTTTTAGAAACTAATCATGTGATTGTTTTTATTATCTTTCATAATACACCCAATAAGGGATAGTTACAAAGCAGTAGAGGGTCCTCTCTGCAACAACATAAAATTTGGGGATTTGGTTGTAACGTTGCTCTAAAAAATTTGAGGGGGATATGATTTTAGGAGTGGATTGTAGTTAATTTGCCTTCCTGTTGCAAGCAGAAAAACAAGGTAGAGATACCAATCATACCTGGAAGAGATCGCAGAGGAGACTTTTGAATCAGGAGCATCTTAAATTCTTGGAATGAGTTATTTAAGGATACTATAGAATCTCTTTCAAAGAGTGTGAGAGTATTGGTGAGGGATGATTATGTCATTTTGTTGCAAGCCTGGGGATTAGACCAGACTAGCTTTAGAAATACATTTTAAAAAAAATTTTAATTGCTGTTCAAGTACAGTTTTCTGTCTTTTACTCCCATCCCAGCCCACTCCCCCAGCTCTCCCCACCTCCCTCCCGTTTCCACTGCCCCCTAGGTTTTGTCCATGTGTATTTTATACTTATTCCTGTAAACCTGTCCCTTTTCCCCTGAAATTCCCACCCCTCTCCCCTCTGGTCACCGTCAGCCTGTTCTCTATTTTAGTGTCTTTGGTTATATTTTATTTGTTTGTTTGTTTTGTTGTTTAGGTTCCTGTTAAAGGTGAGATCATACGGTATTTGTCTTTCACTGCCTGGCTTATTTCACTTAGCATAATGCTCTCCAGCTCCATCCATGCTGTTGCAAAGGGTAGGAGCTCCTTTCTTTCTGCTGCATAGAA
>CM052538.1:133362937-133469361 GCA_028533065.1 Trachops cirrhosus
GTTTTCTGAGAAAATTCATACTGTTTTCCATAGTGGTTGTACCAGTCTGCAATCCCACCAACAGTGCATAAAGGAAAGAATAAACAAATGGGATCTCATCAAAATAAAAAGCTTCTGCACAACTAAAGAAAACAGTATTAAAATAAAGAGAGAACCAACTGTATGGGAAAACATATTTGCCAATGATCCTCAGACAAGGGTTTAATCTCCAAAATATATAAAGAACTTACACGACTCCACTCTGAGAAGACAAGCAACCCAATTAAAAAATGGGCAAAGAACTTGAACTGACACTTCTCCAAGGAGGACATACAGAGGATCCAGAGACACATGAAAAGATGCTCAGTATCACTAGCCAGCAGAGAGATGCAAATTAAAACCACAATGAGATACCACTTCATACCTGTCAGAATGGCCATCATAAACAAAGCAACAAAATCAAAGATTTCAAAAACCTGGAGAGGTTGTGGAGAAATAGAAATACATTTTAACAGTGATTTTCTCCAAAACTTCTCTCTAGCCTAGTGAGTTTTCCTTGGCATTCATACTAATTGCTGCAATTACTTCTGTGTGGCCTGCTTACCTACCTCCAATTCCAGCAAGTACATATAAAAATTCCAAATCAACAAATGTTTCAGCAAGAGAAATAACAAATAGAAAAGTAAGTTCAGTACTGATGTGTATTTTTTTATGTTACCATATTTGGTCAAGTCCTATTTCCATGGCTAGATTAGGGGGTTAGTTACTGGTAGTTTTATGATATCCTATTATTAAATTATTTTGTTAAAAAACTAAAGATTTATGACCTAAAAAAGATAGAAATAAGCACAGTATTTCATCAGAAGATCTGATGGTCTTGCTTCAATTCTCATCAAAGCTTCTGCTAGTGTGTGTCTTTGAACCAAAAAAAAAAAGTATGTTACTTCTTGGTGACCATGAATTGATAGGATTTAGTTTTTCAATTAAATTTAAATTATTTGCCATTCAAGAATTTTATACTCACAAAAACATTACATTAAAAGAGGAACCCAACTGTTTTCATATATATATTTTGCATGATATAGACCATTTTCAGAAGATTACTTAATTTTACTAGTCTGTTAATGAGCAATGGTTGGATTCCCTTCTTGTGACTTGTGGAATCTGATTCATGTACCATTAAAATGTCATTAAAGTTTTTTTCTAAACATCACTGAGGTTTACTTATGCAGGTATAGTATGACAAAACTTATGAGTGTACCTGTTCATTACACAGTAATTTAAACATTTGCTTCCAAAACATAAATCCAAGGAGGTTGTGTCTACATTTTTCTTTTATAAAAGAACACATATCAGATATTTTCAGTGATTTTGAGGCTAATAATGGTTGAAAATCAAGTAAAAATAATCGTAAAAATTCATCCTTCTTACATTTAACAGAAGTAGAGGTAAATTTAGTCAAGTTAGAATAATACATTTAAAATATTTTCTTATAAATAATATTCTAAGAGGTATATAAGCAAGTAGGTAAATCAATAGTCTAGTGGAATAAATAAAAATAAATTAAAAATAAATAAATGTAGAGTAGGAAATTAGTAAATTTTTTAGAGATAAATTGAAAGCCACTGAGAATAGTGTCTTTTCTACCCAAAGTCTGAAGACAATGAGGCAGATATAAATATGAATTACTGGGTCTAAACGGATTTTGTGAAGGAAGACAGACATAGGTGCTAGATACTTAACCTACATCATTCATTTACTCATTGCAACAATGTAGAAGGTATTATATTTCACATTTTACCCACTGAGAAACTATTGAGAATCAGAGGTATTTTATAAGTTGATCATGATCATATATCAATACCTCCTAAGTAACTGACATCATATTTGAGTCCCATACTTTTTGTCCTACATTATAATGTTTCATCCCTTCTTATAACTATTGCTTGTATTCAGATATTTCAAGATTAATTTTGTGTAAGAACTTATATAGCTAAATAATTTATTAAGATATTCATTTGTGTATGGAATCCCTATGTTTCTCCCCATTCAATGAACTCTCACCTTCCCCATTAAAAAATAGATATGCTAGGCTCTTAATTCCCTCATCTTGGGGATTTCTGGACAGGCTCAGGCTCACAGGGACTTTGAGACTTCTTGAAGTTTCTTGGAGCTCAGCGAACCAGAAAGCGTGGGGGTACTTGGCTGAGAAGTCATGGGTTACATGAAGTCTTACCTTTAGCTCTCAAGGAATTCTCCTAGATACTTCACTCCTTGTCTTTTTTTTTAAAGATTTTATTTATTTATTTAAATAAGAGAGGGGAATGGAGGGAGAAAGAGAGGGAGAGAAAAATCAACGTGTGGTTGCCTCTCACATGGCCCCCACTGGGGGCCTGACCTGCAACCCAGGCATGTACCCTGACTGGGAATTGAACTGGTGACTCTTTGGTTTCCAGCCCACACTCAATCCACTGAGCTATACGAGCCAGGGGGCCTGTCTTGAATTCGGAAAAGCCACACCCATCTCCATACACCCAGGCACAATTTATGGGGCTTTCAGAGAAAGAGAAAGGCAAAAAAATGGCAGTATATGAGCTAGCTTACTATTGTTTCCATACACCATAAATTTAGCAACTTAAAACAACATAAAGGTATTATCCCATAGTTCTGAGGTCAGAAGTCCAATATAGGTGCCACTGGGCTGAAATCAGTGTCAATAAGGCAGCGTTCCTCTATGGCAGCTTTCAGAGGAATCTGCTCTCTTGCTCATTCAAGTTGTAGGGAGAATTCCATTCCTTGTGTTTGAAGGACTGAGTTCCCCATTTCTCTGCTTACAGTTTTTGGCTTGTGACTCCTTTCCCCCATCTTCAAAGTATCAAACATGTGTTGAGTGTGTCTCATGTTTTTAATGAAGGTGCCTTTTTGCCTTTTTGGACTTCTGGTTGAGATGGACATGTAGGTAGACATGCTTTGACTCTTTGTACAACCACAGAGAGAATTACGACAAATAACAATCAGGCCTGTCAGAAAATTGAGCTGTATGGAAGTCTGATAACCAAGGATTTAAAGAAGCCATATTCATCCAGATAGGTAGGAGGGGTGGAGTCACAAAGAGGGGCAGAAAGGCTCAGAGATGCAGCATGGCTTGGAGAGGAGGTGGTGGGCAGCAGAATGGGTGGTCCCTCATTCCCATGTGGTGGATAGATAAAAATTGGGAGGGATACCTTGGGAGCAAGCAATCCCAGCCCCAGACCAGACTGCACAGCCCAGGGTTCCAGCACTGGGAAGATAGATTCCCCATAACTTCTGGCAGTAAACACCAGTGGGGTTTGGGGTGGAGGAAGAAACTGCCAGGTTTTCAGGAGAGTCCATTTAATTGGCCTGCATGAACTTAGAATGTAGGCAAATCCATCCCCTCTGGAATTCACCACCAGGGCAACAGTTGGAAGGGTGCCAGTCACATATAGGATGTGGGTGAAATGATTGGAAATGGGGCAAGTACTGGCCAAACCTCCAGAAGCCAGGCAGTGGTAGTGTCCCCTCTCTGAGCCCTCTGCCCACACAGAGTCACAAAGTGGTGAATTGGGTTGCCTGCCCTGGTGATTACCTAAGGCTTCACCCCACACAATTTACAGGTGCTTTTTCTCAGACAGGGAGCCAAAGCAGCTCTACCTAATACACAGAAACAAACACAGGGAGGCAGCCAAATTGAGGAGACAAAGAAATATGGCCCAAATGAAAGAACAGAACAAAATCCCCCAAAAAGAACTAAACAAAATGGAGACAACCAACCTATCAGATGCAGAGTTCAAAACACTGGTGATTAGGATGCTCAAAGAACTCATCAAGTACATCAAAAACATAAGGGAAGAAATGAAGATTACAGTAAGTGAAATAAAGAAAAATATATAGGGAACCAACAGTGGAGAGGATGAAGTCAAGTATCAAACCAATGATTTGGAACAGAAGGAAGGAAAAAAGCATTCAACCAGAACAGGCTAGGACAACTTTAAATATACCAAATTCTGATTCATAAGAATGCCAGGAGAAAATGAAGAGCAAGAAATTGAAAACTTATTTGAAAAATTAATGAAAAAAAAAACTTCCCTAATTTGACAAAGGAAATAGACATACAAGTCCAGGAAGCAGAGTCCCAAACAAGTTGGACCCAAAGAAGACCACACCAAGACACATCATAATTCAAATGCCGAAGGTTAAAGATAAAGAGAGAATTAAAAGCAGCAAGAGAAAATCAGAGAGTTACCAACAAAGGAGTTCCCATAAGACTGTCAGGTGACTTCTCAAAAGAAACTTTACAGGCAAGAAAAGACTGGCCAGAATTATGCAAAATGATGAAAAGCAAAGGCCTACAACCTAGATTACCCTATCCAGCACTCTATCATTTAGAATCAAAGTGCTTCCCAGGCAAGATAAAGCAAAAGGAGTTCATCATCACCAAGCCATTATTATATGAAATGTTAAAGGGACTTATTTAAGAAAAAAAAGACGATCAAAACTATGAACATTAAAAGGGCAACAAATTTACAATTATCAACAACTGAATGTAAAAAAAACAAACTAAGCAAACAACCAGAACAGGAACAGAATCATAGATATGGAAATCATGTGGAGGGTTATCAGCTGGGAAGGGGAAGGGGAAGACTAGGGGAAAAGGTGTAGGGATTAAGAAGCATAATTGGTAAGTACAAAATAGACAGTGGGACATCAAGAATAGTATAGGAAATGGTGAAACCAAAGAACTTATAAGCACACCCCATGGACATGAACTAAGAGCGGGATTACTGGAGAGAAGGGGTAAACCGGGAGGAGGGGGGCTAAGGGAGAAAATTGGAACTGTAATAGCATAATCAATAAAACATATTTTAAAAAAATAAACATTTTTTGCCTTTTCTACCATCATATATCTCTGACTAATTTTGTGTCTTTTTGTTTTTACTCACTTCCAAGGGCCTATTTTTAAGGGCCCATTATTACCTTTGGCCCAGCTGGATAGTAGAATTTAATCTCCCTATTTTAAGGTCTGGAACTTTAGCTCCATTTGCAAAGATCCTTTTACCATTTAATAGAATATGTTCACAGGTTCCAGGGAGTAGGGCATGGAAATATTTGGGGACCATTATTCTGCCTATCACAGAGTATTTTACCTTAAAATAGTTAAACTATTGCATAAGACTATGGCTATTGTATTCTACTGAGCCTATTTTTTTCTTATGTTGGAGGAGGATGGTCATGAAGAATATTAATCATCTTTGAAAATGATGTAGTAATGAAGCTTATTTTCTCTGTGTATTTGAATGCACATCTGAATCATAATTACATTACCTAGAACAGAGAAATAGTTTTTAAACAGATTTATTTTTCAGAATATGAACTTTCTAACTCGGTGCTGTTTTCCACTGTAGAAAAAAATATAATTTGAAAGCATATATTAACTTTAAAAATAAACACATAGTAGAAATTATTATTTGTCACACTATCATAAATATAGGGATTATTATGCCATAAATATTATTGCTATGTGATCAATCCATGTACTTCCAGCTTTAGGTAACACATGAGCATTTTGAAGTTTTCAGACAATGTTTTGAGAGACAATACTGTAGACTGATTCATAGCATAGCTATTCCTGGAGGGACATATTCTACTTTGATGGTTGTAATTTCAGGTCTTGCAGAGCTGGATAAGATTCTAGCATTGTTCTGACTATTGATCAATTGCCACAAGAGAAGCTGGAGCCCCAGAATTCCCTTGACCCTAACATTTCAACTTAGTTGTCAATATTATGTGATTTAGGCATCTATTTGAACATTTTAAATAACATATTTCCCAGACTTAGGGACCATTCCCTAGATCCTTTAGGCTAAATCCATGACTATTCACTTATCTTATGAAGGCCTAATTGTAATAACTCCTTTCTAATTCTGAGCAATGAAATTGGACTAAAGGAAACATGCCATTGATGTTATGATTGAGATAAATGGCACATATCCAGTGGGCTCAGGAACTGGGACCTTGTCTAAGCATCCACCAAATAACCAGGCTTAATGAAGACATGGGATTAGTAGAGGCCTGGAGAATCTTAGTGGCTGGAGATTTTTGGATCTGGCTGTCATGGTTTTTCCCTGTGTACACCTCTTCTTTGGGCTCTTTAACCTTTGTATTTGACTTTCCTCATTGTCCTTTTACTCTCTAGGAAACTGCTCAGAATTTGTAAGCATTATTGAACATTTTATATGCTCATATATATCAGAACTGTATTTGAATTTCTGTGCAAAGAGAATAGATTGAACTCCTTAATGGAAGAGAGTAGGGTAGGAAGAAGGTGTCAGGGGAAATAATAGAACACAATAACCAAAACTCTGAAAGCTATAATTGCAAGTATCTTGGGCACAATGGAACTGAAACCATGACACTGAGGCCAGAAACTATGTTACATAAATGAAGGGCAAGACCTGGGGAGTATGAGTAAAAGTGAGACAGTGGGTCAGTGGTGGTGGTTCAGAATCAGAAGAAATCTGTCCAACTCCATCAAACAGCTCCAAGTTCAGAGATTTTCTTCACCCTGATGGTACAACACTCAGAATGGAAAACACTGCCTTCATTCACAATTTTAAGAGTGCAGGAAGTCATTATTCAAATTTTCTTATATAGGGTCAAGGACCTAGAGGTTGACTTTAAACTATAAAGCATTTTAAACTCCTTTTGTAGGCTTAAAGTGCTCTATATATGCATGTGTTATGCCATTTACACTTGACTACACAGATACAATTTGTGTATAATTCCATTTCCAAAAGCCATGGAAAAGGCAATGCATCTTATATTCAATTGCCACCAAGAGCACAAAGATGAATGTTTAAGTCCAGACACTGACACATCCCTCTAAATTTTCAAAGCATGGCTTACAGACTCAGCCCCCTGACTCCCATTCCCTATAATGGAAGTCAGGTGGCAAAACCCTAATGCAAACTCCTTGGAAATCTAGAAGACGGCATAATGATGTTCTTTGTTTTTGCTATGGAAACATTTATATGGGACACAGGTTCAACTGTCCATGAAATGATGCACTAATCTCCAGAGTTCACAATGTAATTTGGAGTATATTTTCTTCTCCATGTGCATGCAATTGTGAAGGTAATTGCCACCCTGAAGGTAAAGAATGTCAACTGTCCCCCACATAACACACAGCTACATTCTGAACTGTCTCAGAGCCAGATATTCCCTTTGTGCCTCTGAAGAAAAAGTCCAGGGAACTAGATTGCATCTTCACTTTTTGCATGTCATCTTTCTGGAGAATGTTTGATCTTCCCTTGACAAGGTTTGTTGGTTTTCATAAACTAGTTTGTTGTGAATAATCAGTTCAGCTTCTGGCCTGAATGGAATCATTGGTTTATTTGGTAGACCAACATGTACATTTTATTTGGATGCCCTAGGTGTTTAAAATAGGAAAATTAACCAGCTTAAGAATAAAAAGTCTGGACTTTAGATACACTAGGGATTTTATGAAATGCAATGTCATGCCCAGAACTGTTCTTAGATTAGACTGAGACCACAAGTCAGAGAGCACCTCATTACATTCAGGAAGTAAAGTCACTATCTTAATTTGTATAAACTACCTTAGAAAGTAAAATTATTTCATTTTGTGTAATTGAATAAGTAAAAAAGGGGGGGCTACCTACATTTTCAATGAACCTAACATGTGATTGCATTATTTAAATGTAAAAAGAAACTTCTAACAATAAAATAAATATTTTAAATCTTTGCATGTAATTACCTTATAAAAAATTCACTGCAACTCAACTGGTCTACACAAACTAGCACTTAAGCAACACAGTTTTCTATCTATTTTATGCTTTACAATATCACCATTTTTCTCTTCTGAATATAACTACACTTTCCTCAAATAATATAAAAGAAATATAAAACATACTTCTATTCTTTCATAACATCCAGAACAGAGTAGAGTTCATACAGGAGCTCAAAAATGCCTGTACATGTATCGATTGATTGCCAGCATTCTATTTGTGACTCCTTTTAATATTTCAGGTGTTGAGAGGTCATTGTCATAATCATCATAAATCTCATTTGTCTGTTCACTACACTGTCCTGGGTGCTACATAAAATTTCACTGCGAGTTCTAAAAGTTTAAGAACAACTGAATGGATGTTGATGGACTCTGTAATCAAGAAAGATGGCACATGCAGTTGGAGGATTCACCTAAACATTTTAAAATTAAATTTATTGTATTTATATATAATTTGCTTCTTTCTAAAAATAATTTAAGCATTATACGGCAAAAATGTGATAAGGTTATAACATAAAAATGAGATAGCTGGACTAATGTAAGAAATGAGTAGAAAGACGAGAGAAAGTTTGGCTGTGAATTTCTTTGAAGTTCTGGCAAGGAGAGAAATATCTAGGTTAGAAATATTGTCCAGAAAAACCACCTTACTTTGACATTCTGGACTGAGTAGTTCTTTGTTGTTGGGAGATGCCCTGAGCATTGTCAGGATGTTTAGCAGCATCCCTAATCTCTAACCACTAGATTCCAGTAGTACCTCCCTCTCTTTCTTCCTGTTGCGATAAACAGTGGAAGGTAGAGAAGGGTAAAGGGGGGTAAAGGGTGATGGACGGAGACTTGACTTGGGGTGCTGAACAGACAACACAGTGTACAGATGGTGTGTTATAGAATTACACACCTGAAACCTATATAATTTTGTTAACCAGTGTCACCCCTGGTTAACACTGTTATTCAAGAAATTCAATAAAAAGGAAAAAATGGCTTCAGATACTGCCCCCAATTTAAGAATCACTGGCCTGGGTGACTTAGCTTTTTTATAGGGATGGAGAAAGACAACCCTGTTCTATGGGGGTCAGGGTATAAGAGAGAGGCATAATTATTTCCTGACACTAATTTCTAAAAGAAATTTCAGTAAAACACAAGTGATTTCATCTAGTTTCCTCAATAACACTAGTTTATATTTATTGAGACCTTACTAAGAGTCATCTGCTAAAACAGACACTGTGCACATATGACTTCAGTTATTCCTATGGCTAGGTAGTATTTCAATCCCCACTTTATAGGTAAATAAACCGAGGTTCAAGGAGATTAAGCGATTGATCCAAGTCCTTACAGTAAATGTCAGAGTTGGGATTCAAATCCAAGCAATCTGAGGTTAGAGCCAGCACCCTAAGCTATCAGTAACAGTCTTATGGAAAGAGGAAGCAATAGTGTGTTTCTAATTTTTGCCTTGTTCTTCTGTAAAAGTGGAGAATGTAAAGTTAAAGCACAAACTGGGGAGGCAATGAACAACTCCTCCAGAGGCTACCTGAAGCCTTCACTGTCTGCAGAAGTGACTGAGTGACAGCTGTCCAAACTGTATGTGGGTCATAATTGCTGACCATGCTGAGTCAGAGCAACAAAGAGGTACCTGCCTAACCTTCATGTGATGCTGTGGTCTGCTCTGTCACAATCTGTGAGGGATGGGACTTCTTATTTGAAATATGCTGGTATTTAACTTTTTTTTGTTGATTTCAATAGGTCCAATTTGGTATTTCACTGTGGAGTGAGAGAGAACCCAGAACAGAGCTTGGAATTACACTAATCCTGGTTGAATTCTAGTACTGGAACCTACAGCTGTGCAACTTTGGGCAACTATTTGACCTCTTTGGTCCTGACGTGAAAATGGGTATATGAGTGTTTTGTATGTCATATATAATATAAACATTTAAAAGATTTATTTATAGGAATGTTAGAAGAAATACATACTTAGATAATGATAAAATATTTATTAAAATGCTAAGTTATGAAAATGCTTGGGCCAGTACTAACACTTTTTAAAAAATAAATATTCTTTGCTCTATTTGCTGTGGGAAACTTGTGGAACTTAATATAATGAGAAGGGAACCAATGGTAATACTGGATAATTCTAATCGGATTTTACTTCAGAAAAACATGTATTTCCCCTACTCTGCTTTATCAGGTAAAAATAAGCCTTTAGGTATTGTTTACTTATTAAATATCACTCCTCTATTTTGCTTGTTAGTTCAGTTTGTTCATTGGATTCCACATGAGTGAACACAGACCCACAGATGGAGAGCAGGGTGACAGCTAAGGTGGGGGGCTGGAGGTCAGGGGTGGAGGGATTGAGGAAAAAGGAAAAAGGACTCATGGACTTGGACAACAGTGTGGTGATTGCAGGGGGGAGGGGAGATAAGGGGACTAAATGGTAATGGATAAAATACAATTAAAAAAATGAGTCTTGAAGACTAAGGAAAAAGTATCTCTTCTGGTAGCAAATTTCCCTTGTCACTACTTTATCAGATCATGAGCTTCCCCCACCTCACCAAAGGCCTATAAGATGTACTTTTGTTCTTTTGATTCTTAATTATTAGGCTCTTGAATAGATTCAAACTATGACTCAAAGATTAGAAAGATTTATGCTGATTTGCTGAATACCAAATAAATGTCTAACTTTTGACTGATTGGTAATTAGTTTCATTTCCTTAGCCATTAATTTTTTTTGTAATTTAGTGGATTGTGAAATACATGTAAAGGATCTTATTAAGCACTGAGTTTTAAAATGAGACAAGCACAAACCTATATATTTTGGACCATATTTTAAAAATATGTATTTCTAATTTTACAAAGGTTAAGTATTGAAACTAACTCAGCAAGCAGTTCTGAGTATATGTTTAGGCAATGTAGGGAACAGGGCATATATAAAACTCAGTTTGGCTATTCAACAAACTTACAACTGCTGGCGTCGAAAAGATACATGTGACAGCCTTGGAGTCCAGGAATTCAGAAAAGGGGGAGCAAAAATAAGCTGGAGACATTGTGAACAGAGTTGGTAATACATATCCCTTTTTAAAAACTGTAAGCAATACACACACATAATTATATAATTTGTACTATACATACTTGCACACAAAACACACTCAAACATGTATTTTTGTTGCTCTTTGTTTTACAATAAAGTAAAATTATTCTGTATATTTTATTCACGGGTATACTTCCATACCAGTAAAATAGATGTTTTTTTAAATTTAAGATTGTGAATAATATCATACAATATAGATGTGTCATAACTTATTATCCCTCATTGATGCCCTTTGAAGTGAGTTTTCAAACTTCTGCTCCTGTGAAGAATGCTACAAAGAACATCATTGGTGTCCTATGCAAGCAATTCTGTAGGATATAGTTCGAAAGTGGTATTGTTACAGAACAACAGGGGGGCCAAGGGGGGGCTGAAGACAATGTACTATTACCGAAAGGAGCCCCCCAGGTTCGTTATGTCCGCTGCCTTATAGGAAAGACATCTCTCAATGCCAGAGATTCGTGGAAAGGAAAGGAAATGTTTGTTTAATGCTATACAGACTTAAAGTAGTGGCTTAATGTCTTCATCAAAATCCCAAAGTCCCTTAAAACACCCACAAACACACACAGTCCTCTCTTCCCCACTTTGCCCAGTCTGGGGTACTGTATCTCAGGAGAAGAAATAGAAGTCCATGGCTCAGGCAGCCCCCAGTTCTTCCAAGCAATCTGTCTCAGCTGGTAGGCCTCCTCAGTTCCCGGCACCATCAGCTGTGTCACTGGGATCTCTGCTAAAGCTGGGTGGTGGTTCCCCCTACTAAAGCTTTGGGGTCCCCACTCTGGCAAAGCCATGTAGCTCTACCTCACTGGCACAGCCACATGGTTCTCGGCAGTGCCACAGCCCCGTGGTCCTCTCTGCACAATGGCTGCAGGAGTCTCCACTCTGCCAGTACTGCGTGGTTCTCCCCTCAATGGCTGCCACATTTAAATCCTTGCACCAATCTTCCTCTGCAGCCCCATTTCCAACTCCTCCGACAATCAGCTACTCTTGCCAGCACTCTCATATCCTTCCAGCTTTACTAGGCTGCCATCATGAGTCTGGGCAGGTGTGGCCCCATGTCCTGGAGCCAATCATCTCCAAGCTCTCATGCAGACGCTGCAACTCAGGGGACCTGCCCCCAGTTATATCTTGGTGGGGAAGTTACTACCATCCCCCTAACTCAGAGCATGGCCACAGCTATTTAACATATCTATGTAACCAGTTAAAGGTTATAGATATGTTAAATGACCACAACAGCTACAAAGCTGTTGCTATACAAAACAGCTCTCAATGGCCCTGCTCCATTTGTCCCTTCCCCCAACCCATACCTGGGGGAGGGGGTGAGGACATCCTAATATTTCCTGGACACCCTGAGTTCTGGACCCCATTTTAAATCCCTATTTGCCCCCTCCTTGGCTGCACCCTGTAACAGTATCCCTGGGTCAAATGGCATGCATATTTAAAAAGCATTATTGGATTTACCAAATTAGCCTCTAATAAATTGCCCCCATTTGCAATCCTATGGAGATAGAGCTCTCTCCCCCTCACCTGCATAACATCAGTCTTTTATTTTTGTCTATTTAATAGGTGTAAAATGATACCTCTGTTTTAAAGAATGTGATTTTTAGATCTTGAATGACAGGTAAGAAATGGAAGCCAGGAAAATTCCTTTAGGAAAGTATTAGTTTAATATGACAAAGTTAATCAAGACAGTGAGGAGAAGGGTTATTTTGAAGCAGAGCATTCCTACTAGGAAATAGAATTGATAAGGGCTGGAAGTAAGTGTGTAAGAGAGTGACATGCTCAGCTCATGCACATAAAGCATAAAACTTGCCATTGTTTACGTGGAAAAGCATATTTACAAATTAATCTCCCTGAAAATGGGATTCATAGGTCTGTCCTCTAATTTGTCATCCTCACCTTAGGGTTTTTTTTTCTATTCTAATTCCTACTTTCACTTTCATATTTTATTTCCAGGAGTATATTTGATAACTTGACTCAAGGACTTGCTAAAATAGAACTCCTATCTCTTTGTTGTTGGCCCAGTGCAGAGATGATAGAAGCAGTCCTTTGGAGAGGCAATGCAGTTAGAGTAGTCACAGTGGGAATGAAGAGGAGCGGCTAGATACTAGAAGACTCTGGGATGTATAATAAAAACGACTCCTTGGCTATTGAGTGTAGATTGTGAAAGCCAAGATGCCTTAGCAATGCTGCTAGCTGAAGTGACTAGAGTAGTCTTGCTGAGAGAGAACAACATAGGAGGAGGAAGTTAGTGAAGGAAGTTATTCAGTTTGAGGTGCTGCTGGTACTGGGGCATCCACAGGTGGTATTTTGGAAATTCTGGTCTATATTTCATGGAATCAGTTATATTGAAGTAATATCTGAAGTTATTTGCCTGGATATCAACATCAAGAGGAAGAGCACCAAGGTGTAAACATTAATGAGCAGGCAGAGAAAGAAGAACTGGGGCATAGTGAGAAAGAGCGCCACGTACTGGGAATCCCAGGAGGAACAGGAAGATGAGTTCTCTCTTAGTTTTTCTCTCTTTTTTATGTTTTATTGGGATATAATTGGCAATTAAAAATTGTATATACTTAAGGTTTACAAAACTTGATTTTGATATGTGTATACATTTTGAAATGAACACTACAATCAAGCTAGTTAACATATCCATCACCTCATAGTTACTATTTTTTTTGTATGTGTGTGAGAGCACACTTAAGATCTATCTTGTTAGCAAATTTCAAGTATATGAAAGAATACTTCTAACTATTATCACCATGCTATCTATACATTACATTTCCAGAACAACATATGCAAGACACACAATTATATAATTGTGTTTCAAACCAGCTGCACAATTGACATTCCTACCAGCAAAGTATAAGAGCTCCAATTTCTCCACATTCTTGCCAACACTTGTTATTATCTCCATTTTTTATTATAGCTATCTTGGTGGGGATGAAGTTGTATGTCATTGGGGTTTTGATGACCAGTTTTCTCCTTTAGAGAAATGTTTATTAAAATAATTTACTCATTTTTAAATTGGGTTATTTATCTTATTGTAGAATTGTAAGTGTTCTTTATATATTTTGGACTTAAGTTTCTTATCAGATATCTATCAGATATATGATTTGCAAATATTTTCCCCATTGTATGAATTATATTTTTAATTTCTTGATAGTGTCCTTTGAAGAAAAAAATGTTGGAAATTTTAGCTACTTTTCTCCCTTGTTATTTAGGTTTATAGCTAAGAAGTTGTTGACTAACCTAAAGTCATAAAGATTCACTCCATTGTTTTCTACAAGGCTTTTTTAAAATCAACGTTTACTTTATTTTTTAACTTTTTTAACTGTTGGCACTCTTATAAGGCTTTTATTGTACTGTAGCTCTTATATTTAGATCTATAATCCATTTTAAGTTAATATTTGTATATGGGTGTGAGTAAGCAGTCCAGCTTTATTGTTTTGCCTGGGGATATTTAGTTGTTACATACTTATTTGTTGAAAGATTATTCTTTCCTTTTTGAATTATCCTGGTTCCTAATTAGTTTTTGACATGCTAAATATTTTTTCAATCTATTTTTTCCATTTTGTATATGGTGTCTTTTCTGAATAGAAACACTTATTACTTATGCAATCAGAACCATAAACGTTCTAACTTCTGATGTTTTTTGATTAAGACATTCTTCCCATTGCCAAGGTTACAAAAATATTTTTTTATAATTTTGTCTATTAGCGTTATAGTTTCACTTTTTACATTTATGTTTCTAAACTATCTGCAATATGCCTTCATGTACTGTGGTATAAAGTGTATATCCAACATTTTCTTCTCCACGTGGAGGGGCAATTATGAAACAATTTATCTGTTTACCACTGGGAGGTATGTATGACCTTTTCCATTCAAATTTCTAACCAAAGGCTGGGGACATTTAGAAAGCTGTACCAAGTCAGAAGAAAAGAGCACATAGGTATTCAGGACAAGGTAGATAAACTCTTACAATGGAACTGTCAATAAATTTTAAAACCATGGAAAGATAGAATTTAGACTAAATATCTCATAAAATAATTAAAGAGTGAATGGAAGTCCTAAATATTACCTTAAAGAGAAGTATAAGGTAAAAAATAATAAGGAATCACATTTTAAAAATTGCAGGTAATGCAGAAAATCAGCACAGTTTGAGAAGGCAGGAGGAAAAAACATGTTATACCAATGCTGCTAATGTTCTCAGTGCTCAAGGAGGAGACAGAATAGATATTTCTTAACCTTAATAATTTAAAATAATGATTCAAACAAAATAGCTTAATGTATGCCTTGGAAAATAAAAGAGATTAAGAGGATAAAAATCAATGATAACACAATTTACATACTACACAACAAAAAATAAAAGAAGCATTTTTATAACATCAGAAAACAATAGGACAAAAATAAGATATACATATAGTTATTGCAGTAAAATAAATATGTTAAAAACATCTAAAATTTTTAGATAACACCAGCTGTAAACTCTTTTCTTTAAACAAAATGCTTACATAGACAAAAAGGCAGCAATGATTGTAATATTTTAAAAGTGGATTTCAATACAGAAAGTAATGGGAAAAGAGTCTATGTTTAATTATAAAGGGTAAAATGTACAATGAATATATGTCATGGAGGTTAAGGGCAAAATGTATGAACTATAATTTTTTAGAAATATGTAAGACTTGCAAGGGAATAATAGTTCTGGAGAATTTTTAAAAGTTTATTTGACTAAGCATAAGAAAAACTTTATTAATTCTCCAGTGCAGAGAATTTAGAAGGCATATTTCTTTAGCAAAGTAATATAACTACATCATTTTAAAAAGATCACATTAAAGTCAATTGGAAATTTGACTTTACAAAAACAAAAACCCTTTACTAAATAATTTGACTACCATAATGGAAATCAGATGTATAATTATGGAATATTACAAAATCATAGTAAGACTACAAATAAAAATTTCAAAGATGTAGTTAAAGCTGCACTCAGAGGCAAATTCAGAGCTTTGAATGCTTTGAAATTTTTTTCCAGCTGTACTGAAATATAATTGACAAATTAAAAAGTTGTTTCTATTTAAGGTATACAATATGATGTTTTGCTATAACTTGCATAATGATTACCACACTCAAACTAATTAACATAACCATTACCTTACAACATACTTTCTTTACTGAGATAAGAGAAAATTAAACAAAGTATTATAATTCAGGATGTTCAAAAACAAAAATAAAACAAAACTAATAAAACTGAGGTAAAGTGTGCAGAAAAAAAGAAAACTGTATTTAAAATCAGGAACCCCTGTAGGGGAAGCTCTCATACTCTACCACATACCATTTCTTGACAAACTATAATAAGAAAAAACATCTTTTATATTTCCCAGAAAGAGAAAGGAAGATTTTTCTCCCTGTCTACCAACAACCCAGCTAATGATAGCCACCACAACTCAGGCAATGAGAAGTTGTCGCCACCCAAATTCTCAGTCTTTTACAATGGACTCTCCATCAAAATCACTCCACTCAACACCCTCCCCGCTTTTTCTCTATAAAGACAAGCTCCTCTCTTTTGTTCTTTGGACTTGCTTATGGCCATTATAGTTTGTTTGTCTTGAATTGTAATTTTCTGCTATTCCCAAATAAACTCAACTTTGCTTTTATAATTAGTCAAATATTTTATTTGAAGTTGTCACACAGGAAGATAAAAGCAAATGCAGTACATTAGAAAAAATTCTTGAATTGAGAGGTTGTGACATTTTGATATATGGTAAAATATATATATGTGCTTTTAATCTGTTTTTGGCACAGAGCTCTTAAAACACTTAGAATTCCCTAAGTCCTGGAAGCAACAAAGTTTTCTTTTGTTATTTTAATGAGATGAATGGGACTACATTAAACTAAAAAGCTTTAACACAGCAAAGGAAACTATCAACAAAATAAAAAGGCAACCTACAGAACAAAAGAAAATATTTGCAAACCACACAGCCAATAAAGATTAATATATAAAATATAAAAGAAACTCATATAGCCCTGACTGGTGTGGCTCAGTTGGGCATCGTCCAGCAAAGCAAAAGGTTGCCAGTTCAATTTCCAGTCAGGACACATGCTTGGGTTGCAGGTTCAGTCCCTGGTCGGGGCTTGTATGAGGGGCAACCGATTGACATTTCTCTCTCACATCAATGTTTCTCTCCCTGTCTTTTTTCCTTCCTTCTTCTCTTTCTAAAAAATTAAATAAATAAATAATATTGAAGAAAAAGAAACACATACAACTTAATAGCAAAAAATCAATACCCCAATTTTAAAACGGGAAAAGATTCCTAACAGACATTTTTCCAAAGAAGACATACAAATGGCTATCAAGTACATGAAAAGATAGTCAACATCACTAGTCATCAGAATTATGCAAATTAACATCACAATGAGATATCACCTCCCATCTGTTAGGATGCCTATTATCAAAAAGACAAGAGAAAACAAGTGTGTGTGAGAATGTGGAGAAAAGAGCCCTTGAACATTGTTGGTGGCAATGTAAGCTGGTACAAAAACTGTGAAAAACATTATGAATATTCCCCCAAAAATTAAAAATAGAACTACCATATGACCTAACAATTCTATTTCTGGGTATATATCCAAAGGAAATAAAACCATTATTTCAAAAAGATGCCTGTACTTGTACATTCACTGTTACAGAAGTAACCTAATAGCCTAGGTATGGAAACAACTTAAGTGCCTGTGCATGAATGAATGGATATAGAGAATATGATGGATGTACACAGTGAAATATTATTAACTTAAAAAAGAAGGAAATCCTGTCATGTGTGATAACCTGTATGAACCTAGAGGGCATTATGCTAAGTCAAATACATCATATAAAGGAAGACAAATCCTGCATGGTATCACTGATATGCAGAACCTAAAAAAAGTTGAAATTATAGAAAGAGAGAGTAGAAAAGTAGTTGCCAGGGGCCATAGGGTGTGGAACATGAAGTTTGGCACTGGTGGTTAAAGTGTGCAAACTTTCAGTTAAAAGTTGAATAAAGTTTGAGGATCTAACACATAACATGGGGACGATAGTTGATAACGCTGTATTGTGGAATTGAAATTTGCTAACAGTGTACAACTTCAATGTTTTCAAACACACAAAAAGGTAAATATGTGAGGTGGCAGACATATGTTAATTGATTCAAAGGGGGATTCTTTCATCACTTTGTACATTTCAAATATCTTACAATTTTATTGTCGACATACTTTAACAAAGCTGAAAAAACATATACAGATGGCAAATAAGTGATTTGCCATTTGTAATGAGAGAAATGCCAATTAAAACAACAATGTGATACTAAGATATGCCTATACCACTATATTAAAATGGTTAAAACTCAACAAAACACAACACAGCTAAACAAAAACAACCTGACAACACCCATTGCTAGTAAAGATGTGATGCAAGATTAACTCTCATTCATTGCTGGTGGGAATGCAAAATGGTACAGTCACTTTGGAAAAGAGTTCAGCTGTTTATTACAAAGCTAAATATAGTCTTACTACGTGACTGAACAATCACACTCCTGGGTATTTACCCAACTGATTTGCAAACTGGTATCTACCCAAAAACCTGCACATGAATGTTTCCAGCAGCTTTATTCATAAATGCCCACAGCTGGAAGCAACCAAGATATCCTTTAACAGATGACTAGGTATACAAACTTCTGGTATGTCCACACCATGGAATACAATTTAGTTATAAAAAAATGTGTGAACTGTCAAGCCTCACAAAAACATTTATGAATCTGAATTTCTGAGTGAAAGAAGACAGCCTGGAAAGGCTGTTAATACTGTATAATTTCATTTAGATGATACTCTGGAAAAGACAAAACTGTAGGGGGAGTAACTCGGCCAATGGTTGCCTGGGACTTTGCAAAGGTAAAGCACAGGTCTTCTGAAGTGATGGGAGTGTTTTGTATGCTATTGTAGTGGTGGCTACATGACACCACACATTTATAGAAGCCTATAGAATGTTATAGTAAAAAGAGCGAACCATAACATATGCAAATTAAACAAAAACATTTAAAAGGTCAGGACATCCCAGGTTAAAATACAGAATGTAACAAAGAAATCTGACTCTATTACAAATGTATGAAATAACATGACTGACAGGGATAAGATGGGGGAAATGTGCTGTAGATAGAGAGGTAGGAATAGATGTGAAGATATATATCCCATACATGTATGTAATACATATTTATATAGAACCTTTAACAGTCTTGACTTAGTAAAGTTTTAAAATGATTAACACACTTTCATTAATCAATAATAAATGTAAATGCCTAAATTTAAAATAAACAAAGTACATATCTGCTTTCTAATAAAGAAAAAACCAAATGCAAATTAACTTGGTTAAAGCAATGCGAAATTACATGTACAAAAAGAAGTGAAAGAAAACAATATCATTTGCCCCCCCTTCAAATGGATAGGTTGAAAGAAGAGTGAGAATGTGCAGTACTGTACTCAAGAAATTAAACATCCATCTTGAAACAGATTTCTAATCATTTTGTTCTCTAACGTTTGTTTACCCAAGACCAAGAAATTCAGTACAGTTGAGAGAGGGCAATTTTTCTTAGACTGTTGTTCAGTGTCAGTGAGAAAGGTAACACTCTCCATAGCATGCAGATGGGAGTTCAGAAGCAAATCCAAAACTAGATTCTTTCCTGTCTGTTAAATTAGGTCCAATGTAGATCAACTTTTTTCTTTGGATTCAGAAAATTAGACTCACTCATATTTAAATACAAGTTCTAAATCTCATGCCCCAAATGAATAGAATGATGTTTTCATTGTTTGGCCCCTTCCCCACTGCAAGTCTCCATCAGGGTGAATCATCATGACTGGTACTGATGTATTTTTTAAGAACAAGTTTGAAGCTTTGTAAAATGACTTGATGTTAAATGTATTTTTTCCTAATTGAAGGAAAAAGATGATAAACTTTCAGTCAAAGATATGAGACCACATGAAAATAGATATTTCTTGTTAATATTAAGCAGAAAAAATCAGTATATAATGACACATTACTTTAGTTTCTGGGGGGGCATGACTACTTGTCCACTGGGGCAATAAAAATAAGATTAGAAAAAACTCAAAGAGATGGAGTCTTTGGAAGTAAAATAAACCAAAATAAGACAATGCTGTGCAGATTTATCTAAATTGCCCCATTGGGAAGGGAGAATCTGGAGGACGCCCTTAAATAATTATCATTTTTTAACCACCTGAATCAAGAAACAGCACTTGAAAAAAAACCTCAGATTTTTGTAATCATCAGATTTCTGTTATTACTGTACATATTTACTAGCTCTTAGAAATAAAACTTTACTCTTTTTATTTGCTCTCAAATGTCTTAATGTCTATCCTATTTACCACTTAATTCTACTATAGTCTATGATATCCACCTATTGTCTTACCCCATGTAAATCAATGGTGGGTTTTCACCTCGGGTAACACTGAATTTCCTGATATCTTAGTCTGGAGAAGCAATTTGCAAACATTTATGAAACAAGAAGAAAACTGGAGAATCCACCCTTCTTTTAAGTCAGAGTAAACCCATCCTTATTGGGTTGCTACTTATTATAGTTTTCAGAATTGGTTCTGCAAGTGCTCTCAGACTGTGCCAAGTAAATCATGTGAAGCATTTACATGGAATGTCGTGCAAGAACATCTGTAACACCAGATTATGAAGACATTGTCAACTCACCATCCTGAAGTGGAAAAGCTCATATTCAAATTTTTACCCACAGCTTTAATATTGCATTTTGATTATAAAAAGAATAATTAAATTGCCTATGTGAATATGCAGACACACAACAGTCTCCCCCTCAAAACCACGGTTACTAAAGTCTCATTGTGCACCAGGGTGCTACAGTTTAGCAGCAACACACAAACTGAGACTGTAGGGACCCCATGCAGGGTGTGAGTAAATACTTAGACAACATCCACACCTCCCTGCAAATCCCTGCCTTTATGGAGCTTTTATTCTATCTGTGAGGGACCCACGATCAGTTAATCAATAATTAAAACAAATAGTACACAGGGGAGGATAAGTGCTTGGAGAAAAATGAACCAAGGATTAGGACAGTAATCTTCATTCTCACTCACTCCCAACACAAAGCAATTTCCTGCTGTGACTCAAAGTCTTTCTTATTTTTTATAAACTTGACAGCTTTTCCCAGATGCTATGTTTGGAAATGAATGTATAATATCACTTATGAAGCACAAACTCCTTCTTATATAACATCAGAGAGCATTATTGTATAATAAAGTATATTTTTGCCACTGGTAGGGAGAGAGATCATATCCATCACCATGAAGCTCCTTTGCTAAAGAATTTTTTAACCACTGATGGTGAATGGCTTGGGAGATGACTTGATGAAGCACAGGTTGGTTAAATGTCTTGCCTACCTGGTTTATAGAAAATAAAAAAGTTTGTTTTCTCATTTATCAATTAATGCTCTGAGGTCATTAATCATGGTATGAACTATAATTTCCACCTTATTTCTAGTCTGTGCTAGTTATGTCATTCAAAAGAAAACATTTCTCTGTATTGCAGGAGTGGTATAAAAGGTAAAGGCTTTGATTAAAGTTGACTTGATGATTCCATAGAAACCCAACATATGTTTTTGCAGGTATTCATAATATAATAAAAATCCCCATAGTCCTACTATATATATAATATATATAATATACATACACATACATATATACATAAATCATCAGATAGAAAAATTAGTGCCTATCTAAACAGATGCTTATCTTTCTAGTCTATATGACAAATGAAATAAAATAAAACCTGTAGGATTCATATATACTATGTGTTTGAAATGTATGGAGTTATACTATAACTTATTCCTACCTTTCTTAAATTACAAATAATAAGTAAACCAATAACCTTATTAAAGGGCTACTCTTAGCTTCTATGAATCTATAATTTTATCCTTTTTCTAATCTGGTTGTGTGAATACGTGGAATTTATTTTTCCTGCGTATGTTTGTGCTTTCCTATCTTCCCCAGATAGTTCGAGTTTTCCTAAATTATAACTAAATCTTCTTGGCTGGAATTTCCTTTAAATCTTTTCCATTTTATTCCAACCACTGCACAAGTGAGATAGTATTTGAAAAGTACTATTTTTGTCATGACACCATTTTCACTAACACCTAGAAAGGCTTCTGGTGCTTGCAGTAGCAAACCCACCCGTTGTGTCAGATTCCTGCCCTATCTATGCAACTTCGCTGCCACAGCCACATAACAGGAGCATGCATTGCAGTCCCACCGGCCAGCTTCCTGTGTCATCATCATGTATGCCTCTCTTGTTTTCAGCTGTGTGAACTTAAGATGCTCATGTTGCTCAGAATGCTTTTCTTCACTCTGCCTATTTCCTATCCATATTTCAAGATCTTAGATTCACTCGTTGTATCTCACAGATACAAGGCAGTGACATGCAAGCTCACTTCAGGTGACCAGAAGAATGTCAGCTGAACCTTGAAAGAGAATCCACACTGAACCAGTACAGAGACAACCCCTATGGCAAAATGGTATTTCCAGGGTCTTGATAAAGAGGAAGTAGAAATGCCTAGGAGAATGCGATTTTATATCATTTGTAATTTGTTATATGTAAGTATACCAAAGTTAATTGTCTAGAAATAAGTACCAAGTTCTTTTTCCAGAATGTAGATTCAGATTCAGTCATTTTCAGGTAATTCCTTGGTTTTCTTCATAAAGCTATCAAGTAAAGAACTCTTGGATCTGTATTTTGTATATCTATTACAACTATGATTCATGTGTCTAGTGGGTAAGCAGTAATACTAGTATAATGTTGTATTACAAAGACATTTCTGACTGGATAAGCTATAGATGAAAACTGGGCACAATACTGATGGCCTATAAGCAAAGGAACACTGATACAAAAGTGTACTATTAACAAAGAAAGTAAGCTTGGCACCTCTTAGCACCCAAGAACTGGAGCTAATAGGAGAGAATCATCTTTTGGTCCCTCTCCTTCTCACTCTCTTTCTTCCTTTCACTTTGATGTGCATTTTCACTACATATTTTACAAGCATTATGTTAGATCTGAGGAAGACAACTCATAATATCATATTACTTTATTACAGTAACATTGTGGCAATACACACACTGCACTCTAATAAAATGAGTGCTAATAAAATTTGACTTGAAACTCATGACACAGTGGAATAGCTCAGGAGCAATTCAAAACAATCACAGTGTGTTTTTTCTTCTTTCCCTAAATGTTATTATTTTTGTAAGTGAAATCCATATTCCCATACAAACTAGAATTGCTAAACTCTTAATAACATCCCCATGGTTTTGCTTCTTACTATGATGCCTTCACTGATTTCATCATAGTTTAAACATAATAATGAATCATCATTTGTCCTCAGGAGCATGAACTGTCTGAAGCTATTTCTACATTCACAGCATCCTCACTCTGAAATAGCTGCTCTAAGTCTGTCAATCTACCCACCAGCTTTCTGCCCGCAGCATGACTGCCAAACATAAACTCTCCCTAGGCTGGAGAATTACCACAACGCATCAAATTCTTTTCCTAATAAACTTTAAATTCTGTAATTCTATTAACTTGCTACCCCCCTCCCCAAAGTGTTTTATGCTTCTGCAACACAGTTAGCCTTAGGCAATGTTTTGCACAAAAATTATTCTGGATGTTAATTATCTATAGTCCATGAATGTTTTTTTTTCCTGATCCAATACAATACTATACATCTGTATCAATTAGAACTTTTTCCACTTGCATTTAAGGGAAACTTCCAAGTAATAGTGTCTGAAACCCAAGAACTTATTCTCCATATAAAAGAAATCAAGAGATAGGCAGCCCAGAGGTGCTATGGTGAATCTATACTTTTATCCATCATCCTCAGCACATGGTTTGTATACTAAAGTCTACCTCATGCACTGAAATGGCTGAATACTGGAATATTTCAGGCAACAAGAAAGAAGAAGGAGAAAGGGGCCTAAAGAAGTGTGTCTTCCAGCTGAGTTAGTCTTCCTATCTATTGTGGCATTCTTACATATATTTTCCCTTAATTTGCAGTGGTAAGATGAATGAGAAATACAATTAAGAATTTTTTTAATCCTCAGCAGAGGACATTTTTCATTGTCTTTAGAGAGAGAGGAAAGGAAAGAGGAAGCAAGAGAGAAAAAAATCAATGAGAGACAGAAGCATTGATTGGTTGCCTCCTGTGTGTGCCCAGACCAGGGATTGAACCCGCAACCTAGGTATGTGCCCTGACTGGGAATCAAACCTGCAACCTTTTGGTCATAGGATGATGTCCCAACCAACTGAGCCACACCAGCCAGGGCAAGAAATGCAATTTTTGAGTTGTGTGCATTATCACTGTGAAAATAATGAAGACTGTGTTTCAAAAAAGAGAACTGATACAGAGTAAGCAACTATTAATATCTCTCATAACACTTTTACCTTTTCCAGTTCCTGCACATTTAGTATCTTTACTGCATATTATAGTAGAGAAATCACAATCTTTGGAGTTAGCAGAATTTGCTTTAGGCCTTGGACCTGTCCCTTACAAGGTATGTCACCTATACATGTCATTATTTCTAAGTGTGTTATCTTTAAGATGAAGATTTTAATAATATTGATTTCACAAGATTATAATGAAAGGAATAATATATATACGTACAATGGTGCTTTCCTAATAGTTTATTTTATAATGGTTATATGTTACTGATTTTGATGTGTGAGTTTGGAAGTATTTCCATTAGCTAAACGAGTATTAAACAAATCAGAAAGATTAATCTGTAATCCTGTGGTCTCTAAAGTTGTTCATGATTATCTCAGAGAAAGCAGGAAGAAAGTATTAACACTTTGATCTATTAAATAAAAATAAAAACTCACCTAGAGTAGAGAGCGTTCAGAGTGCTGGATGCCAGAGTAAACGTGCTGGTTTTGTGGAACAGGTAGAGAGTCCAAAAGCCGAAAGGCAAACTCTTTCCACTTCACAGCCTTATGCTAGACCAGTGTGAATGAAGAGCAGTTTTCATGGACAGCTCTTAGAGCAGAGACGGGTGATTGTCTACCCAACATAATCCCCTCAGTCGTTCTTTCTAAAACTCTTGATTTTATTCCTGTATTGTCCCCTGTTCAAACAACTAAACAACGATATTTATTATAACTATGAAAAAGTATTAATATTTCCAATCATTTGATTACACTTGCCAAATATTTTCTTCACCTATTTTTCTAAATAATTTACATAATTAATAAGAAGACTTCTTAGTATAATTAATATAATAAAATAAGTTACCAAAAATGGCTTATTTTTCCCAATAAGAAATATCAAAAATTAACATCTCTCTATATAATTCATTTGATATAATTTATAAAACTATGAGGTTCAGAGAACTATATACTTTTGAAATAAAAATGTTATTTTCTTGAAAAATTTCCTTCAGTATCTTCTTTCTGAATTTGTTAAATAAGTGCCCATATTATATTGCCTTAATTTATCTGCTATAACTTTTTCCTAAAATGTCTCCTGTCACAGACAAAATGCTAATACCTTTCATAAGTAAAGCTTATAAAAATCAATAATGTAAATACCAAGGACCTAAATAGATAAAAGGATGAAGAATATAGGCAGAAAATTCTCTGGCACAAATAAAATGTGCTTCAAGAAGGAGAGAGTAGTCAACCATATTTTCAGTTCTGTTGTGGTTCAGGTGAGATGTGGAGGGAACAACATCCATGGGAGTTAGAAGCAGGAGGGTTGTACTCTCCTGGATGAAGACAATTCTGTGGAATGGTGGGGCAGCAGCCAGCCTGAAACAGACTAAGGACCAAGTGGTAGCTGAAGAAATGCAGGATGGGAAGATAGGAAATGCTTCTAAAGACTGTAAAGTAAAAGAAAAGAAATATTAATGGGTGAGAGATGTTGGCTCTAGGTAAGGGACTTTCTAAATTGTTTTCATTTACAGTTCACATTGAATATTATTTTGTATTAGTTTCAGGTGTACTGCATTGTGTTTCAACAATCATATGCTTTACAAAGTGATACCCTTGATATTCTAGTATGCAGTGGCATCATACTTAGTTACTACAATATCATTAACTATATTCGCAACACTATCCTTTACATCCCCATGACTATTTTGAAATTACCAATTTGTACTTCTCAATCTAGGCAGGGAATTTTTTTCTGGTGGGGAGGACTATAGTAGAGAGAGGGAGCATAACCAATTATGTGAGTTTCTGAGGAGGCCAGAAAAGATGAGATCTGAAGTGCAGGTAGAGACTTTCAGCTCGTAGAAGAGAATGGACACTTTGTAAAATTAGTGGTAGCGGTACAGAACGAATAGGTGCAGACAGAGTACGTTTTTATGTTTGAGAGTGAGAAGGTAAGGTAGTTTCCAATGGAATTAGTTTAAAAAATCCAGCTTAGGATTCTATAAAAAGAAGTCATTGAAGACTGAGAATGTTAATTTTCAGGAAATCAAAAAAGTATATGAAAATTTTTTGACATTCTTAGTATGACCAAAGAATACTTGGCCCCTAAAAAACAGACACAAAAAATCATAAGGAGATAAGAGTGATATATGAACACAACAAGAGAAAGTAAAAAGTGAAAAGACCTGAGTACACTAAAAAAAATAATAGAAAATTTAAGTCTGTTCTGGTGTATAAAAAACCAATTAGAATTATTTCTATAGAAGTTCAACTGAGTAATGTGAAGGAAACAAGCAAACAAACAAAAACCCTGGGATTTTCTTCCAAAAGGTGGAAGGGAAGAACAAAGAGAGGAAAGCAGCGGGGAAGAAAATCGTGCACACGCAGACAGGCGAGGCAGGCAAGCGAAGAGAAATGCAGTGCTCCGGTGTCCCAAGGAGGAAGTGTAACAGTCAGAACAGCAACAATAATCAAAAATATGATTGAAGAAGACGTTTCCCATGGTTAAATATATTTAAGTATGTTATTACTTAGATATTTAAATATTCCATTACTTAATATATGTTAAGTATATTATATAGTCATATAGAAGCAACTCATATGCCTCAAAAATTACTAATGTAATGATATCCACATCTAAACATACTACTCTAAAAATATTTGAAAACTAAGATAAAGAAAAAAAACTCTGCAAGCATATAGGCAGAATAAATAAATTCCATGTCAAATAATAAAAGTCTGGCGAGTACCAGATTTCTACTCTGAGAAGCAGAGCAACTGATTTCAGTGGGAAATGTTGTGTCCCAAGGATTATACCCAGATAGGTTTTTTTTAAAAAAAAAAAAGTGTAGGGGTAACAGAAAGACATTCTCAAATACATAAAAGCTAAGAAAACATAGTAACCTTATATTCTTGGTGGTGGGGAAGCAGTAACTTATAAAGAAATAAGAATTAAATTAGCATCAGACATCTTTTCATCTAAATTAATTGCAAAAAATAATTTAGCATTGTGTCAAAATTTCTTTTATACCTAGAATTCCACACCTCACCACACTATCAATTAAATATGAGAAAAATTATTCAGAAAATTAATACTGACACCAGAAAGAAGACATGTGAGAAAGAGATGAACTAACACAGGAGGCCCAGACATAACCAAGTTCTAGTTTAAGGAAGGAATAGGTCAACATGAAAACAAGCCAGAGTGTAGATTAGGTACCCACGGGGGAGTTTGTACAGTAAGGAGCTAAGGAAAGGAGAATCTCCAGAAAGCTGACAGCAGCAACAAAATGGTTCAGGAGAATCACTAGAATGAGGAATTTAAAAAAATATCCTCTCCATTTTTTATTCACAGATTTGTTGGCTATTTTATATTTTGGTGATCCAAACAAACCCACGTTAATGGTGAAACAGGGTATAGATTGTAAGTAAATCCACCAATGTGTTCACCAATCACCATGATTCCTTCTAGCACTGAAAAAAAAAAGTTAAAACGGATCTGGTCATTATTAAGGAACATGTTTGCTTTATGAAATAACTAACATCTAAGAATAACAATGTCTTTACATTCTGATTCCTTGAAATTTCTGTTTCAGATGCCTTGAAATTATGTTCCCTGCATGCAGCAAACACATGTATAAAATATTTTGTTCTTCATAAAAAGATATTTGGTTTCAACTTCCAAGTGGCTAAATTTAACAACTTTTCTGTATACCTAAGCAAATCAGAGGCACAGAATAGCCAAGGGAGAACCAGACAACTCATTAAAACTTAGAGATTATTAATATTTTACCTTCCGATTTGTGGTTTTAATACATATAGCAAATACAGCTGAAAGCAGTGTTTATGAGCAAGCAACCTGAGACATCCATTAGCTGCAGTTAGGGAGAATCTTCCAAATAGAGAAAGTAATACTTGCAATACTTGGCCATAAGAAAGAACAATTTACTTGAACATTTGAAAGAACGTGAACATTTGCATATATCTGCATGCATGTGCACACACATTCGCACACAAAATCAATGCTGTTTTTTATCTCAGCTGGTTTGTCCTTGAACTTCCCAATCAGATTGCAAAATTATTAATCTAATGTTACATTTTTCTTTTCAGCAACATAATTGAATGACATGTTTTCATATGATTTTCTTTCCTGATTTAGTAGGCCATACATGTTATTTGGAAAAACTACAATTTTTAAAAATGTTTAACTCCACATGATTGAATCTCATTCGAAAATCTTGTCTGGTTGTAATGAAAATAATAATTCAAGTAGGAGGTATGGAGAAGATAAATTAAAAGTTAAGCAGAAAACATGTATAATATTTAGTTATCCCCCACATAGTAAGACTTTGTTGTATTACGCAGTTCACATGAAGAAATTTCTACAAAGAAAGCGAATTCCATGATTTCAATTTCCCTCTGATATTGGCTATTGGCTGTCTTGTGAATCGAATTCATAAAGCAGATCCACTAATAAAGCTTCCATTCTCAACCCTCTACCCTTCACTTTTCTGTTGTTCTTCCTCAGAACACTCACTGGGTATTAAAGAAAGAGAGGAAGAGGGGAGGCAGGGTGGAGAGAAAGAGAAATCAAAAGCAGTTCAACACAAACGCTCCTCTATCCATCCCAATCGGATCAGATTTTAACTTCATTAAATTGCTGTCATATGGTGGCTGCTGACATACATCAGGCTCGGAGACTCCGCTCATCAGGTATTCTCTAAAATTGTTAACAAGAACAGCAACTCTCATTAGGGGTACCCCAAAAGCAGCTAATTAGGGACAAAGGTTGCTTAGATTGTGACAATTACACCTGTAAGGTCCCTGTAGAAACACCCAAATCTCTAACAAACCTATGTTTGGTTGCTTAGTACAAGAAATAGAGAGCTAGTCCATTAAAAAAAAAATGAGAGGCAGAAACTGTCAACCATTTGAAAAGCTTTACGAAAATGATCATCCAATTAGTGGCTATGATCAAATCAGGCATGAACTCTCTCTGGATGGCTCCATAATTTTCCTTCTTGCATGGTGTAATTTCATATAGCTCAAATGAACTCGTGAGAGGTAATTCAGTTCCAAACAGTTTTCTCATCACTGCTAATTATACTAATACATTGAAATGCCTCCTACAAAATGCATGAGCCCTTTAAGCCACCTCATTAATGTGATATAATTTTTGCCAGAATATATATCAAACCTATTATCACCACAGGTTTTCTTTAGCATTTTTTTTTCAGAATGCCTATCAAAAGCTTAAAAAGTAGATTTCTTTGGGCTGAGTGTCTCATAATTAACTGTTTCTTTGAACTACTGTTGTCTATTGTATTTTTCAACGGCACCAACAATCTTCCATATGATATCTCCAGACCCACCAGTTTCTTTTTCCTCTCTGAGTGTTTTATTTCCTAAATCTTTCCCCCGTTGTAGCTGATTCTTTAAATGGCAAATGGTGCATGCAATAATGTGCAAAAATGAGTTATACAAACTGAAAGCAGGGGTGTAAAAAGAAGCATCATCTGAAACTAAAATAAAGACAGATTTTATGGTATTTATGTCAGTTAATTTAACTGCTGGTAGGGGCTTTTGTTGAAACATGAGTTAGTTCCAGTGTTTAACCTTGCAGTATTAATTTATGCTTTATGGCCTGAGTACTTTATCATTCCCTCCTTGGGAAGACAGTTATCTCATTAGCCAGAATTTAATGAAATGCAAGGATACACTTCTTAATTTCAAAGATTACTATAACACAAATCAGGTGTAAATCTCAGAGTGACTGCCCCTTCCCTTGCCTGTTTAAAAGAGAGTGAGAGAGAGAGAGAGAGAGAGAGGTTCATTTTGCAATCATATCACAGAAATTCATCTGCTGAAATACATTTCATCACAGCCATTCTAAAGGCATCTCTCATCTGTAAAAGTTGGTTTAACTTTGCATCCGGCAATATTGATGGCCCTTTTGCTACTATAAAGTTTCCAGGCTTGACAATTCATTATTCATTATCACAATTAAAAAATAAAATGTTGATTAAACACCAATTCCCTAGACTTATTCAAGCATGGGCATGAAGTCTTAACCACATTTTGACTAAACTCAATTTCATAGATAGTACCAATATACTTTGTTACAACTGGTTTTTCCAAATAAGCAGACGTTTACATGGAGAAGGTAAATACACCCTAAAATTTAGAATTATTAAATAAGCTAACAAATACATATCAGTTTAAAATATAAAACATATTAACTGCTTTTAAGAAGAAAAAATGTTTGAGTTGTAAAACTGTCTGGAATGACCTTCGCTTTCTAAGAGTTCGAAGACATCTGAACATTTAAATACCCCACGAACCAGGTGCTGATGCTGCCACAGAGCCTCCGCTGCCCTGTTTCTGGGCTTTACCACATGCCGTTTCCTTCGATGAAGTGCCCCTTCTGGCCTGTTAGATCACCTGTAGCACAATCCTGGGCCTGGAACACCACCTGCATCACCTATGATAATGTTTACATTTATTTTGAGAACATTGCATGCTATTTAGGTTTGTTTGGAAATGGCTGAATGAGGGAACACATGAATGAATGGTTGGTATGTGCATATGGTGGCTTTTCATTGATTTGAACATACCTTTCTTAAACAATGAGCAAATAAGGAGTTTATACATTATTTCACGATACAAACAACATAATGTAAGGGGAACCTGGTGAATGAGTGATTCCCTCTGGTTTGCTATGTTAAGGGGGAAAAATACTTTCCAGGAGCTAACAAGGATTTAAAATCATGCATTTTGCTAGATATTTCTCTTGTGTGAGTGTGTATATGTGCATTTTGTGGGTGAGGATGTGTGAGAGTGTGCAGGTATATTTAAATATCAGCTTAAAAGACAAAAGTTACTATTACAGATATTGGCTTTATTTTAAGGAAGTGGCCAGTAAACTCTTCTTTTTCCCCCAGTGGCTTAAAGAAACAAAACTTTATTTCTTACTTATACTACATGTCTCTCAGGGGTCAAGCGAGGCTCTGTGTCTTGCCATCATTGGATTCAGACTGAAGGGGCCATCACTGCACAGAACACTGGATGTCACACTGCAGCAGAGGGAAAAGAACACATGACCGAGCATGCACTTGCCTTTAAATCTTCTACCCCAGAGATGCTTCACACCCTTCTGTGCAGGTCCCATCAGTCAAAGCACGTCACCTGG
The DNA here is from genome assembly GCA_028533065.1 of Trachops cirrhosus. Lineage (NCBI taxonomy): Eukaryota > Metazoa > Chordata > Mammalia > Chiroptera > Phyllostomidae > Trachops > Trachops cirrhosus. Next base: position 133,394,469 of record CM052538.1, read on the forward strand.
CCTCACATTATAGGGGTGCAGATTTGAACTGGATATAAAGAAGAATCTTCTGAAAATTTGAAGAAAGCCCTCCTTATAACTAGGGCCCTCAAGACCCTGACAGATCTGGCCTCTATTTGCCGCTCCAATCACATCTCATGCCACTCTTTCCTACCTCACTTGGCTCTGGGCATGCTGGCCTGTTTTCAGAGTGCCTAAAACATGCCCGGCTCTTTTTGCCATAGGGCTTTTGCACTTTATATTCCCTTTTGCTGGAAGGCTCTTTCTTTACTTTTTGTATGGTTTGCTGCTTCCCACACTTTACGGCTCAGTTTCAGTGGCACCTCCACACAGATGCCTTCCCTGACCATTCACTCTAAGTCATTACACATCACCAGGAAGGTCCTGACTAGAGATGCACGACATTTGGCTAGCCAGCTATAACAATTATTTTCTAATGTTTTATGTACTTGCTAGTGCTAGAAATTTGAAAATAATAAAACATGATGTAAGGTGTTATAAATGACACTTCCTTGATCTAAAACCAGATCCCTGGTTAGAGTGTGAGATTGATTTGGATTTAGGCAGATGTGTGTTCAAATTAATAGATTATTGGCTGTGCAATTTATTTCCTTACATTTTCCTCATTTGTAAAATGAGATTAATGAAACCTACAAACATGTTGTTTTTTTTAGAACTGTTTTAGATTTATAGAGAAATTACAAAGATAGTACGGAAGGTTCCCAAATATCCTGAACCCAATTTCCCCTCATATTGACGTTTTACATTACTATGGTACATTTGTTGCAATTGATGAACCAGTATCGACACGTTATTATTTCCTAGATGCCGCACTCTATTCAGATTTCCTTGGTTGTAATCTAATGTCTTATTTCTTTTGCAGGATCTCATCCAAGACACCTCACTACGTCTGGTCATCCTGTCTCTTTAGTTTTCTTTGACTATGAGTTTCTCAGACTTTCCTGGTCTTTCGACGACTTTGACAGTCTTGAGATGTCCTGGTTGCATTTGTTGTCGTATGGCTCTCTACTAAAATTTGTCTGATCTTTTTCTCATGATTATGGTATTTTAGAAAGAAGACAACAGGGGTAAAGTGCCACTGTCAGCACATCATTTCAAGGGTACATAATACCGGCATGACTTATCACTGTCGATGTTAACCTTGATCACTTGGCTGAGAAATTCACAACATTTTCAGCAGGATTAAGCCAAGTAATGTGTGTGAAAGCATATGCGCTCAGTGCCGGGAGCACAGGACAAGCTCAATGATCCTTGGTTTCTTCCTTTCTTTTTTATCTCAAAACCTGTGTTAAGCTTCTGTAATATTTTCTTTAATTAATGTACTTTGACTTTGCTGCAACATAGTATATTACAGTGAAGTTTTCTGGATAAATTAGGTCTTCATTTAAAGCAGAGTGCTTGTTTTAAATGAAGTACTAAATAGACCTTGTTAGAAGAGAGTCTTCCTACAAAGGCAATCCAAGGGCACTGATCCTGAACATTACAATGATGCTCCAATATAATGTGATTAATCACCTACTTTAAAGTAGATGTCACCAATGAGCTACATTACAAACAGGTATCACCTCCTTTATTCCCACCCAGCAGTTTATCAAATGTTACAAATGTGACAGAGCTATAGCTTATTGAACAAAAACCAGGCAAAGAATTCAAATTTCTGGTTTCTCTTCTTAGTTCTTTCAATACATTTCTGCTTGACCATAGAAAAAATAACATGTCTTTTTATCTTGACCTAGCCATATCACTTATTCATGTGCATTTCAGTAGCTTCCTGAATTAAGCTGATTTTTGCCTTTGTTGAGCCTGTTTGCTACCTCATAGGCTGGGCTTATGTACTGTGGCCTATCCTTTCATAACCATCATTGTGCACATTATTGCTTATGCAATGTCTGCTTGCTCAGCTGGGTCATGAGTTCCTTTGAAAGAGGGGCCGACCCTTGTTTAAGATGTATCCCTAGCACCTAGCACGTGGCTGGCACACATTAGTGCTATAATACTTTTTGAAAAGATAAATAAAATTAATTAATAATAAAAACTGCATTCATATTTATTTTTTCACTGAATTTCTCAAAGCTGTCAGATGGCTAGGGCACATGGAGGTTAAATGAGTTGCCCCCAGTTACACTGGTATGCTTGATATGGCCTCTTTTGATTTTATGTCCAATGTCTTTTTCACTAGCAAAAGGTATTTGTAATTAAGGAACTATGCTAGGTAGTGTAGCGCATATAAAGATACTGTATAACCATATCTGCTTTCCGGGGGTCAGAGGATGAATTAATGTATTTTGAATGAAGTATGAAGAAAAAAAATATGTTATGCAAGTATAAAGTATTATTAATACTGAGTGCTAGATAGGCATTGACTTTATGGGAACTAAATATATTTAAAGAAAAAAGAGCCTTCTCCCAGGGTGTCTCAGAGGATATGATTCTTAATGCATGAGAAGTGCTCAGAGATTCACAGTTAGAACCCAGGCCCGGCTTGTGAGCCAGGAGCTGGGTGCCTCTCCATGTGACTCTGATGTCCCTCCAGCCTCAGTGTCTCTGGTTTTGAAAAAATGCCAGGAGTTTAGTAATCAAGCAATGAAGTTGAAAAGGTCATTGTGATTTATTTCATTGAAATAACACGTGCTGGTGCTCATAGGTTATTAAATAGGCATGAGTTAACTTAGCTAAAAAATAATAAGACAATCTCGATTCTTCGTCATCCCCTTTTTAATTCTACCAGCTCCTGTGCTTTCTTCTCTCAAAGGCAGTACACCATGGATTCCCAGCAAAACGGGGCTAGCATTTCTTTTCATCCCTTTCCTCCTTGGGTCTATCCTGAACTCAGGCAGAATTCTGCTTTTTAGACTGTCTTAAATGTAAAATTACTAGATCAGACTGGTTTGTGGACATTACCATTTTTCTCTCTTCAGTAATTGCCCATTTTATTCTGATTCTTCTGCTATCTTTTCATCTGGCCAGTAACATAACATGGATATCTGTTTGTTAATGGCAGTAAGAACTTCAGCACTTGGTGTATGAGTGGGGTCACAGTTCAGAATTCATGAACTGGTTAAAGACGTTCCAGTACTTTGTGTTTGACAGGCTTGCTTAAAATGGTAGTATGCCGTTTGCTATTCCATTTTTAAAATTTGTATGTTTAGAAATGGGTTGAAGGATCAGAATAAGAATGGAAAGTAAGAGAACATTTTTCACTACACCTGAATGATTAGGTAAGTTTCGACTATCTATAGATCAGGGGTCCCCAACCTCCAAGCCACAGACTGGTGCCCCCACGTCTGGTAGGAACTGGGCCACACAGCAGGAAGTGAGCTTGAATGCAGTGTGCTTATATCATCCCGAGACCATCCCCCGCCTTCCACTGCCCCTTTCCACTCCCTGGAAAAATTGTCTTCCAGGAAACCGGTGCCTGGTGCCAAAAAGGTTCGGGACCACTGGATTATTTGTTAAAAGTTATAAAAAGAATGACAAGAAGGTTGTAAATAGACATAAAAACTTATTTAGATTTTTTAAAGTTAAAAACTGTCTCTTGGCACCTGGGAAGGTAGTCCTCTGGTCCCAACTCTTCAAGCAGCCATTTGTCACAGAAACAAGTCACTTTCTGGCGAGCTTTCTAGAACTGCGTGCTGCAGTGTTCTCTATATGCACTACACTTCAGGAAGTGGACAAGCATTATTATTCTAGATAAAAATCCCAACAGATAAATAATTTAAGTGTTTGCTTCTACTGAACAGTTTTAATTCAATCAATGGGTCATGTGAGTTTGCCAAGTAATTAGAAAACACTCTGATTTCTTTACATGCTTTGCTAAGTACTTCAAGATGATGAATTTACTTTCTTTTCCTATTTCAATTTCTCGTAGGTATTGCCAATTATTTTTTTTTATTCATCTGATATTCCATGATGTCATATGGTTTATTTTTGAAGTGGACATTGCGAGTTCAAACAGAATAGATGGTGTAAGATGGTATCCTTTGTTGGGACCAGAGAGACTGCCCATCAGGATCCAAGCTTGCAACTAATTCTGCATCGCACTATTTGGTCATTAGCTCTAAGAGACTCCCCTCTTTATAAACAAGATGGGATTTATTTCACATCATCTTGCCCCTACTTGCATTAGGTTTAAAATGTTGATTTATTTGGTTGGGCTGCTGACAAGTGCAGACTGAGATGACCATAAAATTGTACTGAGATCTAATTCTTCAAGGGGGTCAAAGGGTGGCAATTTATCCACTTAGTCTTGTAGAAATTAATTTTTCGATTTGACTATTCATAGCATCATTAATGAAGAAAAGCTGCAAGAGAAAACAGACCATTTTCAGGAATGTGATTCAGAACATTAACACCTTAATTTACATAAAATTAGTTACATACTGCTGCAGTAATTTAATTTGTTTGACCAGTACTTTGCATCTGTGAAAAATAGAATCAGAAAGGCCAGACAAGGAGTTCTACATATTTTCTGCAAATGAATAGTCTCAGGATAATAAGAAACACAAAGAATTAATTTCAAGACAACTCAGAATACTGTAGTGGCAGCTTTGAAATGCATGGATTAGAAATGCAATCTTCTCTTTTTTTTTCTTTAAGAAATCTTTGTGAAATGCCTGCTTCATGCCTCAAATAACATTCATATTATCCCCCAGGTTTTATTACCATTTCATAAGTAAAAATAATAAAACTAAAATTGTGCGAGACGCATTGCTATCAGATAAAAACTTGAATCAATTTCGTGTCAGCAATGGTAAGGTTACTTAGTGTAACCACAGACATAGGCCTCAGATGCACACTCTAAACTCCTACCTGTTAACCTCTTCACATCCAAAACTGAGCCACCCTCACTTCTCCCAGAAGCCAAGTGTAATTAATTTGAACTTTAAATAACTAGATGGTTGCCTTTAAAAATTAGTCATGTGTGAACATAATAAAGCCTTCTATTTTTCCTGTCTTTGTGTTGTTCCTGCTTTTGAGACTTTCTTCCATGTCAAATATATTTTTTTTACTTAAAATTTTCTATTTAAAATCCAAAACTTCTTTACTATTATTACCACCGATAATATCCCACACTTTCTTCCTCCTAGTATGTCCTAGGTAGGTCCTACTCAGAATTCTGCAGGGCGGATTTTCTTAGACGAGATTGGGTGCATTCAGGGTGGCATGGCGTAGACTGCGGGTCAGATTTTCTTAAATCACTGCTTTATCTTAAGTAACTATTGAAAGCCAGGTTTCAGTGATGGGGGTGACAATTTTTTCCATATTTCTCCCACCAGCTTATGAGTCTGAATTAGTTTTAGCTCTGCTTTATATTTTCTATGTAATTAGGAAAATCACTTGCTCTTTTTGTCTATCAAATGCTTGATCTATGCAGGGATGATATTGAAACAGCCCAAAGTATTCCAGGTTGATGTAAAAGGTAATTGCTCTCCAAAGTTTCTGTTATTTATTTTAAAAATATATTCTGAACTGACTCATTAAATTGATTTTGCAAAAATATAGGATAAGTCTTTGATTATTGTTGATACCCTATCAGTTTATAAAACATTTTTCAATGCAGGCAAAACAAAGATTTTAGTCCTGTCATTCACCTGCCTCTGTGAGAGAATGGTGGGGATTAACAGAAGAAATAAATACAAATAAACAACCCTGTATAAAACCTTGTAGATACTTTTTCTTTTCCAATACATCTTTTTCTAAACTCTAACTGGATCTGTATTGTAAATCAAATGATGTCTTTAGAGTAACCCTCTAGTATCATTGTCATGCAATGTTTTTGCCTGATGACTTCTCATATGGAATGCAACCAATATGGTGGAGGGTTTGGAAATTCCAGGAAATTGAATTTGATCTTGATTTTGCTATGAGCTAGTTCAGTGGCCTTGGGTGAGTTCACTAGTAATTTCTGAGCTTTACTTCTCTCACGGGTGAAATGAGGGTTTTAGATTTGATGGTCTCTAGGATTTCTTCTGGCTCACTAAATCTAGCACTTGATACAATACTTTTATTTGCCTGGTATATTTAATTTTTGCTGAAGGGTAACACATTGACTGTAGATGTAATTATGGACATGGTTGAGATGGAAGGGCAGTATCATTTTAAAATGTGAATTCCAGAGAGTCCATCAGAGTTGCAAATGAATATTAATATAAACTGTCAGTTGCCTTTGCCCTATTTTTTCTATTAATTTTTTACTTTGGTCTTCTTTCCAATGGAAACCCAACATGAGAAGAGGGCTATAGAAAAGCAGAAAGTTCAGTACCAAGTCCACTTTATCTAGACTCTGTTTTGCCAGTGTTAACTTGACCCAAGAATATAGGAACAAGGCAAATCCTGTACTTTCTTTTGAATTCAGTGGCCTTATATTATCATGACCTCCTCTAAAACAATAATAATAATAATGGTCACTATAATTATAAAGCTTTGGATTCTTAAAATACAGACATAATATCTGCTCCTGTCAATATAATTATATCATCACTTTGATTTTACTATATAAAATGCTTCTTTCCAGGATAGCATATACCCCACAATTAAGTTTGCTTCGAAATAAACCAAATTTCAAAAGAATCAAAATCAATAATACAATTTAAAAAGGAGAAGATGGTTTCCACAAATCAACTCTTTGCTCTAGTTTGCAATATTCCACAAGCCCTGGAATGTTTCCTAAGTTAGTCATTTGTCAGAGTGCAGGGCAAATGATTTGCTGAATCTAACTTATTGATCAGATGCTGTTTAGGGAGCATGCGCTGAACATTCCTGATAAAATGATATACTTCCCTTGAATAATACATGGTTTACAACAAGCTGTATGTACCACACACACAGACACACACCCAGAAAGCTTGTCAAACTTATAATGGAGTAGAGAGTGGAAGAAAAGAGGAAACTTCCATTGTAGGACAAGACAGTAACATGGAGACACTGAACTGTTAAATCAAATCCGTGAAATTAATTTTCTTTGTACAACATTAAAATATATTCCATAAAATGGCAGAATGATCCAATAAAAGAACAGGCTCTGAAAGAGTAATTTGTGTGCAACAAGGTTATACATTTAATAGAGTTCTTCTGTAGTTTTGATCACATTTAAAATTCTATTGCTTTGTGTTAAATTTTCTCATATTTTTTCAAACTTTTCATCATTTCTTTAAAATACATGAGCCTTTTAATGTATAGATAATTTATTCAGCACCTATATTTAATGGCTTTTAGGTGTAATTTTCCTATTAAGTTTTCTTCTACTTCTGCTTTTACTTTGTCTCAAATACATAACTCATTGTCAACAAATTATAACAGGACTGATCTGTTAGAGTATCAATTTTTAGGTTCACTTCAATATTTTAACTATTTGCATAATAATTTTGCAGAAAGTAAAGCTTCTGTAACTCACTGTTTCAGGAACATTGTCAGAATGTATTTAATATTATTAATTATTGTGTCTGCGATGAAGCAGAAAATAATTTCTTATAGTATGGCCTTATAGATATGAACATGAGGTTATTTATGCTCCTGTTTGTTATTTCTTTTGCAGAAAATATTTGATCAAATTAAGGGTAATTAATTATGAATGAAGATAGTTATGTTATTTTTAAAAATGAAATACACTTTCAACTTGGTCTAAGAGCACAAGCAACTTCATTTTTCAATCCTTTTTTTGTCCTTACAAATATCAATTGTGGATATTTATTTCACTGATAATATTTTTATTAAAATCCATAATTATATTTAATATTGCCTTAGAAATACAATTTTATCTTAATATGAGCTATATACAAAGTTCTTCCTTAAGCCTGTATAGTAAGTTATTTGATAAAAATATTTATCTATAGAAGAACATAGTGCTTATACAGGAAGAAGTGAGTTCTTTTATAAGCACGCTAATTTGGCTGAAAACTAGAAGGAGAAAGAGAATAGTTTTCTCTTGTTCATTTTCCACATTCTTTCTCATCTTTTAAAAGAGAATATTGGACAGTTTCCAATTAAATTGAAATGTGGCATGGAAGTTATCAATCAAGTGTAATTATTTTGTTCAAAACAATATCACTTGCAAAATGAACACATGCAATGGAGGAAAGTGTCAGAACATATCAGTTATGTCTAGGACAGCTCATCGCTTACTGAAGCGACGAGATTCTGGAAGCATTGCTCTGGGCTTCCTGGCATCACTGATGCTGGGCCTTTTTCCTCAGGCTCGCTCACCTCAGTGGCTGCTTTTAGGTGCTTTCTACACAGGATGCAGAAATGGAATCAGAACAAAACTATCTGTAAGGTGAACAGTACCTTTCGTCCTGGTACTACCAGGGGCCCTGCCTTTTGATTTCATTTTTGGCAGCACAGGTCTATATTCTACGTGTATGACTTTGGCAGATGGTGATGCGGAAGGCAAAGCAGGATTTTATAGTTTCCTACATACCATTGCTGTATCCTTCTCAACCTCACACATCCATGTGTGCAAGACTGGCTGCCTGAGGCCCCATCTTGACATCCAGTAAAGATCCAAGTTTTCTGCTGCCTCCCTAATAGCACAGATCCACACTGCCTTTCATCCTTTTAAGGCCTGTTCTCTTGTAGAACTTAATTTTGCAAATAAAAGGTAAGAAACAAACAAACAAAAAACCCCAAACTTATGCCAATTCAGCTGTGTCTGGAGTTTCATGTATCTAGAGATGACAATGATACACCAGGCTAAATAGTGGGTTTTGCATGGGAAAATACATGTTGCTCTCTGTACTTACTCATCTGCGTGTGAGAACTGATCTCACCATTCTTTCCGTTAAATTTGTACGTGGTCTCCGATGACTTTATGGATCAGCCTTCCAAGGAGCAACCTCCAAATGATTTGAGTTGACTCACAAATTGAAACCAATTTTTCTGAGTTCATGTTTGTTGCAACTATGTGTTATATTTACACTTTAATAAGGAACTTCTGATGGCAATGATTGAACCCAAATGCAAGGAGAGGAATGCTAACCACCAAGACAAACTGATGTTCCTCGAAGAGAACTTCATGGAGAGTTCCTTAGTCAAGCTATGCTAACCCTAAGAAATTCTAAAATGCAATTCTTTTGAATCAGATTTTATAAGTCAAGGATCTAAACCATATCATTACTCTTTCTACTGTTCTCTTGTGCAATACACATTCTACCAGGATACAATTTTTTTACATAGTATTATAGCTACTTGTGCTCATCTCCTTTTGCCTCATTGGATTCCAAGTGCCTTGAAAGTAGACTCCATGGGTTATGATTTTGTAATATGCATCTTTTTATACCCAGCACAGAACTTGGCATGTTAGAGTTGTTCACAGGGAGTTGAGCTTAGTTGAATAATGTAACCCTGTGACATTTAGGGTTACATTTACTCACAAAACTGGCTTTATGTCCATGCCTTCCAATGGCCAACAATGTCAACAAGACCTTCATGATTTGGTCCTGTCTAGATCTGCAGTGTTACCTAGGTGTCTCCCATCTCACTCCCAACCCCACTCACTTTGACTCTGGTCACATTGGCTATATCTGTTTGTTAAATACATACTTAGCCCTTTCCCAGTCTGAGCCTTTGGGGTCTTTGAATGCGGCTTCTTAAAAGGCACTTCCCACCAACTTTCACCTGTGCCAATACCGTGGGTCCCTTAGGAATGAGCTTAATGTTTGTTCCCTTGCTCCAAAGTGGCCTTCTTCTGAAGTGTCAGTCTAAATCTGGTTTCCCCAATGACTCTCTTGAGTTCATCTTTCTTAAATTACCCTGTTCTTGCTTTTCACAATTTTCTCATGTTTCAACCACGGGTTTAATGTCTATTGCCCTGATTAGATTGTGTGCTACATAGAGTCAGGAATAATTCTTTTCACCATTGTATCCCCAGCACTTACTTCAGTGCCTGGTGTTTAACAGGTGCTCATTAAATTTTGTTGAAAAATTAAAATAGCTAGTTAATGTCAGAACTGTGGCTTTAAACTAAGATGTTTCTTCTCACATCCTCGCTGCACAGTGACAGCCTTCTGTGAACATCTAACAACGTAAGCTGCTCTGGAGAGCTCAGTCGTAAGGGAATGGTGGTTCTACGTCTCACCACCAGATAGCATGTAATTTCTTCAGATTTTTAAAACTTTGAATCAACGATGTAATGAAAAGTGGTCCTTTTCAAGAAGCCCCTGGTAGGTTTTTAAATAAGAATTAGTATCATAGTTAATTTGGGGCAAGTACTAATCTTAAATTTCTTTTACCCAAACAGCATGAAAAAACCCTCTCTGACTGAAATAGCAGGAAGCCTGTGTGGTACACGGCATGGTGCCATTTGGGGGCGGGGGTGGTGGAGTAGAACAGCAAAATTTTTGAAGCTAATAGATGTAGAATTTAAGTCTAAGCTTCATTACTTCTTTGCCTTATGGTGCTGGATATGTTTTTTAAATATTCCTGAGGCTCGATTTTTTTAAACAAATCGTAAAACCAAAGCTAATGTTAGTATTTACCCTTGTTTAACAGCTCCTGTCTATTCTACTCATTTCTCTGTCTTGTCTGCTACCTAAAACCATATTTGTCTCAATAAATATGTATCAATGAATAAGAACTTAGCAGAGTGCATGTGGAATAGGAAATTCTCATACATGCTGGCTTTTACTTTTATCATCATCATCATCATCATCATCATCATCAATGTATCCCTATCTCTAACATCTAAGTATCATACCCACTACAGTGTCTGATTTGAAGCAGGCCCCCACTAAGTGATGGTATGATGCACTAAAATGCCTTTGCTAATTCAAATGCTCCATAAAAATTTGGTGCATTTTGTTTTAATAAATACAACTCCATCATAAAACAAATGCTCGTACCCTGTAGACTAGCTCTGATGTGGTAGATGTGAAGAAACTGCCAGTAATCATTCTATAATTTTCTTAATTCTACTCTAATTCCGTGTTAAAAGTTACTTTTTATTTTATTTTTCATATACAAATTATGCTATTGCTAAAAAGATAAATTGACTATGTTAAAAACAAGGAGATATAGTGAATAACTCCTTTTCATAGTACTTTTAAAAATGGAGAAATACATACACACTTTAATAAACACAGATTGTATAAATATGTGGTTGGTCATATACACAGAAAAGGAAAAGTTGGGATATTTTAAACATTATTTATGACTGACAAGTGGAAATCATTTCGTAGTTTGCAGGAGATTTTCAAGGAATCTCGCCATTACTTGCATCCTGTTTTTAATCAGTATAGATGCATCTTGTTTGTAAATTGTTCATTCAAGACTTACTACAGCATCTTGGTATAGAATTTGCTGTAATTTCATCAGGGTAATGACATACCAATTACCCAGTATAATTATTGTCATATTCCAAAAGTATCTAACAATTATGAAAATTTGAAGCTATTACATATTAAAAACTATATATTTTAGTTGTCATTATCAAAAGGTCATCTTTATATTTTATAAGACACGGGCTATATGATGTTCATTCTTGTTAGGTAAACAGTGGATCTGAGAATAATGTGAATGCGGCAAAGCACATCAACTTCAGAGAGGGTGTCGGTGGCATGACTAAGTTGTTAAGAGCACAGGCATTGATATCAAAACTCAGTTTCTTCTTCTATAAAATGGAGACAGTTAATAGTTACTACATGACAGAATTGATGTGAGGATTCATTGAAAAGATGCATATAAAACATTTAGCATTTTGCTTGGCTTAGTTTAACACAAAGTAAATGTTAACTTCACGATCCTGCATGGAGAAATGAGGGGGTGTGAAATACATTTTGTGTTTTAAAGTATAATGAGTGCTCTAAAATTGAAGAGCAGAGAAATGGGGGGGCATCACACTTCACAAATTCCTAGTCTTTGAATATTGGTATAAGAGATAAGCTTTTAAGGTAATCAAGTGGGTTTGGCCAACTAGGAAGGTAGTGGGTCAGGAAGCTTCAGACCTGGCAGAAGGTTAGAATAGGGGATGAGGGTGTGTGTGCGGGGGGGGGGGGGGGGGGGGGTGGGGGTGGGTGGGTGGGTGGGGGGGAGGGGAGGCAGGAAGCCTGCCTACACGTTATAAAAATGTGCCACAGGATTTGATGCTTGTAAAGTGAAAAGCCTCCCTTGTTTTAAGTTATCGGTGGCTGCTGTTGATTTGAAATTTAGTGACAAGCCAAGATGTTGCTCCAGTCAGATGTTGATCTACAGAGGCAATGGGTCCAACTTCTGGAGAATTTTTTTTCCTATATGGCAGTAATTTAAGCAGTGTTAAAACCTGTGCAAATGCTCTTTTGGGTCATTATACTTCTGTGCATCATTGATAATATATTTGGAGCTGGTAACACATTAGCCTTGGTAAATTTATTTGTTTTTCACAAATCATTTTTGAAAATGTCATACTATATCAAGGCTGCTCCATAAACCTAACATTTATCACACAGAATTTTATTTATTAAATTTTATTTGCTGTCAGGAGAGACAGACATGAATACAATGTTTAAAAAGATGTCTATTGATGTGAGAAAAAAAATTGCTAGTCCTGAGGTGGAACCTCAGCACATCGGAGAAATGCGAACGTCCCCCACACTCAATCTTCACATGACAAAATGCATTATGGTCAGAATAGGATCATCTCTAAACCACAGCTCTCTAACATTCTAAAACCTGCATAATATAAGCCTACACTTTTAGTTAGGCTTTAAAAAAATTCCATGAGCATTCATTTTGTCATGAATGCTACTAGGTTATTGTAAACCTCTTCTTTCTTATAACAGTCTTTTATACGTAGTTATTCCAGATACATTAAAGCCAGTTATAATTACCTTGGCTATTTAAAACAACACCTCCTTATGCAAGAAGGATGTGATATATGGGGCGCAACATACACTGGTGTCAAAAGCAAGTTATTTTCATCAGACAATTATAGTTGTCTTTGACATCAGGCCTGCATTTCCCACCAATTAGTACAAACTGCAGGGTGCAATTCTAGAATTCTGCAGCACTAGCAGCTCGTGGTACTAAGTGGAATTTAGGACATTTAAATACTTTAAGACCCAATAAATATCCTGCTTTAACTTCAATTGGTTCAAATCAATAGTCTGTGTTGTCTGCACATTATTTTTCCTCAGTTCATATTGATTTTATTTTTTGTTGGGATATTAATTCTTGTTATTAATAAAGTGCTTAATTTTCACTTTAACTCTATGTCTCTCTTGCATGTTCCTGAACTATTTATTATGCCAAACTTACAGTCACTAGTAAGAATAGCTGTGAAGGTTAGTGGAGGACTTTTGTAGAAAAGAATTGTTCGGTGGTGAAAGATGAAACTGACTATTTGTTCATCCTGATTAATTTTACAGTTATTTGATAGTCTTTAAAATTGTTCAACTTCTGAAATAAAACAGTAGATAAACTAAAAAGTAGTGTTCAAATATTTAAGGACTTTATTTATTTGAGAAATATGTAAGTGAAAATGTATGTGACTCTATAATGTGAGGACTAAGGAATAAAAAGTGGGTGTGTAGAAGATCAATCAGTTATTTTGCCTACTTATCACTGAGCATCTAGGCTGGCTCACTTTTATTTATGAAATTGACTAAGTCGATCAGCCATTTTGGTGATAATTAAAATAATATTTGAGGAGTTTCCAGCCCAAGGCCAGATTTTGTGACAGGAACAATATATGGTCAGGCCTCTGCCTTCAAGGGGCTTACATTCAAATGGAGTTGTCTTGGTTTCATGTCATTTGTGAGACTTAACTATTTTCCTTAAGTTTCAGGATTTCAAGTATTATATAGTCAGTTATATTGTTTTGCGCTTCAGTTCTAGACTTCAGCTATTGTCATTTCAACTAAGCCTCCTGGGATGTTTTTTTATAAGGAAATACACACAAGAAAGTGATGAAGTCATTTGCCTCTTTTCAATTTGGACCTAAAGCCCTTCTTCAAACACCAAGTATATGGGCAATCCAAAAGTATTCTTTTAAAAAATGTGTTGTTAAAACTCACTAGAGAAGAATATTGTTGGGTAGTGTTTTAATGGACACTGCGATCCATTGCAGTCATGAAGAATGACTGGGTGGATGCACGGAGCCACGTGCACAGTGAGGAAGGAAGGTTCTGCAGAGCTGTCCAACCAGGAAGAGTCCAACCCCGATGCATAGCTCAAGTCTCCTTCTTCTGAAGGCTCCGAGGCCACCCTCATACTTCTCAAATTGCTTCTGCCCTTTTTCCTCAAAGAAGTGTACATGTATTGTGGGAAGAATGCCATAGGAGTAGAGCACTGGGCACACACTAGAAATGAGAGTGGTAGAGCCACCGTGGGCCACAGTGGGTGTTAGTGTTTTTGTTCATTTATTGAGAACCAACTGTGAGTTTGACAACACGGAGGTGAATCAGAAATGGATCCTGACCTCAAGAATTTGTGTTTGAGGGCATCTGAGACAAGCACACAGATAATTCAAATGCAATGTAATGTGTGCCCAGTGCCATGAGAAAGCCACAGAGGAAACCCTGTGAGAGTGTTCAGAAGAGAAGAATACTTGAATGAAGCCATATAATTAGCCATTCTGCTCATTCTCTGAGTGGCTTTTGATCTAGTCTCTTGGTGTTTCAGTTTTTCTCCACCACAAATTTGGGAAAAAATAGTGGTTTTAACTACAAAATAGTACACAAGAATGTGCTGTGAGTTTTTCTGCATTGAAGTGTTAGTTGAAGGTTTTGTATTTCTAATAAATAGACCACTTTCAGTGGTTGCTGAACGTCCTTATCTAAGTGGAACATAGCTAAAACTGCTCAATAATCACTCTTACTAGTCCACTTTGGACTTTGGGTGACATCAACCCAGACAAGAGGGCACGATCCTTCGATGTTGTCACACAGCGCACAGTAAAAGCTGTAGCGGACTAGGCTCAGAGATAGAGATCTTAAAGTCAGCTTAGTTAAGTAAGCCAGAGGAATGGTCTTTCACTTTCCTGGAGGTTTGGGTAGGGGGTTGCCAAGTCTATGTCATCGGCTACATTTCTCTCCCTAGAGTAAGAAGCAAATACTATCATGTGATTCAGACTTGTTATAATTACTTCCAGCATCATTCACTTCCCCAAACCTACCTGAGCACCTAACAAAGCATTGCACATAAGAATTGAAAGCATCATAAAATACAGCTTATGGGTCTGAATACTGCAACCACACTTCATCACAACCCATAGTCACAACGACCTTTCCTGGTGACAGTCATCCTGAATCCAGACCCTGCGAGCAGGGGAAAGCAGTGTCTTCGTGAAGCAAACTCTGGTTGCAGCTTTAGTACCATTTTAGCTCTTCCTCGAATTTTCTTTCCCCCAGAATAGTCTCATGGAATTTCATCAGTGCAACAGCTTCCTTTCGAGTGGCACTGAGTGTATCTTTCCAATGGTGCATGGAGGATATAAGCTCATAACACCCATTAGCATTAATGGGAGTTATCCGCTTAAATCCCCTCACATCGATTAGAGAATAGGCCCCTTTTGATTTTAAAAATCTTTCCTGTGAGGATTTCCCCTGTGTCTAGTATGGGCATATAAATGGCCATTTTATTGTATTAAATATGTATCACATCCATCATGTTTAATGCTGTGCTGTGATGAAGGCTTCTCAGTTCTGGGATCAGTTCGGAAAATATTTAAACTTGGCAAGCTAAACAAGCCTCAGCTAAGAAAGCCTAAGGGCCCCATTCAGAGGAACATTATCTACCATTTATACTTGATTTAAAAAAAACAACAACTGAAATTGCTCAGGAAAAAAGTGTGGACAACATTGTTTTTGACTAAATTACAGGCTTTTCATATTCATTAGTGGTGACTTTTGCATTATTCAACCAAGAAAATCTGTACACAGACCAAGGGAGAGAACGACAAAGCCTGAAATTCACAGGCCGCTGGTGTTTGTTCACAACAAAATAAAAACAACTATACGAGGTCAACTTAGATTCTGACCTAAGGTGTGTGCATAGTTGTCTCTTCCCCTGGTCGTGATATTCACGTACAGATGTAGGTTAGAAAATAAAAGAAATCCATGTTGTTTCCCCATTGCTGTTATTTGGGTTGTAACTTTGCTACTAGAGAGTGGCTATTTGCAAGGCTCCTAAAGCAGAGACGGTATAACATTGTCCAGGGTGCAGACTGCAGGTATAATTGACCCATAGACATGAGGATGACCATGCTGTCTCAGGTTAACCCCCCTCCCTATCGCTTCCTATTGCATTATCCATCCCTCTTTTCACGCATGTCTCTATTTGCATAGAAGTGGACTGACCGTGTGAGTTTGATCCGAGCACTGTCCACACAATACGTTTGGTCCTACACATGCTACTTAGATTCTTTGACTCTCAATTTCATTCTCTGTAACATTGGAAAATGATACATTTGTTGAAAAGATTGTGGTCAGGCTAAAATTAGGTAATGCTCATGAAGCCCTAGCTCAGACTCTTTTACGGAGTAGGTGCTCTGTACATTGTAGACACTGTTCTGAAGTGACCGTAAGATTATTATAAATGTGGGAACAGGCCCGAGAACCTGTGCGGCCCCTAAGACGATCAAGGCTGTGGATAGTGTTTCTGGTCCGGTTGCCTGCTGCATGGGTGATGTCAGGGAGTGTCACTCCCTCACAGAACATCACAAGGGCTGACAGGAAGAAGCCCGTTTCCCAACTCTATCTTCAGATGCACATTTATATTTTACACAGCACAGAGAGGCATGGCAACCCCATCTCCTTAGTACATATATTAGCACAAGCTTTTCAAGGAATTAGTGTGTCCTTATAATACAGCTGCCTCACCCTTGAGGATTTGCCCATAGGGAAACACATCCTTGGTTCTGCAAGAAGCAAGAAGAGCCCTGGAATACAGACACGCACCTCCAACTATACCTTCCTTTCTTGGGAAGAAACCCTGCATGGCCACCTACAGTTGCCTGAATGCACCGGATAATACTTCATATGATACTTAATAGTTTGGCTGGACATCAGTGTATTCATTCAAGAGGTTTATGTATGACTGCGCATATTTAAAGTTGTTTCTTAAATAGGCTTAGCTTGTTCACCTTTTGTTCTTCCTTATATTTTCTTTGTGCTCAGAGTCCCCTGTGGGTGCTTAAGAGAAGGTTGACTTACCAATTCTTCCAAGCCCCTCCCAATATTGTATGACCTTCCACTGAACTAACTGACTCCCTTTTTAATCAGCTGGTCAAGATGGTATCTCCTTTATTCCTTCTTTTTCTTTCTTATTTTTTGAGGAGAAGTATATTCAATTCACACTTAAACATATTTCACAGCTCTAGCATCACCATGTACTTTAAAAATCTCCCTTGCCCTTTTCAGACCTTTATTCCTTTCAAGGCTTTTACAATGAAAGGAAACTTCCCACCATGTCCGGCAAGTCATGCCACACAGTATTACGCAGTGGAAATCCGTGACATTTACAGAAGAGGAATATTAAGAGGACACTCGTGAGCTTATTTGTTAAGATTAATGGGGTAGAATTATAAAAGATCTGGTTCTTCATATGTATACATGTGGGTATGTAAAGATGGGAAGTGAGGGGGGAGGGAGAAGGCGGGATTTAAGAAGACAAAGGCCTAAGGCAATTTACGTTAGGGTTTACAATGGTTTTGCTGCAAGCATGCAGAACTAACTGGGTTTAGATTAAGGCAGTCTAATTAGTGTCATGTCAAACTGGCAGTGATCATAAGACAAGAGAGAGGTCACTCTTGTCATCTTCTTGGTCTTTTGCCCTTAAATATAGAGCTGCATAAAGTACAATCTCCTTCTTGTTAATGGAAGCAGAATATGTATAATCTGCACATGAAATGAAAAGAAAATGTGTAAGGAAATTTCTTTTTCCCATTTCCTCGTCAGGAGCTGTGAATTTTAGTGCGAATTAAAGTAAGGCTAATTCTGCAGTCATCTTCTGACCTGTCAGGGTAGCTGTCACCCTCACGTCTCTCAATGCAGGTCTTTAGCTTCTTCTTGCTGAGTGCAGCCTTTGCCGACTGACAGAAAAATACCGACCATGACAAGAAAAAAGAACATAATGTCCTTTTCACCCATCACTACTCAAAATTGCTCAATCTTTACTGACATATTATTATACATTGTTTCTCTGAAAAAGCACTTGCTTTCTCTTCTATATAAGAAGTACAAAACTTTCAAGAGACAAGAAACTGTTCTTTGGAAAAGATTAAAGCCTGTAATTATTTTAAATTGTCTATTAATATGCAATATGTTGCCCTTTAATATGAATAAGGTGTAGTGAGGCGCTTGAGTCATTAACAAGGCGCCCACTTGTGCCTCTGTAGTTAAGGATCTTCGCTTTTTTTTTTTTAATGGACCAAAAGGCACCACAGTGGGATGGGCTGCTGTGTTCTGAAACCGCTGTCCCAAGCCTGGAAAAAATCTTCAAAAATTTACTGAAGACTAAGAGGAAAATCAGGCAGTTTCTAATAAATTAAGTCAATAAAAAGAGGTTTGAAGTAATAATTGAAGATTTTCCTCCGTCTTTTATTTTCCCCTTTATGGAAAAAGGAAGCACTCCATTCTAAATTTGTTATCAGCATCGGTGAAAAGCACAACAAAAGTAGTACATATTGTGGGAAAGGAAATGAAAGCATCAAGGTGTCTGTGGACATGACAGAAGAGAATGTCAACATACACGGCATCAACGAGTCCACTAAATACAGATTTTAAAAATATCGTTGCGCAGGCTCATATCCCATTAATGACAACAACCCTTTATGCAACCTCGTGTTGCAAGGGGCTCAGACAGCAGGTGAGTTTGGATTTGCTACATCTAGGTTCAGTGGAAGTGGGTTTCAGTTGAGATTTCTGTTGTGGCTGTCAATTCCCTTTCCTTTGATAAGTCCTGGATTCTCAATAATCCTGGACAATTATCTTAGGTCCTAGTAGGCTCTTGTTTTGAGAACAATGTAGAGATTAAGTGCTTACTATAAATTATTAACCAATAGACACAGAAACATTTAGAAACACTGGTGTTTATTTCAAGAGGCATAATCTGAGCTATATATAACTACATGTCGCAGTTGAGTACTCATTTTACTAATTCGCAATGTTTTGGGTATTATTATCACTCTTACTATTTTTTTAACTGAAGGAAGTATGTGCTATTTCATCACATGACATTTCTTTGAAAAATCTTTCGTGTCTAGATGTGGACCTTAATGCATTATGCAAAACCCAGGGATTTAGGTTTTTGACATTGCATACGCTTACAATATATTCTAAGGGGAGACATTATATGCTAACTTCTTGTGAAATCCTGTAGCAGCTGCTTGGTTAATATAATATATTGAAAAATATTTATGTAGTTTGTTTTCTTTTCTGTCAACCTTGGTATCTTATGAAATTTTTTTTCAAATGGCCAGTAGCTAAAGTAGTGACTTTAGTTTGACTTAATATTATGCCACATTGACAGATGAAAACTCCTTCTAAAAATGTCATTTGAGTGCTCTACTAATTTGCATTTTGCTCGAAAGCTTTTAGTGCTTTGCACATTCACATTATAAACATTTGGGTGAACATTAATACCCCAGCTAAACAAAAATGCTATTCACTCCAACCATTTCTTCCACTACATAAAAACTATAAACGATTCTCCTACCAAAAAAAAATGAATGCAACCCGAAAATCAATTATAGTAACTATTTAGAAATGTAAAGGAAAGGCAGTAAAAAAGTGACAAAAAATCTTTAATTGTAGAGAAAATGTGCATCTTTTTCTCCCCCCCCAAACATGTGAATAAAATGCATTTCCTTCTTTAACAATCACAGTTACAATAGATCTATGCATCTCACAGGAAAAAATTGACAATTTGATTATGACTTGTACTTTTTGCTGGGGCCATGAAAGTGGTTTATGTTTGAAATGTATCAGCTGGAAAGTACTTATTACTCATAAACGCTCTGCTATTTCACTTTCTGCAAAGTGAGCTGTTAACAGATACAATTTGAGAAGAATAGCCAGAGGAGGCCTTTTGATATGCAGAAGAGCTGACCCGCGTGCTGAGCCTTTAATTGGGTTTTTAATTTTCCAGGCCATCTGACAATATCAAACATGATCCCAGTGCTTGAAATGTTGATTGGAGGCTAAGAAGGATGTACTACAACATGGCATTATGGAGAGAAAGAGGGAAGAACGCAGGTAGAGAGGAGGACACGGAGAGCCAAATCATCCGCCTTGTGATTTTTGTTGGCTTTAGAGAAATACCATTTCATTTTAAAGGATGAACATCTGATTATTTTGTAGTTATGGTGAAGATGTTTGAAAATATTTCTGAATCTTACGTCTTAAGCTACTTTGCTAAACAGATCTGCTCTAGTGGGTTGGAATTTGAAAAAAGCATTTTGCAATTTAGCATGTTTTCTTAAGCAAACCTGCCAAAAGTAAGAAAGTGGTTATTGAAAAATATTTAATTAATTTGCTATCACTGCATGTTCTCTTTCTTTTCCAATTATGTTCTCATTTTATAAAAATACATAATGTTAAAAATGGTCATTTTATTCAATGTCAAGTAGATGCTCATTTATAGCTACCAAAATGCTTGAAAAAGAAAAGCATAAGATATACTTTGGCTCCGGACAGCTTATTCAGTAAACATTTTTTATTTGCTCATTTGTAAGGATAAGGCGAAGAATAAAATCTAATTTATTATTTTATTGGATGTCGGTATCAGAGTGATGCAGGACTGTGGATTTAAGAAATCTGTAAATCTCTTTAATAAAGGCCTGGGGAATTATTAGTAAGGACAAATGTAAAATGCCTGACAGTTACATTTCTAAAAGAAAAACACAATAATCTCATTAAAGAAATTACAGACAGCAGCTCACAGATGTTAATGGTTGAAGTGACAAAGGACATACAATATCAGAGAGCAGATTATCTTTTACCTCTTTTAGAATGTTGCTATTGATCTCACTTATTGAGCATATCAAAATAACAAGTTGCAATATTCCCTCAACAATCCTCATTTTTAGTATTACTAGGCAATTTAGAACAAAATATATTTCTATAATAAATAATTATAATTTAAACACAAAGAATTGTTAAACCCATTAAAGGAAGAGGTTTATATGAATATAATACAGAATTATTTAACTATAAGGAGGATTGTCCCGAAAGTAACCAAATAACAGTTACTAGTTACATTCTGATATATATATATGTAAATATATATATATCAGATATATATATGTATATCTCAGACTATACAGGAAATTATTTAGATATAGGTAGTAAATTCAGTCTCAAGAATTAGAATTTTAATTAATTTTTCTCTTTTATGCTCACTTCCTCTTATTTCTTTAACATAGAATGAATTATTAATTTATACGAAGGTCAAGAACAGTGTAATAAACAGGGGAGAGGGTTTGCTTTAAAAGAAAACAGGCAGTTGTAAAGTATTACCTATGTTATCGCCCTAACACTCTTACATACTAACAGAGGAGGTGACGGGCTTCAGTTTAGGTCTTTCTAGTGCTTTTTGAGATATATGTTCAATATGCCAAATTATGCCATGTAATCTGCTATATTACATCATATGGAATATTACCCATTTGGATCAAAATTAAGACAGATGGTTCGTACACTTAATTCTTTAATCTTTCACCTGAGCCTCTTAAACACGTCAGTGTTATGAAACATACACACTTCCCTAAGTTGTAGTAAATATTCAATTATGTTTATTTTGTACTTGAGAAAATGAAGGCACTTAGAGACTACTGATCGGAATAATGTTTCCAAACGTGTTAACAGAGCTAAGGAATCTTAAAGCCTGGGTTGAGACTCCGGGCACACTGCCCGACAGAGACTCCGCGGTAGGAATCTGAACCCCAGAACACAGCGGGACTCCAGTCGGGCGCAGGTGGGCGCTGTGCCTACGCTTCCCTAAGTCAACATTTAAGAGGAAATGGTTTAAATTTTAGGTGCAACTTCTTTGATGGAGGAAAATGTGGGGAAACTTTGGAATGTTTTCCTGGTTTAGGAAGAAGCATTTTGGGCCTTAATATTATAATAACTTAAAATATAATAAGCAGATAAAAATACCAAGTTGAGAGGTATTTAAGATAGTGGCCAAATCATATAGTGGATTTTGCCTGGGATATTTACTCACCAAAGTAAAATTTTTCTTTAGTGTTTATATGATTTATACACTAAAATCCATCACATAACTTTAAAAAGCAACAAGATTTTAGCATTTCATATCTTCATCTCTATTCTAAAAATTCAAGTCTTTAATTATTTCATCTTTGGGTTGTGAGTTATTGATACAATCAAAGATAGATGATAAAGTAAGAGGAAACAGTTTTCTAAAGAACCAAACCCAAAAATAGAAAAAGAGAGATTCCTTCTATTTGATGCACATGAAGCCATTTGAATAGCTTGTACATTGTGTTTATGGAAAAGGATTATTTCTTATAAACATTTTATATAGATCTTGTTCTTAATTTTAAAACATCTTTAATGCTCTAAAGTTTCTTTCAAAGAGCGAAAATAAATATACATGGGAGTTTTTGATACATGGTATTGGTTTAAGAGTTTGTAACGTTATTTGGGCGGGGGCAGGGTGCTCCTGCCCAAAAGACCCTGACCGGGTCTAACAAGAATCAATCTGCATGCAGCAGAAACCACCTCACAGACATAACCAAAATAACCTCACACTAAGTGTCACCATTCTCACTCCTGGTAACCTACAAATGAGAATATGGCAGGGCTCACACTTTCCCCAGAACCCTCTGCTGGGTTAGGAAAGGGGGAAAGATTCAAAAGGACACAGATGGAAGTTTGTCTGTGCCTCCACACCGGCCAGAAGAGAAGGTGTAACGTTTATGGAGCACCAACTGTGCGCTCTTTTTTATTTATTTATTTATTTTTTTTAGTTTTAGTTTATTCAGTACAGTTTCTATCCTTGATTCCCATTCCAGCCCACCCACCCATCCCTCCCCTCCTCCCTCCCATTTCCAAACCTCCTAGTTTTGTCCATGCGTCCTCTATATTTGTTCCTGTAAACCATTCTCTTCTCCCCTGAAATTCCCCTGAAATTCCCTCCCCTCTCCCCTCTGGTCACTGATAACCTGTCCTTTATTTCAGTGTCTTTTGTTATATTTTACTTGTTTCTTTGTTTTGTCGTTTAGGTTTCTATTAGAGGCGAGATCATATGGTATTTGTCTTTCACTGCCTGGCTTATTTCGCTTAGCATAATGCTTTCCAGCTCCAACCATGCTGTTGCAAAGGGTATGAGCTCCTTCTTTCTTTCAGCTGCATAGAATTCCATTGTGTAAATGTACCATAGTTTTTTGATCCATTCATTTACTGATGGGCTCCTTCCAGCACTTAGCTATTGTAAATTGTGCTGCTATGAACATTGGGGTGCATAGGTTCTTTTGGATGGGTGTTTCAGGGTTCTTAGGATATAGTCCAACTGTGCGCTCTTATGTATGCTTTCTCACTTGGTTTTTTAAAAGTATTTATTTTTAGAACAGTTTTAGATTTACAGAAAAACTAAGAAATAGTGTAGCCAGCTTCTCCTATTATTAACATCTACATTGGTATGGTACCTTTGTTATAATTATTGAACCAATATTAATGCAGTGCTATTAACTAAATCCCCTACTTTATTCAGATTCCCTTAGCTTTTATCCAATGCCCGTTTTCATTTCCAGCATCCCATCCAGGGTACTACGTTACGTTTACTCGCCGTTTTTCCTTAGGCTCCTCTTGGCTATGACAGTTTCTCAGTCTTTCCTTTTTTTTCTTTTCTTTCTTTCTTCTTTTTATTTTTTACCTTGACAGTTTTTGAGAAATACACTGGTCGAGTGTTTTATGGTATACTTCTCTTTTGCAATTTTTCTGATGTTTTTCTAACGATTAGACTGTATCTCATCATGAGATCTGATGATTATCAATTGAACCACGGGCCTGCTGGGTCGGTACCGTGGGACGTGGGGAGGGAACTGAGCGGAGCCTCGGGAAATCAGCTGCAGCTCCTCAGCAGGAACAGACCCGCGTGAGGCCTGCGTGTGTTCAGCTACACCGCGTTAGTTTTGCAACTATTATTTTTAAAATATGACTTACATTTGTATATCTCCTCTATTTCTATAGGGCTTAACTTGTCTTCCCCTGTGAGAGGGGTCTAATTGCCTATTTTGCCAAAGGAAAAATTAACAGGTAAATAAAAGCACATGGGCATACAAAATTAGTTTGGATGTTTAAATAAAGAAAATGGCTGAGCTTATGATTCTTTGGATGTTTAAATAGTTGGATATCCTTCAACAGACTGCGCTATGCCTTTTGGGGGGGGGAAACAAAGTAAAATTGCTAAAACTTATAATTCCTTCCTCTTCTGCTCCCAATTTAAGGGTAGGCTTCTATGGATAAAATGCTCTTTAAGGAACCAGACCATTGCTTTAGGTATCACAACTGACTTCGAGTTCTTAGGTGGTTAAATGGATAACTTCTAGGAGTTTAACCAACCAACCGACCAATCCACTAGGTGTGTGGTGGTGGAAGGTTTGCTGTGTTTGGGCACTGTCTTTGCCACCTTTCCTGCCATGTCCTCAAATATCCATTGACATAACTATTGGTCAATGAATTTCGGGCAAAAGATGAATTAAGTTTGTCCTCCAAGATACCCCTTTTAAATGAATGCTTCTGTGTAGATACAATGTTAGGAACATGCCATGCCCAAGGAAGGACTCTGCGTAGTCACGTGTGATCAGAGAGCTGCTGGAAAGCTTAGAGACTTATTAAATTCACAGATATCTAGGTTCCACTCTAGGCTAATTCAATCAGAGTCTCTGGGAATATGGTCTTGACATCAGTATTTCCGGATTGAAAACGACCAGCTTATATCCATCAGAAAAAGTCCAAATTATACGATTTGCCAAGGGAGTGCTACTTGAATATTCTGCAAACTGTTGATGGTACTGATGGTACCATTTTGCTATAAAATATGGGGAGAATTACATGATCTTTGAGATTGGTTTTTCATTTAAAAAATGGTTAGACTACATTATATCTAAGGTTCAATAAATATGTATTTGTAGGAAAATGACACTACATGCTAACTATTTAATAATGTCTTTTGGAGCGCTATCAGACATGTGGTTAACTTTTCAGGTAGGGCACAGTTTGGTACTTATATAATTAACCAACCTTGCTAATAAGAAAAACATTTTATACCCATAGATGTACACAAATTAGTTACTTTTTCCAATACTGCACAACAACTCCAAAACTTAGTGGAATATACAATATTTATTTGGATTACAAATCTGCACTTTGGGCAGGGATTGGCGGCAAGCTCCTGTCTCCGCTCCATTCATTATCAGCTGGAATCACCCAAGGCTCATTCATTCATATGTCTGGTCATTGATGCAGGGGTTTAAACAGCTGAGAGGCTGGAACAGCCTTGGAGTCCTTGGGTACCTTCTGTCTCTATTTGGTCTTCTTACATGGTCTTTAGCATGGAAGCCCAGGGCCTGAGGTAGGTAGAGAGCCAGCATAGCTATATCACCCTTTCATACCCAGTCTCAGATGTCATTTCAACCACATATCATTGTTAAAAGTGAGTACTAAGGCCAACCTCCATTCAAGGGGAATAATACTCCACTTTTCTATGGAAGGAGTAAATATATTCACAGACCATCATGATCACCAAACAGCAGAACTTTATACATGGTATTATTTAATTAAATAATATTAATTAATTTAAATTAAATTAATTTAATTTAAATTAAATTTAATTAAATTAATTTAATTTAATTTAAATTAACTTAAATAAAACTGAATTCTTTAGTTTTAAATAATCAAATTTTTATAGTAGATGCAGAAGGCAGTCAATATGCAATTAATATTAAGGACAACTCAGAAAAAATAATAGCTGCTTTCTTATGATGATAACTCTTGAAAGAGATAAAAGCCAGTGAAGTAGAGCTAATGATATTTACACAGTACCTATCTATATTCACAGTATCTATATGCAGTATCGTGTAGTCACTAAAACACTTCATATATTTTATCTCATTTAATCCTTTCAGCAAGTCTATAAGGTAGGTACTTGTGTTATTCCTATAACAGAAGCTCATATAGGTGAAGGAATTTCCCTAAGTTCAAAAAGTGAGCAAAGAGAATACCAGGGCCTTTCACCCATCAGTTCTAACTCCAAAGATCAAGGTCATAGTAGTCATACTAACCTATGAAAATCACAGTTATATGAAGATCACCTAGATATTCTGAATGATAAACATGATCACACTATAATACTTCCTGATTCAAAAGGGTGTGGAATGTTTTTATATTGAAATAAACTTATCCTAATTCTTGTTTCACCTCTCAAATTTTGTATTTTGTTCATATTTTGTAGTATGACCCAATGCTATTCATTTGCATAAACTGAATCAAGTAAAATTTATACTCAACCTTGAATTCCTAGCTTAAGAATCCTGAATGTGTTGATATCACCAGAGCTCTCTGTAAAAGGCCCAGTGAACTTAGGTAATCATGGACTCCCTGTGTTTTCTGGCAGTGGCACACCGAAGCACTTTGTTGTTGGCTATGTGCAATCTGTACTTATCCTCTGAGTGGACAATACAAATCTACAATCTATGTAAATACAATACAATCTATGTAAAGAATGCATAAACGTGGTTTGAAATAAGTACATTCCCCTTCAAATATATTCTTTTGTCTACTTTGCATGATGCTTTGTCAAAAATGTCTGAATCATTTCACATCTTGTTTTTGCATATCCTTATTCACCAGATGAAAGCAGATGATGTAAACAATGAAGAGGGAAAAACTTTCCGGGAAAAGCTCTCCAAATCCCACTCCCCACCCCCAACATATTATTAATCATGTTAGCAACAAATTGCCATTCCATTTGGGACTGTGCAGTCTCCATCCATGGGAGGGAACTGGGTGTTGCCAGAGACTCCTGCTATGAGGCTGAGGCAGCAGCAGTGCTCTGTGCTCAGCTGCCTAATTAGGTCATGGGACAGCCTGGGCAAGGAAGAAATAAGGTGTCAGGTGAGGCGGAGACCAGGCAATAAGTCTGGAGCAAGGGACAAGGTGGAGGGAAGGGGAGAGTTGAATAAGGGAGTCAGCAAGGTCAGAGTTGGAGGAGAAACAGAGTCTTAAAAATGAAAGCCACTTAAATAGTCGAACCCGTAAGAACCCAGGTCTTACTTGTTGTATCTTGCTCCATACAACTAGATACCTTTCAAGGTTTTTTAATTCAGAAATACATTGTGGCCCAAAACATATCCTTGCCTTGTCAATTTAGAAACTGAGAAACCAGTAGATTAGGTATCTCCTTTACTTATTATGCTGTCTCATTATTCTAGAATCAAATAACCAATGATTATTAATGATGAAGACATTAAATATATTCATTCAGTGAATGATATGGGGACCTTAAACTATATAAGGTTCTAGGGACATGAAGACAATTACAATATAGCTTTGGCTTCTAGGTGAAACCAACATAAAAATGTCAGTACAATGTGCTTAACACAGGTGCACACAAAATAATAGAGGGGCTGCTGGAGGAGGCTCTTCAGAAGTAAACTGGGTTGTGGACAGAGCACGTGTTCTCTGGGAGGAAAGGCTTCCATGACAGAGGGCTCAACTGGCGGAATGGCACAGAGAACTGAATGCATTTGGGGTATGAGGTGTACTTTGCAATTTCTGCAGCTAAGGTGTGTGGCATAGAAAATATGCCAACAAGAGTGTCCAAGGTGAGAAGAGCCTTGCATTCATGCTTTGGGGTGTTAGTTTAGCATCATTTTCACTAGGTTTCATTGCTTATAATAACCCAGGAGACACTGCATGAATCTAAAACTTACTTTGTCGAAGCCTCAAGCTTTTTCATCTGAAAAATAGGGAAAATTATTTTGATTTTCATTCTTATTGTCAACACCTAATTCATAATTATTATTGCTTGTCTGTACTTTTGTAATAACCTTCCATCTGCTTTCCTAACTCTAATCTCTCCTTCTTGTGCCATTGTTAAAGACACAAATACAACAAAGAATGATAAAAAATACATTATCATCCATCTTCAAAGCTCCCCATTTTCCAAGGAATGAAGTCCAAACTTCTGAAAAGGCATTTAAGGATTTCCATCAACTCTTTCCAATCTGACTTTATTTTATATCTCAATATATCCCATATCTTGCTTTCTTGGACTATGTCACCTACTGCATTGTTTGTTTGAAATGGTCCTTCCACCTGGGTTACTCTATTTTCTACCAACAACTCCTTATTGAGTTTTCAATACCCAGCAAAATGACAGTGGGTATAATAAGGAATAAAATCTTTAGCTTCCTAGTTCCTAAACAGCCACTGCATGATCAAAAGACCTTCTCCAGAAACCTCATTCTGCTCTTGCACGTTATGAGATTTTAGCAAGGCACTAACTTTGCTAAAGCCCTTGTTTTCTCATCTGTAAAATAAGTAAAATATGAGCAATAATGCCTACTTCATAGCATCATTGCATGACTTAAATGAGAGAAAACATAAAACACTTTTATAAACTCTTCAAGCACACATTAATGTAAGCGACAGCATGAGATTTTCAAAAAAGAATGAGAAGTAAAAAGAACTGCAAGCAGAGTTTAGTGCCCAAAAGGCCACATACTAGTGTGTGACTATGGCACATCCCAGAATCCAACCACAATTGGCGTGTCTATAGAATTGGAGTGACATTAACAATCTCTACTGAATGGAGTTCTGAGATGGTTCAGGGAGATAATACAAGTGCAAACAATGTGAAAAGTACAATGCTCTATGATTACTAGTTGTCATTAACTGTTTCTTAAATTATCATGACCATTCTCTATCTTAAATGGAATTACCTGTGTGCACTACTTATAACCTGTGACATTATAAGAAATTAGAGGGTAAACAGAGAGTTTAATAATGCTTATCCTCCCACAGGATAAATAAGTAAAGCTTATGAGAGTGATGTATCCCTCATTCCAGCAACAGCATTCGTGTTGGGTGTGAGAGCAGTCTGCGTGCTCTGGTGGGGCCACGTCCTGTCACTACAGCGTGTCTTCTCTGCCCGGGCACTGTTGCCTACACCGTAGTGTGCGAGAAAGACCGGCTTATCTCTTCCATATATTTCGGGCTCAAACATCTGAATCATTAGGGCAACATTCCTTTGCCCTTACTCATCCTTATCAGAATGGTTCTTCCTCTGATTTTTATAATCACAATTTCCCACGTTGCTATAGTTGCAGCTCTCATCTTCACACAGTGTTCCTCCTCCACTCTCTAACCCTGCAGTGCACCAGTATTTCCTTCTGCATTATAACTTACTGGAAAAATTCAATTTTCACATCTGTCGGGTGGATTTTGACTGATACTCTGCTTCTCTATGTCCACATTACTGGGAATTCCATGCATGTAGCACTGAATAGTGCAGAAAGAAAAACAAATGTTAAACTTTAGCTCCAACACAAGGAGGTTCTTCTTCTATCACACAATTGTTTTCAGAAGCTTCTTCTATCACTCAGTACATTTTTATTTCTTCATAGACTCTTCATAGACAATTATTGCTTGTGTGGATGTACTTCTGGGTCATTCCTGATTTATGCTATATATTGAATGGACAATTGGTTTCAGTTAGATTTTTTCCCCCATCAAATGTGGCCTATTTCTATACAAAATGTATAAATTAATGACAAACCTGGCACTGGAGTCTCATCTGAACATCTTTTTTTAATTTGAATAGTAAGAATTATTTAAGTGCCAAAAGGAAAACTAGCTGGGATGTGTAATGACTGGGGTCATTACAACTAATAGCCTTGCAATAGTCTGTTGGTGATTTATGTTGTGAAAATCATAATAAATATCAGGAGCAATAATTTTGCACCTCATATGCTAGCAGAGGATGAGTTGCCTGGGAATAGGCCTTTGCAAGTTGAGAAACTTTTGTTGTCTTTTAACCAGAAAAATTAATTGCATTTGAATAGATGATTGTTATTGTTCATCATTCTAGTTACCTACAAAATACTAAACCAAGGCTTCTTTCTGACAAAGTCCTCTAAGCATGATATGCTGAATGTCATGTGAACCTTTGAATATATGTTTCAAATGTGGATAAAATCAGGACAGAAAGACTATAGGGAGAAATGAACATTTACTGAGCACTTATTCTGCACCTGGCACTGAGCAAAACGATTAGTTCTCATTATTTCAATTCTTTTTCTGAACAATCCTGTGAGGTATATGATATTATTTCTACTTTACAGGTGAGTACACTGAGAATCAGACTTTAGATTTGTCAAACGGCAAAGCCCAAGTTCTTTCTACTTCATGAAATGGATGAAGCTGATGAATTTCTTCGTATACAAGTTTCAAGAACTCTTCAGCTATAAAAGAAGGGTTGCATAGGTTGGACAATGTTTCTGTTCTTGACCATAAACAATGATAATCCAAATCTCTATGAAATCAAGATCTTCCCAATTAATAACATTCAATATACAGAAATAGTATATTAGCTTAAGAATAATAACACAGTTCCCCAATTTAAAAAATCATTGGATTCATAATGTAATTATACCCAAGAAAAATTGGATTCCATTTATCACTGAATGCATGCAGACAAGTGACATCAGTACTGAATGAGTCCCTGCAGCAGACTGAGGGTGGAGAGAATGGTATTACAAGTCTGATATGGGTGTGGGAGGCAAGGGGGTGGAGGGTTAAATAAGGACAAACCACAAGGAAAACAGGAAAGAGAAGACTTTTTTTCACTTTGACCAGCTACTTTGCAGATGAAGATATCCAGCCCAAAGGTTTGCAGATGAATCACTTCTCACAGAAGGTTGGCTTTAGGGTTAGGTTTGGAATTCTGTCCTTGTGGGAGTGAAAACTGACGTCTATTGCTGGTTTGAAATATTCTACAATGTTACATTAGCCAAGAGTTCTGTGTGTACAGGTGTCTTTGGGTTTAAATCCAGAATAGGATCTTTGGGGTTGAAGATATTATCAAGATAATGGTCCTAGAGTAAAGCACACTAACCTTCCATGGAGAGTCAGATTGCTGCGGGCATTGAAAATGAGTTTTCTCCTCCTCCTATTTCTTACGGCAATATATAGTTATTTGGAATTTATGAAGTGTTTCCTTACCTATCATGTTATTTGATCTTCATAATAACTGTTTAGTATTATAAAACATTCATGAAACAATGTTTAATTTATACTATAAAAATTTCTAATTGAGGTCTTTGCTTCTCAAGTTTTGTATCTTTTTAGCATTTTAAAATTATGTCACAGAACTGTAACTGAAAAATGAAATAAAATGAAATTATGTTATAGTTTCCTTATTTATAGCTATACCATGAAGATGCTAATATCTTTCTTATCTGTCTCCAGGGCCATTGAAAAAATCAGATAAAACACTACTATGAAATGATCAGGAAACTGTAGAACTCTATTTCCTTACTATTTTGGGGATACACTTGTTTCACAGATGCTCCCTGGGAAAGGGAAATATGATATTCATCTTTTCTGTCTTAGTGAGAGGATGTAATATAGTGTTTAGGAGACAGAGCCTGGAGTTAGACTGCATCAGATAATTTCTAGTTCTACTGTGTGGCCTTGGGCAAGTTGCTTAACCTTCTCTGTGTTTTAGTTGCCTCATCTGAAAACTAGAGATCATAGAATTGATGCAAGGATTAATATGACATGATGACTTGATATATGTATGTATTGTGAAGTGATTACCACAATCAAGTCAATGAACATATCCATCATCTCACATAGTTTTGTGAGGGGAGAACACAAGATTTACTTTTTCAACAAACTGCAAGTATGCAGATCAATATTAGTGACTATAAGTAACATACTGTATATTAGATCCTCAGAAATTATTCATCTCATAATTGAAATCCTTTGACCAACATCTCCCATTTCCCTCACACCAACTCCTCCCAGCCCCTCTCAACCACAACACTACTCTATTTCTATGAGTTTGACTCGTAGATTCCACATATAAGTTATACCATACAGTATTTGCCTTTCTCTATCTAGCTTATTTCACTTAACACAATGCCCTCTGGGTTTAACCATATTGTTGGAAATGGTAGATTTTCTTCCTTTTTTATGGTTGACTACTGTTCTGTGAATGTGTGTGTGTGTATCACACTTGCTTTATCCATTGATGAACACTTAGGTTGTTTCCATATCTTGGCTATTGTGAACAATGCACAATGAATATGGAATGCAGATGTCTCTTGAAGATCCTGATTTCAATTCTTTTGCATATACACCCAGAAGTGGAATTGCTGAATCAATGTGGTGATTTTATTTTTTAACTTTTGAAGAACTTTTATACTCTTTTCCATAGTGGTTCCATAAACTTACATTCCCACCAACAGTGTGCAATGATCCCCTTATCTCCACATTCTCACCAACACCTGTTATCGCTGGTCTTTTTGGTCATAGCCATTGTACCAGGTGTAAGATGATATCTCCATGTGGTTTCGATTTGCATTTACCTGATTATTAGTGTTGTTAAGCACCTTCATAAATACCAGATGGTCCTGTGTATGGTCATTTAAAAAATGTTTATTTTGGGGGCAGAGGGGCATGGGTGGAGGTAGAGGAAGGTTTGGGGATAAATGGTGATAGAAAAATTTTAAATGTTTATTCAGATACTTTGCCCATTTTTATTTTTATTTTGTTAATCCCCACCTGAGGATATGTTTATTGATTTTAGAGAGAGGGAAAGCAAGAGAGAGAAACATCGATGTGAGAGAGAAACATCAATCAGTTGCCTCCTATATGCATCTCAACTGGGGATTGAACCCGAAACCTAGGTATGTGCCTTGATAGGGGATTGAACTCTTAACCTTTTTGGTTCATGGGATGACACCCCAATCAACTGAACCACCCAGGGCCCTTGGCCCATTTTTAAATGGGATTATTTGTGTGTGTGTGTGTGTGTGTGTGTTTTCACTATTGAGTTGTGAGTTCTTCGTATATTGTGAATTTTAACCCACTATAAGATTTATGATTAGAAAATATTTTATCCTATTTCATTTTGCAGGTTATCATTTCATTTTGCAGATGATTTCCTTTGCTGTGCAGAAGCTTTTATGTTTGATGTAGTTCCACTTGTTTATTTTTGCTTTTGTGGCCTGTGCTTTTGGTGTTATAACAACAACAAAAAAAATCATTGCCAAGGCCAATTTCAAGGAGGAGCTTTCCCTGGAGTTTTATGGTTTCAGATCTTACCTTTAAGTCTTTAATTCATGTTGAGTTAATTTTTGTGTATGGTGTTAAGATAGGGATCCATGTGGATATCCAGTTTTTCCAGTACCAGTTACTGAAGGGGCTATATTTTTTCATTGTGTATTATTGGTTCCCTTGTCAAATAGTTGTTGACCACATATGTGTATGTTTATTTCTGGACTCTCAATACTATTGCACTTGTCTATGTGTCTTTTTTATGCCACTACCACACTGTTTTGACTACTATAACTTTGTAGTGTAGTTTTAAACCTGGATGTGTGATGCCTCCAGCTTTGTTCTTTTGCAGGATTGCTTTTACTATTTGAGGTTTTTGTAGTTCTATACAAAATTTAGGACTGTTTTTCTATTTTGGTGAAAAAATGCATTTGGAATTTTGATAGTTATTGCATTAAGTCTTAGGTAACTTTTGGCAGTATAAACATTGTAACAGTACTTAGTGTCCCATCCATGAAAATGAGATATATTTTCTCTTATTTATGTCTGCTTCAGATTTCTTTCATTAATGTCTTCCAGTTTACAGTGTGCAGATCTTTCATTTCCTTGGTTAAATTTATTTAAAAATAATATTATTTGATGCAATTGTAAGTGTAAATTTTAAAATTTGTTTTTCAGATACATTGTTGTTACTGTATAGAAATACAACTGTTGTTGTATGTTGATTTTGTATCCTGTGAGTTTACTGAATTCCTTTGTTTTTTCTAACAGTTGTTGGTGAGGTCATCAAGGCTTTACTGTGGCATCGATGTAGCCTGGAGCTTCCACTTCCATCGAGGCTCTTCTGGAATACTGTAGATCTGGTAAATCAGCTAGGACAGAGTGAGTTAGCCTTGGCTGGAAGACGGCTGAGAAGAATCTGTACCACAATGTGACTCCAAAGCCAGGCTCTTTCTACCTCATAGGGAAACTGCCTCATGCAGCTTACCCCTGCTGTGAGAGCTTCCATGAGCTCAGGGGGGAGCAGCTTTGCACTTACAGACAGGCACTTGGAGCAACCTTCTGACCACTCAGGGATTACTGATCTTTTAGCAAAGCAGGCTGCCTGTGCCAGGACAGTGCCAGACCTGCCATCCTGGCATTTTATGCCTTAGTTTGGCGTTTCTCAAAATGTGGAATGTGAGCTGAAGATCCTTCTTGTTAAAATTCTAATAGTTGCACATTTATTTTAATGCTTTCAAAAATATAATTAGCTGTTGTAATGGGACAAA
Organism: Trachops cirrhosus; assembly: GCA_028533065.1. Taxonomy (NCBI): domain Eukaryota; kingdom Metazoa; phylum Chordata; class Mammalia; order Chiroptera; family Phyllostomidae; genus Trachops; species Trachops cirrhosus. The sequence goes on from CM052538.1 coordinate 133,428,976, forward strand.
GAGAAATTTTCTGCAATGAAGAATTCTTTGAGTAAAAACAGTTATTGATTACTTTAAAGAAAACATTATATAAATAAAAATACAGGTCGTGTGTGGACATAGCAAAAAAAAATCACAGAAAGAAATAACAGGAGGTTATCAAACATTAGGAACCAAATAATGATATAGCAATATACATGCTTCTTTAAGACATTAAATAACTAGTTCTAATGACAGGTGTACTAATGATTGCAATTTTGCAGTAGTGATGAGCATAAACGGTCGTTTGAGAGATCTGCAGTAACTGTCTTATGATAGGAAAAAATTCTGTGCTTTCTTCTTGTGCCTAAGTCACATGTGTTGCTAATACCACTGTGTTTTATTACCTGCATTCATAACTAAAAGAACAATGCATTTCAGTTAGAAGTTAGTGAAATTGAGATACTATTTTTCCCCTTCAAATGCTCTTTAAAATAAGAACCTCTGGTCAGGTGTCCAAATGAACTGGGTTTAAATCCCACTAGCTGCTAGAATTTAACAGTTTTACCCCAGCAAGTGACTCTAAGCTTGTAAAGGCAGAGAATAATAATGGGGATTTATGGAGTTTATGAACTCTTGTGGCAAGATTATGCACGTAAGTACTTGTTACAGTGTTTGGCACAATGTAGGAACTCACTAAATGTTATAAACTTGCTCCCAGTATTCTACCAGGGGGTGGATCAGTATTGAGCTGGCAGGGTCTGCATTCTAGGCACAGTTCAAATACCAGAGACCTACTCAATTCCTTACTTTCCCCAAGCAGCTAAAATAGGAGAATTCCATTTTTGGGGGGGAGAAAATTAATGACCTCACTAAATAGGCTTACTTTTGTTCACACTTGCATTTTATGACCAGAAAAAATGATTCCATTGAGGAATGCATGTTGAAGAGTGGATGAAAACATAGATATTAAGCACCTCTAGTGATGTGGGGATACACAATAATGGGAAAAGATGATATATGCACTGTCCTTGTTGGAAGAAGTAAGCGTTAAAAGTGATGACATTAAAAAGGGGAATAGAGTTTATGAAGGTATTTTGTGAGTAGAGAAAGTATGAGTATTTTCTCTTTCTAATGTATTCTACAGTGCTATTGTGTAGGTTGGGTCTACTGTATGAAATAGTTTCTTATTATGGGTTAGAGAGATGCAAACTCCCTCACAATCTGCTCCACTTTAATACTATTAAAGTGAGTGAGTTTAATGTTCAAAATGAAATGTGTACAGGCAGGAGCCCTGGCCAGGTAGCTCAGTTGCTTAGACAGTGCTGTCCCCACACACAAAGGTTGCGGATGTCATCCCCGGTCAGGGCACACACTAAATCAACCAATGAACACATAAATAAGTGGAACAACGAATTGATGTCTCTCTTTCTCTCTGTCAGCCTCTCTCTCTGTCAGTCTCTCTCTCTTCCTCTAAAAATCAATCAATAAATAAAAAATTAAAAAAAGAAAAATGTGCAGACAGATTTACCTAATGGGAATGTGTCCACTTTTTTTCTTGGTAAAAACCCTGCATCGGGAATGAGATTTGGGGAGAGTTGAAATAAAGGAGTTTGTAAATAGTTATTGATGAGTCGTTATACTTACTGTTAAGTAGAAACTATGAAAGATCATTCCCAGTTCACCTGAATGGGAAGTTAACAGTGCAATCGCTCTTTTGATGGGTCTGATATGCAAGTCTTTGGAGAGGATGATACACGTGAAGAGAAGTCCATGGAGAGGACATTATGATATCAAGACAATGACAAAACAAATTTCAATCTAAATCTATAGAGACTATATTACAATGTCAAAGGGATGGCAAAATGTAAGTCTATAGAGACCATTTTACAATGTCAAGATAATGGTAAAACAATGTCGCTGAAAGGTTATTGAGACCACATTGCCATGTTAAATTGCAATGTCAAAACATTATCATTGCAAGTCTTTAGAGATCATGTACCTCTTTTAAGATAATAGCAAAACAATGGAACTTAAAATAGCAAACAATAGAACAAAGGAATTTAATATAAGTCCCTGTTACCATCAAGAGAAGATGGTAAAAATGTAGAGGCAAGTGAAAAGGCTGTTAAAGACACATAAACAATGACAAGCTCTAAGCCTTGCAGTGAACATTCAACTTTTATCTTGCGTTGAGGGGAGTGATACTCTAAACTTTAGAATTAAGTTTGCAATCAAGTTTAGCCAAAGGCTGAGAAAAAGTCAAGGACGAGCGACTGAGATATTAGATCCATATACACAGTTGATGTATAGAATTAAAACCCACTCCTTTCCCCTAAATAACTGGTTTATTGTTCTCATTTTTCAGGTGAGTTGTCTTCATGGCATGAGGTTCACAGATCCTCCGTTTCTGCTTCCTGCTTTGTCTGTGACCTTTGTTTGTGATGTAGTGTCCAGTGTTCACTGTTTAACCTTAGACTCGGCTCAGAGTTATTACTATGTGTCAATTACTGTGCTAGCCACTGAAGGTAAAATGGATTTTCCTAGGAAGCTGGGAGCAGTAGGCAACTACCAGTCAAAGGTGTTGCTAACAAATGGGGTACAGAATGAGGGCTTTCTATTTGTAGCCCTGCTGCCCTCTTACTTTGTGAATTTGGGCACACCACCTGACAGAGCTTTGTTCAAGTTCATTGTCTATAAAACAGGGGGATAAAAATGTGGTTGCTGCCATTTACATTTTAGAAACTGGACTGAGAATCCAGGGCTGTGCATTTTGAACAATTTGCTTGGCTTCTCTGGGTTTATTCATCTGTATGATTAAGATGTTGATTGTGCTTGTACATGCTCTGTTCCAGAATTTGTTTTTTAGAATTAACTAAAATGTTTATAAGCATATAGGAACAACTAACTATCAAAACTATTGTCAACACCCATCCCACTACACACCCAAAATAGGTGTCATTGTTCTTGATAGGATTTTATCTGTTAAGATTTTTCACAAATGAATTTACTGAAGACTTTTAAGTTAAAATAATATGCGCGCGCACACACACACACCATTGTTAATATAATGAGAACAGTTTGCATGACATTGATGTAACCTGTCAGCCAAAGAGAGTGGACAGGAATTGTGCATGGTGAATAATGATGAATTTGCTGTAGTCAGTGGGAGCAATAGATACCATTGAGTGAGCAGGTGTACTGTGTGGCCATCACAGTCAAAATAACTCAGTGAGTAGATCAATGAGTCTGCATCAAATTTTGTGTTAAACTTGAACAGTCTCCATGGAACCTATCTGGATGATTCAGAAGGCCACAGCTATGGGCAACTGGTGATTGGCAGCTTCATCATGACAGTGTGTCCACTCATGCATCATGTCTCATGCAGAATTTTTTTGATGAAATGTCAAATCATCAACGTGACTCAGCCCCCTCTGCAGCCCAAATTTGGTGCCCCATGACTTCTGGCTTTTCTCCAAACTAAAATCACCTTTGAAAGGAAAGAGATTTCAAACCATCAGTGAGATTCAGGAAAACATGACAGGGCAATTGATGGTGATTGGGAGAACTGTGTGAGGTCCCAATGTGCCTACTTTGAAGGGGACTGAGGCATCGTTGTCCTATGTACAATGTTTCTTGTATATTCTTCAATAAATGTCTCTTTTTCATATTACTTGGCTGGATACCCTCTGGACAGACCTTGAACCAGTGGTTTACAGACAAAGACAATGGCTACAAGGAAAATATTACAGAGTATCTCAGAATCTTAGGAGCTTTGTATAACTCTTGCAGGATTAGGGAGTTAGAGGAGCAGAATTTATTATAATTCTCCATGCTTCCACTTTTTCATCTCATTTGTGATAGACATAGACTTATTGGAGACTCAGAATGAATAATAAAATGTTTTATTTTAGCACTGCACCAGAGAGATACTAGAAGAACTCAATTGCCATTGTTAATTGAGAACCTGTTATGTATGGATTTTTCTATACTCTGCCCAGATTTCTCAAGTTCTTTCATAGCCTTTATATAGCTTTTCAGAAATAACAACTGAAGTTAGGATAGGTTAAGTCAATTTCACAAAGCCACACTGCCAACAGTGCCTGAATCAAGAATGGAGGAGTCTAGGTTTATCAGATTTCAAAGCATGTAGCCAACTAATGGTAATCCGTGAGAACCATCACCAGCTGAGGATACTGTCCTTTCAGGGCTCAAACCTTCTCATCTGTACTTTATCATTAGGCCACTCCCTCTCCTATCCTCAGCCTCTCCCTCGAATGGGCTTTTTGATTGAAGTACCAAAAAACGTATCTCATGCATCTTTGAGAAAGTCTTTCAATAGTAGCATATTTTTATCTGGCTTTTCCTCCTTGCAGCCAAAGCTTCTGAAAAGCCTGGTTCCTCACCTTGCATTTACATTTAGGTGTTATACTTCCTGAATTTTAGGATTCATGACTTTTATCAGTTCTGGAAAATTCTCTGCCATTATTTTCTCAAATACTGGCTCTCACACATTCTACTTTTTCTTTTAGAATTTCTCAAATGGATGATTGTCGGATGTTCATTTTGTAGCTTCCATGCTTCTAATTTCTCTTCATATTTTATATCTATTTATATTTCAGCTATGTGGCATTCAGAGTAATTTCCTCAGATCTTTCTTTTAGTTCACTACTTCTCTCTTAACTTTGTCAATTCTGTTGTTTATCTGTCCGTCTGATGTTTGAACTGTTGTTTTAATTTTAATGACTGCATTTCTTAATTTTTATTTTTAGAAATGAACTTTTTCAAAATTTTCTGGTACTTATTGATTTTATTTTTTCCTTATGTTTCCTCTTTTTATGTTTATTATTTCCACTGTCCATTCTTTCAAAGTCTCTATCTGATAGCTCTACTGCGATAAATTTGGGAAGGTCCATTATCTGTGTGGAAAGTTAGTCTGCTCCTATGTTTTTGTGTGTATATGTGGGTACCCATTTTGGATTATAAACTTCAGCTAATCTTTAGCAGAGTGGTCCTATTTTCTTTTTCTTCTTCGGTTGAAGGTATATCCCTCTGAGATACTCTTTGCTATTTGCAGTTTTCCCAAGGTTATCAATGGCTAATGACCACTTTTTGTGTTAATTCCTAATTTTGATAGTTCTTAGACCACATCTGTAGTTTAATTCAAATAAAAATCCATATGGGGGTAGGGCCAAGGTTTAGGATTCTCAGAGGAGAGTATTTTCCGCCAGAAACAAGGGTAAAAGCCACTGGTAACTTTGTCATTTTCCTGCGCTGGTGGAGAGACTTTTTCCCTTTGCCTATTTCACTTTTTCACTAAGAATGTAGCCTTTCTAGAGTCTCATGTCTCGGAGAGATTGCAGCTCTAATTTTCTGTGTCGTGTGGACCCAATGCGTTACCAACTGTTTTTATATGATATTTATAATTTAAGCCACTTGCTTACTCAGCCTGCAGTTATTACCTCTTGGCTCTCTTCCTGACATTTTGACCTTTTTTCCTCCTCTCAATCTTCTTCATTGTCTTCTTCTCCTGCTCTATAATTATTGGTCTTCTCCCAAAGCTTGGAATGTCCCGTATTCAACAGACTATATAACACTCCACTTCCCTTAATCCCTTGAAATATCCCATCATTTTTTATTAGGGTGAACTTTTTACCCAACTCCATGCTTCAACTTCTTTAGTATGTTCTTCATGCCAGATATGGTAGTATTCTTTGAAATCTTTGGATGGCTCCTCCTTGTCTACAATGCACACAAACACACGTTAAACAACACTTTTGTGAGGCATGTAACCCCTTAGGATCAGTCTCCTGAAGAGCCTTTCAGTATTGTCTAGCTCTTTTGCTTTTGTACATTATGTTTCTGTAACAAAACTGTTTCCTCTATATGTTATCACAAAACTCATTACAAAATTTTTAATGGTTGTAATTACTTGATTTCTGTCTTTTGTTCTTCACATGAAAATTAATGCAATGCTCTCAGAAATTTAAAATATGAATCTATGAAACATTGGCATAAAAATTAGGGTTCATCATACATAGAAGATGGATCCAAGAGTTCTGTGGTTGTAATAATGAGTAGCTTTGACCTCTTCTGTGTGCCTTTTTGTCCTCTTCTCCAATAATCTTTCATTCATATCTAGTTGTTATGTTACTTTGAAAGGAAGGCCAGTGATTGAAAGGATTACATCACAATTAGTACCAGTTACACAAGTCCCTCAATAATCATTGATTTACCTGTGCATCCTAGAGAATTATAACATACCTCTACAGCAAGCATGCGCATTTGAAAGTATTTTATTTCAAAATACTAAAAACCACAACCCTTACACACTGACAACTATCTCATTTTTATGAGTAGTAAAATTATTTTTAATTTTTTCAAGGCAGTAAATATCTTGCTGCCCTAGTTTTTTAAGCTTGCCCTTCCTCAGTTTACTCATCTGCAAAATGGGGATAATAAAAATACTTTTCTTGAGCTTTTATGGATTAAATGATTTAATGCCTAAAAGCACTAAGACAATGCCTATTACTGAGTAACAACTCAGTAAAAATGGAACAATTTTTTCCATAGTTTTTCTCTCAGTTAATCAGACAAGAAACTAGACAAGTTTTTAGAGAAAAAATAGTCAATATTTTAAGTAAAAGATAATGCATTTCTCTGTTGTGGCTCTCTTTAATGGTCAACTTTGGAAATAAGATCTATTATTAGTTATCTATTCATTGGTGTGATCTAAAGACATTATTGTATCTCTTTCTGATTTTGTGGTAATTATAAAATGAGAATCTCATAAAGCCATTCAATTAGCAGTGATTAGAACAGGAACTTTTTGGAAAGTAGAAGGCCTCTTAGGGAACTCAAGAAAATATTTCATTATCATCTAAGGTCCTTGTGGCTACCACAATCCAACTTAGAATATAAAGTTTTCCCACCCACTCTTACCTGCTGGGAAAACTTTATATTATAAGCCACTTCCTGTAACTTTGTATTGCTTATTAGAGAGCTAATATTGGTATTAGAGAGCTAAGAAAAGTTATATGGGATCGTGTTCCCTCTCCCCCTTTTCCCAGTCTATGTATATCCTGCTTTAATGTCTTGGGAATATGTGAAATACCAAGTATAGCAACTATTTCTATTATGAGGTTTTCCCAGCATGTGTCAAGTAATAAAGAGTCACTGGGTAACCCTCAGTTCTCACTGAAAGACTATTAGAATAATCTTGTAAGAACATAAAACTAACATAACTGTAATACATATTATTAATTAAATAAATGAATGATTCTATGCCCTGTATGTCTTCTGAAGCTCCAAGAAACAAATGGTCTATGGGGTAAAAGTTCCAACTTGCTTCTTTTTTTCTCATAAAGGTTAACATTCAGTATTATGTTAGTTCTAACTCGCTTTGTTTTTTCTTTGAGAGAGAGAGAGGAGGAGAAGGGAGGGAGAAAAAGAGAAACGTTGATGTGAAAGATAAACATTGATCGGTTGCCTTTCATATGTGCTCTGATCTGGTAACTGAACCTGCAATGAAGGCATGTATCATGCCTGGGAATCAAACCTGTGACCTTTCAGTTGGTGGGACCATGTCCAACCAATGGAGTCACACGAGCCAGGGCCTAAGTTGCTTATTTTTCTCAGGAATTTTGCTCACAGTTTCAAGAGCCTACACATCTACATTTATTTCTTTATCTTTCTACATACATGTAGTACAAACATAAGTTCATACTCTTATTTAAATGTAGTATCACAGTATTCCTTCTAGTTTTCTCCTTTTCTTATTTGTAACTTCTTTTTTAAAATCTGAGTCTTGCTATCTATAAAATATTAACTTATTTGTTTATTCCTAGTGTATATATAAAGTAATTTTAGAACTGCAAACCAAATTTCTTGTAAGAAATACCTTTATTAACCTAAGCACAGTGTTTGTGCACAGTTATTTTGATCTTTGGCCTCAGACCACCTGGGCATTTCACTATTTTCTTCGGTGACATAGGTTAGTTCTTTCATTCTCCATGCCTTCAGTGAGGTTATATTACTCATTTGAAATATAGTTATACAGTGAGGTTTATATATTATAGTTTGCATTCCATTTTTTGTTCCTCCACATCCCGATGAATTTTAATTAATTTTCTTTTTGGAATGTGAAATGATGTTTGGGTTCTAAACGTTAGAGTTATTCGAAATTGTATGTGCAGGAAGATGTCACTCTCTCCCCATCCCTACTTCTCCTATTCCCCTTTTTTCCTGCCACTTTCACACACTCTTGCTAGAGAATCAATCTCTTTAGTTTCTGATTCATACTTCCTGTATTTCTTTTCCAAAAATAAACAGATACGTGTGTATTTTCTTAGATCTGCTTCTTTTTTAGGAGCTCTGATACTCTCGATTTCTATCTTTGTTAACCTCTTTTCCTATAAGATTTGTAAATTTCCTGAAGATTTCATGTATTTTCCTCCAGACTATTATCATTAGAACTTCAAGTGGTCAATGACTTTCTCAATGTCTCATTATTTCTGATCTAATTTTATTAGCCCTATCTTTACTAATGTGTTGTTATCATTATTCCTTATTTTATAAACAGCTTTGTATCCCATGTCTGCATTAGATTTGATTTTCGGAGGCCGTTTATCACTCCTAAGACAGGTCATAAAAAGATTGTTCTCAATAAAAACAATTAGAAATATCAGGCTTCATTCAACTTCAGAATTCATCTTCTTGGAAGGGTGTGGGTAGAACATGTGTTTTCTGACCTTGACCAATCTAATCTGGTCCTTAACTTTTGTGGCTGGTAGCCTCCTCAGTTTTACATAGCTATGGGAACAGATTCTCTACAAAGAAAGCAGCAGGCACACCATCAAATGTCATTTCATTCTTTCTTTAATGATCCGTTTCTTTGCTCTTGGAACAAGTCTGTAAAGATTACAAGTGTGTCTCAGGGGAAGAAAAAAATAAAAGTATAGTAGAGCCAAAACTTGAGCAAGTTCACAAAGAATCATAAGGGGGTGGATGAGGTATTAGAATATAAATAGAAAGTACAGTATTAGCTCCAAACAAATGCTTTCAAAGTCTTTGTGTTCACTGACAGCTTCAGATATTTGATGTAAATGAATTTTTCCCTAGAAACAATGGAATCTGTAGCTTGTGGTGACAGTGTTTCTTTTCTAAACCTTGCTTTTCTTTTCTTCTCATTCTTTTTTTTTGTTCCTGAGGTGAAAGCATAGCTAACTTAGGTATGTATTTGCATCAGAAAGACTCCCTAGCAACATCTATACTAGTCAGTGATCATTTTTTCATTATTTTAGGTACCTGCTTGTTTGCAATTTTCCTTTTTTAAGCCCCCTGTCCTCCTCTTCACAAGGCACAAACAGAGTCACTGTCGCACACAGAAACACTCAAATGATGATGGTGGTTGGCATTGCCATTTTCATTGAATATTTCAAAGTAAAGCCTATATTCGACTGTCTGCCTTTTATGCTTGTTGAAATCCCATCAATTTGCAAGTCTACTCATCTCCATTAATGACACCTCCATTTGCCTAGATGCTTATTTCAGAAATGTGTGAGTAATTTCTGACACCTCCTCTGTCCCACAGAACCCTCACCCCAATCAGTCATTAAGTCTTGGAATTTCCTTTTAAAATAAACCTCGAATCCGCCTTCTCTTTTTACTTGTTGCCGCTGTTCTAGTACAAGCGCTCTCTCTTGCCTATCTACTGACTCCCATGGCCCTGCTGGGATTCCATCTTCATGAGGACGAAAATGATTTCTTGAAATTTAGATAACATGCTCTTCGGCTAATTAAATGGCCCTTGCCCACTTCCCACTGTCCACGACATTCTACAGTACTTCGGACAGATTCCAAAAATTCTTTACAAGACATACAGGAAATTGTAGCTTGTGCCCATTGCTTACCTCTCCTCTCATTCCATTTTTCTTCTGGCTTTCTGGGTTATATTCACACTGCCCTTCTTGTCCTAGATAAATAACAAAGCTTTCTTCACATTTCAGTCCGGAAAGTTCTTGCTTCTTCTTTGCACCTAACTGCCAACTAACCCTTCAGGACATTCCCTCAGAAAGGCTCTTCCTAACTCCCACAATCCGTGTTAGCATTCTCTCCTACTACCTTGCATCTTCCTTAGGAACAACATTACATTTCAAATTATTTATCTGGGTGCTTAGATTTGTATCTTCTTGTTCACTGTTTATTCCGGACCTGGCACAGTGCCCGGCATATGGTAAATGCTCAATAAATATTTGTCAAATAAATTAATATTATGGTAATTGTATGCATGATCTCAGACCATTAACTGCATTGTTCAGCAAAATCATACAAACTGATGAATTATATATCATTTTCTCCCAAAGTGTTTTGCATTGGTTTCCAAATGAATGACTGTCACTGTGCTCTCATCACCATCATCATGAGGCTTTCCCTTCTGGAACCTGCCCACCTACTTGCCTCTTTGTGAGCAGGTAGTGGCGGCACCCACAGAGGGAGGGTGACTCCAGGGATGTCTGGAAACAGGGCCAGAGTTTCGCTTCCACTAGCAATATCATGAGATCCTCAATTTTTTGACTTATAGCATTAAAAACTCCCTACAGCAAAATTGCTATTTAGGAGAAGTAACATGTCAGCCACTATTGCCCATTATTGTCATATCCCAAGACAGAATGGTCAGCAAGTCAGAGACCAGATGTCTGAGGGAAGGAGACGCAATATGGGAACATTTTTTAAATAGTTGTAATATATTTTATTTTATTTTTTTAATTTATTTTTTATTTTAATTGTTGTTTAAGTGCAGTTTTCTGCCTTTTACTCCCATCCCAGCCCACCCCGCCCAGCCGTCCCCACCTCCCTCCCATTTCCACTCCCCCCTAGTTTTATCCATGTGTCTTTTATACTTGTTCCTGTAGACCCTTCTCCTTTTCCCCTGAAATTCCCTCCCCTCTCCCCTCTGGTCACTGTCAGCCTGTTCTCTATTTCAGTGTCTTTGGTTATATTTTGCTTGTTTGTTTTGTTGTTTAGGTTCCCATTAAAGGTGAGATTATATGGTATTTGTCTTTCATTGCCTGGCTTATTTCGCTTAGCATAATGCTTTCCAGTTTCATTCATGCTGATATATGGGGACATTTTGATTGGGTTGAAGAAATACAAATACCAAGAAACATTAAGATATTCTCCTGAGGTGAGTGTTAAGGTATATGGGTAATATTGCTTCCTAGAGAAATCCAGGAGTGGGCTTTTAGGCACCTATAAGGAAGCCAGACAAACCAAGGAATGTTGCAAATAGTGGGGATGGACATCTGTGGGGATAACAGTTTAGAAGACACATTAGCAAATTATATTGCTCTCCACATATTGGCCTTGCCCGGCAAACTTTGTTCTGACACTGAACATTAAGCTTTTCTTTGTTGTTTTATGGAAGTCAATTCTTTTTTTTCAATTATAGTTTACATTCAGTGTTATTCTGTATTATTCAGGTGTACAACATAGTAGTTACACAATTATATACTTTACAAAGTGGTGCTCCCAATATTTCAAGTACCTACCTAGCACAATAAATAGTTACTACAGTATTGACTGCATTCCCTGTGCTGTGCTCGACATTCCCATAACTATTTTGTCACTACCAATTTGTACTTCCTAATCCCTTCACCTTTTCCACCCAGTCCTCCAACCACCTCCCCTCACTGTATCTACAAATCTGTTTCTATTATTTTTTTTTATCATGTTTCTTAAGAGTCTACATATAAGTGAAATCATGGTATTTATCTTTGTCTGACTTATTTCACTTAACACAGCAATTCCACTTTTGGGTATATATCTGAAGGAACCCAAAACACTAATTCAAAAGAACATAAGCATTTCTTTTTTGTTAAAGAAAAGAGGGAGGCTAAACTCTAAAGACATAACAGTGGGGAACATGCAATTACAGTTCCCCAGACTACTTGTGCTGTGTGGTGAGCCCCACCTTTTACAACTCTCTGCTTTACCTCTCATGCCTGGACCTCGGTGCTTCCATAGTGGCCCTTACTCCTGGCTTCCACACCTGAGGTGACCTCACTTGACTGGCCAGACACCTATGTTTCTGACCCAGCCTGCTTCCCTGACTCTAACCCCTCCCGACTGAATACTTTTCTGGGAGGGCTTGCTTCTTGCATTCCTCTCCTGGGACTGACTCTATGTTGACTTCTCAGAGGTTCTCAGTATAGTGAATCTGATCCCCTTCCTACCACCTTGCCTCTGTAGAGTTTATAAAGCATTTTCAAAAACATTTTCTCATCTAATTAGAATGGCAATTTTGTGAGGAAACTGGGTCTCTTTTCAAACTAGGTTGACTTGCTTTTTTCTGTTTGTTTGGAGGTAATTATTGTTAATAGAATACTAACTGATTCTGATAAGGCAAATAATGCCCCCGTGGGCCAGCTGCCCATTTAAAATGACTCAAATGGAAAATAAGTAAAATGAGAATGGAATGTTATAAAATATCCCCAAAGCACAATCTTTAGTGTTCAAAAACCACAGAAAGCAGGCCCAATGTTGAGATAGATTTAAGAGAGTATTATGTTTATTGAATAGAAATGGTCTATTGGGGCACTCAAGTGGTATCGAGGGCCTTCTCTAGAGCATTCAAGTCTAGGAATGTGGCTTGAATGGGCACTCTGGTCAGAGTCTGGATTCAGTGTCATCATCTAAAGCTGAAATGAGCTTCTGGTATTTGCCAGGTTTTTAAACTCATTCCAGCAAGTGACTCCAGGCTATTTTGGCAAACATGACACATTTGCCACTCTTCTCCCCCTGGGCTCAGGGCATGAAGCCTGTGTGAAGACAGCCAACATTCCTGTCTGGTGATTTCATCACGAAAGGGACTCTGGCAATGATGCAGAAAAAGGCTAAGCATGCAAGCCCAGAGCAAAAATGGTATAACACTTAATGGTATTTTCTCAGTGATTTCATATTTGAATCTAATTAAGTTCTCCTCAGGTTTTTAAGCAAACATAGCATTTTCTAAAACCCACCCTTCCCCCACAATTTCCACATTCACCACCATTCTCCTCAAACTAAATTGTATTTATAGCACATATATACAAAATTATTTTACATCCTGAAAACCTACATGTAACCATGTTTTATGGTCAAAGGATTCTCCATGTGGTTTTTTTCTTTTGAAAGCCCTAATTTATACCTATGCATTATTTGCCTGCCTTTTGGAGAATAGATTTTTTTTTCTTTAGAAAACATGATGATGGGGTTTCACTGTGCTTATGCATCCTTTGCATCTAAAAAGCACTTAGTATATTTCATATTTAATATATTTATGTTATTCTTGGTATTGCCATCCACTTGCTGGTTTTAAGTATGAAGGTCAAATTTATCTGAGTTACTTTGCTATAAGTGGGTCATTGAGATTCAGGCAAATTGGGAGCTTGGAGGCATAGTGAGTCAGCAGCAAAGAAAAGAGGAAAAGAATTAATTTATTTAGGGACTGTCATATGGTAGATATAAGGGCTTTCTTACATTATCTTATTTAGTCCTTACCACAACTCTGTGAGATAGGTGTTATTATTCCTGCCTACCAGACAAGGGCTCAAAGAGATTAAGTGATTTGCCCAAGATCACACAGTTAAGTGGCAGAGCTGAATTATAATCTAAACCTATCTGTTTGAGAGTCCATGTTTCTTCCACTATGAACACGGACCCTTAGATCTGAACCAGGACTCTACCAAGATCAAGTATTTTCTTCAGTCTACCCTTTGGAATACAAAATCCTTTAAGGCACCTCTTTACAAATGCTGTTCAGTAGAAAGCATACTGTTGTCAGTTCCCTGGTGGAGTTTGCTTTCTAACTTGATTCTGTTTGTTCAAGCTACATGTTCCTTGCTTTTCTCTAGATTTACTCCAGAGGTACATAGAGGAGGGTCATGGGGCTGTGATTTGCTAAATCATGAATATCACATCAGTGGGAAGCACCTTGATGTGTAACAGACGTACTCAGTAATCTCTCAGAAGTGCACAACTTTAGACTCCAGAGCTAACTGTGATCTCTGTAGTAGGTCTAGAAGACAGTGGATTTCTGTTCCTTAACCCTCTCCTTGTGGTTAGCTCTAAAGAATCAACAGAACCAGGGGAAATTTTGGGTTCCTTACCAATGTAGTTTGGGTAGGGATGTAAGGGGGAACAGTGTCCCCAAAATTTGTTTTCTTCACTTAGAGTTGGACAGATTGTGAGCCTACAACAGATGTATTTTCCAAAATGGCAACAACAGTATCTCTCATCCGACATAACTCTTTTTATCATGTGACTTTAACATTTCTTCCATTGAGAGGTGGGCTCTACAGGGCCTCCCTTGAATCTGGGCTGACTTGTGACTATGGCAGAAAGGCTTCTCTGTGACTTCCAAACCTAGGTTGTGATACAGCTTTACTTGGCCTGGTTCTCATGGGATGCTTGCCCTTGGAAATCGGCCCCCATGGTGCGAGGGAGTCTAAGCAAATCATAGAGAAGTCCACATGGAGAGATCCAAGTGGAGAAGAACTAAGTCCCTCGCTGCAGCTCTGGCGGCGCTTCCAGCTGACAGCCAATGCCAACTTGCCAGTCAGGTTAGTAAACCTTCTCGGAAGCAGATCGAAGGTCCCTCAGCTGAGCCACCTCAGCTGATCTTTCTGGAGAAATACAAACCTTCCCACAGCACACTGACCAACTTGCAGATGTGTGAGCTAAATGAATGATTGTTCTTATTTTAAGCCACTAGATTTTGGGGTAGTTTGCAACTGGAACAGAAGGCAAGGTATAGACATCAGAATTGATGAAAAATCATTAAAAAGCAGCACATGTATACAAACAGCTTAGAAAGGTAAATGTATACTTAGGTATTATAAATCCCTATAATTAAACATAGAAGGAATTTTTAGTTAGTTCTTTGCTTTTAAAGATGGAATTTATAAAATGTATATTTGGTACAAAATGTCCAGTAAGCATGTTTAGTCAGAGAGTTTATCTTTGCTCATTTCTTTAAAAAATGCAACATGTATTGAATTAGGCCATGGACTCCAGAGAGAGAATTCTGTGACAACGGAAAAAAGGAGAAAAGTTGATACTATGGCATGAGATTTGCATTTAATACAACAGTAATAATAACGTCAGCTTGGAATTATATAATTCTATCTTTTTAAAAACTCAAAAATATTAAGCAAGGTTGTTTTTGTAGAGCAATATTATACAATAGAAGGGGCCAGAACAGTGGTCTCTTGCTCTCTCTCTGTTTCTCTCCCTCCTGTGTCTCTCTCCCTCTCTCAATAAAATGCTGAACACAGGAAATGTTATGATTTGTTTGTATTCAAGTAACAGTCCAATCTTAGACTAGACTGCAGTTATTCCTATAATAACTAGGAATGAGTGACATCACCATTTTAGATTCTTTTAAAATCAGCAGTACCCTGTGATGATTTTTCTCAATTAGGCAATTATTTCTCTAAAATTTTTGCGTGATTCTTTTTGCCTCCCCTCTATTTGCCATTTCTTTGACTTCTGTTTCCAGTTTCTTCATCTTGGTTTGCCAGACTCTAGCCACGGTTCACTCTAAACTGGCTAAAGTAACTCTCAAGTCATCCCAACCATTATGTCGATATTACTCATTGACTTCTTTTGAATTATCCTCACTATTTCCCACATTTATTTTCATAATAATAAACATTTATTAAAGACTTAGTATGTCTGAGGTGTCTCAAGGTTTTCTTTAGGGTTCTTAATTTTCTCTCTACTTCTCTGTTTTTAGTACCTAAACTTCAATTCCTTATTTCATAACCTAAATTTTATTTCTTTTCATGTCACTCAATGATTTTTCTTTTACTCTATTCTCAAGTTTATTAAAAATTCTTTTTTTAATTGAGCCCAACTTTGCTGGGGCTTAGAACTCTCCCAGGTAGCCACCTCCCTTTCTTTCATCAAACAGCACAGTTCTTTCTGTTTACCTTTCCTCCACTTGCTCTGGCAGTTACTGAAGTCATGCGGTAATTCATCTTGTATGCCCTGTCTCTCCAAGAGAGAATTTACATTCTATATTTCTCCAAGACAGGAACAGTGTCTATTGTTTTAAATTCTTCTCACTTGTTCTTTAATGTGGTTGGTGACAAAAGGATGTGACAAAGCTTAATAAAATGGAAAAACAAATGTCTTTATGATTAATCTGTCAAATTCGCAAATGAGTGCTACTCTGCATAGAAGAAAATAGATTATGGATATTAGAACTGGTATGATGTAAATGTATTCATTTTAATACATCCCATTTTTATTAACATATTTATGTGTGGTTATTCTAAACTCTTCAATATAATAGGTATATGTAAAAGAAGGCGGTTAATAAAAACAATATTTTAAAAGGTAGATCAATAGCAGATATGGTACTTAATTCTTTAATATTTAAATTCTAGAATAGTTTTCAAACTCTTCAGATTTGTTCATCCATAAAATAAAGTACTCAGATTCACATGAATAAATTACATTTTGGAAATTAACAATATAAGATAATGCAGAATTATGAGCTCTTGGATTTTATAAACTGACTTTTTCATCACTTACAGATGTGGCATACATAATTATCTTTCTTCACTTTTCACCTTATAGGTTCTCATATGTCATTGGGCTCCCAGCAACCTTTCTGTTTCCTCTCCATTTGTATAGTGGCTTTTTGTTGAAAATGGTGTTGAAAAGAGGACAAGCATTGTCAGCTGGTGATGTTAATTGCTGTCCACAGCCTGCGAAATGAGGCAGAGATGGATACTCTACCTGTGCTTAATGCTGGACCCCTCCCCCTTCACCTAAATGAGTTACAACATTCCTGCTATTGGCCTATTCCAGAACTTGGAAAACCATCTGAGTGAAAACACATTTATCACTTATCTAGTGAAAGGGGCACTTCGAGGGCAGAACTCCAAAATAAGATATGTCAGGCTACTTGTTTTTGAAGTTCTTGGGTAACTGAAACTGAACTGGTTTCTTGGAGATAGCACAAGGTAAAGCCTCATTTTTCATGGCAGCTTTACTTGGAATGAGCCCCTCTGCTGTGAGCCCCAGGAATTGTCTGAGCCCCAAGTCAGAGCTTTGGCAGGGAGGCTTCCCACTGTGCCTCGAGTAGCACTGCAAGTAGGTCATCCTGAGGTACAGGCAAGACATTCCAAGTTAGTGCAATCTGCCTTGGACCAGCCAGCACAATATTAAATATGATGTCCAGAGGAGTCAGACTGAGAAATTTGTCCTTATGTCACATTAAAATTCATGTAGTTAAACTAGTTTGGATGGTTGGGTGAGCATAGTCATGTAGAACTGCACTGTCCAATATAATAGCTACTAGCTAGATATGGCTACTGAATACTTGAAATGTGGCTATTTTAAAGTGAGATGTGCTATAAGCAATAATTTAGTTCAAAGAAAAAGTAAATAATATTTGTTATAATGAATCATGTTGAATTGATAATATTATAAATATGTTGGGTTAAATAAAATATTAAAATTAAAAATTCACCTGTTCCTTTTTGTATTTTTTAAAATGTGGTTACTGGAAAATTTGAAATCACATATGGAGCTCACATTTATTTCACTGCACAATGCCAGTTTAGAGATTTCCAGTAAGGCAGGCCTACTTTGAGTGCTGGCTCTGACGCACTGATGACATTTAGTTTCTCTAAGTCTCAGATGTTTTTGCATAATCATGGTACTCACCATAGTGTTTTTTTATGAGGAATAACTGAGATAATTTTGGTAAAGCATGTGGAAAATTACCTGGTACAAAATAAATACTTAATAAAAATTTTAAATAAAAGCCTGAGACTGATATTCCAAAAATCTAGGCTCTCCTTTGATTACTAACCATTTATATGTCATTGGAAAAGTTACTTTTTCTCTCTGTTTTTCAGTTTACTGACACATAAAATTATGGGTTTGTACAAAATGTTTTGAATTAACTCATTCAACACATTTGGTCCATCATGGTCACAAGACTTGAGTTCATCAGTGAGATGTTGAGGTGTGTGTTAGTTAAGGGGAGACAGGGGCACACCAGTGCATGAAACACTGTAGGAGATGCTTGTTTTGTCTGCCCCATCTGCTCTGCACTATGTTCTGGGGACTTCCTTCTCTGCCATCCCTATATTTTCAGTCAGAGCAGCCATGTCAATATAATGTGTCTGTTCCCTGGTCACAGTTAATTTGTAGATGAGTGGGCACTTCTCCAAGTGGGGTCAGGCCTTTCTGGGAACTATATTTGACACTACAAGGTTGCAAATCTTTTTGGTTTATTCTTGAGAGGAGGCACTGTCAACTGGAGAGTTATGAGCAGTACCCATTTCCAACTCTGGACTGGGAAGGAGAGATAGATGGTCTGCAGTAACAGCAAAGAATGAAGCTGAAACACAGGGAGAAGCAGGACACAAAGGAAAAAGAAAGAGGTAGTCCTGATTCCTTATAATGCTGCAGTCTTGAATTCAGCTCATTCCTGAGAATGAGCTGCATCCCTGACCTATATTGTAAGAGCTATACCCGGGTTCTTAAAACAAAGCAAAACCTCCTTCTGCTGATGTTAGTTTATTTGTGATCTAAAAAGTTTTAAGTAATTTTAACATGGTCCTTGTACTTAAGCTTATGGTGTAATGGGGAAAATAGGCTCACAAACTAGGCATTTAACCCACTGTATAAGGTGTAATGAGACAACAGAGAGGAGAATGAGGGAATGCCTGAAGGAGCTGGGAAGGCTTACAACCAAAGTAATGTTTGAGGTGGGTCGTATGAAAATGAAGTGGGTCTTCCAGGTGGAGAAGGAAAGGTGGACATTTCTAGACAGACTAAAATACAATATGAAAGAGTGTCACATTGAAGAAACGACAAGTAGATTAGTTACTGGATAAAAGGATCTATTGGGATTTTTTAGGCTCTAACTTTACTTTTAATTCTAAACAGTCCTTAGGAATATATAGGACAAAAAGGTAGGGAGACAAATAATGACCTTGGAATAAGGAGACTTAGCTTTTGCCCCACTGCTGACATGAATTAACTGTGTCACCTTGGGTAATTTGCATCACTTCTTTGGGAACTGCTTTCATTATTTGGAAAATGAGGAGGAGGAGGATTACATTATCTCTTTGGCCCCTTTCAGTCACTTTACTCGAATAGAAAAACTTTGCCACTGCTGACAAAGCATTTCTGCTAGGATCAACTGTGGCAATTATATAATTTAGGTATGTTTCATTTCCTGTCGAAAGTGTGATATGATACACAAGGTCTGTCCAGAAAAAATCCAACCATTGTTAATACAATGAGAACAGTTTGTATGACATTGGTGTAACTTGGCAGCCAAGGAGAGTGGACTAGAACGCACATGTGTGAGCAATGGCGACTTCATTGTACTAGTCAGTGGGAGCAGTAGACACCATTGAGTGAGTATGTGTGTTGTATGGACCTCGCATTCAAAATGACTGAGTGAAGAGAGCAACAAATCTGCTTCAAATTTGGTGTTAAGCTTGAACCTTTCTCTGTGGAAACTATTCAGATGATTCAGAAGGCCACTGCTATGGGCAACTGGTGACTGGCAGCTTCATCACAACAATGCATCACCTCATGCATCATGCCTCATGCAGAGTTTCTTGGTGAAACGTCAAATCACCCAGGTGATTCAGTTCCCCTACAGCCCAGATTTGACACCCTGCAACTTCTAGCTTTTCCCAAAACTAAAACCACCTTTGGAAGGGAAGAGATTTTAAACCATTAATGAGATTTGGGAAAATACGATGGGACAGATGATAGTGATTGGGAGAACTGTATGAAGTCCCAAGGTGCTTACTTTGAAAAGGACTGAGGCATAGTAGTTTTATGTACACTGTTTCTTGTATCTTCTTCAATAACCACCTGTACTTTTCATGGTCTGATACTTTCTGGACAGACCTCACATGATACATCAAAGAAGTCTTGGCCCAAAGAATTATTTAATAAACTAGGGAATTATGAAAGTAATTTTCAATAACTAGCATCATCCCTGAGCTGATCTAGTTATAGTCTTGCAATGTTTTACTTTCTTCACCTGTGTAGTGGGTCCACAGAAATCTGTCTTAGATCTAGGTATTGCAAAGATAGTGAATGATAGATAGAGTTCTGTGGAGGAAAAAAAATCATTCCTATTTAAACATGAAAAACAAAACATATTTCCCATGAGGATGTCTCTAAGAATGCTTTTTAAAAATTTGTAGTTATACAAAAGTGTTACAGAAGATGGTAATAGGAATGGCAGGTTTGCAAAAATCACAGCGTGTTTCTTTCATGTGTATCTTTTAGATATATTTCCTCGCACCTATCTTTGGATATCAGAAAAGGGAATTCTTATGCTTTCTCACTACTTAGCTGTGACAATCTTTTGGCAACCTAGTTTTTGAAGTTTCCTCTGATTACATCCAAGGACAAGTAGTTCATGGGAACAAGTGACACCCAGTGTCATTAATTGGACCCATTTGATATCAGGCACAGGTGTATTCACCAAGGGGAATGGGTTTCTAGCCAAGAGAATGGGGATTATGGGCATACGTGAGGCTGAATGATAAAATAATTACAACCCTATCAGTGAGTAGGAGGATGGGTAGAAAAGGGAGCTGCACATCTGCTGTGGCAGTGATGTATCCAGCTTTCTGCTCACTGTGTTCTTATGAGATCTCTTTCTAAATACAGAGATGCTGAAGTTTGGTTTCTCTGTTGGCAAGATATAATTTTTAAAATTATCATTACCAAGAAATCAACTAGCATACTACAGTGTATAATGAAATTGTCTGTACCCATCTCATTCTTACCACTAGAGTCCCTTTCTAAGGGAATTTGTCCACATAAATTGCTTGATCCTCAGATAACTGAAATGGTAAGTGTGCCAGGATATCCTACCTCTGCTGTGCCAAGTAATTAAACTGCAAGTATGAAAACTTTATAGTATATCATACTTTAAACTTTTTCAAAGTCTATTTGCATGCTCTTACTTATTAGAAATTATTTTCAGCAAAGTTAATCTCATTGGGCTAGTGTAGTTACAGTTAGTAGTAGAGATGATCTGTAAGTATGACTAGCTTTGATAATATGGACAAAAACTAATAGAATCGAATTAGAGGAAAGTAGTTGAGGACTTATAAGAGTTTTATATTTAGACCAAATAAATATAAGTATGACAAATTGGTAGATGACAAACTTTATTAATGTGATTTCTACCAGTTATCAAAGTCTAGAAATACACACAAATTTTTAAAAATGTTTAAATAAACAATGGGTAATATTCAAGGAAGGGAACAATTTTAAGAATGTTAGAAGCTAAATACAATGTTAATATTAGTAGTTAAATACTAGGCCTGATCCATGAAAATAATTTTTAATTGAAGTATAATTAACATGTAACAATATATTAGTTGTAGGTGTACAACATAATATGCTATTTGTATATATTGCTAGGTGATTACCATGTATGTAGTTAGTATCTGCCGCCATACATAGTTATGGGATTTTTTTCTTGTGATGAAAACTTTTATGATATGCTGTCTTGGAACTTTCAAATATATGATACAGTGTTATTAACGAGAGTAACCATGCTGTACATTATATCCCCTTTACTTATTTATTGTATAACAAGTTCCAATTTGTACATTTAGATCCCTTCACTCATTTTGCCCACCTACCACAAAACAATTTTTATGCTCACGTTTTTGTTATGAGATAGTGATTATGTAACAAATACTTTATATCTACCTGTGCTTGGTTAGGACAAACATCACAGGATGACTGCTAGTGGGTAGGGGGAGGTTCTGGGGGAGGGATTGGGCAACAAGAAAAAGGGACTCACGGCCCCGGACAACAATGTGGTGATTGCCGGGGAGGGGGGGTGGTTCTTAGGGAACTAAATGGTAATGAAAAAATACAATAAAGATTTTTTTTAAAAAAGAAGATCTATACAAAAGTTTTAGAGTTTTATATAGCTTTACCAGGTTTAAGTTTCCTAATGGTAAACTACTAATATTACAAATTCAGAAGAGTCCCTGGGCTGACTGCAAAGTGACACCCCTGTGACCGGGAAAAGGACACCACACCACACATCCTCACGTACGTTGTCTCATTGGGCTGAGACAGGTTACGTTGTCGAACTGCTCTCTCAGTAAGCAATGAGATCTTAATTCTGTATTCAAGTCTAGCTGGTTTTTCTGATGGTTGAGGAGGGAAGACAATTCATATCTAGAGATGTCTGTAAATTTAGTATCCATAGTGCTTCTACTTACTATAGTAAATTTAAAAAATCTATTTTTTGATGTTGGGGGTATGTAAGTTTGTAAATTCCTATGACTCTGCTCCCCCATATCTGATTGTTCTTAATTTTCCACCTACCACTAGTGGAGTTCTCAAAGCCTGGGACAGGAGGCAAATCTATGCTCATTATCAATTTCGCGCAGACCAAACAAAGTGTAGACTGTAGAACTATGACAGTGAGTAAGCTCAACATAGAGAAGAATTTCTAAAAACACTCAACAGTCTTCAGCAATGTGTTGCTCTCCCTGCTGAAAAAGGAACTGAGTTATCCGTCTTCAGGAAAACAAAGGAAGGAATTCCTTTATTGGTAGCAATTTGGCTTAATGACATCTAAGACACTTGGGAACTGAATGAATTAGGGAAAAAGATTAATCACTATGAAAGTTTATAAGAGCACAATACTTTCCAGTTTTGAGCTTTGTCCCCACCACTGTCTCCACTGGTCACCCTGCTGCCCACCCAATGTCCATAAGGGGAGCAACTGTTGAGAGCACTTTACCTAAGACAGGTGAGGCTTTCAAGTCACAGGTCACTGCTGCTTTTCCCTTAAAGCACAAACAACATCTCCATTCAAAACACTTCATTCACAGAAACTCCGATGCCTCAGACTATGAGATAAATTCTGAGTGAAGTAAAATACGAGCTCTCCAGAGTTCATGTTCTATTGAGTGAGGCAGATATGAATGACCAATGGCAAAGTAATATGTTTCCATAGGGCTAAAATATTGAAGGCACTAAAGTCTTTTTGTCTAAATATTTTATTTATTTATTTTTAGACAAAGGGGAGGAGAGGGAGAGAAACATCAATGTGTGGTTGCCTCTTGAGTGCCCCTTACTGGGGACCTGGCCTGCAACCCAAGCATGTGCCCTGACTGGGAATCGAACCAGCGACCCTTTGGTTCGCTAGCCAGAGCTCAATCGACTGAGCCACACCAGCCAGATCTAACATCTTAATCTCCATACTGTCTCTACAAAGCTGTTAAACTCCAGGAATGTTAGTAGAGCTAGGCCTCCATTCTTCTTTATGAAATGGGCATGATGATGATGGCTTCCTTTGCACAATTATTGTGTAATAAATATACCCCATATTATCTCACTTTCTCTTTATCAAGAGGAGAGAATTTGGTCTCGGGTGAGAAAGAAACATATTAAATACAGTTTTATAAAGTAGCCCATTCAACTATTTCCAGAATAATTTTGCATTACCCAATTTAAAATGTAAAGTCCTTATTGATATTTCAGAACTGTAAGTATATCGTTAACACTGACCCCCTCTTTTTTGCACAGATGATAAAATTGAGAACAAGAAAAATTAAGAGAACTGCTAAAGGCCATTCAGCCAATAAGTGACTGGCCAAATGCAGAACTTCTGATGCTTCTGATACTTCCTTGTGTTCATATATCTAGTTTCGTGTCTGAGGTACAGGGGTTGACTCACTTTGCCAGATTCTAAGTGGAAAATGAATATCATAACAAATTCAAATGAATAACATAACAAATGTTATATGGGTATTTGTATGTTTCTTAGCTTCTTTTTAAAATTCATTTTTATCCATACAACATACTGGCAGCTGAGTAAAGAAAGTATGATGCATGTAGAAAATAGTCACCAAGTACTTCTGTATTTAAGCACAATGCTGTAGAAGTTTCTTGGTGAAAGTGCAATCATCAACCTCCTACCGGTTGTTAGCAAAATAAGAAAAAAAGATTAACTTAATTCTATATTATCTATGCACAATTCTCTTTGAGGTCACCCAGATTTAATCCCATCAATATAAATATATGTATATAGATCATCATATCCATAAATTGGATTTTTTAGGACCATGTGAAACTCAGATGGAAAATTTCCTATATATGCCAAAAAAAACCTTTTCCAGTCTGTGCAGGTTGAAGTCAATAAGGAAGTATTGTGAAATCTAAATCGTGATGTCTCTAGACAATATAATATAATATAATGAATAAATGTACATAAATATGTCCTAGCTTCACCTTTTATTTTGATTGGTTTGTTCTTGATTATACCTGAATGAGTTTCCTGGTTCCCCAAGTGGAAAATTTCTTACTGTGGGTCCATCTTCCTTAAGCAGTTTTGGTAAACAGTTCTCCTGACTCAGAAAACATACATAAGATGACATTACTATCAGTGATGCACTCCCAGTAAGCAAATTCCTCCGAGGTTAGCTGAAACTTCACGCTTCTTTTCTCATATTCAAAAAAGCATATCTGATCATTTTTTTGTTCTATTTCTTTAAAAAGTGATGGGATTTTGGTGGGAGTTGTATTAAATCTGTATATTATTTTCAGTAATATGGACATTTTAACTATGTTGATTCTTCCAATCCATGAACACAGAATATCTTTCCATTTCACTTCATATTTTTCAATCTCTTTTAACAATGTTTTGTAATTTTTAGTATTATCAGTCCTTCACATCCTTTGTTAAGTTTATTCCTAGGTATTTTATTCTTTGTGTTGCAATTTCAAAAAAGTTTTTTCATCTTTTTTCCCCTGAAATTTCATTGTTAGTGTATAGGAATGCAGTGGATTTTTGTACATTAATTTTGTATCCTGAAACTTTACTGCATTTGTTTATTGTTTCTAATAGTTTTTCTTTTGCTGGATTCTTTAGGGTTTCCTACATATAGAATCATATCTGCAAAAAGCGACACTTACTTCATTTTCAATTTGGATGGATGCCTTTTATTTCCTACTCTTGCCTGATTGCTCTAGTGGGGACTTCTGGGACTATGCTGAATAATAGTGGTGAGAATGGACATCCTTGTCCTGTTCCTGATTTTAGAGAAAAGTTCTCAATTTTTCACCATTGAGTATAATATTACCTGAAAGTTTGTCATATATGGTCTCTATTATGCTGAGATATTCTCCTTTGATACCAATTTATTCAGTATTTTAGTCATAAATGGATGTTGTATCCTATTAAATGCTTTTTCTTCATCTATTGATAGATTATATGAATTTTATCCTTTTTTTGGTTAATGTGCTATATTGCACTGGTCAGTCTGTGTATGTTGAATCATGCTTGTGCCCCTGGAATGAACCCCACTTGATCATGATGTATTTATTGTTTTTTGTTGTATTGGTGTATTCAACTTGCTAGTATTTTGTTTAGGATTTTTGCATCTGTATTCATCAGAAATACTGATCTATAGGTTTTGCATTTTGTTTTTTGTTTTTTGGGGGTTTTTTGGTGTTATCTTCACCAGGTTAAAAGATGAAATATTCCCACTTGCAACAACATGGATGGACCTTGAGAATATTATGCTGAGTGAACTAAGTCAGTGAGAAAAGGCTAAGAACCATATGATTTCACTTTTATGTGGTATATAAAACTGAAACTCATAGACACAGACATTGTATGGTGGTCACTAGAAGGAGGGGGGTCAGGGGTAGTAAAAGGTAAAGGGAGGCAAATCAAATATATGGTAATGGAAGATGACTTTGAATGTTGGGCACACAATGCAATGTATGGATTATGTATCATAGAATTATACACTTTAAATGTACATAATCTTATTAACCAATGTCACTCCAATCAATTTAATAAAAAGATTGCTCTTTAAAAATGAAAAAGAAAGTATATCTATACCAAAGTTTTATTTTTAAAGTAACAAATTAAGTTGCCTCTCCATGTCTATCTTCCTTTCTTCCTTCCTCTCTCTGTCCCTCCTTTTCTCTTCCTTTCTTTCTTGCATTATCTATCATCTATTATCTATCTATCTATCCATCTATCTATCAATCAATCATCTAAGTATCTATCTATATCATCTATCATCTATTGTCACCATCACTACATCATCATCTATCACTGTTCTTTCACTGGTAGGGATCACGCCAGTCTCCGAGAGAGGGAATGTGGATCCGCAGGAGGTGCAGTGGATGAGTCACAAGTCACACCTCTGATGGCCAGCTGTACCAGGAACACCTGTATTGCCTAATAGTGCCTGGACTAGAAATCACAGAACTTGTGAAGACACTTGACAAACTATTTTTTTCCTGTGTGTATTTGAAATTCTTTATGTAAAGATTAATGTTAAGAACTTTTCTGGGTCAGGTTTTTATAAGTTAATCTGAATAGTGTACTTGTATATGTGTGAGGGGTAATGATAAATATCACTATTTTATTGTCTGTTGATTCAGAAACTCTTGAGTCCCTGAGAGCACTGCCGAGCGCACTACTGCACATTTGTGGATGGCTCCTGGGATGGTCTTTGCCAGTAGGTGGACTGAACAGGAGTTTGAACTTGGCCACCTACCAGTATGTAACCCTGGCTAAATGACTTTTCCTGTCTGCATTGCTTCTTCATCAGGAAAATGAGGAAGGGTGCTGTGAGGACTGAGTGAGATAATGTGTTTAAGTGCTTCCCAAATTCCTGGCACACAGTATGCACTTAATAATAGCAACAATAATAATGATTACTATGTTATTCTATTAACTCATACCAGGATGTAATCAGTAGGTAGCCAAATGATGATTTTAGATTTTGTTCCCCATAAAGGTTTTGAGAAGTTCAAAGTGCAGGGTGGTGCAAGCAGGTGTCCACCCCTCACGCCCGACTATAAGGATTGTCATGTGAATGCCAAAAGAAGTTCCAAAGGGTATTCTTCCAAAAGGAAACTTGCTTCTGTAGGTCACACCTGAGGGAGTAACAGGCATACACAATTCCCTTTCTATAATGCCACTTGTTGTATTGATTGCTTTTACTAGCTTAACCTTTTTGAGTCTGTTACTCTCTCATAAATGTTGTTAGTGTTTGGTATACTAGATGTTAAATGGATAGCACAGTATATTGATTCTGAATTTAATTCTGGTTTCCAGGGTCTTGAGAATAACTGAATCTGGCATTTGGAGCATTCCAATACTGCATGAGAATTCTCTAAAACATTTCTGACTGAAAATAAAAAGATATTATAAGCACATTTAAAGAGTTCCTAGTAAAAATTAAATCTGTGCAATATTTTTTATTGAAGATATCATTAGGCAGCATTGAGAAACTAAATTTATTCCGATAATCATTACAATGATGAAAAAATTCCTTGCTTCAATAATTGATTTATGCTTCATTTAAATGTACAGAGTAGTTCCAATATAATTTCTTATTAACTCTAATGACGAATTTTAAAGTAGCATGACTCTGAAATAAAGATGAAAATTCTCCATACAACTTATTGCATTTAAATGGATTTAATATTTAATATTTAAAAAATCATTTGATGTAAATAGCCATCATGAATCACTGCAAATATACTAAGATGTAATTAAACGCTTTTTTCTTTTTAAATGCATCTACTTGTTTCATAATAAATTATTTTTGCACTCTTTCTTCTTTGAAGCTGTGCTATTGAAATTACTTTTAATTGTGAAATAACATCAACTAAAATTCAGTGAATTTCTAAAAATATCTTCCTTTAGGCAAATTCAAAATAACTAAACTATTGCTTACCATTTGCTTTTATCTTGCAATTGCTTAAACTGTGTCAGTAAACACTCATATCTAAGACAGAGGGAAAAAGACAAAACTTGGAGAGGGGCAAGATTCTGTACCTTTACAGCCTACAATAGATAAGATTGTGCACTTAGAGAAACCACTCTGTGACCATGTTCTGTCCTTAAAACTTTCTGTCTAATAAGAAATGCCATTAGCTGGAAGTAGAGACAGGCTTTGCACGGTTCCTCCTGGCTAGATCCTGAAACCAGGCACCTAGGAGGTCAGCAGTCAGAGCGGCTTCCAGGGGATGTGGGAGTTCCAGGACTGTCCTGTGGCACTGTGAAACTAGGTCATGGAAAGTCATTTTAGGTGTGGTCCCATCAGCAGGCCAGGAAATGGGTGCTGTGAGCAGATTCTCTCTGACCCTGACAAGAATGTGACTGAGAGTCACACACGCGCACAGGCTATAAGAAAGAAAAAACGGTCCTGGGCCAATCTCTCATCAGTACTCCATAAAGCGTAGATATATTTTGAATGTACTCTGAGACAGCAGGAGAGCAGCATATCTGCCTGAGTTCAGGCAGTTCTAAAAGAACTCGGGACTTGGCTCTGTGAACTTGGTTGGTAGCAAGGAGTCTTGAAAAAGAAGTCCAAAAACCAAGTTAAGGTTCAGTTACTGACAATAACTTGAAGACCTCAGTTTTCCCATCTGTTATACAAGAACAATGCTAATTTTCTGACAGATTCTTGGGGTTCACAGAATGGCCATATAAATTAATGCTGGTTAAACGTAGGATAACTACATAATTTTGTCATCTAAACCAGGACAATTTTGAGACAGAAAGAGGGAGGCACTGATAATTATACTGGGGTGGTATATGTAAACCAGGACTGTCTTGGGCAAGCGGGGGCATGTGTTCGCTCTAGGAAAACTTTTAAAACTAGAAGGAATGGTTCAACTATAAGATCTGATGTCGGCAGTGGCGATGGTATCTGAAACATAGCTTCCAAACCCAAGCTGATGAGGTACAGTGAGATTTCTCTGACGTCATAGGAGGAAATGCAGCTGGCCCAACATGTGAAGCTTGTGATGGAGTACACGTGCTAACGTGAAATTGGTATTTCTAGAGACAAATTTCTTAACTGAAATTTTTTTAAAAATTGAAATAGCTTTATATTTCAAAGCCTATAGAACAGTTTTTAGATTAATATATACTGCTTCTAAAGCAATAACACACAAAGTTCCTTTATATTTTTTCCTTTTTAAAACCAGCATTTTAAATCATGTAATCAGAAATGATGGATAAGGATGCCTTGTATTTCTGCAGTTTAATAGAACTCATAGAGAAGAAAAGCTGTATGCTATTCTTCAAGCTTATTATCATAGCTTATTATCATCATAGTTATTATTAATTTTGCAAAGAAAATGAGTCTATTGAGTTGAATAATCTTGATGTTTACTTAGAGAATATAATTTGTATTACCAAACTATCTTTTCTCTGTGTCTCTATTGTGCCTAGAGAAAAGAGAATAAGGAAGATAAAAATATCATGTCTTTGCAATTGTTTGATGTTACTCCAGAGATGAAAAGCATTATTTGTTGAAGTTTATATTATTTAATCAACATTGTGCAAGGTGAAAAATTCAGATAAGCTATAGTGAAGTTGGCTTTTCTCTTTCCAGAAAATTATTATAAAAGATTTATTCTTTTATGGCATTTTAGTATTAAGCTAGTTGTTAGAATCAGTGCTATTGGGAACATTACTAAATAATGGACTAACTGGTTATTGGAACTTTATTTCTAAGAATCCATAGATGGCTTATATTTCAAATTATCTCATTTTACATAAGGAATATACTGTTTTCCTACCACATACCGCAGGATGGTATTGACAAGAATAATCGCCTCAGCATACATATATGGAGTAAAGACTAATAAGAACAAGTTACATTACCAAACACCAGAGAGATGACATTCATCTTCATCTCAGACTGCACAAATTAGAAAAGTGGCAGAATTACAGACTTTTTTACTAAAATAATTAAAAATCATTTGAAATAACATATAATAGAAATGTTAAGTTCAAAACTCAAGAAACTCTCTCTGCTAATTTCTAGGACTCAGTTTTTCTGTTGATGTATCTGTATGAAAACTCTTCCTCAGTCCTATCTAAAATGTGGAAGTATAAGAGCTGAAGTATAGGCTAGAAGCATAAGAGCTGTCCCCTGAATCATGCACAAGCTATTGGTCCACCTTAAAAAAGGCAATGTTTCGCTGACATCTGAAATTTTTAAAAAGGCGGTGGTTATAGCTAACCGCACGTTTTATAAATGAGAACCATTTTGTAAATGGGCACATTGAGTGCCTTAAATAATGGCCTGTACTTTTTGAAATGGCTTTTCTACAGTAACTGATACACTATGTAATTTAAAGGCTTATCATCTCATATTGTTTCTGAAAGAAGAATGAACCCTGTGCATACTAAAATAAGTTTATTTTAAGTAAAAAAGAACATAGAGTAAGATATAGGACATAGTTTTATGGCTTTGGTCACCTTTGAGATGTTGTTAACATCAGCAATACTCATAATAAAAGTGGATTTTACAGCTTTTCCTCAATTTCAGCTTCATTATGCCATCAGTACATGTAAATAATCAGTTATATATCTTATAATTTTTCATATATTATGAATTTTAACACAGAAATACAGCATATTATTTAGAATATGTCTTATTCACAGATTGTATTTTTTATATTTTATGCTCATAATTTTAAAAGCTTGAAAGTTAAACATCTCGTAGTCTGAATACCAGTAACACTAAAATTATATTAAATTTAATTTTTATATAGAGCCCTTTATTTATTTTTTAAAACATCTGGTAGTTGTAAGAAAAATGCTAATTTTTGAATAGCAGCAAGTCTAGATTCACAGTCTTATCCGTATTTCCTTATATACTGGTTGGCATTTACTGAGTACTTACAACTGCCGGGCACTGTGCTCAGGTTTGCTCAGTGAGGATCCAGTGATTCTAACCCAACTCTGCAAGGTTCATCAACAACTATATCTCCTTTAGTAGAAGAAGAAACTAAAACTCAAAGGAGGTGAAATAACTTGGTCGAGCCCTCATGTTTCAAGTGTTGGAGCTTGTACTGGGCCCCAGACAGCCTGATTCTAATGCCTGAGTATTTGGCTACATACACTAGGAGCCTTCTTACAAAACCCAGTTGGGGCCAAGAATTGGTTGATCAAGAGAAAACACTTCATGAGCAGAATCATTAAAAACATTATAGACATACATGCATAAGAACCTCTCATTTAAAATACATAGTCATTCACCATTTTACTTATTTTATTTTACCTTATAGTGAAAGCATTGTCTTTGGCAATAGATCTACTGACTGAAATTCCATAGACTTTTCTTGCATAAACCATATTCATACTGTATTTTTCACAATCTTGAGTTTCCATGTAACTGGTGCAAAAACATTTGTAAAGGAATATAAGCGAATTTTTATTCTAGATTCTTACGGTTTTGTTTCCAATGTTTAATAGTTGTATCATCTGCACCTAAATGCACAGCAATTAGTTCTTTTAAAAAGCAATTTGTCTTTATTCAGTTTAGTATTCATCATTTTGATTTTCTTAAGAAAAACTCTCTTTGCATACTTATTTTATATATGTAATTAAGTTATAAAATTACAGTAACTGCTACCGGCACAAACAAGATTAGAAATGAAAATAATATGCCTTAGGGAATTATACAACTCAGCTGGTGGTCAGCATCTCCCAGGACATAAGTCTGTATGTTTTCAAGAGGGAATGATGACTCTCCATTCTCCTCCTGGCTGTAGTTGGGCTGCACAACCTCTTGCTCTTTGTGTAGTACTCCTAGAGTAACTGAAGGAAAGAAGATGTAAAAGTGCTAAGCAGAAAAAAGGTCATGTCAGGATTATAAACTGCCCCAGTGTAATAATACATAATTATTGTGATTATAACATGAACTCATTAAAATTTGGGGGGGGGGAAGAAACAGAATTATCTTCTGGAGGGCACCCCTTATAAATACAGGCTTCCCCACTAAGTGAGTGTTCGGGGAACCCATCTGTGTCAGTGTACTAGCTGGTGGTGTTGTGAGAGGCTGCATTTGGCTTCAGGGAATTTTTTTTAACATTCTTTTACATATTTGCCCATTTTATGATGGATGATTTACCAGCACACCTGCCCACACCGCACTGAGTGTTCAGCAGTTTTTGACAAAAACAACATGATCCTTGTGCCCCACCCTCCCTATTCACCCGGTGCCTCACTGAGCAACTTTTTGTTTCCTGGGAGGAAAAAAGTCCTCAAAAGGAAATGTTTTGCCAATGTGGAACAGTGAAACAAAAAAGGGCAGAAACTAAAAAGCATCCAAATTGCTGAGTTCAGAAACTGTCTTGAGCAGTAGAAAAAATATCTCAATAGGTATATTGTATCAAATGAAGAGTACTTTGAGCCCTAGCTGGTGCAGCTCAGTGGATTGAGCGCTGACCTGTGAACCAAAGGGCTACTGGTTCAATTTCTAGTCAGGGCACATGCCTGGGTTGCAGGTCAGGTCTCCAATAGGGAGTGTGCTAGAAGCAACCACACATTGATGTTTCTCTCTCTCTTTTTCTCCCTCCCTTCCCCTCTGTCTAAAAATATAAATAAATAAACATTTAAAAAAAGACTACTTTGGAAGTGACTAAAGTTTAAACATGCAGGAATAAATGCACATTTTTTTATAGATAAATTCCAGTTTTAGGTATCTCCTCTCATATACATATATTTTAAATATTTAAAGCAATTTTTATGTGTTTTTCTACTTTCCTAAAAGTATTCTATTCAAGTATAATAAGATGTTGCAAAAGTGTTAAAAGCTAAAATGATATAACTAAATACTGTTTATTTATTCAAATCATGATATCTTTGAACATAAAAATGTTTAGCAGCCTATTACGAAGCAATCTTTTATGCCATATATTACATTAAAATGACATGGTAGTTAAAACATATTTCAACTAAGGTATATATTTTTGACTCGATGAAATAATTTGAAACATGTCAACTCAAAGCCAATAATGCTGATTATTTCAGTAAAATAAAACAGAGGCATTTTCATTCCAATAAGAATATGCCAGGTCTGAAGTCGCACCTTCCTGAGCATCTAACAGTATTCTCATTTTATCATAGTTTAAAAATCCGCACCTCACATTTTCTGTTACCTTATATGGATGGTGCTAATGACACACGTAGTAAACCTTCTATTAGCTTTGTAGCTGAAGAAGATTTGTTTAATTTCAGCTGTCAAATAATGTGGACTAAAAAAACAACTATTCTGATAACTCTAGGAGTTAAAAGAAAATGTTTCCCAGACAGCAATAATTTATTGATTGTGTTCTCTGCAAGCATAAAATTAAAAGTGCAGAAAATGTGCCCATTTGGGAAGCTGGATGACTTACTTTTCTGAGTGGTTTTAAAAAGAAAACTTTTCCAAAGCATGTAAAAGAAACTAAAAGTTTATGAATGGTATGTTTTTTCCTTATTACATGTAAAAGGAATCATTCCTTATGATGTTTCACAAGTTATTTTCTCAGTGATTTAAGTCATGAGACTAGAGCCTTCATGAATGGGATTAGTGCCCCTATACAAAAGACCCCAGAGAGCTGCCCCTTGCACCACGTGAGGACGGGGAGAAGAAGGCCCTCTGTGCCCTTGGAAGTGGGCTTTCACCAGACCCTGAAATTGCCTGCACCTTCATCTTGGATCTGAGGACTGTGAGAGTTAGGTTTCTGCTGTTTATAAACCATGCAGTCTAGAGTGTTTTTGTTAGAGCAGTCCAAGCGACCTACGACAGAACTCCAGCCTGTCTATGTGTACCAGCAGAAAAGACTCTGGCAGAATGGGCACCAAAATGCATTTGACAATGGTTACCTCTTGGGGATGGAGCAAGATCACAGGGAGAGAGACAGTTTCATTCTTTACTCTCTACATTTCAAAGGAGAGAGAGAGAGAGAGAGAGAAGTGATGATAGAGTCATGGGTGCTTTTTGTATTTTTGGCTTTTATGTTTTTTCTACATTTTTCATAATGCATATATATTAATTCTATTTCATAAGAAGAAAGCAAAACTTAAGGTTTCCAGGAATCCATCACTAAGTGGAGTAGTTTCGAAGATTTTTTAAAAGTGAAGGTATCTTTTTACATCTGTAGGTTGTTAAAGCTTATACAGGCCCCAGAAAATGTTGCTCCCCAAGAGGGAAGTGAGACTGGAGTTCAGTGCGAGAGGACGCTCACCCCTGCCTGAGCCTTGGTTTGAGGATAGACCTGGCAACACAGTTTTCATTTCTGAGTAGTATCTCCCTCGAGGGCTTTCTGCCTACATTTATATTTTTAATACATCTAAAATTTCATGCTCATAGCTTGAGGTAGATATCTAGCTTCATTTTTCTTTCAACTTAAGTTTTTCAAGGTGTAATTTACATACAGTACAATTTACAGTGTGATTAGTTAGGCAGGCATGTACTATCTAACTACCACCGAAGTCAAAATAGAGGCTATTTCCCTCATCTCAAAAAGTTCTTTCACGACCCTTTGTGGTTAATTCCTTCCATCATACTGCTAGCCCTGGTCAACAACTGATATGTTATCTGTCCCTGTAGATTTGTATGCCTTTTCACAAGACGGAAAGAGAGAGGGAGAGAGATAGAGACATTGACATGAGAAACATTTATCAGTTGCCTCCTGTATGCACCCAGAAGGGGAATCGAACCAGCAGCCTGTCTGTTTATCAGGCGAAGCTCCAACTAACTGAACTATCTGGTCAGGGCTGACTCTGGCTTCTATACTTAGCATAATTTTTTTGAGACTGGACCATATTGTCAACTTTATAGCACTAATTTTTTTTAAATTGCAGAGTACTATACCATTGTACAGATGTACCACCACCATTTATTTACCCATTCACCCATTAAAGGACATTGAGTTGTTTCCAGTTTTTGGCAATGATGAAAAAGTATTGTAACAAATATTTGCATAGAGTGCTTTGTGTAGATATTATTTTCATTATCTTAGGTAAATGCCTAAGGGTAAGAGCTTCATTTCTTTAAATGGAGAGTAAGGTGTCACAGCCCCATTTATGGATAATCCATTTTCTTTCACTGTGTTGTTTTAATGAAATATTAACTCCCCTTCTTACTATTCTTTTTCAAGATTTCTTTGGCACATCTTAAACATTTTTCTTACATTTGAACTTTCATATCATTTAATTGTGTTCCAAAAAGCAAACTAACAAATAAATTCTATTGTGATTTTGATAATAATACATAAAAATGTATCATGCATATATTAATTCAAGAAGGATCAATATTATTACAATATGTAATTCTTCCCATTCAAGAGCATAGTATGTCTGTCATTTATTCAAGTTTTATGTTTCTTAATTAAATTTTATAATTCTCAAAAGTTTTATACCATTGTTGTTAAATTTATTATGTACTTTATTTTTAGTTGGATATTTTCTACTTTTATTTCTAACTAGTTATGACTGATATGTATTCATTTATTAATCTATTTAACATTAGTTTATTTTATCAGGCACAATTCTTAGAATAAAATAGTGCATAAGATAGAGAATTTTTTTACACTTGTACATACTCAAGTGGTGAGTGATACAAAATAAGTGCATACACACATCAGATAGTACTAGTGCTATGTCAATTATTTATTTTAAATTAATTTCCTCATGAGGCCACTTGGGGAAGGTAACACGACTATATAATAGAACTTAATTCCTGAATCTTAAAGCATTCTGATATTGGGAGGCAGGACGAAGGAGAAAGGGTCATAAAGTGGACAAATAACTAGTGACCAATGCAATAGGAGGAAATTAGATGTCTAGTGTGAAGTGAAGAAAGGCTTACCAGAATAAAGGAGCAGCAAACTTTGTCTAATATTATTGAGAAGACAAATAAGATGAGAATAAAGAAATTGAGCATAAAATATTTGGAAGAGATTGCTGGGGACCTTGATGAGTGCTGTTTCAGTAGCTTAGTGGGAAGGAAATTTCAATTATATATGTATAGAAAGCATCCAGACATGCACTCTGAAGAAGATACAAGATACAAGAAACATTGTACACAGGACAATGATGCCTCAGTCCCCTTCAAAGTAGGTACCTTAGGACCTCACACGGTTCTCTCAGAGTTTTTTCTGCTGTTCAAAACACTGCAAAATCCTTTGTTAGAATCGTCATCGGCTGCCCCATAGTATTTTCCTGAATCTCATCAACATTCTGAAATTTTTTATCTATCAGAGGTGATTTTAGTTTTGGGAAAAGCCAGAAGTCACAGGACACCAAATTTGGGCTGTAGTGGGGCTGAGTCACCTGGGTGATTCGATGTTTTGCCAAAAACCTCTGCAGGAGATGTTATGCAGGAGTGGGCACATTGTCATGATGAAGCTGCCAATCACTAGTTGCCCATAGCTGTGGCCATTTTCATCATATTGCATCTCTCAATCAATGAAAAATACTGAGGTAATACTCCTTATTAATCGTTTGGCTTGGGGGGATGTACTTGTGATGAACAACACCTTCCCATTAAAAAAATAAGTTAACATTGTCTTGATCTTGTTGAAACTTGTGCCTTCTTCAGGCACGGAGAACCAGATGACTGGGACTTAATTTCAGGATCATAGCCATAAACCCATGACTCGTCTTCAGTTATGATCTTCTTGAGGAAATCTGGTTCATTGGTAGCAGTTTGAATCAAGTCATTAGCAACTGCAGCACGGTGTTGCTTCTGTTCTAGTAACAGAAGCCACAGAACAAATTTTGCCTCGACACATTTCAGGCCAATATCTTGCATCAAAATCTCAGACACAGTAGTTTTTGGAATCCCCAGATGAGCTTCTAGTTCTCACCCTGTCAGTCACTGGTCTTTGTTGATTGCAGCTCATACACGTTCGACATCCAGTGATCTGTTTGTTGTAGGCCTCCCAGAATATGGATCAATTTCAACAGATTCTCAACCATCTTTGAAGCATTTATGCCACACTTTTATCTGCACTATACTCATTGCATCATCTTTGAAAAGCTTCTGAATCATCTGAATAGTTTCTGTGGAGGAATGTTCAAGCTTAACGCAAAATTTGACACAGATTCATTGCTCTACTCGCTCAGTCATTTTGAATGTGACAGCCACACAGTACACATGCTCACTCAACAGCATCTATCACCCCCACTGACTAGTACAGTGAAGTCATTGCTCACGCATGTGCATTCCAGTCCACCCTCCTTGACTGCCAGGTTATATCAATGCTGTGTAAACCATTCTCATTATATTAACAATGGCTATGTGTGTGTAT
This sequence comes from Trachops cirrhosus, assembly GCA_028533065.1. Classification (NCBI taxonomy): domain Eukaryota; kingdom Metazoa; phylum Chordata; class Mammalia; order Chiroptera; family Phyllostomidae; genus Trachops; species Trachops cirrhosus. The sequence goes on from CM052538.1 coordinate 133,466,080, forward strand.
ATACAATATATTCGAGAAACATATATATATCTCCATGGTAATAGCAACATCAAAAGGTAATACTCATAATGTCAGGCATTTTTAGTGTATACATATTGACTTATTTAATCCTCAAAACAACCCAATGAATTAGATATTATTTCTCCACATTTTTCAGATGAGAAAACTGAAGCAGAGAAACTTCAGGTAAGTAGCACAAGTTTAAGTGACTCAACTACATTTTTATTATTACAAAGTATTTTAGTTGATTCTCTAAGATTTTCAAAGAATACAATTATATAAATTATAAATAGTGGAGATGTCTTTGTTTTTTGTGATGCTTCTATATTATGTATATCATACTGCATTTGACTGAACCATAAAAACAATACTAGTAGTGATGGTGTCTCTGCCTTACTACTAAAGATTAAAAGCTACTAACATTTCTTCATTTGATTTGTTGCATGTTCTTGACTTTTGGTAAATGCTATTTAACAAATAATCTCTTTTTCAATTCTTTCTTAACTATAAGGTTTTGTAAAAATAATCAAGTTAAAGCAACCTGAATTTTGTCAAACATCATGTTAGCATTTCTTAATGTAATCTTTTTCCTCTTTGAAATGACCTATGTTGATAAACTTTCTATTATTAAACTGTTCCTACATTTTCTAAAATAAATATACTTGACAGAAATGATTATTTAAGATGATATTCCTGGATTTGTTTTGCTAATATATAAACATTTTGCCTTTAGATACTGGATCTGGCAGAATACTCTATAATCATATTAATACTTCTGCAAAAAAATGTGTGAATGTTCATACTAAGTGGGACAAGATTTAAGAGGTAAGGTTTTTCTACCAAGCAAATTTTTTAAAAAATCTTTGGCTTTGGATAAAGAACTGTGTGTGAAAGTGTACCTGTGTAAGAAATGTATGCTCCTTGAAAGTTACATCTGCATCTGATCTTCTTCCTTTTAAATGGTAAGACTTAACATCTTCTATAATTATTGATGTGTTTAAAATTTATATTCCTCTTGTGTTAACATTTAGCATTCCATTCATATTTTGTTGAGAATATATCCATTTTCCTATTTTCAACTTTGTTGCTATGAGGAGTGTAGAGATGAGAAATTAGTCAAGCACTAGAGTTTGGAAGGTGTTTAGTGTGGAGGGTGAGAAAGAACATCCACACAGGAATCAGGAAAGGAAAAGACAGAGAGCTGAAAGGAGCATTCCATTAGTGTAGAATCTTGTGAGATAAAGGGAAGCATTTTTCAGAATGTATTAATGTGGTCGTAGGTACTACTTTATATAAAAACCTGTTCCCACTTTATCTGGGGTTAAAGTTCAAATTGGGTTGAGCCTATGACTGGTGCTTTGTAGCCATTGCCTCAGATATAAAGAGAGGCTAATAATACCAAGTTCATGTGAATAGTGTTCTTGAGTGCAGTCACATGGATTCAGTGCATGCTCCTAAAGAGATACTAAGAAGAGTAGAGACCTATAGAAAGTTCAAGAGTGATTGGAAATAACCTCTGATTTAGGAGAAATAAAGCAAATTCTACAATGATTCCTCAATTTTGATTTTCTTGATGTTTCCATTGATCCTCTTTGTGTCATGTTTCTATAGTTATTCCAAAATCTAATTTATTTGATATCCTTTTGATTTGGAGAGCTCTCCTCCTAACTCCCACTTTAGAATTTGAACTGTTTTTAACTGATTGTTTTTTGTTTGCTAACTATGGACTAGACAAATACATATGGACTTTAAGAAGTTTACTTAAACTTCTGGATCTAAAAAGGGATCTACAAAGGAGTCTTTGTAGTTGAATTAAAGATGTTTACATTTCCTTCTCTTAATCTGCCTATCGAAACACATCCACCATACAGATGTTTCTAGGCAAAAAGCATCAGTTAGTGGTATTCACCATTTTATTCAAAGGCTTCACGATAGAAGCATTTTTCAATCAAACTTTGCTCTTTTCTGTGGTAATCACATCTAGCCAAAGTTTAAAGACTGTGTTAGAAGATCACACAGTAATCTTTAACTTGTAATCATCTATACCATTTTTAAAGAAGTCAGAACTAGTCAAAATGTAATGTCAATAGAAGAAAAAAATCTGATGAGGTTGAGTCTGTTTATTTCCTGTTTTTGATCTGTCTGAGTTATCATTCTTTATATCACTAGTCTCTTTGAATGTAGTAGTTGACTGAGTGAAATTCTTGACTTCATAAAACACAGGAGAACTTTGAGTTTCATGGCAAAATTTCTGGTATTTGTCAATAGATCATTAAGATGACATTTAGGACAACAAATCTTCAGAAAGAGTCAGGCAATATAATCAAACATAAATGAAGAAACTTGGGAAAGAATATTTTCTTTACTGAAAAATGATTTGGAGAAGAAGTAGAGAATGTTTATAATGTGGAAAATGAAATATCCTTTTTGGAAACATCTATATTGGAATAAATTCTATATTCCATTATGGAATCATCTCAATAGATCAGAATATTTTTCTCTCTTTTTTTCCTGATTGGTAATACGTTCTATTTTAATTTCTTTCTTTTTTCCAGGTACTGGGTGATTTTTATTCAGAATGATTTGAGTATATTTGGACAGCCTCAAAGTAGTGGCTTTTTCCAAAATGAACTATCTTCCTTTACTTGGCTTCCTTGATGCATTTCCTAATCACCTCAGTTGAAATTCACCCTGCCTGCACTCTCTTAGAATAATTAAATAGTTCACCTAGATTTGGTATGTGTTCCCGTATAATCTAGGAACTTATATGCATATGTTATCTATTGTCCCTTTCTGATCCTGATGAAGTACCGAGCAACATGGAACCAGTCCTGTTTCAAATCCATTTTGGAAAAAAGGAAGGAAATAAATAAACAAATTAGTAAATAATTAATACGCCAATGGTCATTGACTAGATCTTGTTCAACTTTGTATAGCTTGTAGCACCTTTGACGGCAAAAAAACTCAGCAGAGACACTGCTGATGTGCCCTAACCTCTTCTTAATCTGACCTTTGCATTGCTGAATGCCTGAGTACTGAGTACTGTTCTAACACATAAATCTTTTTTTTTTTTTTTTTTTTTTTAGGGGACTTTAAGAACCCAATTATTTTAATGGATACATCATTCAGATAAGGACGCATCAGACTTAAAAGACATATTAGACAAAATGGAAATTATACATAAATTTAGTCAAAAACTGCAGGATTCACATTCTTCTGAAGTTCACATAGATCATTTTCCAGGATAGATAATGTTAGGCCACAAAAACGTATAATAAATTT
>CM052538.1:133469861-133517445 GCA_028533065.1 Trachops cirrhosus
TTTTCTGAGGAAGTTCCATACTGTTTTCCACAGTGGTCGTACCAGTCTGCAATCCCACCAACAATGCACTAGGGTCCCTTTTTCTCCACAACCTCTCCAACACTTGTTGTCTGTTGTTTTATTTATGATGGCCATTCTGACTGGCTAACACATAAATCTTTTAATATTATTTAAAATTCTTCAACAGCTATTCATAAATGTATTGATAAAATTCTAACTTACCTCAATGAACAAAGTTTTCTGTATGTGTCTCTCTCTAGGCCTCTGGCCTACATTCTAGTACATGTACTTCACTCCACATATTTACGACTTATTCTGAGTTTCTCAAGAGCTCTCCTTCGGCCGTTTTACTTCTCTGAACCAAACTGCATGCTGTTCCCTTGGGATAGAATATCTTTCTCCTTCTGACTCTTTTGTGTCCTTCAGAACTCATTTAATTCATTGGAAGTTTTCCCAAGATGCCCCACCTTGGTTACTGAATTTAATTTCCAGGCATTGCTTTCTCCTAGAATATCTTCTGTATGTATCTTTTGTCAATATATTGTAATATAATAATGGCTGGCTCTCTCGACTCTTTCTCCTAGTGGAATATAGAATTCTTAAAGATCGTAGTAGGCTGGTGCTTACATGGTCGCATATGTTTTTGATAATAACATTGAATGAATAAGTACTACCTTTTACATAAATCACAAAAGCAGTGATTCTAAAACAGAAGATTAAGAAATCAATAAGCAACTCTCAGGAAAGAACAGACAAAACACCAAGGTATGTGAAATACCTATAAGCAGATAATTATAATAATCAATCTAATTGTTTTTAATGTAATTATGGGCTTTGCAAAAGAAATGCTATTGTTTTTAACTGAGATTGAATAGTGCTACTGAAGCTACAATGGTCAGTCATCTCTTTTAAGCCAACAGCTCTTAACAAAGACTGCACAATTACTTTGAAGTTTCCAAGATTAGGTATAGGGTGGCCCTTGGAGCCTGTGTAATATTAACTTTTCTGCAAGATTCTTATGCATTCTCAATTAAGAAAAAAAGTGTAGTGCTCTCTCTCTCTCTAAATCAACATAAAATGAAAAAAACACAAAAAGAAAAAAATTGTAGAAAAGTTTGTTTGAAGTTTTGAACAAACTATTCTCTTGTCAAAAGCTATTCACAGGTTAACGCCAGTTTTATTTTATTTCTTGCTCTAAAATCATTCATTCTCCCCTAAAAAATACTGCTGAGATATTGATCATTTTGATCTCAAAGTCTGAAACATTGTCTGCCTTATTCAAGACCAAGAGAAAGAATGTGGCCTCTCCTCTTCATTCACTCTTCACTTCTTCTGAGAGACCCCCAGCAGAGGACTCTAAACACTCAGGCCGGCAGAAGACCTGGGGAAGAGAGAAAGAGATGGATGCATAGCACCTGCCATTGCTAGGGAAAATAAAAGTAATAAAAACTAAAAAGGCAGTGCTATATAGCACAGTTTAATGGAAGGAAACAAAGTCTTTTGGTACATAAAGTCTCCTTAAAATATTGATAAAATCTTCATTTTGTACTTGGCATAAATTCCAAATAATGGCCTTGGAATTTCTGGAAATACGAAATTTGCAGGCAATATTTCTACCAGGAACACTCCTACTTCATCTTTCCCCATCTAACTTTTGCTCTTCTTTCATGTCTTGATTTCTACTAGACTTCCTCTAGAAAGTCTTTCCTGACTCCCCAAGGCATTTAAACGGCTTGAGTTCCCTTGTGTTCATATGAGTTTTCATGATAACCCTGCGTTTAACGTGGCACTGAGCCCCAAGTAGAGTGATCTACTAGGGAAGAAGACTCTTAGCTGCAGGAATTGGAGCCGCCACAGTTCCTAGGGCAGCATGTGTGTTTGCTCTGCACATGTGTGTTCAAATGAATAAATGAAGAGTAAATAAAGGTAATCCTCATGAGAAGAATTCAGACTAGACCATCACAGACATGACCATTTTGTTTATTCCAGCAGTGAGGTAAATTAAAGGTCTATATCTGGGGTTAATTATACATTCATTATAGTTTGTAATATTCATAGCTGTTTAACATATTTACAGTACACAGAATGGATTTCTCACTCTAAAATATGGCTTTTGCCATTCTCAACTATATCTTGAGTCACTTCCCCAAAAGTCTGAATTTTAGAAACACATCCAAGTATATCTGAATTGAGCATTCCTCTCCCCAAAATAATTCCAGCTCAGATTCTAGTATTCACAGGATTCAATTCCAGAGCAATGTCACCATTTATAAAATATTTTTTATTAATTGTGACACATTACAATAGCTTCAATCTTGCAGATTATCTGACTTAATAAAAACAAACAACAACCAAATCCAGGCTTCTTCATTAAAACCTATAAGAAAACCACAAAGACTATACTTCCCAGAACTAGTCCTGAATGTCCCCAGGAAAAGTTGACTTTGCACTCAGACACTTGAATGAAAGAGAACAAAGGGTAGCCCTAAGTAATTTTACAGAATAGCTACAAAGAAAATTTTGTTTTGAAGGAAATTTTCTATGGCCAGAAAATGAAAATTAGGCTGAATCACAGGATGAAGGCATGGTCTCAGGCCTTTGCCTTAAGGTAGTAGCTTTTAACAGAGGCCACAGTTTTAGCAAAACTGGAACTGAATACAAACTCTACCCCTTCTTAGCTCTTATTTGACCTTGGGCATATGTGAAGGAGTCCCAGTTTTTTTGCTTAGCAATAATGGGGCAATTGATAACTTTATTATTCATAAGTGTCCCCTCTCTCTTTCCCTCTCCCTCCTCCAACCTGCTACTTTCATCTCCCTCCCTGCCTGCCACAGAACATGAGACCCAGAGTAATGACCACTGTGTCTTATTCTATGTATTGAATATAACTCTAGCACTGTAGGACCTGGATCTTCACATAATTCTTCTTGACTGCTTGTGAGATCTACCATCCCCTGTGCTATAGACCGAATATTTGTGCCCTGGCCCCAAATTTATGTATTGAAACTTACTCCCCAATGTGATGGTATTTGGAGATGGGACCCTTGAGAGGTGATTAGTTCACGAGGCTGGAGCCCTCATGATGAGATTTGTGCCCTTACAAATGAGGTCTTGGAGAACTTCACCCCTACCATGTGAGATCAGAGCCAAAAAACAACCATCTATGAACCAGGAAGTGGGCCTCCAGCAGATACCAAATCTACCAACCCCTTGATCTTAGACTTCCCAGACTCCAGAATTGTGAGAAATAGATTTCCGTTGCATGTAAACTGCCTGCTCTATGGCATTGTGTGATAGCAGCCCAAACAGACTAAGACACCATGACTGCCCTCCTTGTACCTCTCCTGAAAACAGCACATTTCTTCAAGCTGGTTTGCCCATGAATAAAGTACTTAAGAGTTGTTTAGCTGTTGATTGTTCATTTAAAATTGGGAAATAAGTACTATTTAGGTTGTCAAATTGTTAATATTAAAATTGAAGAATAAGATGTCATTTTTAGCAAGAGCAGATGTTCGTGGTACGTCGTTTTCAGTGCATCTGTTTATTAATGAGGGGTTAGCGGGAGCTTTGTGAACATGCGGCTTTATTTATTTTAAAAAATATTCCATTGGCTTTCAATTTACATCATAACAAAAGTGTGTATAATGTGGCAGAACTGTTTTATGTGATTAAGAACTGTTTATTCTGGATTTGTAATTAATTTAATTGTGATACCTAGAGGACTGCAATTTTGAGAAACTTTCAATCCTGATTGCCTATTATTCATGTGACAACACTAAAATAAAGTGGCACTATGATAAATGGAAACATAACAAGCAGTTGTCCTGATTTACTAACATTTTGAATGAAAAATCTATAAAATTTCTAAAGAAATTATATATATCTATAATAAATACAAAGAAAATTGTGTTTTGCCTTCAAATTTTGCATCAGAACTACAAAGTCTACAATGTGATAAACATCTTACAGATGCAATTTCATTATTTAAAACTAGCTTGAGATATTTCATATGGTAAAATAGGGTGAGAAAGAAGTAATTCAGTTGCTTCTTCAAATGATTTCCTTAAACCCAGGTCCCACTTGAGGTCAGTGACACACCTTCATTTGTTTGAACTATGGTCTTCACCAAATTCAATCAAACACTAAAAGGAAGTACTTAATTAGTTATGCTGCACTAACAAAGAAAAATTATTATACCTTACTAATCTATGTTATGGCAAAACCCAGACCCCACAAAAATGATTGGTGCCATTAAAGAGATTGATTAAAACACATAGGAATTATAATTCAAAGAATTGGTGAAGAGAAAGCCATCAAATTTCAAGCTGCATTATTTTTCTAGTCAGATGCTACACTGAAATTCCATATAAACTTGTTTTCAAAGTTCAATGGCATTGTGGAAAGTGTTAATAAAATAAATACGGAATAAATGTATGGTCTCCACTCTCACTTTGTTAACTTTATTTTGAATAAGTTATAGCCAGTAAGTAGTTTTAAATTCAGAGCATTGCAAATACAACATCTTTACCACCTGCAATACTTAAATGTAAATATTTCTAAAACAATGATCTATTTGTGGTTTAAACACAAGGACATTGTGCCCAATTATTCTTGCCAAATGTCCAAATCCAAACTGCAATATAATTGCTCTCACGTTATTGTGGGAAAATTTGAAAATAAGGAAAAGTGGGAAAGAAGGAAAAAAACAGACCAACAAATAACTATTATTCACATTTTTACATTTTCTTCTTATTTCACATAAAAATGCTTTTATGTGAAATAAGCATTTCACATTGCTCTCTAAAATATATTTGTTATTAGACTTTGTCTAAAACATTTGAAATGACTCAGTTTTTGTTACATAAAAATACCTCTGAAATTCAAGTATTCAAATATTAGATCATAATAATAGAAAATAAAAATTTCCTTCAAGATAGGTAATGTACATACCTTTGTCTATTTTTGACTAATCATTCTTTATTTCTTCCTAAATTTAAATTTGGTAAGAGAATTTCAGTGACTAAGTGGACATATATTATAGATCCTCCTCTTAGACAAGGCAATTCACTTGGGATAAATGACAATATTTTTTTATCCCCCCCTCAAAAAATTTCTAAGGCTTAAATAGTCTATGAACATAAATTTGATTAAATATTGTAGTATTCCAGAGACTTAAGAGGCATTCTTGGACACCACCTACCCGGGAGACAGCCCCTTTCTCTGTGGTCGCCCTGGGTTCACTTGATCCCAGCCTGGTGTGGGTGGTACAGGGAAGTGGATACTCCCCAGGGGACTCTTGGTGTCTAGGAAGTTGAGAGGGGCTGAACAGATAGTAGCCAAAGGGTGAGGAACAGGCACAACTGTTATTCTCTCTGGGCTTTAGAAAAGTTTTTGTTTATGTTTTTCCAGGGTGAAGTTCTTGAGTAGTTGAAAGGTGTGAGGAAATTGGAAATAATATAGTTTTTTTGAAAGTAAAAAATATATATATTGTAGTATTATACAGTAAGTTAAGGACTTTAATAATAATATCTTCTGAAAACCAGCACAAAAAAATAAAATGTATGAGATAAATAATATACCTGTGTATTATGCACTGATAGGGGAGGGGAAGTTTTCTTTTTTAAAAAAATTATTTCAATTATTTATTTATTTATTCTTTTAAAAATTATTTTATTGTTATTTGATTACAGTTTTCTGCATTTACCACCACCACCACCACCCCACCCCAGCCATCCCCACCTCCCTCCCCTGCTTCCACCCCCACTTGATTTTGTCCATGTATCCTCTATAGTTGTTCCTGAAAACCATTCCCATCTTCTCCCCATTATTTCCTCTCCCCTCCCCTCTGGCTACTATCAGATTGTTCTTAATTTAAATGTCTCTGGTTATATGTTGTTTCTTTGTTTGTTTTATTGATTAGGTTCCAGTTAAAGATGAGATCATATGGTATTTGTCCCTCACTGTCTGGCTTATTTCACTTAGCATAATGCTCTCCAGATCCATCAATGCTGTTCCAAAGGGTAAGCACTCCTTCTTTCTATCTGCTGTGTAGTAGTCCATTGTGTAAATGTACCATTGTTTTTTGATCCATTCATTTACTGATGGGCACTTAGGTTGCTTCCAGCACTTGGCTATTGTAAATTGTGCTGCTATGAATATTGGAGTGCATAGGTTCTTATGAATTGCTGTTTCAGGGTTCTTAGGATATAATCCCAGCATTGGAATTGCCAGGTCAATAGCAGTTCCATTTTTAGTTTTATGAGGAAATTCCATACTGTTTTCCACAGTGGCTGCACCAGTCTGCATTCCCACCAACAGTGCACTAAGGTTCCCTTTTCTCCGCATCCTCTCCAAAACTATTGTTTGTTGATCTGTTTATGATGGCCATTCTCATCAGTGTGAAGTGGTATCTCATTGTGGTTTCAATTTGCATCTCTCTGATGGGTAGTGATACTGAGCATCTTTTCATGTGTCTCTGGATCCTCTGTATGTCCTCCTTGGAGAAATGCCTATTCAAGTCCTTTGACCATTTTTTAATTGGGTTTCTTGTCTTCTTCGAGTGGAGTCGTGTAAGGTCGTTATATATTTTGGAGATTAAACCCTTGTGTGAGGTATCATTGGCAAATATGTTTTCCCATACAGTTGGTTCTCTTTTGATTTTAATACAGTTTTCTTTAGCCATGCAGAAGCTTTTTATTTTGATGAGATCCCACTTGTTTATTCTTTCCTTTATGTCCCTTGCTCTAGGGGACGTGTCAGTAAAAATGTTTCTGCGTACAATATCTGAGATTTTCCTGCCTATGTTCTCTTCTAGGACTTTAATGGTGTCACGGTTTATATTTAAGTCTTTTATCCACTTTTAATTTATTTTTGTGTATGGTGTAAGTTGGTGATCGATTTTCATTTTTTTGCATGTAGCTGTCTAGATCTCCCAACCCCATTTGTTGAAGAGGCTATTTTTACTCCATTTTATGGTTCTGCCTCCTTTTGTCAAATATTAATTGACCATAGAGGCTTGGGTTTATGTCTGGGCTCTCTATTCTGTTCCATTGGTCTATGTGTCTGTTCTTATGCCACTACCAAACCATTTTGATTACAGTGTCCTTGTAATACAGTTTGATATCAGGTATTGTCATTCCTCCTACTTTATTCTTCTTTCTCAATATAACTGCAGTTATTAAGGGTTGTTTATGGTTCCATACAAATTTTTGAAATATTTGTTTTCAAGAGTGCTAACATTATAGAACCCTGAATTACGCCTACCTTCTAGGCACAATCTTTGATGATACCTGTCCAGGATTTCACATCTGATCATAAATACTGATCTGTTCTTTTACAATTGAAATCAATTCACTCAAGTCCATTGAAAATGTGAATAAGGCTAGAGACCCGTAGCTTTTAGACTACTAGTGGTTTCAAACTGTGGCTGATTAATTTTAATGTTGAGGTCTATGTCATAACTAGAATGTATAGTATTAGCTTTCTTATGATTTAGTATCAATTAAGGATGAAAGAATGTATTGAACTATTCAAATGATTGTGTGACTTCTGCTACTCAAAAGTAGTAACAAGTCATTTGATAAGGGCACCATCCTATGATAGCTCAAAATATCCACTTATTGAATTTTCAAAAGTATAAATTGTGTGCATGGTTTAGAGATGCTATATGAAATATATGACATTCTGAGCTCTGTAAAATTGATCATATGAGCCAAGAACCTTGGTAAGTATGGCATTGAGATTTCAAAATCTATCATGTGAAGATAGATCCAAGAGTGTGTTATGGAGAGGGAGGAAGTACAGCTCCCTAATGCAGAATGTAGAGTCAGCAGCTGGGCTGCTCGGGATTAGATGCTGACTATTCTACTTTATGGCCATGTGACCTGGGGCAAATTGCTTAACTTCTCTGATTCTCAGTTTCCTCATCTGTAAAACGGAATCAGAAGAGAACGTACCTCCCAAGGAGGTTGTGAGGAATGTGTGATGCATGAAAAGCACTTAACAGTGCTGAGCACATGGTTAACACAGAGTAAGTGCTAGCTTTTATTATGTGATGAAAATGTCATTAATCTTTCTGAATTTCTGATATTTATTCCAACTACTATTTATGGGGTTCTTTGCCTATGATGCTTTGAATTATTTACTGTTCTATGTATAAATGCCTGTTTTCATATCAGAAAAATCTGTACATACATTAAAAAACTCCATGAGAAGAGAAAGATGACATTTACTCATTTGACCTATTTGTGTCCTTCATACTGTCACCTATTCTGCATATAAACACCTTTACTGGTTATTATGGTGATATATTCAAGTCTAGTGTATTTTTCCCTATGGAAACTCAGGAAATATCCATCTTGCAGTAGAAAATGCAAAATGAATTACATCTCCAGAAAAATTTTAAAAAGGAGTTATTTTTAATCTATATATAAGAGCTTCCTAAATATAGATATATCTTTACAATATTAGAAAAGTAAATTTCTATTCTAGAAAATTATTTTCTTTTCTAGAAAAGTAATATAAATTTTATTTTTAAAAAATAAAAAATAAATATGGGTCGTTTTTCTTTAAAATTACTAAATTCATGTTGACAAAATGATACCGTAAGTGTCTTGCTACATAGGGGAGCCTACTTATTTTTTTTCCTGTTTACTTCTTTTACTCACACAAAATGTATACTAGAGGCATTTGATAGGTTCTTAATAAATAAAAATTATTCTAAAGCCCCTTTGGGTTATACCTTTTCTAAAATGAAAAGTTTTGCAAATAATTTATTTTTCTCTAACTTGAAAAAAAGTTTATTAACGTTTAACTCAGAGAATTTTATAAAATTCCTTTAGTGCTCATTGGACCTGGAAGGAATTAAGCTTGTAAACTTAATCTGATGAGGACTGCAAACTCGTCACCGCTTACCTTTCTGGTAAAATATGTAAACTGATATTGGTAGCATCTAACCTTTACCAAAGTGTTTATCTTTTTTTAAAAAAGTGTTCATCTTGCAGCAATTTGGTCATGTAGCGCTCCACAGAGAATCATTCATTGTCCAGTATGTTAGTGGATGATGTATATTTTGCAGTTAATGGAGTTGAATAGATCTTCACATTTCACAGCTCAGTGAATGTGTACTCCATTTTCTTTCTGGCTTCTGCTGCTAGATTTTTTTTTTTTTAGAAAGCCGTTTTATACATTAAAGATAAATTCATGATTTTAAGAAACTAGAGCAAACTAGAAAGGTAAGATTAGAATCATATAACTATTTATGCTAACAAAACCATCAGATCAACTTTCTTGACATTCTGGAATAATTTAATTATTTCTTAATTAGAAATGGTGTGAGAAGTAAGAACCCACTGTTTGCAGTTGTGCTCACTCTAAGGATTTCTTGAGTCACTGATTAAGGATAGATGGATACCACACTAGTATACTAACATGTCAAAGATGCCTCAGGAAGTCACTTAATATAAATTGAACATGTGTTTTGTCTACCTTGATGTGATCACATTTGAAAAATTTTGTCAGAAATGACATGATCCTCTCTTATATTTAAATGTCCCATCTGCAAAACCAATAGTTTAAGAACTTTGAATAATCTTGCAGATTTAATGATCACCCAAATAATCCTACACTACCTTTATATAGCACATCATAACTGATAGAACGTCTTCACGTATGGGAATTTTACCTTCATACAGAGGTAGAACAGTATATTATCATTACTCCACAAACAGGAAAATAAGACTAAATACTCGTGTAAACTGTAATAGAAGATTAAAGTACTTTAAGTGCATGGATTTAGAACCATAACTGGGTATTTGTTCCAGACCTGAAAGGCTAGTACAATGTGGTTGGAAGTGAAATTGGAGAAGACCCAAGGATTGGCAACCTATGACCCAAAATTCAAACTTCCATCTGTTCTGATAAATATTTAGGGGGTCACAGTCACATTTATTTTTTAGTGTATTGTCTGTGAGTTCTTTCGTGCTACAATGGCAGAATTGGGTAGCTGCAATGGAGACCATATGGCTCACAAAGCTAAAATATTTACTATATCTCCCTTTGCAGAAAGAGCCTGACAATCCTGTTCTAAGCCAAAGGGATTGTTCATACGATGAAAGGAAAGAATCCAGATATCATGAGAAAGCTCTGAACATCAAATGAACAAATAGAAGCATGTTGAAGTGGATGCATGATTATCTACAATGTCATTGAAAGGACAATAATTTAGCAGTACCATTAATCAGAGCTGTGGAGGGAATATGGAACTGGGGAAGAAAAACCAAATCTAAAATTATATTATCTGCATCAGATATCCAATAAATCTTTTTGAGTTTTTCATAAGTGTAGAGCATCCCAATAGGCATTAATTTATGAATGACCCTCTTAATGAGGTATTCTAATGATCTTTCAAGTACAGGTATTTGAGGGTGATAAAGTGAACAACCAAGTATTTATCTGAGCAGTGGAGAAAAGCTACAGTATGAATTAAAAACCCTCATCAATCGATATAAGTGTCTTTGCTTCCTTGGATAACCTCACTTTTTTTTCTTATCAGGCCAGATATTCTTTTAAGCATAGGAAAGAATCAGATACAGCTGCTTCACAAAGTGGCTGCTGAGCCTGAGTACCAGTATTTCCAAGACAAAGCTGTATAGCCCAACACTGACAGTCCGAGGAGAAAGTAAGAGAAAGTGACTCAACATGTTAGCTACATTTATATACATTTTAACCATATCTTAACTTCATGACAACTAAAAGAAAGAAAAATACCTGATGGGTTGGAAGAATGAGTGATAATCCTGGAAATGCATTAAGGGTATTTCAAGGGAAAAGGGAAGTGTTTACAGGGACAAATATAAAGGACACATGGACAAAACTAGGGGGGTTGGAAAGGGGAGGGAGGAGGGGAGGGATGGGTGGGTGGGCTGGAATGGTAATAAAGGATAGAAACTGTACTGAATAAACTAAAATAAAAAATTTTAAAATAAAAAAAATTTTAAAAAATTTGTTTTGACACCTACCCTATTTGTGGTGCTTATTTGGCATTATAAAGAAAGAGAAATTTATGCCCTCAAGAATCACAACATCTAAGGGAGAAGACAGACACCTATATGAATAACCATGTTATAATGTAATAATCATTATTGCTGTTGGAATTTATGAATGGACTGAGCAGGAAGGCAGAAGAAACAAATTGTCATAACCCATATGTGTAACTAACACCGTCTGCATTCAGACACCGTGTCCAAATGGCAGGATATAGAAATTATTGGTGTAGGGTAGTCAATGTGAGATAGAGCATTTTAGAAATACATTCAACATAGTTTAATGAAGAATGTTCAGTCAAGAGATTCAGCTTTAATTAGTGAAACGGTAATATTAGAAGCATTGAAATCAAAAAAGGACTCATGCATAACTGTTTTGAAACCCAAAATTAGAGTCTCTGATTTCTTCCTCTGTTCTTCAATCCCAGAGTTTTGCATTAAATTATATTCCCTTCATTGATTTGCACCAGATAAAAATTCTGTCTGCCTTTGATGACAGCAGCCGAGTCAGCAACTCAAAGAGCCAAGCTTTTGTGCCACCTCTCTACCAGGTTTTACGGAGGGGGCACAATGGTTAGGGATATAGTCTTGCTGTCAGACATGAATCTGTTCATGTGAAAAGTCACCTTTACATTTTTCACTAATACACAAGATGAAATGTGCATGTGCATACATATGGCTACTTCTAAAGTACCTATTTTCATAACAATTTTTCCCTTTTAGATTTATATTGATTATCCTGCCCCATTTTTTCTGTAAAATAGTTAAGTTGGATGAGGTGGCCTGTAAAGTCCCTTTTAACTCTACAAATATATGCTTTTATACAGTGTTCTTAAACACATCTTTGTTGAATTTAACTGTGACCTAATCAACTGCTTTATTGGTCACAGTTTCCTATGCCAGAGGGGTGGTGCCCCTCCTTCTATAAATGGGTAGTTGCTTTTATTAATTTATTTAATTTATATTAATTTTATGTCCAGTAACATTTGATGGTAATAATTGTGACAGTTAGTCAAAGAGGATCTAATATCTAAAACACTTGGACATTCTTCTGGTCACTATTTCCTGAAATGGTGATATTTTCCTAGCCTCCTTAATGGAGTATGAAAGTACTAAGGAAATAGTGTTATATGAAATGTGGTATCTTTAAGAGAAATATGATTTGACTGTTCCCTCATGATCATTAATAAATTTAGATCAATTTCTTTTGATAGTGATACTGGAGTTAAGTGTTAGACTCAAAATATGTTTAATCAATGCAGTTAAAAAATTATCTGAACTTTCTTTTACAAGCACAGAAGCCTCCATAATGTCTACCTCACATTTCCCTTCGTTCAGTAAATCAGACCACTGACATCAGTGCTATGGCAAGTTCAGCTGGGAACTAAGAATGTGCATAGCACCACGCCACTACTAATGACCTTGTATGGAAAGAGTGCCTCAGTGTTTATTTACACATAAATAAACTGAGGCAAAGGCTGTTTGAAAAGAGGTCTCAGGCTACCCTTTAAATCAACAGGGTTCAGAACATTATTTCATTTGTTGAACCCAAATGAGCCTTCACTTAAAAATGTAATGTATTAAAAATGTTTCACAAATTTAAGTTTTCCCTCATCAACACACAGGCATTTACAAACTGAATAACTTACATCCTTAAGTAGATAAATGAATTAGTGTAAAAAATGGAAAAAGCGAAGCTGCTAAAATGCACACTATATGTTAATTTTCACAATCTCTTAATAAAATGAACATTTTAAATGTACCTTTTGTCTTTTGGTAAAAAGAGAAAGACAAGGAAATTAATATTTTTGTAATATAGATGTCATCTTATATTTCATGCCTGAAGCATTGGAAAATGTAGATTAATTTGCAAACAATTTAGAAAGCTGAACTATTGAATTGGGTCTTCTAAGATTTAGGATTTGTCATCTTTTAAAGTTGACACCCAGCGAGAGCTTGTCAATTACAAAGAAGTGAAATGAAGTGAAAATAAGTCTCATCTTCATCTTCTTGTTACATGCTTGGTTGGCTATAGAGAGACACCATTTACAAGCTCAAAATAATTATTCAGAAAGTTACGCTTCACTTTAAAACCAAATTTAAGCAAGAGAAAAGTGCCATTCCATGATGGTTATTTTATTCAGTGGGTGGGGAGGCTGGGTAGAGAATAGGAAATGTTATATGGACCTTTAAGGCCGCAGTTAGAATGTGTCTTTCCAATTCTTGTGTCTTTCCAACTCTTCTCCTGTTGATAATGAATAAGGATGACTTCAGGTTATTGCTTTAAAAACAAACAATACCACTTGCTATTTATACCATTCTATTGCTTTTCAATAAAAGTGAAAATTTGGGAGAAGTAATTATAATGTTATTTACACATATCATTAACATGTGAATTGAAACATCCATGACAATTCCACTCCCTAGCAGACCTCACCTTTTAATTGCTTTCTTCCACCCATAAACACAAGAGGAAAAATGTTTTCAAATTTTGTTAGATACAAAAAAAATGAAAATGGACTTTATCCATTTACAAAAATACTGTTTATAGATATTTTACACTGAGCTCTTATTGAACATTAAGTTGTAAATGGTTCTCTACATCACAAAGTCTATAAAGACTCCTGGCTGATAGTCCATTAAGTAGATATGTCCAGATTATTTAGCTGTACACTATTTCAATGCCTGGAAATTATTTACAAATATTGTTATTATATTCCATATTGTTTCAAATATCTACATGATTATGGCTTTTAACATATTTAGAGTAGTTTAAGACAAATTTTCAGAAGTGAAATTGCTGGCTCAAAAATTGTGAATATTAATAATATAATTGAAAAAGTACAAGCTTTAGAGCCATAGACCTGAATACAAATTTTAATTCACCCATTTATCTGTCCTTGAGGATGTGATTTATTTTCTTATGGACTCAGTTTCTTATTCTATAATTAGATGATGCCACATATTATAAAACATTTTATAAAGATTAGGAATAACATGTTAAAACTTACCATGTAGTAAAATTTAATAAAGAGTGGTCATTATTATTTGTCTTTCCAAAAGCATTAAATCAATTTAAGGATTCAAGGTGGTAGATGGAGGTGGAAGAGAATATGGGAGGGATGAAGATAAATGGTAATGGAAAAAAATTGTTAAAGAATTCTTCCACCTGTGTATAAGGATACCATGTTTTTCACACATTTGTTATATGTACATATTGTGTGTTTAATCATATTGGTTGAGATTATAAAATGATACCATATTGTTTTAATGTGCATGCCTTTCACAACTAGAATGATACTATACTTAATAATGAGTCCTTTTTTTGAATCACATGTTGATAACCTTAAGCTTATTTTGGATTCAAAGTTCTTATTTTATTTAATCTTTATAACTTATTTACTTAATACTTCATGATAATCTTTCTATCTATTTATATATTTATGTGTACATATAAAAATATACATGCAAATATACTGATTTGAGGTCTGGTACAATATCATTTGCTTTTTTTTTCGTCATCTAACTTGCATAGTAACCCACATGTAATAGGTGCACAAAAATGACATTGGTTGATGTCATTCTGTTCTTTAAAGATTAAATAAAGTTAGCTAGGTACATCCAATGTTCTTCCTAAGACTATAGAAATTGTCATGGCAATTTCAAGTTATAAGTTCCTGTTTCTGCTGAATTCTAGATCTCACTGGAATATCCCCCTGCATGTTCATGCTTTTTCCTCTTCTCTATGTCCACAAAAATGCCGAAGTCACTTTACTTTCTACTGAAGATATTCATGTTTGGAAGAGACTTTGGTGAGAATTTAGAAGTTTTATATTGAGGTAAAAATTTATCATTGAATATCAGAGGCCCCTGACACAGGAAGATATCACATTGCTGTCATACCCTTCTCTGGCCTGAGAGGGACATCTGTCCTTCAAAATCTTCCATTTCTGAATTCTAGTGTTTCATTATTCAGAAGTGTATGGCTCAGATATATGTGTGTGTCTGTGTGTGTGTATATCCCATGAATATATATGGCAAATACATATGATGTTTCATTAAATCTAAAATTTAATCAATTGTATATGATACCATTATTTTATGTTTCACTCAGGAAGAAAAAAATTGCCACAACTATGATAACTTTGATTACAAAGCTCACGAATATTTATAAGAATACAAAAATATCCAGCATACAACAAGATAAACTTCACAATGTCTGGCATCTAGTCAAAGACTATCAGGTGTACAAAAACTCCGGGTAGCGTAACTCATAACGAGACAGAAAAAAATAACTAATTGAGATAGATCTCAAAATGAAAGATAGAAATACAAGCATTAAAACTATAAAACTCTTAGAAGAAAGCAAGGAGTAAATCATTGTGTTCTTAGGCAAAGATCTGTGACATACAACACCAAAATAAAAGAAAAAATTGAGAAATTTGTCTTTATCAAAATTAAAAATGTTTTTACTTCAAAAGATATCATCATAAAAGTTGAATAGACCAAGCCAAAGACTTGGAGAAAAATATTTTAATTCACACATCTAAAAAGAGACTTGTATCCAATATATATAAAGAATGTTTACGACTCAAAGTAATAAAAATATAAATAACCCAATTAAATCAGAGCAAAAATTTTGAATAGACAAAGATTTTCAAAGGGCCAATAAACACATGAAAATATCCAACATTATTAGTCATTAGGGAAAGCAAGTTAAAACCATAATGAGATACCACTTCACATTCCTAAGAATGACTATAATACATGTTGGTGACTATTTAGAGAACTTGAAAACCTATTAGAGTATTGGTTGAAATGTAGTCTTCTGCAGTCACTTTAAAAAATAATTTAATAGTTCCTTAAAATATTAAGCACAGAATTACCTTATAATCCAGAAATTACACTCCTAGGTATCTAACCAAGAGAAATAAAAGCATATGCTTACCCAAAGTACTAAAAATCATTGGTTGTACATTTTAAACAGGCAAACTTTATTGTGTTAAATTATACGTCAATAAGGCTATTTCTTAAAAACTTTAGAGACAGAAAATATCAAAAGATCCAAATATACTGGATATAATTAAGGGCAGATAAATGTTACAGATAAAAATATTAGTGGACTTGAAAATAAAGCAGTAGAAACTGTCCCAAATGAATCAAAGAGAGGAGAAATAATTTTAAAAATAAAGGTTAACAGTGGTGGGCTATGGGACAACTTAAAACCACCTACTATATGTATAACTGAAGTCCCCAAAGGGAAGTGTATGTGTAGGGGAAACAGGCAGAAAAAAATATTTGAAATAATTGATGAAGACTTCCCAAACTTAAGGAAAGATATCTTCCCACAGATGCAAGAAGCACAATGAGCCCCAAGTAGAAGAAACATGAAGAAAATTGCACCCAGGCACATAATAATCAAATTACTCAAAACCAGTGATAAAGAGAAATCTTAAAAGCAGCCACAGGAAAGAAATGTCATGTTACATAAAGAGAAACACAGGTAAGGATGACATCAGTTTCTTGTCAAAAAATGCAAGAAAGGAGCCAAGAATATTATATACAGAAATATGTTTGAAAACAAAGGTAAAATAAAGAATTTTTCGGACACACAAATGTGAAGAGTAGCACCACTAAGGAACTGACCTTGTAAATGAAGTCCTGCAGAAAGGAAAATGAAATAAAGTGGAAATGTGAAGTGATGAACACCAGAAATTTAACTACAAAATAAATATATTTATCTTTTAAATCTTTAAAAAGGTAACTGACTATTTAAACAGGCAGACAAAAAATCACGAAGTGTTTGAGGTTTGTAAGAAGTAAATGAGTGCAACACATGGCAATAACAAAGGCTAGGAGGGGCAAAATGCATTTATGCTATTGTGAGGCTCTTATTCTGCATGTGAGGAGATATAATATTTTTTAGGATAGACTGATAAATTAAAAGTGTGTAGTATTATCTATAAAACAAATACCAAAATAAATAAATTATAACTAATAAACCAATAAAGGAGATACAACTGAGTAATAAAAAATGATCAATTTATCAAAGACAATTCAGTAAAAGAGGGAGTAGACTAGAAATAGCAAAACAAGAAAGTTAAACCTTACCATATCAATAATTACATTAAATGTAAATTGTTTACATGCCCAGTTATAAGGTAAAGATTATCAGACTAGATAACACAGTAAGAACCACCTGTATGCTACTTATAAGAAACCTGGCTTCCATGCAAACACAGACGTGTTCTCCATACCTTTCTGATTTTATGACATAAAACTTATCTTCTGTCTTAGGATCATAACTGGTCCCAGACACAAAGTCTTTTAATTGAGAACCTCTGGGAGCCACATTTTAACTTGTGACGTAGAATTGTGTAGACACTTTCAACCTCTCTGTATACAATTTAAGGTTGTGTGGTCTTAACACAGTGCATGGCACCTTCTTGCCAAGGCACTGACCACCTGCTCTGCTGTCACAGTGGCCTGACACATTTTCTCCTGCCAGAATCAGGCTCTGGTCTCCCAGCCTCTCTGAGCAATCCTGGGCTTATCCTGGCAACGGACAATAACAACATCAGCAACCATCACAAAACATACTTCCGCCTGCCTTCCACTTTCTTTTCCATTAGAAAAAAAATGAAACAAAAAGTGATTTCAAATTAAGTAGGATTTTAGGTAAGAAAAACTCTCAGTGGAGAAGGTATAACTGTATATATTCTATGAACAAAGCATGTTCCTCAATTTTACCTTATATGTAGTAGAAGTTCATTGTTTTTCAAGTGCTTCAAGCAATTCAAATGAATAGCATTACAAATGCACAATCGTCTATGAATGCTGTGTCTATATTTGAGCACAATAAAGAATTATGAATCATTTCCACTCAGTGTTTAATTTAATTTTCAAAAATTTAATTTTCAAAAATATTATAAAAGGAGGTAACTATTGTTATAAAGATGCTTTTAGATGACATTTAATTACAATGCAGGATAATTTATTTTACCAGCTAGAGTATCTTGGGCTAATTGCATTTATTTATGTTTTATGCTTGTGCCGTCATAAGAAACAATCCACTCTACATGTTTATTCTACCATTTTTTTAAACTTAAGAGGGATTCTGGATTTTTCTCTAAATTTTGGTAAATCTTCTTAATTGTAAGGGAAATATTTCTCTGCCCTTACACCTCCCTTATGCAAGAATGCTTTGATCCCTGTAGAAGTTTAATTGCATTTCATGGAATGATTCCTCTTTACAATTAGGTCTAGGCTTGGATGCTGAGTATATTTTCTTTCATGTTTCTATTCAATCATTTCAGTGGTAAATTTTCTCTCTCACCAATATTTGCTTTCATCCCAGTCCCTGGTAACAGTAACTTCTGAGTAGCCACATTCTTTCATCTGATAAAGACAGACTCTCTGATCAGCCTTGAAGTGTTCTGGGGAAGTTAGCTTTTGATTATTTTAATTATTCTTCCCTTTCATAGATAGTTAATGAATAGTTCAAGTTAAGATATTGTCATATCTCTTGTTGGGTTTACTCTACTAGGGAGATGAGCATCATTGATAGGATAAATACAGTCTGTAGTCTCCTTGTTCCTTAAATGAAATGTGTTAGTTAAACTTTAATGGAACTATTTGGGTTCACTTCTCTGAAAAAAATAAGTATTTTGTCATTATAATTGCCAGTGATCTGTACAGATTTCTGTCGAAAGACAGAGTAGACAAGTTCTATCCAAAGGACAATCTGCTTCTTGGTTCTCTTTCAAAAATGTTCACTCTGTAATCCTCTAAGGGCTTGGTTAATATTAGCACCATAATTCTCTGATACTAAGAGAGCAAGGGACCATATACCTTGAGAAAAGAAAACAGAAAGCAATGACATGGAGTCTTGTGCACGCTGTTTTGTTCTCTTACACAGGCTAATCAGTCCTATTCAGGAAGTGTGTTCTCGTGATTGGAGGGGAGCCAAGAGTTTCATTAAAAATTCTCAACAGAGATTTAATTGTCCTGGATAGAGAACACCAGCAACGTTGGATAATCAATCTGCATCTTAGTTTTTTCATCTTTAAAAACAAAAACAAAAAAGAAACCCAGCAATATTAATTATCTAAGAAATACATAATTGACTGAGGTCTTGGATGTTTGTATAAAAGGGGTCTTATAACTGCTGAAATTATCCTGTTTTGTAAAGTTTAAAACCAAATAAATGCTCAACCAGTAAAGTATTCAATGGTAGCTAATTTATTCAGTTTTTCTTTTATTTACTTATGCATTTATCTACTCAAAAATATTTGTTGCACACCATCTAAGTGCCAAAAATTATACAAGTCACTGTAGATACAGCAGTAAATGAGAAAGACAAAGTCTTTGCTCTGGTGTAGTTTACATTCTAGTTGCAGCGGGGAGCTCAGAAGAAAATTCAAAATGACAATGTGAGGAGGGGCATGCTTTAGAATAAGTGGTCAGGGGATTCGTTTCTGCAATGGTATAGTTGAGCTCAAATGAAGTGACAAGGGGGATTCCAGGAAGAGGACATCAAGTATGTGTGCCCTGGGATGAGAGAGAATTCATTCAGTTAAAATACACAGAGAAGACCTAGGTGATTCAAAGGTAGTGAGTGTAATAGAGAGTGGTATGGGATGAGGTTTAGAAATAGAAAGGAATGCATCATGTGCCGTTAGAGAACATAGTAAAGACTTCAGAATTATTCTAAATACAATGGGGCAACTGTTGAAAAGTTCAGGAGGGCTGTATCATGATCTGATTTGTCCCTGCTCTGCAGACAATGAATTCTAAAGACCCAGAATGCAAACAAAGAATCAAGTAGAAGACTCCTGAGGTCATCTGAGTGAGTAGGGATGGCAACAAGTATTTGGATTTGGGGGGATAAAGCTCAAATGTCTCATAACAGTTCAGCTTGCAGAGGTCAGAAAGAGAGAGGAATCAAGATGACTTCAGGGTTGTTGTTTTTCTTACAGCTAAATGTTGATGTCAAGTAGGCAATTTTATGTATGAATGTGGTACTCAAGCCAAGGCTGGAAACACATATTTAGCAGTATTAACCATAGAGATGAAATCGAAAGTGCGCAAATGGTAAATAAATAGGGAAGAAAAGATTGCCCAGGACAGAGTTCTGGTGCTTTTCAATATTTAGAAGCACCTTCCTCTATTATAATTTCCAGTAATCTGTCCAGATTTCTGTCCAAAGACAATATAGACAAGTGGAAGGAACCAACATAAGGGACTGGAGTTACGGTAAAAGCATGATACAGACTCCATAGGAATAAGGTTTCAAAAGGAAGAAATTGGATAACTATTTTCAGTGCTTTTCAGAAGTCACAAGTTGAGAATTGTCTGAGATGGAAGTTACTGCTGGTCATGGTGGAATATATTCAGAGGCAGAAACTGGGATGGCAACCTAAGGAGTATCTAAGGAGTAATGAGGAGAACAGAGAAACATGGAGTGGAAGTGAAGGGGGGATAGCAGGGACACATTCTTGTGCAGCTCTACCTTCAGACATCATCACTAAAGCTAACAAGCATTTAAAAGATGAGCTCTTAGCTTCAGGATGTTCAGTTTATTTTGGTTTGTGTTTTGGGGGCCTTTATCAAATATTTACCTATCTCCTTTTCATATGCAAGGCACTGTTCTAGACTCAGAATTTTCACTAATAAACAAGGCAAGCAAAGATCCTTACCTTCATCTAGCTTTGCTCCTAGTGAGGGAAAAAAACAACAAACAATAGAAATAGTAGACTAGAGGGTAACAGGTGCTTTAGAAAAAAAAAAAGAAGTGGAGCGGAGTAACACAGACCTGAAGTGTTAGGGTTGCAATTTAAATGGGGTGATCTGGTTAGGCCTCAGTAAGATGATGACTTTTGTGTAAAAAACTGAAGAAAGTGAGAGTTCAGTTGGGTGGCTTCAGGGAAGGAAAAGCATACCAGGCAGAAGGAACCACTAATACAAAGGCCCTGGGGCAGAAATAAAGCAGGGAAGGAAGAATGACTCCAGAGTGAAGTGAGTAAGAGGATCAGTGCAATAAAGGAGATGAAGAGGGTAGCAGGGGCATTTTTCTTTATTCTGAATGAAACAGAGCAATGAGTTGCAGAGTTCTGAGAACAGAGTGATATGATCTGTCTCCCCTGACAATAATTCAGCTAGGGAATGATACTGCCTTGGATCAGGATAGGAGTGGAAGTGATGAGAAATAATGCAGTTCTAGAACTATTTTGAAAGCACAACTCCTTTATGTGTTAGGTGTCAGTATAAGAGAAAGAGAGGAGTCAAGGATGACAGAAATGTTACTGAACTAAAATTTGAGAGGATATAGTTGCCAACAGCTGTGATGGATAAAGTGGCAGGTGAAGTAGGTTTAGGGATAAGAGTTCATGCTGTTGGAGATGAGATATTCAAGTAGAGATGTCAAGTAGGCACTTGGATATACCTGCCTGGAGTTTGGTACCTTGCACAGTGACTGTTAAGAGAATTCATAACCATAACAAATCTACTAATGCTATTTTCTCAGTTTCACTTAAAGCCTATTCAGGAAGTCCCCCAAAGGCACCCAACTGAGTCCCACGCAGGTGTCAGAGCAAAGAGAGAACACCAATAACTCTGTTTCTAGACCAGGAACACAACATGGGTGATGTTAATAATGCAGGCTCACCAGCTATATCTCATAGTTTCTTTTAACCACACTAAATGTAATATAACTTTAACCCCCTCACTTTGGATGAATGTAATATAACTTTAACCCCCACACTCAAATGAAAGATTTTCCTCCTATAGTCCCTCCATCGGGCTCAATATATTAAGTAAAATGGCAGCAAGAGAGAGAGGGTTATCAACAAATATAATAACACATGGTTAAACTCTGTCTACAGTATATCATATCTTGGCAATCCAAAGAAAGATGCCCTTGACCCAGTTTATCTTTGGCAAATGTTTCTGTGTTTATATGTCTTTTATGAAATATGACAAGGGCACAGAGATAATAACAGGAACAGTCAACTCTCAGAAAACCACAAGTTTTAAAAAACAAAAAGCAAAATGGGGAATGACTGTACCTCTGATTTGAAATACCCAATGCAATTAATGATTGCCATTACATGTTCCCTATTAGCCTGACTTGCATAAGCACAAGGAAAAGTTCAGGGTCTAAGAGCTAATCAGGAAAAATATCACTAAGCTTTGAGGTCAGTTAATTAACAGTAAAGTCATATTTTTCACAGATTAAGTCAGGCTCTTTCTTTTGACCTCATTTAATTGCTGCTTTTAAAATCTAGTGGAATAGTACTTTTGCATATAAAAATGTATTGAAATTCATTATTCTCTTGAGGTGTGATGAGACCAAACTTAAAAACACCGGGGTGTGAGTTTAAATTGGCACAATCTTTGTGAAAAGTAATAGATACTGTGTTTTGTGAGGCAATGCATATTATGGTGTAATAATATAGATATGATAATACACATTAAGTGGTGGAGAAATATTGGTACTTTTGCCATACCCTTAGCGTTTGTCCTATGGAAATGTGGCTAATGATGCTCAACATATAAAGATATTTATCATAGCATTGTTTGTAATGGCAAAAGTTTTGGGCTCTAAATGTCTCAAATTAAAGTATTACAATCAATTACAGTAATTCATTAACATACTGTATCACTAAAAATAAAAATACAATAAGTGAATGACATAAGACAGTTTTTATGATTTAGAGTTAAGGTGTATTAAAGCAGCAAGTAAAATTTTACTTTTGAATTGTGTAATACTTATGCATACTTCCTATATATAAAGAAATGAAAAACTTTAATAGTAATTACCTGTGCATTGTAGAATGTGGGTTTTGGTTAATTTTTTTCTTTATCATTTTTGTTTTTTTATGTTTTATTATCAGCCTGCAACTTTTTATAATAAAAAAATTTAACCTATTCTTCAATAATGCAATTTCAAGCCTTTGACTTAGTTTCCTACATCCTCAATTTTTGGTCACTTCAGAGAAACTTAATAAATCTGGTTGTAATTTCTGTTTTCTTATTAACCTAGTACTCATGGAGAAAATAAGTTTAGTTTTTATGAATACATTTGATGGTAATCTAGGGCTAGATGTTGCAATACTTTATATACATTCCAAGGAGTGAGTTCAGATACTAAAACTTGTGGATGTTATTTCCCTAAGTTTTTCTGGGAGGTTAGCGATTTTCCCATCTCACCTTTTGATAGTATAGAATAAACACCCTTAAATACTCATATTAAATATGAGCACTTCATTTTGTATATAATATTTCATGTATTTAATAAATAATACCATATTTTGAATACAAATATATTTTAATTTCCACCCATCTTTATAAGAACAATAAGGACTATAATTTTCTGTAATAAAGAAATGAAGAATTTCTCCTTTTGGTATCAATGTTAAATTACTGTGATTCTTCTCTCCACTAAGAAACATATGTTATAATATTTCAGCAAACATGATGACTAAAATTCTAATAAAACTTAAATTTGAAATAAATAAAGGTAGCAGCCAGATTCCACTATGAGACTCTTGAATATACCAGTAGCTTCTCGGTTTTGACATGGTCTTTCTGCTTGCTGGGATAAGATCAAATTAACAGAGCCTATCACCAATTCTGCATAATACTTAAAACTACCTGTTGACAGATGAAGCAGGGGTGATAAAATCTATGACATAGAAATTTCTAATAATATATCTGAAGAAAAAAGATGTTGCCATTTTTAGTAGGCATAGGGTAGTTTTTCATTTCAAACAATAAGAGCATTTCTTTAATAATGTAAATTAAGGAATACCTTAGCAAATACAAAATAAGCTCCCTCTGAGAGGGCTGATTTATATTAAGAATAATATTCATATTTATTTCTATGTTTCATAGTTAGCCCTTAAAAAAGACAAGTACTTTTATTGACCAATGACTGTGATGTTTTTATATTAAATATTTTTATTGCTCTTTCTAAAATGTAAATTATTTATTGATTTTTAAGGTGCTAAATGTGTGAATTAGGCAGTCTGATATTTTTTTAATATTCAAAGCACCAGTTCATCAAATCATCCCACAAAAGGTATGAACATTTAATTGATTTGACCTTAAGCTTATGAGCATTGCTGGCAATAATACATCCATCTGTGAAGGCAGCCATTCCTCTACCTGTATAGATGATTCTGGCTGATAGCCATCTAGGAGGATGGCTAAGTGTGGTCTCAAAATCACCTGAGAGAGCTTGAATGCTTTCATACTCCTGAGTCCCGCATCATGCCAACTAAATATTGAAGCTCTGGGAATCAACATTTATCATGCACCTCAAGTGATATTTATACACACTGAGTAAAAGATAGCAAATCAATGTTTGGATATAGTTTTTAAGGAATGAATAAACTGTACTTTTCAAATGAGAGTAAATATTTCATGAATATAATATACATATATTAATAGTATATAGTGTAGTATATATACTTTTATTTTGACTAATCCTAAAATTTATAGATAAAATGTGTTTTCTTTAATAATAATTCTAACAACTGTAATTATTTATTAATAAGTTTTCAAATGCCTTGAAACACAGTAACACAATATGCCCCTTTCCACGGGTGAACACATCTTCAGAAGATGCTGTGCTGGAGACAAAGAAGATGTTCTTGATGTACTAAGACCACTCACCAGGAATTTCCTGGACCAAAAACACAGCCTGGCCCCAGACATGTCAACAGCATGGAGGACTTTTTTTTTCTGAATCCTCACCCCAGGATATGTTTTTACTGGAGAGAGGAAAGGGGAGAGAAACAGATAAAGAGAGGGAGAGAGAGAGAAAAAAAATAAATATCCTTAATGTGAGAGAGAAACATTAATTAGTTGCCTCCCATAGACGCCTCTACCAGAGATCAAACCCACAACCCAGGAATGTACCCTGCCTGGGAATCAAACCCATGGCGAGTTTGAGTTCAGTGTACGAGACAATGCTCCAACCAACTGATCCAACCAGTCAGGGTGAAGACACGTTTTTCTGTCATAATATCTCTACATCTGAGTCCGCATGTTATATCCATTAATGCTATAAGACTGCATATTAAAACAAAGAAAGCCTAAAGAAATATGAAGGCTACCTTATCCTTTGCATGAATAGGAAAGATTTTCTGGACAACTAATCCCCCTATTCATTTTTCTATTCCCTCAAGATTATGCCAAGTTGAGTACACAAAGTAAAGGGAAATAAAACTGCTCTAAACAAACAAAACTAAGAAGGAAAAAAGTACATTTTGAGGAAAGAAAGGGAGGCAGGCATTTTAGAAAATCCATAAATCTCTGTATATTCACATTCCTGTGGCCTATTTCAATTTAGAAGTTTCAATATAGCAATGGCAATTCTTATTGGTATGATATTCAATGCTAACCCACTGGAGGGCAGGCATTTTATAAATATCTTTCAGACAAGAATGCTTTAAAAGACCATTTCGTGCTATGACTTACAGTTCTTGTATTTGAAAATCACTATTTTCTATAGAAACATTGGAAACAGCACATCTCTGCATTCACAGAGTACATAATTGGTTTCTTCTTGCATCCTACCCTTCAATTTTCCTTCCGGAAGTCTGATGCCCATATTTCCATGGAAGCATTATTTACTTTTTGATTGAACACACCAAGTCATTTCTATTTATGAATGCTTTCTTGTAATAAAAGCTGGCATTTCTCATCACTACCATTTGCAGTCTACTTTTATAAAATTTAATGCATGTCAAAAATGTGCATGGTCTTGAAAATAATAAGACAAAGAAGAAACCTTCTATATACCAGTAAATGTCCTGAAATGGGCTTATCAAGAAAAAAAATCTCATGATCCAAACCTGACCTGTCAAATATGGTAGCCATTTAGCCACATGTGGCTAATGAGTGCTTGAAACGTCCCAAATCTGACGTGCTGTAAATATACACATCGGGTTTTGAAGATGTATGAGTCTGTGAAATATCATAGTAACAATGGTTTATATTAATCATATATTGAAATAATATTTTGGATATACCAGGTTAAATAATATACGATGTTAAAGTTGATTTCACTTTTTTAAAAAAAAATTTCTCATGATGTGGCTACTAGAAACTTTTCAGTTACATATGTGGTTCACAGTACATTTCTAGTGGAAAGCACTGATCTAGATGAAGAAATGCATTGCCATCATGCCATGGAGCAATTACATTTGGCAATATGGGACAATAATTTCATACGGTTACAAGGGTGGGAGGGTTTTGATAGAAACTCTTCTATCCGTTAGTTTTAGGAAGATTAACTGGACTAATTAGATCTAAACTGTTAAAAGAGTCCCAGAAGAGGGAGGGGAAAGGAAATGAGGATTCATACAAGCTTTCCAAGTACTCAAATCACACATTCCTGGTTGACTGGTCTGCTTAGCCAAGCTGAAACCAGTCTTATTATTGTCATGTTGGGCACATTAATTGGAGAGCAGACTAATTTGCAAGAATGCGTTAGTGCCCTTTAAAAGGTGATTTAAAATTCAAAATGATGAAAATGGCATAAAAGCATGCTTGTCTGATCACTCCTCAAAATCCTTCTTGAAATCTCTACCATTTGTTAATTTTCATTGTTAGAATTCAAGTATACAGTAAAACATTTAAGACTCCCAAACATTGCACTATACACCCTAGCACAAATAATTATCCTTCTACAGATGGGGCATTTCTATCATCAGACACATGGGAATCATAAATGAAAATACAATCTGCAGTTTTAATCAGAGTTCCATGTATAGGATTGGAAAATAAATATCACTGCAATGTCACCATGTTTGTAACAGAATGAGGACATTTTGCCTTTAATCCATTAAAAGCTTACAAGGAATTTGAGGAAGTATTTCCACCTGTAATATAGCTGCTATAAGACTAATACTAACTTATATTTATATCTGCTTATAGTTATGAATAATTTTACACCCATTATCATATTTAATCCTTACAAAGAAGAATGACATTATCATTTCCATTTTGAAGACAAGGAAACAAATGCTCAAAAACATAGTGAGTTATCCAGACTCATAAATTTGAATTTTCTAACTATGCTTTTCTACAAAAGCATAGGTAGCAGGTAAACACTCTATTGCCAGCTCAAAGACCAAAACTGGGACTTTTATGTATGATCTTAATTTGGGAATTCATAGAATGTAACCCTGAAGAGTTTTCCATTTTGTTATGCATGCATAGACTTCTCCTTATATAGTATAAAAAATATATATTTTTTTTTTACTATTACTTGATTAGAGGATCTGTGTTGGTCTCAATTCAACAACCTCATATCTTTGGCCCAAAGCAAGTAATATGAGTGCAAAAGCTCCAACTGGTCACTTTTTTAAGTACTAATTTATCAGAAGTTCTCACACAAAATACATTAAATAGCACAATCTTAGAAGGGGCTCAATAATACTGAATAAAAAGGAATTTCAGGGCTAAAAGACATAATTAACTATGGGATTTGTTTTGTGAGAAGATTTGGGTTTCTCACCGACATTGATTTCCATGAAGACACAGGGAAGAAAAAGTCTTCAGCTGTAATTGGTGATGAGTTTTGTAAAAGTGAAAGTTGGCTACAAGTTTCAATCAATCACTGCTAATTGACAGCTCTCTGAAAACCTGTTCTTACCATAGCTTTAAGAAATAAAAATAAGCACCACCTCTTATATAATGTTTGATTAAAAAAATGAAAACCAATTAAAGCCAAGTTAGGAACAACCTAGATCAAGTCCATACACTGAAAGTATGTGCTGGCCTTCACATACTGAATTCAAATTGAGGCATAGCAGAGTTAGCCACCCATAATTTCCACTTTTTTTGGAGAGGGATGTTGATTATGTTAAGCTGGTCATTTTTAAGACACGAAAAACTCAGGATAAACCTTTTGCCTTCCCCCCAACTGCCTACAACAAAGGAGTAGGTCCTCTATCAATTGATAGATAAGTACAGTGTAACATGAACTGTGATAGGGAGGAACCTAGCAAGGCCCATTTGATCAAAGCCCTCTCTGGGTGCCATTGTTAAGATGGCCCAGCAAACATTTGGTTGCCAAACATTTGCTTCTCCTTCTCCATGCGAATATCCTTTCTCCCCTTTAAAGTCTAGACCATTGCTCACTTTCCTCCTTAGCTTAAGATGGCATATAAGCCTCAACTGTCCAGTTTGTTCTCAGGTCCCATATTCTAATGGAACCCCCATATGTACATATGTAATTACATGTGGTTGTTTTCTCCTGTTAATCTATTCCATGTAAATTTAATTCTCAGTCCACTCAAAAGAACTAAGGGAGGAAAGGGGAAATTTTCTCCCACAAAAGTTAACACTACTGGCTATTTCTTTGGTCACTCACATGTAAATCTGTTCTGTAAAATGTGAATATTCGTTTAAAGCTTATTGGATGAATGGCTAAAAGACGAAGTGCAAGGTGTACTAGCACACACAGGTATTTGGGTTTGCTTTTCCAAATAACACCAGTGGTTGCTGGGCCTCGACCATATGTTTGCTCTGAGTCCACTCTGTGACTGGCGCTGGCACTTGGCGAGTGGGTGGTACAGCCTCGGGCTAAGCACAAGGTCTTCCCTCTGTGATAAATGGAGTTCATTTTAAAGCTTAAACCCAGGTGTGGCTTTACCAGCACCTTTGGTCTAAACTAGCAAAAAGCCCCATCTCCCACAGTAGAAAACCATGGATGTCAGGGAGAAAATGAATCCTCAAAATACAAAGAAATAATATTGGTCTTAATAACAGTTTTTCCCCCTAGCCCATGTTTAGGTTTCTTTCTTTCTCTTTTCCTTTCTTTCTCTTTTCTTTTCTTTCCTTTTCCTTTCTTTTCTTTTCCTTTCTTTTTTCTTTTCTTTTCTTTTCTTTTCTCTTCTCTTTTCTTTCTTTCTTTCTTTCTTTCTTTCTTTCTTTCTTTCTTTCTTTCTTTCTTTCTTTCTTTCTTTCTTTCTTTCTTTCTTTCTTTCTTTCTTTCTTTCTTTCTTTCTTTCCTCTCTCTCTCTCTCTCTTTTGTTAGTTTGTTGGACATAATACCATAACTCAGTGACTTTGGACTCAAAAGTATCTGGCACTATAACCTTAAAACTGAAAAATACAGCTGGTTTGATTATATAATGCAGGGTCTGGCAGTAGTAATGCCTGCTTGAGTGTGGTTGGTAGGGTAATAATATGGGTGTAATAATTTACAGTTTTAATTTGAACATTTCATGTACAATGTCATATGGTGTCCTTGAGTGTGATACTGTTATGTTACAGAATTATATGCTTATGATTTCATAATATAAAAGGGGTGTTATTTGTGCCAGACCCTATCTATTAAATATTTTTGTGAAATATTAAATATACAGCAAAAAATGTGTACAAAATATATTCCACAAGTTATAAAACTCACACTTGGCCATGCTAGATGGTTAAGACAAAGACAAAGTTTGTCCTCTCCTGGAGCCAAGAGGTGCAGTGATTGAACTAGAATGGAAGGATACATCTGCTAAAGCCATAGTCAACCAACAGGCCTGGGAAACTCTGAGCTGATTTCTGACTCAGTTCCACTCAACATTGGAAAAAGAGTGAGTTGGATCAGAAAGTTGGCCCTAATTTCACAAAGAGGACGATTCAGAGCACACGATTCAGAATGTCTAACGCCACCATCCTCCCTTACTCGCTTCATTTCACATGTGGATTTGAGGCTGACGTAGGCTCTGCTCTGCCCTTGGTGCCCAGAAGTCACCTCTTTCCGATCCCTCCCCTCTGGTCTGTGGCATGAAGAGAGCCGATAGTATGTAGGAAGAGTGGTGTAGCCACACCAAATAAATGACTTACATATGCTTTTTTTAAAATCAGAATTCCTACTTCAAAAGATTTCAGATGATAATTTGTTCCTTTAATTTTTATTTACATAGTTTTTATGTTTAGAAAAGTAAGCTTTTTTTGGGCAAAAGCAGTGGCTTCATGCCTTATCAAGCATAGTAAATGCACTCATAGTAAATGCTTAGTAGTCTTGGAGCACATGAACATGAACCCTAGAAAAAAAAGAGAGACTGTGCTATCATAGTTTATATTTTGGAAGTCAATATAAAAACAAATCACAGACATAAACCTCTCCTAAGAATTTTTCTTATTTTTTTCTGTCTACTGTTATATGAATTTTTATACTCTTACCCCCATCATATTAATAGCAAATTGTGGTTCCCTGAGAAGAAGGGTCCTTTTGTTCCCCCAGGTGGAGATGAAGAGACAGGGCCCTTGGCAGGAATGCAAATTCAGAAGAGAAGTCTGGAGCTTTAGGACAACACACAGGTAACCCAGTCTTGGATGGTACACAGTAGACATAAAATTTTAGCATTTTTGCGGCTAAGGGACAGCTTTGTGCAAAATGCACCTTTTCAGATAAGACTCTCCTGACTTTATGATAATTTCCTGAATCAAAGATGCTAACAGTTGTAAAATGCACTGCTAAATTAAAAGAAAATAAAAGACAAATTTCTAAGGCAAATATTAAAAAGAAAAACTATAAATAAAACCAAGTCCAAGCTTTGGAGTTGGAAATCTAGTTCATGTCCTCCTATAA
Organism: Trachops cirrhosus; assembly: GCA_028533065.1. Taxonomy (NCBI): domain Eukaryota; kingdom Metazoa; phylum Chordata; class Mammalia; order Chiroptera; family Phyllostomidae; genus Trachops; species Trachops cirrhosus. Next base: position 133,500,507 of record CM052538.1, read on the forward strand.
GAAGTCAACAGCCCTGACAGGTGTGGCTCAGTTGGTTGGGCATGTCCTGTCGTCCCGCAAAAGGAAAAAGTCACCAGTTCGATTCCCAGTCAGCGCACATGCCAGGGTTGCATGTTTGGTCCTGGGTTCAGGCACGTACAAGAAGCAACTGATCACTGTTTCTCTCTCACACTGATGTTTCTCTCCCTCTCTTTCTTCCTCCCTTCCCCTCTCTCTAAAAATAAATAAAATCTTTAAAAAGTCAATAATTGTCCATATTGTTACCATCTCAGTATTTTTGTTGTTCCCTGACTAAAACACCCACTCAGAGGTGAACTATACAAATCCAGTAAGTTTTGTGTTACGTACAACCTGTAAACAATAGCAAGAGAATTTTGTCTCCATAATACTTCAACTGCGCTGTCTGATTCAAAACAAGAGAAGACAACATTCACTCACCCATCAGAGGGTGTGTGTGCATGTGTGTGTGTGTAATTGTATGGGGACTGAAGGAGAAAATTCTGCATAAGACTTAAAAACATATTAGAAAAAATATATACCAGAAACTAGATTACTAGATAGTGGCAAATGCTTGGTTATTCTTATCTTCTTCTTCTTTTATGACCGGGGATCCTCCTGTGGGCTCAAGCCATTTCCTTTCATTGGGATCAATCCTGTTCTTCAGAGAGTAAATGCCCTGTTGCAATTCCCAAGGAATTAGTTTCAAGCCAGCTTACTGACTGACACTCCTCTGACTTTATCTCACAGTTTATTAATAGGACATTGCCTTTACTAATATCTCTTTTGACTAAGTATCTCATACCCCTGGGTCCCCAGTCTTAATAGTATATACAGTATTCTAGTTTCTAGCCCTGGGGCTCTGCTTTGCCCTGGCTCATTTTCCCATGGACTGGAGTTCTTCTAATCCTTAACCCAAGCCATGTGACTGTGACCCTCTTCTGTCACATTGTTAGTCCAGAGTCTATTCAAAAATTGCTCCCCCCTCAGAACTCTTCCTCGACTCCCCCTGCAAACATGGGTAGTCCTGCTGAAATCTATATATCTTCTAGCTGCGACTTTGCTCCAAGGGTTGGTTCCCCACCACCTCTCAGACTAGGGTGGCCGAGCAACCACTACCAAACCTCCAAGCCCTTCTATGGAGCTGCGGCCTTAACAGTCTCTGTGTTGTAGACAGGACCGGCCCCCAGAAACTCAAAGGGCAACTACAAGTTTGTTTCCTCGTGATTGGGGAATAGGCTGTCTCTTGACTGCACTGTGGCTGCAATGTTAATAGGTTTGTTTCCTCACAACACTATTAGGAAGACAGTGAGCACAGCGGTGAAGCAGATGACCTCCGGACTGCCTGGATTCAGCTGCTGACTCCAAACCTTACCAGTTTAGAGAAGTCACATTATCATTACAAGCTTCATTTCCTTCATCTGAAAATTGATAATGATACAGAGAGACCTGATCAGATCACTGGGGAGGAGTAGGAAGGGACTGTAGATGGAGGTTGCTCCAGGCAATGGTAAACAGTTTAAAACAGGTTTGGCTGAGAAGCTGAATGCCTCCAGAGTGCATGGAATTGTGGGCCAGAAGATTTAAGGCAAAAGAAGGGCAGAGACTGGCTCTCTGGCTCTCTTCCTTGAGGATGCCTAAATAATTGTGCTGCAGCTGCCTGCGTTTCACAAAGGATGGTATTTTGGATGGATTTTTGGATTCCAGAAGAAATCCAGGCACAGCCTAGGATCGGGCTGGCCTGGCAGAGGGTGACAGTGTTATTCTTCTTTGGGTGGTCTAGAGGGGACAGGCTCTGAAGCAGAAGCCTGCCATTCTTCCAAAATTGTGTAACTTTTGTATTTTATGTTGTTTTAGTTTGTAAACTATTCCTATGGAAATAAGATGATTAAAAACTAATGGGGAGAATGATAGAAATTAGGTGTTAAAGAGCTTAGCCTGAATTGATAGGCTTAAGTGACTAATGCTTGTGGAAAGCTGTTATTCCAAAATCGTGTAGTTTTTAAATAAAGACTCCTTTCCTGTGTCACCAAACCTCTTCCTCCGGAATTGTGCCTGGAGGGGGGTGGTGGGCAGCAGGACCCCACTTGCTGCTCGCTAAAGGTAATGCTTGTACTTTTTTCATATGATTGCTGAAAGGCTTGAAGTGGATAAAGCCCATATTTAGCAGAGAGTCTGACCCAGAGAATCAATAATGTTTATTGTCATCATTAATACTTTTATTCTAGTTATTTTGGGCCTCCATACTGGAAAATATGTCATTATATCTTTGTGTGCCCAAGCCACAGTACAGTATTAGGCATCCTCAAATTCCAGCACTCTGAGATTCCCAACTCTTCGATAGTGTGGCATCTTGATTTCTTTGAATGTTCTCCTCAAACACTTCTGAGAATCCCGTGAGTGTCTCATGTGTTATGTCATGGTCTCCATCCAGCTGTAGCCCCTAAGACAGTATCACTGTTCTCTCAGAGACCCTGGGGAGGAGGGACCCGGCAATAAGGGGAAGGGGTGAGTGTTTCAGATATAATTTAGAGCCCTGCCTAGCTCCGCAGTCCTCTGCTACCCTCTCAGTCACTGTGCTGCCCTGGGGCCTTCATTCCTGCTCTGCTCACCTCCTCCAGGACAGCTGCTGCCTCTAAATGGCAACCTCCCCTCAGTCTCTGAGGCTCACTACTTCCTCTCTGAATTATGGGAAAAAACACTTCTTCTTTTTAGTCCAGTTCTTTCAGAGGAGGACTAGAGAGCAAAATGGTTAAACATGCCACAACCCTTTCTTCCCAGAGGGTACAAGCTCCCTATTCAGGGCTAAAGAAAGGGGTAGGTGAGCAAGCCTCAACCCCCAGGCTTAATCTGGTCTGCCTTTCAGACTTCTTCCTCATCCACAAAGAATTTCTTCTGGGCGACCTGTTATCCTATCTGTGATCTTGTTTATCTCCATCCAAACACTCTCTTGCCTGTGATCTATCAGACACCTATGTTGTATGAGTGTCTATGTAGGAACTGCATGAACTTCAATGCCTAATATGGCTTAATCGCGTAACTCCCAGGGTCCATTCTATCAGGGAATGTAGCTGTTTTCCAAATGTTTTCTGTCAGTAGAACTGTCTTCCCAGAGTGAAATAAACTCCTTTAAGCAACACAAGTAGAATCACTGTCCTCAGCTTACATTCTATTGGAAAAGATAGAAAATAAGATAATAAAGTAATTACAGAGAGTGATAAGCATCACACAGAAAATTTAACAGGGCATTATAAAGCAAAGGTCAGAAAAAGGCTGAGGAAGCAGCATTGGAGCTGAGAGTCTAAAGAGGAAAGTGAGCCATCCACAGCGGGAGTGGTGGAAGAGCAGCATGAAACCATTGAAGAGCTTTAAGCAGAAAGTGACAAGTTCTAGTTTATGCTTTAAAAAAATCATTTTGTCTGTGTGAGAGAAGACACTGGAGGTAAATAAGATAAATGTGAAGGCCAGTTTGGAGGCTGCTGCAGGACCGCAGGAAAAAGATAATAGTGGCTTGAGCTTAGATGGTGAATAGATTTCAGATATGTGTGTGTGTGTGTGTGTGTGTGTGTGTGTATCTCAAGACTACAATTGCCAGTGATTTAATTCCTGCCACTTATCCTGAGCCCCAGTCCAAGAAAACAAAGCCCCATTTTTCTTCTGAGTAAACCATTGTGGTGAACTGGAAAAAGACTTTGATGTTATTTCTTTTTAAAATATTTCAGATACAGTCTACATTCAGTATTATTTTGTATTAGTTTCAGGTGCACAGCATGATATTTTTGAAGGCAGAACCTGTAGGATATGATGATGCATTGACTGTGTGGAGAGAAGGGAAATGTGGAGTGAAAGATGCATCGGACGTGTCGTGGTGGATAACTGCGCCATTTGCTGAAGGGAGCAGACTGGGAGAGGGAGAGGACCGGGAAGGGTCCTCTGTTTTGGATGCATTACATAACGTGCTGTAGACATTACTCTTGTTTGAGTGCATGTTTCAGTTATTCTTTCAGAAGTCTGTAACTGGCAAACTTTTTACATCCTGGTCTGCCTTTATGTTTTAATTTCTATTAACACATATCTTAGTTTCACCCTTACATTTGAATGTGTGCCTGTTGATAGAATCCTAGGGTAAGGTTATGTACCTTTAGACTTTCCTCCAGGGTATTGCTCTATCATCTTCTCATCTCCAGAACTGGTTGTGAGGAGACTGATGTCATCATAACCTTGTTCTAGTATTAAAAATCTGGTTTCGCTTAGCTCTAGAAATGTTTACAATGTTTTTCACTTTATCTTTAATATTCTGAAATTATATATGAAAGTGTTATCGATTAGGTGAGGGTTTAAACAAATCTGTTTAGTCTTGTGTATACACTCAGTCTCAGAATTTATTTTTAAATTTATGGATAATTTCCATTTAATACTTCTTTAAGTATTGCCTCCTTCCATTCTTCCTTTTCTCTCAAAGTAAAGCTACTATAAATGGACACCAGAATTTTTGGATAATCCTGCACGTCTCAGTCTTTCTGGGAACACTCCAGGAGAATTCATTGACTTGATTTTAAAGCTAATTCATTTTTCACCTATGTCTCTATTAAGTTATTTTATCTAGTTTTTAATTTAATCCATTGTAGTTTTCATTTTTGAGATCCCCAGTTGGTTCTTTTGCATGTCAGCATGCTTTTTTTTCATGAGTGTGCTGTTTTCCTTTATCCCTCTGAGAATATCCATTACTTTTTTTTTCCCTTTGCTCCATTAGCTATTTATTCTAGTGTAGGCAATTGTGTTTATTGATTCTATTGTTTTGTTTTTAAGCCCTTGGTTTTCTCAGGGCTAAGTGATTCTCGATTGTGTGGGCATCTTTGAGATTGTGATTTCCTGTTAAACAGTGTCTATCTGAGTCCAAGACCTACTCAAGGGAGAGATGGGAGAGGCTGCTGAGAAGCTATTCTGGCTGGGTCTCTGGTAGACTTCAGGAGGAGTGGGGCCTGCTTCCTGGTGCTATAGCTGGGCCTCTAGTCTTCTGGGTGTGGATGGTTCCCATTTCTCCCAGACATTGCCAGCACCCTAGACATGGCCACATCTCTCTGACTGTAGCTCACACATACCTGTCATTAATCAGACTAACAAAACTCCCAATCGCAGCTGCTTGGTCCAGATTGAGGGTATTGATTCACTCGGCTGCTCTTGCTGAGGTATCCCAGCCAACTTTCCTATTATTTCTCCTAGGTCATCTCCCACTTCCAGTATTCAACAATGCCAATTCTGTCCGCTTGCCATCCCCTGGGATTCCTAAGAGTTTTCTGTTTATATATTCCCTTTTCTTATTTTTAAGCACCTTTGTACATGATTTCTTTATTTGTTTAGTTCCTGATATCTGCCATTTTTAGAGATTTTCACGTGGTCGGAAACAACTTAGCTCATGTTCAGCCCACTATATGGATGAGGAAGATATCTGTTAGATATTTGCAGGCACACATATGCACGAATCTGAGGAAGGGCCAGGGAGCTCTGGACTGGAGGTTTGGGTGTTTAGATGAGGGACGCAGCATGATACAGAGAGCAGTTAATCCTGCAGAGCTGATGAATCGCTGAAGGAAAGAGTGGGGGAAAAGCTGGGAAAAAGAGCGCCTGGAAGTGAGAGAGCATAGAGGTGTTCAAAAAGATGATCTGTATTGGTACGTATTGACTACTCTATCTTCCTAAATAATATTAAGCGAAGTGGTAAATACCAGAGTTCTTGAACTACAGATAATTAGATGAGAATTTGAGAATACCAAATATTTTACTAACATTACTTGTTTGAGTTAGGGGCTTTTACAGTTTTCAGCCATTTGTCTGAGGATCAAGTATCTGAAATTCTGCTGTACACCCAGCACACTGACAACAATGTACACTGAAGAAGTGAGAGGTTTGTTTTCCTTTGAATCAACCAATAACTAATGCTAACCTGCTAGCGATTCTTCTCTGACTCAGTGTTTTCCTCTGCTAACCAGTAGCAATTTCTATGTTAAATGTTTTTGAAAGGAGTCACCAGAGAGAGAAAAATAAACATTTGCCTGTATCACATTTGGGAAAGGGTGTTATGTTCTCCCACGAGTTTAAATAGTGAAGTCATTCTTGCTCCAGGCAACCTGAAATTTCCTTTCCCACAAGCCTCACACGTGTGCTGGTTCACTTTTATTTGGTTTACCTATTCAAAAAACTGCTTACCATGGCAACCCTCATCTGCATGACAGGCCGTAATAATTTGCTTGGAAAAACTGCAACAAAGTGTCATTTTTTATAAACTCGTTACACCAAAATATTTTCTTTTTTAGTGATTTCCAGTGACTTCATTGTGGTTGCATGGTCCTTGCAAAAGATCATTTACAAATGGAAAAAAATATTAAGGAAATCCATGGATTTGCTTAATATTTGTGATGGGTGGTGTTGGGATTGTTATAGCCTCTCAAATTAGGAAAATAACTGACTTCCTGTCTCCTTGGTGCTACAGAAGCAATTTTCAAATAACATTTGCTTGAATCAAGTCCTGCATTTTATAAACAGGTACTTTGGATTGCAGTACTGTGAGGTATGAGAAGAACAGAGAGCCAAAAATAAATGCAACCTAGTTTGAAATCTACTCCATGCCCCTGGGTATGTGTTCCATTCAGAAAAATTCAAAGATAGTTCCAAAAATCCTGCTATGGCATTGTGTGGTGGTGCTAACAATAGCAGTTGAGATTTTGTGCGATCATGAACAATTATTTGCATGAATACGTTCACAGATTCAGCAAATCGCCTGCCAAAAGGCAGTGAATGTCAGACAATACTGCCATATTTCAAATTCAAATATTGGTATTTCTGTGATATTTATTTCTGCGGCACAAACATGTTTGGATCAATATGCTCTATGTCACTAGATTTGTAATTTGAGCACCCCAAAAGCAGTAACAAGTACAACTTTACAAAACAATTGCACACTATTATCCAAATCAGATTATAATCTGCACTTGGCATCCAGTGAGTGCAAAATGTATTATGCAAATAAGCTTGGTGCTGCAGGCCCAGAGCATGAAGGGAATTAGTTTTAAGCTCAAGAAGAATCTGGCCATGGCCAAATGATGGGGGAATATATGACCCTGAGGATTAATCATTCTTATGGTTTATAATGGATGCTTTTTCCAGGTGCCCATCTTCAGCCTCACAATACAGTATAAAAAAGACTGGTGAGAAGTTCTCTTAAATAGATCCTGAAAAAGCAAGCATTTTGATACTTTCGCCTTTTACATTTTGGTAACATTTGAGATTTTCTTTGTTGTCCCTTGTTTTTTAAGCTCAAGGAATCATTTTAGTATCTGTTAAGCCTAAAATAAATTTAGATGACTAATTCTTAGTATATTACGCATAATGTAGTCATTTTGTTACTTGTATAATATTTTGGCAAAACTTTAAAGTAGATCAGCTGCAAATATCGGGTTGAGCTTCTAAACATGTTTTTCTAGGCAAAAATATCCTGTAGGCTTACTTTATAGAAACTTTGCATCATCCTGTCCCAGATCAAAAAACTGATTGAGAATCAGTTGAGAACCAGGCTTGGATCTAAATCCTTTTAGATGGAAAGGGGTCAGGAATAATAGTTTTACTGCTTCCAAGTTAGGTCTAATTTAGAACTCCTGTGCAAATTGAATTTCAGTGGATTAGAAATATGGTAAATAGTACTAGATAAGTCAGTGAATACTGTAGATGAATAAGTCAGGTAAATTATCAGGCCAGGGCATTCTGATTTAAGGAGAATTGTGAAAAAGGAAACAGAACAAAACTGGTGACCACAGCCAGACACAAACCAAAAGAAAAAGTACAAGGTTGGAAAGCACAGAGGGCGGACTTTGATATTGACTCAGGATGAATGGAATCAATAACAGATGATCATTTGAAGAATTGCTATGGTAACCGAAGCCTATTTGAGGCAGGATAGTACTCAAGAAAGCAGTTATAATTAATGAGCGAAACAAGGTGGTGAGTTAAGTTATAATGGGTGAAATAGAGGGATTACAGAACTGGATCCCATTGTGCAGAGGCTGGTTGGTCCGAGTTGTTAAGTGAGCTAAGTGTCTACAGGTGTTTCAAGTGCCGGGGTTGGAGCAGTTAATAAAAGTGAAAGTTCAGACTTTACCAGGTTGCTTCAAACTTTATTCCTGTGTGCAGTGTTGAGAGGGGGGGTAAAAATAAAACAGCATTTTGAATGAATGTGGTGTCTTCCTCTTAGGATTCTCCAATGATGCTGCCATACCAATGTTTAGAAAGGGTAAATAACTATGTTGAATGTTGCTGACTGATGGAATAAGATGAGGACAGAAAGGTGTCTCCGTGCATTTAGCATCATGCTCAGAAGCAGTTTTTGTTGAGTGATGATGGGAGATGATGTTGAGTGATGATTGTTGAAGTGAGTTTTCAAACTTCTGCTCCTGTGAAGAATGCTACAAAGAACATCATTGGTGTCCTATGCAAGCAATTCTGTAGGATATAGTTCGAAAGTGGTATTGTTACAGAACAACAGGGGGGCCAAGGGGGGGCTGAAGACAATGTACTATTACCGAAAGGAGCCCCCCAGGTTCGTTATGTCCGCTGCCTTATAGGAAAGACATCTCTCAATGCCAGAGATTCGTGAAAAGGAAAGGAAATGTTTATTTAATGCTATACAAACTTAAAGTAGCAACCTAAGTCTTCACCAAAATCCCAAAGTCCCTTAAAATGCCCACAAACACACACACAACCCTTCCTTCCCCCTTTGCCCTGTCTGGGGTACAGTATCTCAGGAAAAGAAATAGAAGTCCGTGGCTCAAGCAGCCACCAGTTCTTCCCAGCAATCCATCTTGGCTGGTAGGACTCCTCGGTTCCCAGCACCATCAGCTGTGTCACTGGGATCTCTGCTAAAGCCGGGTGGTGGTTCTCCCTTCTAAATCTGCGGGGGTCCTCACTCTGGCAAAGCCGCGTGGTTTTCCTTCATTGTCACAGCTGTGAGGGGGTCTGCACTCTGGCAAAGCTGCATAGTTCTCCTCCCAATACCTGCCATGTCTCCGTTTAAATCCTCTCACCAATCTTCTTCTGCAGCCCCATTTCCAACTCCTCCCACAATCGGCTACACTTGCCTCATAGCCCCATGTCCTGGAGCCAGCCATCTCCAAGCTCTCAGAAGGCGATGTAACTCAGGGGACCTGCCCGCCCCCTCCGCCTTACATCTTGGGAGGGGAGAGTTACTTCCATTCCCCTGGCTCAGAGCAAGGCCACAGCTATTTAACATATCTATGCAACAAGTTAAAGGTTATAGATGTGTTAAATGACCACACCAGAGGTTAGCAGCAAAGCTGTTGCTATGCAAAACAGCTCTCAATGGCCCTGCTCCATTTGCCCCTTCCCCCAACCCACACCTGGGGGAGGGGGTGAGGACATCCTAATATTTCCTGGACACCTTGAGTTGTGGGCCTCATTCCAAATCCCTATTTGGGCCCCCCACCCCTCTTGGCTGCACCCTGTAACATAAGTACCAGCCTCTGGAGATGGGTTTGCATTTATTCAAGGCTGGGGACTCAGAGCCCCTCTGCATAACCTGGGAGCTTAGGCTTTATTCCTCCACTTGCCCACTGCAAACTCGTAGAAAGAGTTTCTTAATTTGTCTGTATCTTAATTTGTTCATCTGTAAAATGGAGATCATAATAGTATCTATTTTATTGGGCTGTTAGGAGGATTAAATTATTTAAGCTGCAAAATGCTTAGAACACTTCCCGGTATGATAAGTACTCGAATATTCTTAGCTAATAACTCCCATTACATAAAGCATATGAAATGCTCGTGCTTTACAAGCTATGATGTTTTCTATCCATGCAAAGCAAAACAAGTAGAGTTTTGAAAATTTTAAACTATAATATATAAGCAACTTTCTTGGATAAAGAAATATACATGGAATAACCATCTTTAAGCCAACCATTCATAGCTGTAAAATTTCCTAGTTTCTGAAACTCAACTTTTCATAGATTTTCTAAAATCAATCATAATTCTCACAGATTAAAGCTAAGCAATAAATTCTGTCTGAAAATTAGAACTCATTTATGAACAGTTTTCCTTAAATTTTAGAGTCTGGAAGATTTCGGTTCCAAAATTTCATTCATTTGTATTTTCTGTAACAACTTTTCTTGAACCAGTAGTATCTCCTAAGTGTGTAATCCTTTGAAATTGGACAAGTTAAAACAATAAATTGATATTACTGATTATTTGTATAACCTTTCAAAAATGCCTCCTCATTAAATACAAGTAAACACTTGGTGTTTTTTCTGTGCAAAGCCCCATAAGAAGCACCATTGGTACGCCAGATAGAAAAGGCAGAGCTGCTGGCTCTCCAGAGATTTATCAGTTATTATATTTAATCCTCAACATTAAAAAAAGGGCAAGTATACTTTGCTCATTTCATAAACAAGGAGACAAAAGATTTTAAAGGAAAAAAAACACAGTTTGTGGAACAGCTGTGACCCTTAAATGATCATGACCTATTTTAATTTTCCTAGAGCTAAGGTAAAATGTCAACTGTAAGGATTACCTGGGATAAAGAATTTAGAAAAACAAACCCAAAACCCCTGCATTATTACTACAATCATATTACTACACCTAATACTGTTACTGCTATACTAATTCAGAGTGATTTCTGTTTATGTATCTTGCAAGATCTTTATTCACATCCAAGTACACCCAATATATATGGAGAAATTCAAAGTTATGTGTATTGAGCATAAAAAATTAAATATTTCCAAATGATATGAGGAAACCAAAAGTCATGTGGAAACTATATAATGTTGCATGACACCATATACATGAAGACATATATACTCATATAAAAAAAGCATGCCCACTCTTATACTAAGAAATTTTTTAGCTTTTGTCCTTTCTTCTTCTCCCTTTCAAAATGATCATTCTTTCATTTTCTTTCTAGAATAAGAAAATTCAGAGATCAACTTTCCCTACAACACCCTCTCACAATAAAGTGTTGCCTGAAAATCTGTAAATCGAACAGGTCTAAAGACCTGGGTTCTTTGATGATTTGGTTTTCTGTGTTTTATTTTTTAAGCTTCATTAGGGTACAATTGACATACAAAAAACTGCACACATTTAATGTATACAGTTTGATTAGTTTGGACATACACATCTATCCTAACCACAATGAAATGAAACATATTCATCACCTAGAAAAGTTTCCTTGTGTCCTCCCTTTTTTGTGGCAAAACACTTAACATGAGATCTACTATCTTAAAAATTTGAGATCACAATATCATATTGTTAACTATTGTCTTTGTGCTTATTAGATTTCTAGCAGAAATCTGCTAGATCTTACTCATCTTGTATAACCGTAACCTTACACCCATTGAACAACTCCCTCTTTCTCTCTTCATCCATCCCCTGGCAACCACCTTCCTGTTTTCTGTTTCTATGAGATTGACTATTTTAAATAGCTCATATGATTGGAATCGTGTACTATTTGTCCTTCTGTAATTGACTTATTTCATTTAGCATAATGTCTTCCATGTTTATTCATCTTGTTGCAGATAGTAAAATTTTCTTTATGTTTGAGGCTGAATATATGTTACATTGCATGTATATACCACATTTTTTATTCATTTATCTGTTGATGGACATTTGGGCTGTTTTAATATCTTGGTTATTATGAATAATGGTACAATGAACACAGGTGTGAAGATATCTCTTTAAGAACCCAATTTCAATTCTTTTGGATATGTACTCAAAAGTGGCATTGCTAGATCATGTGCTAATTCTATTCTTAATTTTTTGAGGAACCTCCATGCTGTTTTCATCACGGCTGCATCACTTTACATTCCCACCAACCGTGCGTGAAGGTTTTGAGGTCTTCACATCCTTGTCAACACTTATCTTTTGTTAGCCTTCCTTTCAGGGACATCCAAACTTTTGTCATCTCTGGACCAAGCTAGAAGAAGGGGAGTTGTCTTGGGTCACACATTAAATACACAAACACTAATAAAAACTGATGAGCAAAAAAAATTTAAGTAAATTTACAATGTTGTGTTGAACGCATTCACAGCCGTCCTGGGTCACATGCAGCCCACAGAGTGTGGGCTAGACGCCCCTGCCTGAGGGTAAGGCAACTTTCAGAACAGAATCTATGACATGGGCAATGTGGTTGTCTTCTGGGTTTGTTTGGTTATGATGGGAGAAAAAGGGCTCAGTTTAAACGTAAAGAATTTAGACTAGAAAAAGTGAATCTAACTTAAATGAAAGCTGGAAAGTTTGACAGAGTTATTCACTTAAAATCAAAGGTGATATCAGCATTCCTTGCTTTCTTAAGACCAGAAACACAAATCTGATTGCAAATGGACTTGTTTGGTGAGAAAAAAAATCACATTCTAGGACTCTATTTAAGAAAAATAAAAGAGGAGTTATAGTTAAATACTAGTTATTCAGGGCTTATGTTGTGTATCATACATAGAGAAATGATACTATTCTGTGATTATTTTGTTTGTTTGTTTATCTTATTAGCCAGCACAGCAGTAATTTAAAAGATCTTTGAATTTTCTGCAGCATAAAAAAAATACACAAACATTTTAGGATTTTTAATTGACTTGTCCAAGAGTCTCTAATTTCAAAATGTTATACCTACTTTCATAACATTTTGTCTACAAGATTTCTTGCTATTAGTTTTGCAAAGTGATTTTTCATAAAACAAATGTTTAATTGAAATAAACAGCCTTGCTTTGAGATATGCCATTCAGCCTTGTCTCCTATAGTAATGGCAAACTATGAGCTGATTGGTGTGTTTCAAAGCTATTAATGACCTATGGAAACCCACCAGGACTTGATAGAAGAATTCTTTTTCAGCAAAGATGTTTGGTAATGTAAGCAACAGGATTAAAAGGAATTTGACTAAACTTTAATTATGCATGGCATGAAAAATTCAACCATAGTCACTAATACATGAGTTACAAGTAGCTGTAGTTTAAAACTCAGTTGGTAAGATTTGGGGGAGATAATTTTGCCCCATTTTCCTGTTGAGATTTGGGTAGGACACAGGGAAACATAGGAGCTACCATTTAGAAAGTTAGCACTTCCTAACTAGCAAAGGGGCAAGATGTTTAGCAAACACTCAAGGAAACTGCTAATCACTACTGCACTGTTGTGGTTGGGAGTGGCTCTTTGGTTTTGATGCTGACACCTGCTTGAAAGATAATGATAACATTTTTAAATTAACTGCACTGTCATAAATGCTTTATTAATATTTATTGAATGGTTCCAAGATGTAGTCACATCCTTTAATAACTTTTTATAATGCAAGTTATAAAATTCATTGGCAACATATTCTTAATAAATGATGCCATAATAAGCTCCTATAATGTTGCTATAACACAGCTGTTGTTAATTAAAACAATGTATGCACCTGCTTTAGCCATTAATTTAGATTATTAGTACATAAAGCATGTTAAAATGACCAATATAATTTTTTAAATAATCATTATTTGGACCAACCTTCAGCCACAATGACTTTCCTTCACTCTCACAGCACCTGTAGGCTTTCTGTTTGAAAACAAAAGAGAAAACTTAGGTCACCAAATGTTTGAAGGTATTCCTAAATTTATAACCTATGCATACTAGTTTCTTTTCTGCCCCATGTGTGCTAGATCTACTACCTGAAAATAACACCAGGGGACATAAGAATAATTTTATGCACGTGATTTTGGTCTAGATTTGCTTTCTTAAGATCCAAGAAGTGCTCAAAACTGCACACCCCAATATTTTCCTGATCTCAGAGAATATTCTGCCATTTGAAGATACATCTTCTCCCTTGATCAATTAAAGTGCTGTCCTTTGTCCATACAATGTCATGTATTTTTGAAACTTATGACGTAATTAATGAAGTTTGTAGAAGAAAAAAGTTTTATATCGTATAAATTTCAACTTTGATATTACAGAACTCTTTTCTCCACTCCCCATTCATTTCCATTACCAAACATTTCCAAGTAATATGTTCAACAGCATTAACATAACAAAACCTGAATATTATAGCATGAACAATAGAACATTTCCTAATAAAGTAATTAAAAATTATTGTTGATTCGTATGTGCAGTAGTCTGCTTGGGCTACCATAACAAAACACCATAGATTGGGTGACTTCAACAACAGGAATTTATTCTCTCATAGTTCTAGTATCTATAAAGCCCAAGATCAAGTAACTGGCAAATTTGGTTTCTGGTAGGAGCTCTGTTTCTGGTTTTCAGATGGCTGCTGGGTCCTCATCATGATGAAGAGAGTGTACTCTCTGGAGTCTCTTTTTATAAGAACACTAATTCTATTGGGCTAGGGCCCTACACTTACGACCTCATTTGACTTAATTACCTCCTAAAGGTCCTATTTCCAATTATAGTCCCATTGGGGTCAAGGCTTTAATGTGTGAATTTGGGGGTGGAGCACAATTCAGTTTGTAGTAGTATGGTTACATATAGAAGCAAATAAGATACATAAATATTTTCTAACTCCTAACATTTTAATGTGGTTATCTTGACTTCAAAGGGATTTGTAAAGCTTTTATTTATTTATTTTTAGAGAGTGGGGAAGGGAGGGAGAGAAACATAGATGTGTGAGAGAAAAATAGATCAGCTGCATGCCTCCCACCAGGGACCTGGCCTGCAACCTAGGCTTGTGTCCTGACTGGGAATCAAACCCAGTGATGTTTTGGTTTGCGGGAGGACACCCAATCCATTGAGCCACACCAGTCAGGGTTACTTCAAAAGGACTTTTTAAAGTTTGTAATATGAAAAACACATCTTAATTAATAAAACCAATATTTCCCTCAATTCTATAGGCATAAATCCTGAATTCATCAAAATTTTATGCTGTTCATACTTGAGCTCATACCTCCTCCCAGACAGATTTCGATGCTGAGAATATAATGGTGAAAAAAACAGAAAGGTCCCTGCTTTCATGGAGCTTACATCCCAGAGTGCAGAAAGCCAGTGAACTGATATATGTACGTAAATAAGAAAATAGCTGATAGTGATAACTGCTATGAAGAAAAGGTGATACTGTAACAGAGACAGTGCTATGGGATACTGTACCTTGTGCAGTTTAGGGCACCTGAGCAGGTCACAATGCAATGAAGAAGAGGAAAACATTTTGAAAAGCATCCCAAGCACTAATAATAATAAATGAAAATGTTTGTAGGTTGCTTTCATTAACTATTAAATTAAAATGATTATTCACACAGAAGAAAAGCTACATCAAACATCAACACACTCTTTCATGTAAAATTGGAAATTCAGAAATTCCTCATGGTTTTCTGTCACAGTAATCCTAAACATAAAAATTACTTGAAAAAAAGGTTTGGTTAAGCTGTTCTTTCCTGCCCACCACTGCTATCTTGTAAGTGGACCAAGGAAAGAACCAGTTCTTCTCTTCATGTACCTAGATTGCCTTGTTTTTAATCAGTGTACCCACATAACTGTCTACAACTATAAAAATTAGGAGATTGTCTGGAAAAGGGTTTAATGCACGAATTCATTCAAACAAGAGATTACCAATATTTTACAATTTGCCTTCCTCTGTAAATGAACATGAGATTGAGTTCTTGAGTCAATCTCACATCTGCCTCCTGTTGGAAGTGATCATTAGTGTTTGGCCATTTTCATTTAAAATGTCTAGTAGGTGAATTAAATTCTAGGATGGGTTTGTGACAGCAAGTAAGAAAGAGAAACTTTAATAATCAAATCTAGACTTGATTTGTGTGGTTAAAATAACTGAATCCCACTACCTTTGGTAAGTGCCTGAGAGCAGAAACCTCGGAAATCCTCTCCAGATGCCCTGGGCTAAATACAGCCAGGTGATTATGAGTTACAGATGTTTTACATTTGCCAATAAAAAGGTGAAAATCACCCTAGTTGGTATTATTCTCATTGGAGGCATTTAAAGCACCAGTAAAGATTAAAATTAATTAAGCCATGAGTAAACAAAAAAGGGAAGGGCTGGAAACATGCCCTATGTTAATGTGGATACACTTGCATATTATAGTGCAAAGAGATAGAGAAAGTTCAGTACATTTACAGAAAATTCACATCAGAAAATACATGTAATGAAAATCCAGGTCAATACTGAAGCAAAGGAATCCAGATGACGAACTTATTTGCCTCTCGAAGAAAATAAAAATATGGATGACTCACTGTTTGCTATTTATATTCTCTTATAGCTTCTAGCTCAAGCTCTGTGAGTCTTCAGAAACTTGGGTTTTATAAAGCAGGCAAAGCAAAGGCGAGGGGACAACCCTCCTTCAAGCAGCACTTATTCTTTGGAAAGACAAAAAGTTTCTGCGTAGCCCTGCACAGTTACTGTTACTATACTTCCCAAATTGAATCCTTAGAATCATGTTAAGAAATGAATGGATCAAAAAACTATGATACATTTACACAATGGAATTCTATGCAGCTGAAAGAAAGGAGCTCATACCCTTTGCAACAGCATGGATGGAGCTGGAAAGCATTATGCTAAGCGAAATAAGCCAGGCAATGAAAGACAAATACCATATGAACTCACCTTTAACAGGAAACTAAACCACAAAACAAAGAAACAAGTAAAATATAACAAAGGACACTGAAATAGAGGACGGGATGTCAGGGACCAAAGGGGAGAGGGGAGGGAATTTCAGGGGAGAAGGGAAGGGTTTACAGGAACAAATATAGAGGACACATGGACAAAACTATGGGGCTTGGAAATGGAAGGGAGGTGGGGAGGGATGGGTGGGTGGGCTGGAATGGGAATAAAAGATAGAAACTGTACCGAATAATCTAAAATAAAAAAGTTAAAAAAAAAGAAATCATGATTTCAAAACAGGAGAGCTGAGATTGCTTTTTCTACCATCTTTATTAGTGCAGAGGAAAATATGCTTCACGCTGTCATTCT
>CM052538.1:133517945-133590686 GCA_028533065.1 Trachops cirrhosus
GGGGCTTGGAAATGGAAGGGAGGTGGGGAGGGATGGGTGGGTGGGCTGGAATGGGAATAAAAGATAGAAACTGTACCGAATAATCTAAAATAAAAAAGTTAAAAAAAAAGAAATCATGATTTCAAAACAGGAGAGCTGAGATTGCTTTTTCTACCATC
Organism: Trachops cirrhosus; assembly: GCA_028533065.1. Classification (NCBI taxonomy): domain Eukaryota; kingdom Metazoa; phylum Chordata; class Mammalia; order Chiroptera; family Phyllostomidae; genus Trachops; species Trachops cirrhosus. The sequence continues at coordinate 133,518,104 of CM052538.1, forward strand.
TTTATTAGTGCAGAGGAAAATATGCTTCACGCTGTCATTCTCCCCAGCAAGTATTTCTGATAAAATTACCTCCTCATTCATTTGCTACATAACAGGAGGCTGGAGTGGGCAGCCTATTTGAAATAGTGAATTGGAGTATTGACACCCAAGGTTGAAATGAACTCAGTGCCATATAAATCAAGGTGAAATCTATTTAAACTCTTCTGAAGTATTATTTTGAGGTGGGTAGAATCACTGTTATTTTTAACTTACTTTTAGTCATTTCTCATCTTAAAATTGCTGCATGTCCTAAACAGCCTTCCTTTTCCTGCTTTACTTATAAACTCATAAAAGCTTCTCATTCCTACCAAACAAAGTTGCAACTTACTAGTGCTTCTTGGCAATCTTGCTTCCCCAAATTTTCCAGATTCATCTGTCCCTTGAATCTCAACTGCCTCTTCCTTTTCCTCATCTCCCTGCATGGTGATACTTGTATTTTTCTAAACATGTGTTTTCATACCAATAAACCTCTACAAATGCTGTATTCCCTGCCTGTCACGTTCTTTCTTTTCCCTTCCATGTTATCCAAAGTGTCTCTGACTGTTTAAATACTCTGTCTTCCTGCCCAGATCAAGTGTCTCCTCTTCTTTGATATATGGTTGATTCTCCTAACAAGAAGTAGCCATCTCTATCATGTACCCTAATTACAAGAGCACAGTGTGATTTAGCCTAAAGTTATTTGTGCACATGTTTTCCTCCCTCAAGGACCACATAGACCTCTTTGTAACTGACTTAGGGTCTGTGACCATACCTAGCATGCAGTAGGCAGCTGATATTCATTGATTTACATTGGCTTTGAGAACACTAATCATTTCTTTTGGCATTTATCTTGATCTAGAAAGCAGTAGTGGCCACATAGCTGGGACACAATAGCACTGTTCAGAGAAAGGAAATCTACACAGCAGCCAATCAATTCTTCTTTAATTAATCACAGGTTAGAACAAGCTTGTTCTTGTCTTGCTGGAGAATCATGACAGAGCAGGTTGAGTTTAGAGTTCTTGAAAAGAAGCCTTGAAGACACTCAGAGCATGACCATAATGAAATGTCTCCCTCTGTAGAGTAAGCAGGACTGCTTTGCTCAGTCATCAATCAACCACCACAGCTACTTGTTAATTAATGGAGCCAAGTTTCTTCCCTGATGGGAACAACATTTGGTTACATTTCTGAAAGGAGAATTGATTTTGATTGACTCAGACCCTCTGTTTGCCATGTCACAAACAAGTAGTTGGATGACTAATTGAGTGACTGGCCTCTCTTTGGAAAGCTCTGGCCCCTTCGCCTAAGCTACTTCACTAGTCAAGTGCCTATACTGAGAAGAAAATCTTTCTCCAAGTTGATAGAACTGTAGATATGGTATGATGCAGACTGGTTTAGTAAAAGAACACTGGTCAAGAAGTTAGGAGCGTGGATTCCAGTACTAGACTAACCCAAGATTTAACTTGGGACCTCTGATAGCATGTTTTAGTGAGCTTTGTCTTCAGACACACTAGTGGATTCTAATTCAACTGCTTACTAATTCTCATAGCTCCTGCAGGTGATCTCCTTCTGTGAGCCTTATTGCCTTCATTTCTAAGATAGGAGTAAAGAAAATTCTTTGGGAAATCAATTAAGTTTTTATTGAGATGCTGTCAGGAAAAAGTCTGCCATAGTGACCAGGACAAAAACAATAAATGTTTTTAAATTTTATTTATTTGCTTTTAGAGGGAGGGAGAAAAAGAGGGAGAAACATCAATGTGCAAGGGGTACAGTGATCAGTTGCCTCTCACCTGCCCCCAACTGGGGACCTGGCCCACAACCCAGGACTGTGCCCTGACAGGGAATTGAATCAGTGACCTTTTGGTGTGCAGGCCAGTGCTCAATCCACTGAGCCACACCAGCCAGGGCAAACAATAAATTTTGGCCTACCTACATGTTCCATGAATGTTTATTTTCACACTACACACCCAGTATTTTTGTTTCTTTATCTGCTCCTGTAGGAATAATATGCTGCCTTTCCCAGAGTGGGCTGAATTGAGCAAGTGGGACTTACACTAAGCAGCTGCATCTTCTTCAGAGGGCTTCCTTAAGTATAATTGGATGAAAAATTCACAGGCACCAGAAAAACAGGACCAAGCACTGACCTTGGTCGTTTAAGCAGAGGAACAAATTGCTGAAGCGTAAAATACCCCAGGAGTGGGTCTCAGCAGGGCTGGTGTGATGGGAGGAAGAATAGGAACAGCTCACATAATAGTGAAGGATTTATATGACCATTTTCCTTAGTTACCCATATCCTAAAGGATACACATTGGTTAAGACCACATCAAACTCAGTGAACTAAGATATTTCACATAATGCAGTGAGTGATGAACAGAACTTTCCTCTCGCCGAGGAAATCTTCTGAAAGGGTCATTGATCACCTCATCCACAAAATGGGAATAACTGCTTAACAGATGCTTGCCTCCAATGGCTGTTACCGTGATCCCTGTACATTTTGCAAAGACATTAAAAAGCGGTTACAAATAAAATCTCCAGATTTATATTTTAAAGGATTCAATTCAGTGTGAGGCTTCCTAGAGATTTCTAAATTCCCACATGTGGCTGACACTTGATAAATATACCCCATTCCAGATAAAAACAAATTTCTGTGAAAACAAATTTCTGTATTAAATTCATTACTAAAAGTGCATCTGCAAATCTACTTTGCCAATTAATATTTACATTAAACTTCCTTGATTAGAAACCAATTAACTTTAAATAAGAAGGTAGCTTTGATTCACAAATGCATGTTTCAAGGCAGACTGCTGTTAAAGTTATTGATGAATTTCATTTTTTGGAAAGACATAATACAACAAGGAGCCCATGTAAGGCTGTAGTTCCAGCAAAGATATTAAGTATTCATTCAATTTTCTACATTTTTTTTCACAAAACGTGCAAGTTAGTTAACATACGCTGACTGTTCTCAGTAATTATAGACTGTGGAAGAATGTCACCCTCATTCAGTGTATCAAGTCTCTTTAATCACTATCTTGGGCTAGTTTCTGTATTTAAATACTTGGGGGGAAATCTTTGGAGGGGAATTTAAACTAACAACCACTGGTTCCATCATCAACTGGGGGCTTAATCACCAATAGCATAGCCATTTAAATTAGCCTCCTGTGGATGATTAGACAATGTGAACCAGTGTGAGGCACCTGTGTAAAATGGGCAGTAAAAGCCATGGAAAGGCTCACTCCCAATTAATAAATAAACCAACAAACCAATGACAACCTCATCCGTACCTTGGATGAGTGATTTCTCTTTATTGTCAGTGGTTAGTTTCCCTTTAAACAGGTAGTCTTATTTCTCATTGTGGAAAGTGATTCTACAAGGGAAGACAGTAGATTAGCCCATCCATTTCTCCATGTGCCTTCATTCCTTGTAGGAAAAACAAAAATTCGTTTGAAGAAGCCAGTATGCTCTTGTACTGTTTTTCAAATTAAAGTCTGTCGCCCATTGACAAGTTGTGAAATCCACTTAATGGTGCTCTGGTCTGAATGTGTCTGCCCAAAATTCATATGTTGAAATTCTGACCACCACGTAGGATAGTACTGGGAGGATGGAGCCCTCATGAATGGGAAGACTGCCTTGTAAAAGAGGCTCCAGAGACATCCCCAGATCTTTCCATGTGAATACATGAGAAGGAACTGGCTATGAGCAGAAAGAGGGTCCTCACCTGACCATACTGATGCCTTTTTCTTGAACTTTCCAGCTTCCAGAACTATGAGTAATGAATTTCTATTGTCTATAAGCTTCCTGGTCTGTGATATTTTATTATAGCAGCTCAAACAGGCTAAGACAATGGATTGTGACAATTGCATAACATGTATTTGTTCTTGTGAGTTCCACTAAAAACACCTGAAGGCTGCTGAGTTATACACACGTTGGATTAAATATTAGCATTAAGGTGGTACTTTTTTGGCCAGGTAAGTTTCCATCATGCCAGAGTATTAAGAGGTAATTCAAAGTCAATAGGTCACCTGCTCCTGTATGTGTGTATACATATGTATACATATACACACAGACATGTGTATGTACATATTATATGTACATGCACACACACGTAACAGACATACTTACAACAGCTCTTGAAATGATCAGTTACCTTCTGAGTCTGATTCTTGTCATACAACAAGCCCTTCGTACTGATACCTAGTGTTTAGCATGTTTCTAACTATAAAATGGATGCTGTTATTTCCTATTTGCCAAAAAACAAACAAAAAACAAAAAAATGGTAAGTAGAAGGAAGATCCAGGTTTTGTGTGACTAAAACATTTATATTTGTCATGTCCTCTTTAAGGAAAGATATCAATCTACTAATACAAAATTAGGTTTGAAAGAAAATATTTATAGAGAACAGGAAAAGAAGTCATAACAAATTCCTAGAGGCTGGAGTTGTAGATCTCTCTCCTTTGAGATCTCTTTGGGCAATTTACCAGAGATGCTTACATAGAAAGACTTCCTGATTTCCTGGTTCACGCTACAATTCCCAACATTCACAGGGACCCTAAAGCTCCCAGCTCATGTAGAAGTAGATCATGTTAAATATTTGTCTGCCAGAAAAAATAAAGTAATGAACATAAGGGAGTGCACCAGTTACTCAAAGACCAGGAACTCATAGCTGGGGCTGCAGTATCACAGTGCTTAGAGAGTAAGGCTTTGGATGTTAATACACAGGGATGGAGATTGGCTCCCCACTTCATAACCTGCGACTCTGAGCAAGTTACAAGGTAACTTAATCTCTCCAAGCCTCAGTTACCTCATTTGCAAAACAAAGGTATTGCTATTATCTGCCTTAATGAGCTATGAATGGCACTATAGTATGTGCTCAATGGACATTTATCATTGTTTCATAGAAACCTGTAGTCAGGATTGAAATAGATTATTTGGATTTTAAGGCCCACTCTTAATCTTTCTGTCTTTCTTCTCGTATGATGAGATAGTGCCTACTCCCTAGGAAAAGGCATTATAACATGAATAATACATTCCTTTGAAGAAAGGTAGATGATAGATGATAGATAGATAGATAGATAGATAGATAATTGTAGTGGATGAGTATAGGTAAATTATAACAATATTGAAAACCACTAAAGAGAGCATATTAATAAGATGAACATATTTTAACACTGCAGCTAAATGTCCAGTTTCAAAATTTTCATGTATATAAAAACTGCATTTATTGGGGGGGCATTGAAGGGATGCAAAGGGAGAGGAGAGAAGGGCACTCTAAATAATAAATAGTCTATAATAAGTAGTCCTTGGAATAAACTAGTTTTTTAAAAATTCAGACTTATTACCTGCATGTAAATAAATGATAAATTACTTGCAATTACCATATTGATTATCTGTAAATGAATTAACACTGAGTGGTTTTTAGTACCAATCAGATTTTCTAAATGGGTTGAAATATGTTGTAAATGATGACTTTGCTTAGAAAGTATTTGCAACAGATAAAAAGGTCAATCTTTTCCCCAAGCCAGTTCAACACCATGAGACGTTGAAAATAATAATAGCAGAATTGATAATATTTACTGCATCTAATGAAAGAGAAAATGTATAAATATTTAACACATCAAATCCAACTACTGTGCTGGCACTCAGTCTGCTTAGAAACACGGTTTTGTAGGGTCTTCACACATTTGTACATTTTCTAGTCTCATTGGCACCAACATAAGGATTTCTAGCACTCTGTAGACATGAGAGAGAAAGGGGAGAGAGAGACAGAAAAAGAGATAAAGAGAGATTTTAGATCTTAGGTGAAAAGGAAAAGTCCACTTTCTATGTTTCACTTGCCCCATTAATAAGTAATAATTACCCAGCCCTCTTTTTATTTCAAAAAACATCTAAATTAAAATATGGAAGTATTTGTCCTTTATACATTGGAAAAATGAATACTCATAAAAATTAAAAGCCATCTTTTCTTGATTATCAGCCAATGCAGAAATTAACAATTAATTCTTTGAAGTATTTCTCTAAGGTGCTTCTTTTTTAAACTATGTAATAAACAATTAAAATTTCTACAGCAGGGGAGGGAATTTCAGGGGTGGGGAAGGGTTTGAAGGAACTAGTATAAAGGACACATGGACATAACAAGGCAGGGTGGAGATGGGGGGAGGTGGGGAGGGCTGGGAGGGGTGGGTTGGGGTGGGGATAAAGGGCAGCAAACTGTACTTGAACAACAATTAAAATACAAAAATAAAAAATTTCTACAGAATAAGATGATCAACTAAATACAAATGCATTTATTGGAAACTTTTACCTATAGAAAGAAATAAAAACCAAGTGGAAACTTTATCTTTGCAAATCCTGACAAAACTTCTTGGACCCAGAAAACCCCACAGACAATGCCTGTGCTGATGAAGACCAAACAATATGGAGAGATTCTGGAAGACTCCTCCAGGACTCTGTCCCTGTAACTGGATCTGATTGTAAAATTTTTATTTACAAGAGAAGAAATCTATATTCTAATTACATTTCTACAGTTAGAAAGGACTCAATATTAGTATTCTTATGAGAGAGTTTCTGATCTAAGAGGCATCTTTTGCATTTCAGATAAGAAATACAGACCCCACCCTGGCTGGTGTGGCTCAGTGGATTGAGTGCCCACCTGTGAACCAAAATGTGGCCGGTTCAATTCCCTGATGGGGGCACATGAGAGGCAAACATGCCTTCATGTTTCTCTCCTTCTCTTTCTCCCTCCCTTCCCTCTGTCTAAAAATAAATACATAAAATCTTTTAAAAAAAGAAATACAGACCCTTTTTTTGATTTATTCATTTTTACAGAGAGGGAAAAGGAAGGAGAGAGAGAGGGAGAGAAACATCAATGTGTGATTGCCTCTCACACACTCCCTACTGGGGACCTGGCCTACAACCCAAGCATGTGCCCTAGACTGGGAATTGAACCAGTGACCCTTTGGTTCACTGGCTGGCAACTCAGTCCATTGAGCCACACCAGCCAATTAATATTCAACAAAGAGGGCAGAAGCATAAAATGGAGTAAAAATAGTCTCTTCAACAAATGGTGTTGGGAGATTTGGACAGCTACATGCAAAAAAAATGAAACTCCACCATCAACTTACACCACATACAAAAATAAATTCAAGATAGATAAAAGACTTAAATATAAGTTGCAACAACATAAAAGTCCTAGAGGGGAACATAGGGAGTAAAATTTCAGATATTCCACACAGCAATATTTTCACCGATATGTCCCCTAGAGCAAGGGACATAAAGAAGAGAATAAACAAATGGGACTGCATCAAAATAAAAACCTTCCACACAGCTGAAGAAAACATCAGCAAAATGAAAAGGGAATGAACCATAAGGGAGAATATATTTGGAAATGATACCTTGAACAAGGGTTTGATCTCCAAAATATATAAAGAATTCACACCACTCTGCTCCAGGAAGACAAATAAGACAATTAAAAAATGGACAAAGGACCTAAATACACACTTCACCATGGAGGACATACAGAGGGCCCAGAGACATTAAAAGGATGCTTAAGATCAACAGCCATCAGAGAGATGCAAATTAAAACCACAATGAGATACCATTTCACACCAGTCAGAATGGCTGTCATAACCAAATCAACACACAAGTGCTAGCGAGTTTGTGGAGAAAAGGGAACCCTAGTACACTGTTGGTGGAAATGTAGACCAGTGCAGCCACTGTGGAAAACAGTACGGAATTTCCTCAAAAAACTAAAAATGGAACTGCCTTTTGACCTGGCAATTCCACTGCTAGGATTATACCCTAAGAATCCTGAAACGCCAATTCAGAAGAACATATGACCCCAATGTTCATAGCAGCACAATTTACAATAACCAAGTATTGGAAGCAACCTAGATGCCCATAAGTAAAGGAATAGATCCAAAAACTATGGTACATTTACACAATGGAATATTATGCAGCATTAAGAAAGAAGGAGCTCCTACCATTCATGACAGCATGGATGGAACTGGAGAACATTATGCTAAGTGAAATAAGCCAGGCAGTGAAAGACAAATACCATATGATCTCACCTATAAGTGGAACCTAATCAACAAAACAAACAAGCAAGCAAAATAGAACCAGAGACATGGAAATAAAGAACAAACTGGAAGTAACGAGAGGGGAGATGAGAGGAGATATCAGGGGAAAGGGGACGGGTAGTCAAGGAACATGTATAAAGGACACATGGCTCTGGCTGGTGTATCTTAGTGGATTGAGTGCAGGCCTGCAAACCAAAGCATTGTGGGTTGATTCCCAGTCAGAGCACAGGCCTGGGTTGCAGGCCATGTCCCCAGTAGGGTGCATGAGAGAAGCAACCATACACCAATGTTTCACTCCCCCTCTTTGTCCTTCTCTTCCCCTCTCTCTAAAAGTAAATAAAATCTTTTAAAAAGGACACATGGACAAAGCCAAAGTGGGTATAGGATCTAGGGTGGGAGGCGGGGATGGCTGGGGTGGGTGGGAGTAAGAGTGGGAATATGGAGACAACTGTACTTGAACAACAATAAAAAGAGAGAGAGAGAAAGGAAAGAAAAACTAGAAACAACAACAAAAGAGTTACCATTCCAGAGAAAATATTTGATGTTAATATTATTTTTGTTGTTATTGTATTACTACTACTAATAAAGTTCCTTGCTAAGAAACTGGGCCTTCATTGTAACTGGGTAGGCCTACTTAGGAAGGGCTCCCCTTTATCATTTCTTCAATTAATAAAGGAGACTGACAGATCTTCACAGTCCAAAAAAAAAAGAAAAGGAAGGAAAGACAGCTATGAATTCACTCCCATTTGGGGGCAGAGTGGAGTCTACAGTCAGGTCTGCTTACTTCAGATGGAGGTATTTCACATCATTTTGCCTGACTCATCACCTATTAGACTCATGTTTTCTCCTATGAGAAGGTCTTTTAAATGAGATTTTTCTTTGCTAGTCAAGTAATTGATTAATCAGAAGCAGTGCTTAGATTTATAGCTTTGACTAAAAGAGAATCAAAGTATGATATATATGTGCATAGCCTTCTGGAAAATCACACAATCCGTGGGTATGGAACAGCTCTATGGCAAAATCCCCTATTGTTGCCTCTGGTCAAGGGAGGCTGCTGGAGCTACACAGAAAATAAACACCATCTTTGAAGTGGAACTGAGACTAGAATTCGCCTTGTCCCCAGCCAACACACACAGAATATATGACAAACTGTCAACATCTATACTGTAAGTTTCTCATGCAAAGGCATTGTGCTTCCTTTAACCCGTGCCGTCAGCTCCACAAAATTGCTAGCACAGACTGTGATTTGGGTAAATTGGGGACTGGAGAAACAGGTGTTTTTTTTTAGTGGTATTTATCTATTTATTTGTTTATACTTTACCGAATACTGATTAACTGTACCTAACCACATTGCTGTGGAGACAAAAATCACCAGGAAGAATTATGTGGCTATATACCCCTGTAAACAGAAAGCAGTAGGTAGCCATTATTACCATGGGAGGAAGCAGAAGAAATCTTCTGTGACCCAAAGGTCATTTGAGAAGGAGAAAGGTTTCCACGTGTGCATAGGACCAAGAAAACTTCTGGGCGGGAAGTTTATCTAACCTATTTTCTTTCATGCCTCAAATTCTAGGGTGGATTGAAATATTCCCAAATAATTTCCAATCACAAAATAGATCATAAGAATATACTTAGAGAAGCAGGAACGTAATGACCAAAGGAGTAGAAGCATTTAGAAATTTCCCTCCCCCCTAAAATGAAGAATGGGGACAGAACATGTTCTAGTAGTAAAAGAAATTTAGAAAACCAGTATGTGCTGTATTTATAGTTATTTAATTGATCTTTGTTATTACTACTACTATTATTTTAGCAAGCTTAAAAAGGTGGCTGAAGCCAGATGTAGGTGAGAGGAAGTATAGCCAGTATTTAAAGGTAATTGAGAAAGTCATAATAAAATGTGTATTCTTTTGAACTGGCATTTTGGGATTCTTAGGAATCGTCAACAGTGAAATTGCCTGGTCAAAAAGCAATTCCATTTTTAGTTTTTTGAGGAAAGTCCATACTGTTTTCCACAGTGGCTGCACCAGTCTGCATTCCCACCAACAGGGTTCCCTTTTCTCCACATCCTCACCAGCACTTGTTGTTTGCTGATTTATTAATGATGGCCATTCTGACTGGTGTGAGATGATACCTCACTGTGGTTTTAATTTTCATCTCTCCGATGGCTAGTGATGCTGAGCATCCTTTCATATATCTCCTTGGAGAAGTATGTCCTCCTTGGAGAAGTGTCTATTTAGGTCCTTTGCCCATTTTTTAATTGGATTGTTTGACTTCCTGGTGGGGAGTCACATGAGTTTTTCATATATATTTTGGAGATCAAACCCTTGCCTGATGTACCATTGGCAAATATGTTCTCCCATATGGTCGGTTCCCTTTTCATTTTAATGATGATTTCTTTAGCCGTGCAGAAGCTTTTTAATTTGCTGTAATCCCATTTGTTTATTTTTTCCTTTACTTCCTTGCCTTAGGAGATACATTGGCAAAAATATTGTTTTATATGTTTTTCTCTAGGACTTTCATGTTGTCACAACTTACAATTAAATCTTTTATCCATTTTGTGTTTATGCACCCCTATGTCATAGCAGTGCTATTTATAATAGCCAAGTGCTAGAAACAGCCTAGGTGCCATCAGTAAATGAGTGGATCAAAAACTGTGGTACATTTACAGGATGGAATACTACACAGCAGAAAGAAAGAAGGAAGTCCTACCTTTCGCAGCAATGTGGATGGAATTGGAGAATATTATGCTAAGTGAAGTAAGCCAGCTGGTGAAAGGCAGATATCATATGATTTCTCTTTTAAGAGGAACCTAATGAACAAAATAAACTAATGACCAAAATAGAACCAAAGTCATGAAAACAAGGAACAGACTGACAGTGACCAGAGGGGAGGAGTGAGGGGAATAAGGGTGAAAAGAAGGGGAAGGGACTAGTCAAGGACATGTATGAGTGACCCACGGACACGGACAATAGGATGAGGATTGACTGTGGGAGCGGGTGTGGGCTGGGCGGAGGATGGCAAAGGGGGGAAATTGGGAAAACTATAATAGAATAACAATAAAATATGCGCATAATTTAAAAAGTGTATTCTTACTCTAACTCAAAGGCAATCTGAGAAAATTTGGTTTAACCAGATTAAAATGGGGTAATTTAAAAGACCAAATTATTAAATGTGCTCAGTTTCTTGAATTCTGTCTAATAGGCAAAACATAGGGTATAAATAAAATTAATTATGTACTCCAACATTCCTAAAATTTGATCAAGTTTGATCAAATTTTGATGGGCATTTTTATTTTCCGATTAATTCGCTGGCCTAAAATAGTAATGATTAAAAAGGATTTATTTGTAAGCAACTCTGTTTTGCCTAAATTGAAATAGTGCCCATGGAAAAGTATATACAATAGTTTCCCCTTGTCAATGGTTGTGCCTTCCACGGTTTCAGTTACCTGCAGAGAGCACATTGATATAACTTTTATCACAGCATATTGTTATAATTGTCCTATTTTGTTAGTAGTAATTATTAATTTCTTACTGTGCCCAATTAACTTTATTATAGATATAGTAAACTAATTAAACTGTATCATACATATATATGTACAGGAACAAACATCCTGTATATAAGGTTCAGTGATATTTGTGGTTTCATGCACCCACTGGGCTTCTTGGAACATACTTTCTGTGGATAAGAGGGGACTATAGTAATCACCGATTTGTGGTTCACATCTCTTTTCTGGAGCTAACTAAATCTACTCCCTTGTAGCTTCTCAATAAGAGATTTGCCTTGGTTTACTTATACCAATAGTATCTATTTTATTCTTTTCCAATAAAATTTCTTGATGAAGTTTTGAATTCTTCACCAATTTCTCACTTGTCATTTAAATGAAGAGCGTTCTCAACTCCCTTTTCCCAAGCTATAATAATTATATTGTACCTTCTTTCAGTTTAGGAGTAGAGGAAGTTATTAGCATTAACTTATGACTATTTTGTCTTTTTCTTAGAATATAAAATATTTGATAGCCATGTCTATTCCAAGGTCATAATTAAATACATAATCTTATTATAAGGCTGTTTAAATTCTAGATTTGAATTACAGATAGGGATTAAATATGGTAAGAAAATATTTCAGAAACATAAGACCTGGAAATTTCTTTAAAGAAGGTTTTTTTCCCTTTCTAAAATTTTGATTTGTTAGGCAAGTACTCTTTTGACACTTATATAGAATTATATAAATAATTATAAAGTCACATAAATGTTTACAAATTATGAAGAGATAAACATTATTGAACATAAAATAAATTGTGAGTAGTTGTGACTGCCCTGAGGGAAAATGAAATAAGAGAATAGGCTATTCTAAACAGAAACAGAAGCAGGAATTTTACTTTTTATGATTTTATTGATAAAGTATGGATGAAAGATCATTCTTTAAAGGGACAACCAACAAGACAATCACCTATTCGACTCAACGAAATCAGTGAATAATTGTTACGTAGCTAGAGAAATTAAAATATGGTTAACAGCATTCTGCTTCCTGTGCTTGGAAATCATGGCAATCTTTATGCTTAGTAAATATTGATGATTCACTGAAAGCAAACTTAACAGGAACTTAAACTTTCATTTCATTATGTTTACTAGTCTTGTGTGAACGTAAATTCTCAGGGTTTGTAATAGCGCAGAACTGGGATCAAACCTGGATCTGCCTCCCCCAATCTCATTTGAACTCATCATCTCTCCTCACATCTGCGGGGTGTCTAGATGATCATATAGACACTCATTTTAATACAGCAGTTCAATTAAAGTATTTATTAGCAAGGACCCCATGGGAGAAGCCACATTATGGAAATACTTGTCTGAGAGGGGTAAAGAAATTAAGCCAAATTCATTAGCCCTAAAAACTAACACAATATTCTGCAAAACCATCAGAAATCAGCATGAACAGAAACTCAGTAGATAATGCCACATGTTGGGTCCATTTTCTAAATACTCAAAGCATTTGTGCCAGAAATTTTGCTACACATATGCTTAGATTATACATGTTCCTGATATGTCATGCCAATGTACTGAGTGGTATTAGTTTGGTATTAAATATGGAAACAACACCTTAAGAATTTGTCTTATTTTGTGGTAAAAAAATCAAATGCATATTTAAAAAGTTAGAAAATGACAAAGTGGTAACAATGTTCTGTATCCTGTATGGATGTCATGGCAGGCAGTATGGTTTGAATTAAAAATTCAACTTTATCAATCATTAATTGATAGAACTTGGGAAAGTTACATCATATGCCTCAATTTTTGCTATCTGTAAAATGCTTTTAATAGTGGTATTTTACTCATACATTTGTTTTAAGAATTAAATGAGGTAGACAATATAAAGCATTTAGTAAATCACATGGCTTAAACTTTTAACAAAAATATTTGGTGATAATAATGTTAATAATGATACACCTAAACAAATTCTTCTCTTGCTACAAACACACACCAAATGATATAGATGAAACATATAGAAGAAAAGCTGACTTCTGCTTTCAGTTGAGATGGAATAGGTCAATACTTATTCTCATAACAATTAGAAAAGCTGACAAAATTATAGGGAAAATTGTAACTTTAAAAGTTTCAGAGAACTGTACCAGCAATGAGAACTAGAAAGACTAAATTTGCAAAGAGGGGAGAAAAGTGAGCTGGTAGCTTATTTGTCCCTGTAGAGTCTGCTGATTCAGGGTACAGGCCAGAGGCTGAGAACCAAGGCGTGGCCCTACTGCAGGACCTCTGCTGGTGGAAGAGAAACGAACGAAACATCTAGAAATCACAGCAGCTGCAGTGACAAAAAATAGAGACCTAAAGGGCCTTAAACAAAAGGCCATCTCTGCCTTCACAAGACAGTTGCTGAATCCTGATGTTCAATGGAAGACGAAAGAGCTAAATTATAAATCTGTGGAGACAGTCCAATACCCTCTGGTTTCACGGGGCTTAGAAAACAAAGATCCATCAGGAGGAAGAGACCTAATTAAAAAAAGAGAGTGAGAGGAAAAAATCCCTAGCAAAAGTTGTCACTTGGCACTAAGTTTAAAGATCTACAGATACCTTTTTGTAAGGACACTTACCAATGTTAAGGGTGGATGAAGGTTGGGAATCCATGCTTGGATCTGGCAGAAGGCTGTTGCTGAGATATGAAGAAACCAACTGATGTTTTGACATTTGTTTAGATTTTGTAGAGCTGAAGAGACAAAAATTCATCAGGTTCTCACTTGAAATCCCTGGTACCCATGCCCTAGGAGTCAGGATGACCTGGGCATAGATTTGAATGTTGCCAAAATTGCAACCCAGCCTCAACACAACCTAGTCCCTGATTGTGTTGAGATGATAAATCCTTCAGCCCTATCCTACCCTACATTCTATATTTTTAACAAAGGAAACATTTAATTCTCTCTGATAGAAAAGAATACCATCTAGACTGTGTATGGATTTTAAATACACAATGTGTGCCATATAACAAAATGATAAACAACAGAAGCAGATCTTTAAATAAGTCACACATTTTGAAGTAGACAAGATAGTTTTGGTTGTAAAGTAACTTGCGGGGGGTGGCGAAGGGAGTGAAGGGTATTTGATATCTAATGGTAAATCACAGGGACGCTTGCTAAATATTTTACAATGCATAGAACAGTTCCCCACAACCAAGAATTTTAGTAATCAATTCCAATATTTCCCTAAGTCCAGGAAGTCTGGATGTGATTAGGTATTAGTTATTTTTGTGTAAACTACAGAAATTGAAAGAATATTTTGACATCCTAAACTTATTGGTTGTTGAAATATCTGTAATAACTATGTGCACATACAATTTAAATGACCTTTTTAAAAGCTTCATTTGACTTCTTTAAAGATGGTTGATTTCAGATTGGAATTGAGTGAAAGGTTAAGCCAGGACTTTCATGTAAATTACTGCATATTGGTGAGTCACATGGGTGTTGAGAGTGTGACAAGCTGTGAGGTTTTCTTCAGCATGTGACACTAGAGAAGATGACACCTAAAAACCAACTTGCAGATGTATTTTTCTCAAAAAACCTTACGACTTAAGAAATGCTCCATTTCAGCATGCTTCAAAACCCATTTTTAAAAAGCATCAGTTTTTAATTAATGCCAACCATTGAGATTGACGATTAGTCATCTCTCTTGCTGTTGCTATTTCTTTCGGGTATCGCCAGCCTTTTGTTTACAACTCTGCTCATTAGGAAATCCAGTGGTAAGAGAAATAAAGAAAAAAAAGTAAGAGATTTAAGCTAATCCATTATATTATTTTCTAATATCCATAGTCAACTTGGAATAGCGGATAGTATAGTCTATGGAACAAATTACAAATTTGTAAACATGTGGATTTTAGTTTTACATTATAGGTGACCTAGAATAAGCATAAGTGAACTAAACTAATGTGCATGTTTGTGGTATTATAAAACTTTCCCTTAATACACTTAACAGCATTAATAAAATTAATATTTAAAAACAGCATTAACAAAAACATAGTTTTATTAGGTTCTGAAAATTTTTAGAAATATAAGGTTGTGCCCTATACAACAGAGAACTGATCCTCTATTGAAATCTTTGAGTTACTAAACAAATAATCCTTTTAAGTAAAATTATACCTGGCACATGTAGATAAATTATATTGTGGCCTATCAACGTTGTCTCACTTCTCTATTTCCCAGCATTCTTTTTTTAAATTCTTTTTTATCATTGTTCAATTACAGTTGTCTCCATTTTCTTCCCACCACTCCCTTCCACCCCGCCCATCTCCACCTCCCACCCTCGATCCTGCCTCACCTTTGGCTTTGTCCAGGTGTCGTTTATACGTGTTCCTTGATGACCCTTCCCCTTTTTCCCTGTTATCTCCTCCCCCATCTGGTTACTGTTTGTTTTTTATTTCCAGGTCTCTGATTCTATTTTGCTCACTTGTTTGTTTTGTTGATTAGGTTCCACTTATAGGTGAGATCATATAGTATTTGTCTTTCACTGCCTGACTCATTTCACTTAGCATAATGCTCTCCAAATCCATCCATGCGGTCATGAATGGTAGGAGCTCCTTCTTTCTTAATGCTGCATAATATTCCATTGTGTAAATGTACCATAGTTTTTGGATCCATTCATTTACTGATGGGCATCTAGGTTGCTTCCAACACTTGGCTATTGTAAATTGTGCTCTGTGAACATTGGGGTGCATAGGTTCTTTTGAATTGGTGTTTCAGGATTCTTAGGGTATAATCCCAGCAGTGGCATTGTTGACAGAACTTAGCCTAATAACTGAAAATGTATTCTTCTGGTAATCTGAATAAGTTAAATTGGAATTAGAGAGAAAATAGACAAAAGTCGTGAAGAAATATTCATAAAAAGCATATATAGATGCAGATAATCACATTAAAGAACATTCAACATCACTAGCCATCAGAGAAATGCAAATTAATACCATGATGAGATATCACTAGCCATTGGTGAGAACAGCTACAGCAAACAATAGTGACAACACCAAATACTGGAGAGGAGGTAGAGAAACTAGTCTCATACGCTGCTGGTGAGAAGGCAAATGGTGAAACTTTCTACTCTAGAAACAAGTTTGGCAGTTTCTGAAAAAAATTAGAGAGACTTCTGCTTCTGGAAAGATAGAGTAGACATACATGCTTTTTCCTATTTCCCTCATTAAGTGCAAGTAAAACCCTGGCCATGATATGTAAAATAAACAAAGTCTTTGAAAGGTGGAGAGAGGGCAGACATGCTAGAGACATTGGTGTGTAAAGAGCAACACGGTGGTACATCCTCTGCTTTTTCTTTTTGCTTTATATGTACCCGAATGCTAAAGCTGCAGGTAATACCAGAAATACCAATGTGCACAAATAGAAAAGGACCAACAAAACCTAACTCTCTCCAGCCAAAGGATCAGGAAAGAGGTAAACTTGACAAAGGAAATCCTGAGGCATCTAAAAGTCAAAAACAAAAACACCTAGAACTAGTCAGTCAGTTCAGCAAGGTCAAGGGATGCAAGATAAATATACAAATATTGGTTGTATTTCTATACACTAGCAATGAACACGTGGACACTGGAATTAATTACTCATCCTTTACAACACTGAAAAGAAAAAAAAAGAAAAAGGTGAAAAATCTAAGAAAACACATAAGGGACTTGTGTTCAGAAAACTACAAAATGCTGATGAAAGAAATAAAAGATCTAAATAAATGGCGTGACATACTCTATTCATGGATTGGAAGACAACATACAAAAAAATGTCAATTCTCTCAAATTTATATACAAGTTTAATGTAATTTATGTCAAAATTCCAGCAATTTTTTTTGTAAATGCAGACTTGATTATTCTGAGATTTATATGGAAAGCAAAGGAAAGAGAATAGCTAATACAATCTTTTTAAAAAAAAGTGGGAGAATCTGTCTACTTGATTTTGCCACCTCTTACATAGCTACAGTAATAAAGACACATAGAGGAATATAACAGAATACAAACTCCAGAAATAGACCAACAGAATTATGCCCAGTTGATTTTCATCAAAGGTAAAAAAGCAATTAATAGAGAAAACAGCATGTTCAACAAATAGTATAGAGCAAAAGAAATAAAATGAATAACAATCTAAGTCTCACACTGATGCAAAAATTAACTCAAAATGGATCACGGACTTCAATTCAAAATGTAAAAGTATATAACGTTTAGAAGAAAGATAGGAGATAATCTTCAGGATTTGGGCTGATAAAGAGTTCTAACTTCATCAAAATTAAAAACTTTTGCTTCTTAAAAAACCTTATTAAGAGGGTGGAAATGAAAGCTACGGACTGGGAGTAAATATTTGCAAATCACATATCCTGCAAAAGACTTGGCATCAAAAATAAATAAAGAATAATCGCAACTCTGCAGTAAAAAAGAAAAAAAGAAAATCCAATTAGGAGATAGGCAAAAAACAAAACATTTCACCAAATAAGGTACACAGATTGCAAATAAGCATATGAAGATTTGTTCCCCATTTGCCATTAGGGAAATGCAAACAGTTAATTTCTGCCAGCTTACCCATTTTTCCTGCTTTTATAGGTCTGCACCTGCATTATTTCAAGAATATTAGCTATCCAAAATAAACAATACCCAAACAATAATAATGTTTTAAAATTTTCCTTAATCTTTTAAAAAATTTCCTTCTTGAATCTACCTTAACAGTCATAAAAAAGAGAGATTAGCTTTACAGATTTTAAATATAGATTTTCTTTAATGTTTTATGTTAAATCAGTCAAAAGAAAGGTCTATTGAGTGATTGAATCAAAATTCTCTTTCAAAGTGATATCACTCTCAGGTCAGTGGTTTATAAAAATCCATTGCCCATAAAAGCACTCAGAAATAATATGAAATATTTTCTCTTATGTTTACATGTACCTTAAATTTTGTACATATAATTTAAATTTGACAATCCAGATTAGTACCAACCATTTCTTTGGTCTACAACAGTTATAACACTTTGCTAAAGTTATGCCAAAAAATCTGTAAAACACAAAATCAGAGCTAACAAGTAAATATTTTATTCACAATGAAGACAGTGAGTAGGTAGTAGTGATCTCCCAGAGTTTATGTATGTATACATACATAAATTTGAATATATATGTATAGTTATCAATTATTTTGTTTTTGAAATTAACTAGGACTGATACTTTAAGTATTGGTTATATTTGGATTTGTATTTCTCTATTATTACTCTTATTTTTGCAAATATGAAAGACAGAGTTTTATCCTGGTGAATCTTATCCTGGACTAGCAGAATCCTTCAACTTTTTTTTTTTTTGCCATTTAGTCTTTTTTTTAAAGTAGTTTTATTGAGATATAATTTTCATACCATAACTTCCACTCATCAAAATTACACAGTTCAGAGTTGCACAACAATCACTTCAACCTAACCTAGGCATTTTTTCATCATCCCCCCAGTAACAGTCATTTCCCACTCCCCCCTCACTTGTCTATAGCCCTAAGTGAACACTAACTTACGTTCTGTCTCTATAGGTTTGCTTATTGTGCATATTTTATGTAAATGAATTACTAAATATGTGGTGTTTACTATCAGTTTTTCAATTACACAACACTTTTGAGATTTATCCAAGTCATTGCATATGTATTTCATTCCTTTTTATTCCTGACTAATATTCCATTTCATGGATACACTAGTTTGTTTTTCCATTCATCAGTTAATGGCTACTTGAGTTGTTTGCATTTCCTGGCTATTATGAATGATGTGGCTATGAACACTCATGTAAAAATTTTTGTGTGGATATATGTTTTTATATATCTTGGGCATATACCTAGGAGTAAAATCACTTTGTCAAAAGGTAACTAAGTTTGACATATTGAGGAACTGCCAAGTGATTTTCCAAGTGGCTTCACTATTTTACATTTCTACCTGCAATATATAAGAATTTCAATTTCTCCACATCCTTGTCAACATTTTTTACTCTGTCTTTTTTTTTAAAGAGAGAATGACTTCTTTATTTTATTTTATTTTTTTAAATTTTATTATTTTTTATTTTTATAGAGAAGCGAAGGAAAGGAGAGAGGGAAACATCAATGTGTGGTTGTATCTCTCACATCCCCTACTAGGGACCAGGCCCACAACCCAGGCATGTGCCCTGACTGGGAATTGAACCAGCAATCCTTTGGTTTGCAGACCCGCGCTCAATCCACGGAGCTACACCAGCCAGGGCTACTCTGTCTTTTTTATTATAGCCATCCTAGTACATGTGAAGTTGTATTGTGGTTTTAGTTTGCATTTCCCTAGTAATTAAAGATGTTGAATATCATTTCATGTGATTATTAACTATTGGATATCTTCTTTGAAGAAATGTCTATTCAATTCCTTTGCCTGTTTTTTAAAAAATTGGGTTATCACTATTTTTATTATTGAATAGTAAGAGTTCTTTATATATTATGGATACAAATCCCTTATCAAATACATAATTTGAAAATATTTTCTCTCATTATGTTGGTTATCTTTTCTCTTTATTCATGGCATTGTGCATAGCACAAGAGTTTTGAATTTTGATAATGTTCAATTTATCTGTATTTCCTCTTGTGGCTATGCTTTTGGTGCTATAGCTAAAAATTCATTATGTATCTTTAAATCACAAAGATTGATTCCTGTATTTTTTCCAAAGGGTTTTATAGTTGTAGCCTTTGTATTTATATCTATGATCTATTTGAGTTAATTTTTGTACATGACATAAGGAGGGTCTGACTTTGTTTTTACATGTGGACATCTAATTGTTCCTGCACCATGTGTTGACAAGTCTATTCTTTCCCTCAAAGAACTGTTCTGGGAAACCTTGTCAAAAATTAATGGACCATAAATGTGAGGATATATTTTTGGATTCTCAATTCTATTCCATTGATCTGTGTTTCTGTCCTTATGCCAGTACCACACTGTCTTAAGAATCTTTTAAATTTTAATAACCATTTTTCTCACAAGAGAAATGTGTGAGTGTATGTGAGAAAGAGAGAAAATGAGAGACACCTTATTAAAATCTCTAGGAAGAGAAATGAGAGCTTTGTTTCTCTTGAGAAAAAGAATTTTCCCAGAAGCTCTTATATGTTGAGAATATTTGGGAAAAAAACATATCCCATGTTGCCCACTGGGGCTGGGATGGGGATGAAAGATAAACGATGCAGATTTGCTTATTAAAAAGTGCTGAGGAGCCAGATGTTGCTTGTTTGAAGGAAGTTAGGGAAGTCTGAAGCAAGGGCCAAGACAAGCCATTTGTATGGAAAGGCCACTGGAAACAGCTTGAATGGGCCCATAAGTTGGGTGGGGCAGGGCCTCAGGGAATCACCAGGTGGAGCAGACAGTGTGAGGCAGGTTGATGGAGCATCTCATATGGTGCCTGCCTGCTGGCTCTGTGTCTCTGTGGGGGTAGGGCTCAGAAAAGGAACAGTAGCCCCTGCCAACACTTCTGTCTGGGAAAAAGCTGACCCTCAGCTCTTGTGTTGATGCTGTAAAATTCAGTTCCTCCCCATATGTCTCTGGTGCCTTTCAAGCTGCTGCTTCTGTGCTGGAGCTCAGAGGGAGTGAGTGTAGGAAATTCCAGGGATTCCAGAAGTTTCTTCCACAGCCTCAGTCCCCACTGGTTTTTACAGACAGAAGATATGGCAACTTCTTTTCCTGGCACTGGAACCATGGGCTCGGGCTGGTATGGGGCTGGGACCCTTTGCTCCCGAGGTATTCATCTTGATTTTTATCTACCACTCATGGATGTGAGACCAGTCTGTTCTGCATCTCTGACCCTCCTACTAGTTATGATGTATTTTCTTCTTTAATTCTGTAGTTGCAGGACTTCCATTCATGGCCACTGTTCCTTTTCTGGATTTATGATTTATGGATTTGAATTTTGATTTATGATGGCTGATTTATGATGGTTGTTCCATAGTTTAGTTGTAATTTTGATGTGGTCATGTGAGGAAGCCAGCTGTGTTTACCTACCCCACTGTCTTGACCAGAAGGACCACCGCGCTCAGTCCTGCTGCAGGTGGCCATGCCCTTCCAGTGGCAGTAGCTGTCCCAGGTGAGCACAGTGGTCTCATATGGGGTGGAAAGATGGACCAGACAATGGAGGTGGGGGAAACAGGGGTGTTCGCCTGACTCTGCCACTCATCCCCAATCCCACATAAGCCACATTGCTCTCCAGTTCTTGCTAGAGGGTTCCATTCTCAAGTTCTTGCTCACACACCTCCTGCTAAGTTTCGCAGGCCGGACACTAGCAGCAGCTGGTGTTGGTTCACAGCTTGTCCTTGCTTGGGACCTCCAAACCCAGCACAAGTAGCATCCGTCTGCAGATTACTTTGTAGCTTTTTGTAGCTTATGCTGTGTGACCCCCGCCCCAGGGTGGCTGACACAGGCGGTGACTGGCCTTGATATGCCAACAGCAATCAAGTCTCAACTATAAAAGAAAGGTGTACACAGCCCACAGTGGGCACACCATGAGCACCCAGCTTGAGTAATACAGGGGGGTTGTTCACCTGACCCTACAGGACACCTACTACATAAGTCACTGTACCATGCCTGGGAGATGTAACAGTTCTACCTAATACATAGAAACAAACACAAGGAGGCTGCCAAAACAAGGAGACAAAGAAACATGGCCCAGATGAAAGAATAAAACAAAATTCTAGAAAAAGAACTAAACAAAATGGAGACAAGCAAACTATGAAATGCAGTGTTAAAAACACTGGTTATAAGGATGATCAGTAAACTTAGTGAGAAATACAACAACATAAAAAGGGCACAGAAACCACTAAAAAGAATCAGTCAGAAATGAAGGATACAGTACTTAAAGTAAAGAACGATTTACAGGGACTCAACAGTAAAATGAATGAAGCCAAGAATTCAATCAGTGATTTGGAATATAAGGAATAAAAAAACTCCCGATCAGACCATTAAGAAGAACAAAGAATCCCTCCCCCCCCCCAAAAAAAAAGACAGTGTAAGAAACCTCTGGGACAACTTCAAGCACACCAACATTCACGTTATAGGGGTACAGGAAGGAGAAGAGAGAGAGTAAGAAATTGGAAACCTATTTGAAAAAATTACAGAAAATTTCCTTAACTTGGTGAAGGAAATAGACATATAAGTCCAAGAAGCACAGAGTGTCCCAAATAAGATGAACACAAAAAGGCCCACTCCAAGACACGTTGTAATTAAAATGTCAAACATTAAAGACAGAGACAGAACCTTAAAAGCAGCAAGGAGAAAAGTAGTTAGTTACCTTCAAGGGGGGGCCCAGAAGACTGTCAGGTAATTTCTCAAAAGAAACTTTGCAAGCTAGAATGGATTGGCAAGAAATATTAAAAGTGATGAAAAGCAGGGACCTACAGCCAAGATTGTTCTACCCAGCAAAGCTATTATTTAGAATCAAAGGACAGATGAAAACTTCCCAGACAAGAAAAAGCTGAAGAAGTACATCACCACCAAAGCATCATTATATGAAATATAGGGTCTTCTTTAAGAAGATAAAAAATATGAACAATTAAAGGGCAACATATACATATCCATCAACAATCAGATCTAAAACACAGAATAAACAAGCAAAACAGAAACAGAATCATAGATACAGAGAATGTTTTGACTGTTGCCAGATGGGATGGGGGTCCAGGGAGGATAAGCAAAAAAGATGAAAGGATTAAAAAGTACAAATAGGTAGCTACAGAATAGTCATGGGGATATAAAGCATGGCATAAGAAATAGAGTAGCCAAAGAACACGTATGCATGACCCACGGACATGGACAACATTGTGGGGTTGCCTGAGGGGTGGGAGAATGGGTGGAAGGGGGCAAAAGGAGAAATTGGGACAACTGTAATAACATAATCAATAAAATATTATAAATAAATACTTCTGAGAAGTATTTGGCTTCATTTAGCCAGAGTTCTCTAAATTTATATAGCCAAGAAAACTTTTTATTTATTTTTTTTATGTATATGACATGTATTAATACCCTATGGAACAAACTCAGTTAAGGTAAAGCAAAACCAAAGGCAGAATGAAGGCATCCAGCTTGGAAGAATTAAATTCCAGGGGCTGAAACCTGATAGATTATTTAATGGTGCAGCCTTGGAAGTGAGCACTGAAAAAAATGATTCCTATATGAAGGATTTTTAGGCAGCAGATGTCATGGGAGTTGTGTCTTCCTCCATTACATGTCTGTGCATTTATTTTCTTCTATTTTTTCCAAATCTTTTCCAGAAACTTTTTCTTAATAAACTGAATTTACTTAGACTGTGTTTTTCTGAGTAGCTACTGTGTAGCAGGTATGATGCTAATACATCATACTCTTCAATAACCTTGTAAGATAGGTGTTATATCTATTTTACAAATGAGGACATGGAGACTCTGAGTAAATTGTCCCAAGCTACACAGTTAGAAATTATTGGACTTAGTCTTTTCATATTCCAAAGTCTATAATAACAACAACAGCAAAAAGAAATTAGTTTGTTTGGACAGTGATAGAGCAATTGGTTTTCTACCATAACTGAGCATCCAGGGAACTCCTTGAACTCTGAAACAAAGAGAAGAGTATTACTGCTCTCACCACCAAAGACTAGAAGGATGGATTAACTCCAGGGACAGCATCACTTTCTCTACCACACTCTCTCCACAACAGCTACCAACACAGACAGTCACCACTCTCTTCTCTCCCCCTACCCATTTCATGCAGTTAATTCCTCCGCAGTCTGTGCTCATTTCCTTAGTGATATCTTCCCCTACATCCTAGTACCCTTATCATGATTGTAATTCAGCTATTGATTATACACTGTATCTCCCCAACCATAGTGTCACTTTGGTTTTCTTATTCACTGTTGTGTCCTTAAATTCTAGGGTGCCCACTGACTCAGGGGAAGTTGAAGTAAATTGTAACTATGTGAGGTGATGGATGTGTTAACTAAACATTTTGCAATATATACATATATCACATTATTACATTAGACACCTTAAACTTATGCCATGTTATATGTCAATTATATCTCTATAAAGCTGGAAATAAATGAGAAATTGTAAATTTGTTGGATGAATGGAGGAATTCATTTGAATTATACCATCTGCTTAGTTTTATTTATAGCCACTTTTGATTTACTATAATTTGTAGTGAAAGGTGCACATAATCTTAAAAACAAACAATTATTTGAGCATATTTATATTTTTATCAACTTAACTGCAAAAATATATCTCTCTCACATCTCACTACTTTTCTCCCTTTTTCTATTTCTGTCTCTCCATCTCTCTGCCTATTGTTACTCTTTATAGTTCAGTTGTATTATTGAAAACTTGAAAGTAGCAGGGAAAGGGAAAGAAAGAATGCCAATTTAATTCCAAAAGCAGATTAATCCATTCTGTAAATAGTTGAGCCATAAATATGTATTATATGTTTAAAATTCAGAGCTTGCCAAAAATTTGCTCTCTGGTCTAAGCAGTCATAATAAAGATATATTTTGTGTAATTGTGTATATGATACAGGAAAATGTCTCTCTGCTCTTTACCACTGGCCCTCCTTTCAAGTCTTCCACTCTAGACAGGAGAGGGGTAAAGACAGATAGAAGCAATAGGATCTGATGTCATGTCATTGCTGCATATAAAGTCTGTCTGAGTATAAAGTATGGGTTTTATTGTCCACACTCAACCTTAGTTTTGAGGTTTGTCCTGTATATTTGAATATGCCATGTATGGATAAGAACGACTTCTCTCCTAGACTGGCTCACCATCTCTTAATGTGAACTTTAAATCAAGCCTAGTGGTACAGGTTGGTTATTTGCAGTATATTACAGACCTGCATTGATTAATTTCATATCTGGGGCTCAGAGTCGACCAGTTCAATCTTATGAACACTGTATAACATGACTACTGCAGCCAGTCTTAAAACATGCAATCTTCTTTTCAATTCTAATTTTAATATTTTGTAATAGGCTATATGCATCTCATTTGTATTTATAAATGAGATCCCTGTGAGTTGGAAATAAAACTGCAAGCACATGTTAATCACATATGCAGGACTCCAGTACTGGGCATAAATATATACCCACCTATGTCTGTCAGCCAAAAAAAATTAAGGAAATGGGGTACGAGGAGATCAGAGGTTCAGGTTACTCCCCTTTGCCATTATTTGAACTACTATTAAATATACTTAGAATAATTTCCATTAGATGGCTTCTAAAATTTCAATCACATAAACAAGTTTTAATATTAGTAAATAAATTATTTTTAATCCAGGAACACATTTTTATTTTTTAAAAAAGAAAAACTGCAAATTGTTTCTACTTAACAGGCAAATATATACTCCCTCTTTGGGCTCCGAGGTCACAAAAGGTGGTTATCCTGTCACCAGGGCTGGTTTCTGAGAAGTGGGACACGCATTTAGTTGTCATCTCCTATCAGCAGCATTTGAATCAACATTACATCAGCAGCAAGACACACCATTTTATGCTCTTTTTGAAGATAATTAGAGTTCCCTTTTGTTGCAAATAAGATGTAAAACAGCTATAACTGCTGGAGAACGTGATTAAAGTAACCTCTATAGAACCCCATTATTCTAGACAGATTCCTTCAGATGCATAATTTTCCCATTTTAAGAAAACATAATGCATGCATATAAAATTCAAATTGTCGAGACACCTCTAACAAAAATTAGTACTCTATTAAGGCATTCTTAGTAGCTGGTTAACATGTAAGACTCTTTAAGAGTATTTTAACATAATCATGAAATAATAGTATGTGTCACAAAAGGTAAACATTTTACAGTGAGAGGATTCTCTAGACAAGATCCATGTATTTAACTTTTTTTCTTACAAAACTTTTGACAGATAATGTATGAGAAGTTGTAACCCAAACATCCCAAACTCATCGAAATATGCATGCAGATTTTTATCATTATATGGTTCAGTTCTAAGGCTACATTCACATAGACGCACATGCACACACACACAAACTTCATGCATGCACACACAGACACACTTGTTTAGGCACGTAAGTGTTATTTATTTGAAACACTAACACCTCATCTATCATTTGTACCAGGTATCCTATAAAAGCCAAATACATCTAATTCAAATAAAATAGCAGGTATGTACTAATATTGTATATACTGCAAGTTTCTTCTTAATAATTGCTTTTAAAAGTATATAATTTTCCAAACCCTGTAGTGAAACACAACTTTAAAATAGATTTTTAAAATGACATCTCTTGCTGCAGGTTTTATCCCTTGCAAATACAACCTAGGATGAACACAGCCACATAAGACACCCAGGGTCCTATGAAATAACTCAGTGCCTACTTGTCCATGGGGTGTCCATTAATTTAAGAAAATGTAAATGCTGTTTGATAAACACACATAAAGTGGGGATTAGTAAATTCAGCCAAGATTGACCATACACTGACCATAACTTTTGCAGAATGGTTATAATTATAAAATCAAATTCTTGGTTGGCTCTGCTGGGAATCTCAACATCTAACAAAACGTTATTAAAGAAGCTTACAAATGAATAATCATTCTCAACAACTCACAGCAGCTTTCACAGCATGAAAGTGGGAAAAATAGAGAAAGTTTTAAGGTGGGGGACTGATTAGGATGACAACAATCTCTGTCAAGAGAATGTATTGTGCTAGGCTTCTCAGGAGAAAAAATTTTCACCTGGAAAGAGACAGCATTATGAACACGGTGGAACTGTGGATTGTAGGACACTGATCTTATTAAGAACTAATGCTAATTTGCACACTGTCTCCTGCTGAACTGGAAGTAAGTTTACCACTGGGTTTGTTAATTTACCCAGGACACCATTATCTTTGGTTCGACTTAATGTATCAGAGTAGAGGTCATTAACTGCTGGGCTCATGATTATCCAGCATGAATTACCGACAGGATAACCAAAATAGATCCGTACTCCGACTTCATTTCTCTGAATGCAATCTTTTTCCTCAGCTGTTATTTAATTTCTATCTCAAAACACTAATTATTATATTATATGGATGGATATGTGTATATTGCTGTGCTTTTGTGAGTAAGAGTGCAATCACCAATGTTCACAATGGAGATTGCCAATTTGATTTGGTTTCGTAGCATTTCAGAATAGTAATGCAATGACTAAATAAAGGATCCCATTTTCTTTTCCTAAGGTTGCAAATAAAGACAGTTATGGTCATGTGGGAATTTTTAATCAGAGTGAAATATACGTGATTAATATGGTAGCTTTCCATGTCCATTAGAGTCAGCAAGGACTTGGACCGGTAACTACTCAGAACGAAGTGGTCCTGAGTCTGTGCTCTCTGCTCTCTCAGACGCCCATTTCAGCCATCTGTCAATCACAGCTCTAAAATTTACGCTCTATCCCAACCAAACACTTTGTTGGAAGAAAACCCCTACAAAATCCCACTGGTACATTTATTCTAGCTTACAGTTCAATAAAATCACTATGAGCATTCATAAAAAGAAATCTTAGAATTAAAAGTTAAACAGGTAAGTGTATTCTTAAAAATATTTGTGGTTTCTGGTTAAACAAACACATTTTCATAAAGCTGCATGTTCAAGCTATCTTATATAAATGGAACAAATCAGCCAAAAATTCATTTACAATTTTTATAGTCTGTACTAGCCCATCTCTAATAGCAGGGAACACTTTTGTGTCTCTGCATGCTATCTGTAGAAGGAGGTGAATTTTCATTTATTTAATGCAAATATTCATCCAAGGTAAACTCTTCAGGCATATATGCAGCATGCTTCATGGCAGCTTTGTGCCAATAGGAAAATAACGTGACATAATTGTCCAATAAATGGAGTGCTGCCACCTCTAAATTACCTGCAGCCAGTGTCATGAATAAAGAGAAGAATACAGGGAGTCTGAGGAGGGTTTTTTTTGCCACTTTCTAAGGTACTTTGCTTACAAATTATCTAACACTGATCTTATGTAGCTGGACATCCTGACAATCTCATCTTTAGAACTGAAAAATTAAGATCTTTTTTTAAAGCTTTGAAAAATGAAAAGTGCATCATTCAGTGACGTGCAAAGCTTTCAGCTGTACAACACACATTTAACTAACAAAGTAAGAAGGTAAGAGGGGTAAAGACGCTGGTTGCAGAATTAACTGCATATAATAGTTGAGCTTTTATATCTGTTGCCTGATGAGGCATTGTCCAAACTCATACTTTAATCACATTATTTTCCAAGTAAATTCAAATATCAACCTTTAAAGCAGAAGTATGATTTTATATTTTTCACTGAAAATCACTGCTGACATAATGACCCAGAAATCACTCAACATATAACAATATATTCTGCCACCTGGCTTTAAAATATCCTTGATGATGGGGTTTTCAGCATAACAAGGTTTTCTCTATCACAGGAGAGGATGTTAAGCAGTTTTACAGAATATATATGAGTATTAGAAAATTGTGTTTTCAAGTGGGTGGAATGGTATGTTTTGTTTTGTTCTGGGGCTTGTTCTACTTAAGAATATCTAGAGTGGGGACTAGTGAGCCCAAGTCTACACTGGCTTTTATGTATTCCTTTTCCAAGCCCAGCTTTTGATATTTTCTAATAAATTCAGTAGACAGGAACCCATTCTAACTTTAGGCAATATCATGTTTAGAATAATATGGAATTGCAATGGCCCAACCCACAATGAAACCAACTTCTAAAATGAACCAATGGATATTCTTATTACCAAGGAAAACAAAGTTTGAAACTATTTATTTTAAAGACTATTTCTTTTACACTAACTAGAGGAACCACATTTTAAGGCATTAACTATGCTTCTGAATTAGAAGCATGTTGCTATTTATATGTAATTTATTAATTAAATGTTATTGGAATAATTTTATTAATTGTTCCTTACCATAATATTCTAAAATCCAAGCATAACATTCTTGAATATCAAATCTCAATCGAGTATTTTAATAAAGCATTTACACAATGGAATGCTACTCAGCCATAAAAAAAGAAAATTTCACCCTTAGTGACAGCATGGATGGACCTGCAGAACACTGTGCTAAGTGAAGTAAGCCAGTCAGAGAAAGACAAATTCCATGTGATTTCACTCTTATGTGGACTCTAAAGAACAAACTGAACTAACAAGCAAAATAGAGACAGACTCATAGATGGAGAGCAGGGTGACAGCTAAGGCGGGGGTTAGAGGTAGAGGTGGAGGGATTGAGAGAAAGGAAACAGGACTCATGGACATGGGCAACAGTGTGGTGATTGTGGGGGGTGGGTGTGAGGGGGATAAGTGATAATGGAAAAATACAATTAAAAATTTTAAAAATAGAATATTATGTTATATATGGGTTAAGAAGATCATAACTGATCTGAATTAAATCTTGGTGGGATAAAACCTTAGAAACAGAAGTAATTTCTCATTCTCTCTCCCCACCCTGCCACATACAACTAGTAAGAGTGCCTTAGTTCAAATGTTCACAGGCTGATCATTTCTCAGCTGGACAATATCCTACTAACTGGTCTTTGGTGTTTTTTAAACTCTAAACTGATGACAAAGTAATTATGTAAAATACAAATTTGACCTTGTAACTCTGGTTTAAACACTTCAGCAACTCTTCATGGCTTTCAGAATAAAGTTAAAACTTCAGGGTTCAGCACAGAGACTCATCACCACATGGTTATTACCAACCTGACCATTTGGAGGAACCTCATGCTTTATTATGCCTAGTGTTCACCTGAAATGGCTCTCCATTTTATATTTTTTACTTTCACAAATAGTGCTTTCATTTGGCCAAATTTTACTTGTCCTTAAAACTCTACTGATACTAGGACCATCTGTTGAAGTATCTTTCCCTACAACATATAAGGCCCTAAAGGCCAGTAACTTTGAATTCTATATCTAGGATAGGTCCTAGGATATACCACATGGGCAATATTTGTTTATTCAACACATAGATGAATGGATGTGTGGAAGAAAACTGTCAGTTGAACTGCAATCACGTAAACAAAAAATATAATCTCTGTGACTGTCAATTTGAACTAAATTAAGAACTTAATGACAGTTGTGCATTAATCTCAGGGAAAAATGTAGGTTGCTAAACGATTTTGTCTCTGTCCTTTACAGTCATTTTGCCCTCCCATATTTTAATTGTAAATTTTTAACAACTTGCTTTGTTGAGACTTCAAAGCATTCAAGTTAGAAACAACAGCTCACTTATTCTTCGTTCATCAGTTCACATAATATTTAATTAAATTATATACTTACAAGAACAAGCACCACTGACATAATCAGATTTGGAAGCAAACACAACTGGCTCTTGGCAAACATACGACTCGGCCAGGGGGAGAAGAGGTGTGTCAACAGACTTGCCACAGGAGTTCAGAGCTCGGTGAGTTTTGTGAAGTACGTGGAGAGAATCAGTGAGTCCAGAGGTGTGGAGTTAGGATAAGAGAGCGAAATTTTTTGCTGCTTAGTTTAGGATCCTGCATTGTTTTGAAGTCAGCATCCTGAATAGGAATTCTCAACATACAGAAGCAAAGTTCTAAATGCTACAGGCACAGAAGACTGAGCTGAATTCATTTTGACTTCAGAATATAACCTGGACATCTCTCGTTTTTAATATCTGATATTTACTAATTCTCTCATTCAAATAACAGAATACAGAAAACAATAGGAAACTCAGTTTCTAGTAGAATTTTTCTTGTATTTTCTCCTTAGCTCTTTCAACTTGAATAGACTATAATGATGAAGATAAATAGTCAAGAACTCACTCCGTCTCTGACTCAGGCATTATGGCAAATCAAAGGGCTCATGAAATGATGTTGTTTTCATTTGAGAGATGCCTTTTTAAATCTTTATATTAATCTGAATTACTTTTAACCAAGATGACCTAATTACATAGCTGAAAACAGTAGTGATGCAGAAGTCAGTGTACCAATTATAATTATAGAACACTGAGAGCACCTTTTAGGGAAAAAACACACCTTTTTTTGGTCATAATGTCATCTCAATTCATGAAAAACTAAACCACACTGAAAAACAAGGACAGGAGCTGGGGGAGGGTGGAGGGACTGAGTGTTCTCTGCGGCAGAGGAAATAGTTACAGGGAATGGATGTGTGGCAGCCAGATGCTTCTACTAGTTCCAACAATACCTTAGCTAAGCAGTTCCCTAAGTAATCTGTACACATTGATTTTTAAAAAGTGGTGGACTCCTTCTAAAATAACAAGCCTATCTCTTAACCTTGTCATTTGATCTCCAAATGGTGGTCTTAGACATTTCCCCTCTTTTACGGTCCACGAGTAACAGCTCTCCTGAACTTTGGAGTGTCATGAAGAGTGAATGAGTTTTTTCCTATAAATCACACAAATGTGCACATTATGGCATAAAATATATATATAATGTATCATAATACATCTCATGTGCTATAATATATTTTATCTCAGAAATTATAATTACCGTAAAGTTCAACAACATACCAGGTGCCATCAATAATCCAAATTAATTGGAGTCCCTAGTCCACTAATACCATCAAACAAGTTTTTTATTTCTGCTCTCTGCTTTGGAATCTGTCCCTCATGGCCTAATATCCTCTTGTTCCATGATTTGACAAGACTACTAAATTGGGACTGACTTGCTGCTTGAAATAAATGCAAATTTTACATTTTTTACAAATTTTCTTTTTTCTTTGTCAGTTTCTGATGAAGATTACTGTCCTCCTTATGAAGAAAGTCTTGGGTTTAAAGATTAAACTCTACAACTACATTTGCAGAGCTTGCAAAGACTGGCTCTCAGTTTATTCTTGTATTGCATGCAGGAAATTGTGGCTGGGTATTTTCAGATACTAGCTGGCATTTTGAGTGCAGTTTTTTTAAACCTCAGCAAGAGAGGGTATCTGGAGGGAAAGCTGACATCACAATTATTGGTCTCAGCAAGTGCTGGTCCTACAGTGTGCCGATGGACTGGACACTGAGGCAAGCGGAGGCTCACCGCTTTCTCTTTTCTCTGCCTATAGATTGCTGTTTCATCAAGCTCCACTTCTGACTCCAAGGCTTGTTGTTGACCCCTCACTGTTTCCCCTTTTACCCATCATGTTATTCTCAGTCTCACAGTGGGAAACACCTGGAAGACATTAGTGTGGTTTTAACAATAGAGAAGCAGGTCAAGAGCCGATTCCAGATGAGATCAGAAACAAGAATTTGGAGAAAAAAGGAGTGTGCAGAGGGCAAAAGAAGAGTTGGGAGGAAGGAAAGGAAACATCTGAACAGTAACGTTCTTTACCCTCCCTTCCACCCTACTTCCCCGTTTTGGTCTGTGCTGCACCCGCCCTCCTTCCCGCCTCCTCCCGCTTCCCACCACTCTCCATCTCCAGACAGCAGGGCTCCCAGAGAAGGTGTGGAGTCACAGCTCCTCCAGCCAAATCCCTGACAGCTTCCTTCAAGGGCTGGCACTCGGCATCTGAAACAATAATGACCACAACCACTAGGATGCAGGACTAAACACTGCATGCATTCCCGGAAATCCACCTCCCCTCCAATTACCCACCACAGAAGCAGCTGCACTGGGTAGAGAAAGCTAGGGAAACATGGTCCCAGCCAGGCACAGGCCTCAAAATATAGGCCAAAAAAACCACGACAGGAAGCTAAAATAGACCTCCAAAACCACAAACACTAGGATGCATTTACCACACATCAGAGAACCCAGCGATGGGTCTAATAGAGTTGGATTCCAATTGCTTTGTGGTCATTGGTGAGGTGCAGCATCAACCCAACTGTGTTGTCATTTCTTATAAGCTGCCAACCCACCCAAACGTGTCCATCTTTGAGTCACTGACCTGGTAAAATTGAAAATGCTAACTTGACTTTCCTTGCCTTCAAAGAAATGATGGGCCCCAGATGTGTGTGTGTGTGTGTGTGTGTGTGTGTGTGTGTGTGTGTAAAGAATGACCAGGAAAAAAAGGGACACTTTAAAAACTTAAACTAAAATTAGCAAACAAAGCATAACACTGCAACAATGGAGGGTTGGGAAGGCGGGAGGTATTGTTATGAAATGCGCACCATGTTGTGTAAGCATACTGGGAATCTCCTGCGTTTTGTGAGAGCTGGCACTAAAAGAGGCAGAAACCTTGTCACCGCTCGTCACGGACACGTGTCAGATCTCCAGCCAAGCGAGGCATCCCTGGATTGCTGCACACGTCAGGTGTCCACTACCTGTGGAGGAAGCCCCGGCAGCTTGGCAGGATGTTTGTCCAGGAGGAGGGCAATGGGGGGGTGGGGGTGGTTTTGAATCATAGGAAGGAGAACAGAAAGGAAATCGCATCACCCTTGCCCCCGACACACACACACGCAAACACACACTTTCTATCTTCTATTCAGTTTTTTATCTGGTTGAGCTGTTCTCAACTTCCCCTTTTCCCTCTCCCCACCTTCTGCCACTGGTCCCTGGAGGAATCCCAATAGTACACAAACGAGGAGATATTAAACAAATGAATTGGCTCCAGACACCGTCACTAAATTGGGTATAAGTACCCACTTTTCTGACCCCATTCTACATTTATGTAAGAAGAACAGGCTTAATTGCCCCAACCCCACAGCTATGTTGACATATTTCCAAATGATTACATAACTTCCCCACATCCTTCGCTGGGAAGGAGTGTTTATCAAAAGCGTGGAAACTGACAGGATGGCATTATTAGCATGGCTCTGAGCTGATCGCATTGCCGATTTGTTGAGGATGATTTTAACACTAGTCACTTACAGATGGGATGCTTCCTGACACATTGCCCTCACGAAGGTAGACTACATAATAAAGGCATGCAAATGGAATGATGGAAGGATTACAGCAACAGCAGATATGGTGGGGGAGTGTGGACATATTCTGAAATTATTATAGGGCTAACAATGAAAACATAATTCGGGGGTCACCTTCATTTGGGATTGTCTGTTTATTTAAGATGCACATGTGAAAATGATGCACCAGGAGAGTGAATTCCAATGACATTACCTCTGGGGGCAGGAAAAATAATGTCAGCGTAAATAAACAGTTGCCCGGGAGGGAAGGGGAGGTTTTCTGTGATTGCCAATCATGACAAAGAGTTCAAAGCCTTAGCTTACATCCTTCATAAACATGGAGGGACAAGCGAGTCCACCAGCAATGTAGCCTTCGTCCCTGCCCGGCAATACAGTAATTTTGGATCAATAAATAAACACAGATAATCAGAAATGACCCTCAAAAAGAAACTCATGAAATACCTAATTTGTATAGGTGTGACTGGACCACAAAGAATGTGTCCTTTATGACAGGTAAAGTATCAGTTTTTCTTTCACTGCTTTCTTAAGGACTGATTTGGCTAATCCAAAGAGCTTCTTTCTGGCCCCCCCCCAAATGCTTTGGCTGGAGGGTTGAGGGTGTGAGGCTGTGCCTTGGGGTAGGGATGTGTTTGAGGCAGTGTTGTTTTCCTGACCAGGCCATGGGATGTATCACGCCAGGGGTGGGGTAGTTTGGCTAAGGAAGTGGTGCCTGAAGCAACCAAGACAAGATAACAGCTCCCTGTCACTCACTCTCAATTATAGGGGCTGCAAATAGATTTGTGTGAATCTGCTATAATTATCTGGAAATGAGTCTGCAGATTCCACAACAATGTCAGCATTTGGTCTTGGGCTTTCCACCACAGAGTCCAAGCCAACTCCCCACTGGTCTGCAACTGCTCCCGTTTTCCGTGCTTACCTCTCTTCTCTGTCATCTCCAGCTCCCGATTGCTTTCCTAAAAGGTCTGGGTTTATCGCTGTTTCTTCCTCACCTTCTCCTCCCATTCCTTCTGTTTCATTTTACCTCCTTAGGAGGAAGAAAAGCATAGGGAAAGATTTCCAGCTCTTTGATTTAAGGATATGCTCCTGAATACAAAGGTTTGGTTGCTCTGTAATCTACAGCCACTGGAGCCTGGAGCAGTGCTGGCCTCCTGGCTGGCTGCCCCTGCTCCAGGCTCCTGAAGAACAGGCAGGTCTGCATGCAACTGTCTGGTGTCACTGCGGTCATTTTCCACCATATATTGCTAACTGCTGCTTCTTCTATTTCAGATATGCATTAAGAATTTTTTCCCCTAAAGGACTCAAAGCTCCTTCTTAAAAAAAATGTTTTAAAGACTTTTTAAAATGAGTATCAAATTTAAAAACCACACAATTATCAAAGAATATGATTAGGCAGTTATAAAGAAAAGTATGAATATCCTGTAAACATGGGAAAAATGCTTTAGTGCCCATCCTAAGTTAAAGGTGTGTACACAGAGTTGGTGTGAGTGCGGGGAAACTGACACTCCCGTAGAATGTTAATGGCAGCATAAATTAGCCTTTGCTAATAAATAAATAAATTTATTAGAGGCCAATGGCAATACATATCAGCATTTTTAGTGCACATCCCTTTTTTAATTCATAAGAATTTTTTAGAATAGTTTTAAGTTCACAGTAAAATTGAGCAGGGAGTACAGAGTGTTCCCATATACGCCTGCCCCCACCTGTGCACAGCTCCCCCACCATCAACATCCTGTACCGCACTGGTGCTTTTGTTACAGTCTATTAACCTACGCTGACACATCATTGCCATCCGAACGCTGTACTTTACATTAGGGTTCACTGTTGGTGTTGCACATTCTATGGGTTTTGACAAATGTATAATAACATGTTTTTGCCATTATAACAACATGCAGAATAGTTTCACTGCCCTAAAAATCCGCTGTGCTCTGCCTATTCATCCTTTCCCCCAACCCCTGGCAACCATGATT
The DNA here is from genome assembly GCA_028533065.1 of Trachops cirrhosus. Classification (NCBI taxonomy): domain Eukaryota; kingdom Metazoa; phylum Chordata; class Mammalia; order Chiroptera; family Phyllostomidae; genus Trachops; species Trachops cirrhosus. The sequence continues at coordinate 133,554,451 of CM052538.1, forward strand.
ATTTTACTATCTCAATAGCTTTGCCTCTTCTAGAATGTCATATAGTTGGAATCATATAATACATAGCCTTTTCATATTGGTTTCTTTCACTTGCATATTCTTTTAGTAATATGCATTGAAGTTTCCTCCATCTCTTTTCATGGTTGGTAGATCATTTCTTTGTAGTGCTAAACAATATCCCATTGTCTGAATATTCCACAGTTTATTTATTCACCCACCTATTGAAGGACATTTTGGTTACTTCCAAATTTTGGCAGTCATGACTAAAGCTGCTATAAACACTCATCTGCAGGCTTTTGTGTGGACACGTTTTTAATTCATTTGAGTAAATACCATGGAACATGACTGCTGGATTGTGTGGTAAGAGTGTGTTCTGTTTTGTAAGGAGCTGCCAGATTGTCTTCCAAAGGGGTGGCACCATCTTGTGTTCCCATCGGCGATGAGTAAGAGCTTCTATTGCTCCACATCCTCACCAGTGTTCAGTGTGATCAGTGTTTCAGGTTTCAACTGTTCTAATGTGTGTGTAGGAGCATCTCACTATTGCTTTAATTTGTAATTCCCTAGTGACATATGATGTTGAAGCAAAGCACTTTTTATATACATCCATCATTGAAGTGATACCTTTGAATTAAAAGTTAACTCTGGAAGTATGATGATATGGAAAAAAAGGACACACGTGAAATAAGCCATCCTCCCATCAAGAATAGAGACATTGTTAAAACACCCCAAAGAACATGACACAGACATATCATGATGAGCTTTTGTTCAATACTGCCCAGGGCACTGTTCTTCAAACAGTTTTGACCATCACATGCAATTAAAAAATATTTGACTTTTAGGGTGAACACACACACCTGAAAGAAAATCTTCAGAAATTAATATTAACTGTTTTTACATAGGCTGCACTTATTTCAATTTTAAGCCAACTTAATATGCCCTTTATTATATTTTGCTTTTCAGAAATAATGGTTTCTGTCATCCACATTGATTTCATGACCCATTAATGAGTTGCTACCCAAATTTCAAAATAATAAAATCAAAATAACCATAGTCTTAAATCTCTCTGTGTGTGTAAAACATAACCTGAATTCTCAGAATGTCAGAAAATGTTACCAATTTATTTCCTCAAAGTCAGTTTCGATAGGCAGAAATAGGAACAAGCATAGAGTGTTAGAAGTAAAGAGAAACACTCCAGAGACCCTCAATTGCAAAGAAAGGAGGAATACCCTTATCCCTAATGGGATACCGTTTCACCTGGGTCTAGCTCTGATTTAGTAGTCAATTTTTGAATGAAGCTTATCACTGTCATCTTAAAAAAGAAAATAACAACAAACCTGAGAGTAAAGAATAGAGAGGCAATTACTTGACTATCATGTACAGAAAAGCCAGTTTCCATTTTCATGTCCATCTGAAGCCAAAGGTCCTAGTTTCCTAGAACTTAAAGATGAAATACGTTCAAGCAAGATCACTGGTTTCCATTTCAAGTAATATCTGTGTCTACTTTGGTTCTACTGTGAACAAGAAGAGACCTCGTTTGGCTTCTGGTGATGACATCACCTCCAACTTGGATTGAGTCTTTTAACCTTCCTCTTCTGTAAATTTTGTCAAGTGCCAATTCATCTAAAATAGCAGTTGGGAAGTTGGAAGGTCAAGAAAAATACAAATGTAAAATGCTTTGAAAAAGTTAACATAGCTTCATAAATACACAATTTTTATAAATCAATGAAAATACCTATTCTGGAAATATAACCATATTCAACCTTCATGGTTTGTTACCCAGCAAGCAACAAATCCGGTATGTAGAAACTTAACAACTGGAAATATTTCATATGCGAGATCAAAACCTCCAAGTTTTCTGCCTACCACCTGTACCCTACAATACCCACAGAAGACATGACTTAGAAAGGAGAGGGAATATTATCATTTTAAGTTAATTTACCACCATAAAGGTGTTAAACGCTGTTCAGAATAATATATTCAGAATAACATATGGAAATAATAAAATCCTCTGTAGCTTATTCCTCCTCAGGCACAAGTTCGATTTCTTTTTCCCTCAGAGTCTGTGTGCACAATTGTTTATCAGGTATATTCAGTGTATGGTGTGCAGACAACTTTTTTCAGACTTCAAAAATTATAAAACATTGACATGAAAACACTTTAAAAAAAAGTTGGTGTTATTCCCTTTCTGGGGTCAGGGATGTGACTCTGCTTTGTCGGGCAACTGGAGACAAGCTAACACTGCTCCCCAAAGGGAAACGGAATCACAGGTCTGAGGGAGTAGATTTTTGAGGCAAGAAAAACCTCTCAATAAAATAAACTTCTGGGACCAGAGGGGACAGGTAATCGGATCCCTTGAGTAGCTGTACTGGTGGCAATGTGCCTTCATTTCCATCACAGAAGCAGTGAAACTTCCTCCAAGTCCACTTGACTCTATTTTTTACTTTAGGAAAAAGTTAAATCAAAGTTATTAACCAATAAACAAGCAAAACATATAATAAGAAAAGTCTCTGAATTTGGTCCAGCAGTAAGATACTGGAATTCAATCTTAACATTATTTACAAAGGCGAGATTGCTGGCAAGAATATATATGTTATATTTGTACACCATAGCCAAGTCCTATAGAAGTCATTCATTTCTCTTTTCCACCTTTCTCCAGATACAAATCTACTAAGCCACTGTGTGGCCTGAAAAATCACACCTGGAAAATAACCATTAATGAATACAAGTTTCTCCTGAACCAAAAAATATGGATTCCTCTCCTTTTCCAAACATCCTGTTTCCCACTCCCCAGTTTCCCAACAAGGTGTCAAAAGGAAACTAGATTTATCTCTAAGACAATTTAACAAACTCCAACAAAAGGCAGCACCTTACCAAGGCACTTAGAGCCACCCTGAAATACAGAATTTTTTAGTTTAAGTGTAAAAATATATCTTTACATGTTTCAGCACAAATTAAAAATATTTTTACACAGAAAGCCTTATTTAAGTAGCCACATGCATAATAAACACATATGCCCTTCCTTTCCTGTGCACAAAATACCAGCTCCAGGTAGACAATCTCTTCTCAACACTTCTAAAGACTTACTTGTAAAAGGAATGAGTTACATTATAAGGGACGTGTCAAATCATACATTGATAATGCAATTTTGGATGCATTACCTTTGTATTTGTACTCACACATATGTGCTCAGGTTCACCTGGTTTTATTTTCTTGACTTAGTGTGTGTGTTTATGATATTTTTGTTTTGGGTATAATTACTATAAGAATCATCAATGCCTAATTTTCATTAGAAGTCTTTATTGTAGTTATATATTCTGTACAAGAGTGAAGAGAACAAGGGGCTGGAGGAATAGCACATAAAATCTCAGGGGTTTTTTTTTAAAGATTTTTATTTATTTATTTCTAGAGAGGGGAAGGGAGGGAGAAGGGGAGAGAGAATCATCTATGTGTGGTTGCCTCTCATGTGGTCCCCACTGAGGACCTGGCCCGCAACCCAGGCATGTGCCCTGCCTGGGAATCGAACCTGCGATACTTTGGTTCACAGCCCACACTCAATCCACTGAGCCACGCCAGCCAGGGCAAAAAAAATCTCAGTCTGTAATTGTTGCTTTGCAACTGGCTTCTTAGCCACCATAGTTTTGGGTGTTCTCTCAAGTTCAGGTTGTTTGCTACCTGTCTCTATCAGCTGCTACAATGGTGGCTTCCTATCATGAACTTCTTTGTTGACAGATAAGTCCATGCTGTTATTGGACACTGTATCTTTTTTTTTTTTTTGCAAAAAAACGGAAGTACATTAGAAGTACACAACTCTTGCCAAACCAGTACCTCTCTGAATAAAATACTTGCCCTCAGCTTAAAGTAGCAAAGAGTAATTCAGTTTGAATGTATTTATATAAAATTTCTCATATAATGGACTGTTTCCTGGTACAAGTTCATTGAACTTTACAAAATGTAGCTACTTCCAATTGGTAAATTTTGAAAACAGTCCCACAACTAATTAAACAAAAACAGTCAACTTAACAGGGAAGTTAGCAAAAACTAACTGATGATTATATTTATAGACTCAGATAAATGTACACATACTTGTTAATATTCGACTGTAATATTTGATGCGTATCAAATGACAAATACAGCTACTATTTGAGGTGTGATTTCACCTACTCTGCATGTCTCTTTCTCCTGTTTAATTTTTAAAGACTGAATCAAGGGTCAGCTGAGGTGTTTACTCAACACTAACCAAGCTCTGCATGAAGGGGTAAGGCCACCAGGAAGAACACTCAAAGCCCCAGGGCCAAGTGGAGCTCATTCTGCAAAGGACTTCAGCACAGCAAACAGTGACTGGATTTCCCTCCTGCTTGAGAACTGACTCCCTGCTTCTGAAAAAAGGAAACAATTGCATCTCCCTACTTCCTAGTCTCCCATTAGGTCTTTGAGTTGATCTTCAGAGGAATAATTTTTGGTGAAGAGACCCTGTTCTATTGTTCAGAATAGATGTTTGATACACCTTTACATTTCTGAGTTAGGATTTTTCCTTCTCTTTGTTAAGGCTCCAGTACTTCCCTTCATTGCTAAAGAAAATGATAATAGAATATTAGATATGAAGGGCCCATGGAAGTGAACTAAAGAGTTGAATTTCATGTTGCAAATGAGAAAATTGAGCATGAGAGAAGGCAGAGATAAACTGACGCTTACATGGTCAAGTCCCGGTACAGTAGGAATGAGAGCTAGGTCTCCTGACTCAAGGTCTGGAGAGGTTTTTCCTGAACCTGCTTCTGGGGTGCCCCATATCAACCAATCATATGATTGCTTTGATGCTCTGTGTTTTTTTTTTCATGATTTTTAGGACAACTCCATTTTTATGTACGTAATATTTATATTTTGAATAGGAGTATAAACACCAACAGGTATTCAAGAAATGTTTAATGAACTGAAGAAGTGTCTAGTATACTCTTTCAAAGTGTTTTAAATAATTATTTTCATATGATGAAAAAAATAGCAACAAATTCAAGGGCAACAGAGTAGAAAACCGGTTCTTTGTAAAGTAACCCTCTCTCCAAGCCTCGATGTTGTGAATTTATGGTTGGCCTTTCTAGCTTCTTGCTTATCCTCTGAGCTTGGTAGTCTTTCCACTTAACTCTGGGGTCTAACATTTCAGTATCTTATTTGCGGAGATGGAGAAGTTAAGAATAAACAGCATTCTCGAGACTGCACAGCAAGAGACTGTGACCCTGGCAAGTGTGGCAAGACAAGGCAGCTCCCTCTTGCTACAGCACACAGGTGCTTCAGTTTCTAAACATCTGTAGGAACATGGGGTGTTGCTTTCCTTCTATTTGTGAATGTTTGATGCAGCCGCAAAGCACTTCTAATCCTGCTGCTATTGTGTGACACTGTGCAGAAAGATTGCTTGGTACATGTGGAATATAAGACAGATTTTTTTAATACAGCATGGCAGTCAGGAACATTCATTTTGTTTTGTCTGTGTGGCATTTCGGGGATGTTCTGATCAGTGTAAATGAAGATTATTTAAATGCAAATCGTAATGCAGTATATTCTCTTGAATTGGGAGCAAATGTTCATCCTATAAAACCATGGGGTAAAATATTCCAGAAGCTTCCTTTTAAGGATTTTATTTACAATATACAAACCAGGAAAAAAATGATGTAAATAATCAGAGTTTAAGTGCAATTATTTTATTAATATGATATATGGTATTTTTCTAGGCAAATATTTCTGTAAAAATCAAAGCAGTATTTGAGAATTCAATACATCTTAAAAGTCACATGTAATTAGGATATTTTATTTTCTGTACTTTTTGTTTAAATGCCATATTTTTTTTTCTTTTTAAGAAATCCCAGTTATTGCCAAGTAAAAGATACAAGGGCACTTAAGAACAAACATTTAAACTTCAAAGCCAAAAAGTAGACTGAAATAGAAAATAAATTGGGTTTCAATGAATCGTTTCACCTACTAATACACGCTGTGCCAGGGACGTGTCAGGCCCTGGTCTGATAAAGGAAAACTATGAAGTAATCAATGTGACTGACACTCAAGGGTAAGAAACACTTCATTGTTTTTCTTAGATATATAATTGAGAATTTTTTGATTGTCAAAAGAACACACTTCATGTGTTTCTGAAAATAATATGCAATAGCCTAATGTCACATCCAAGAAGCTTACTTGACTTTTATATCCTGTATGTGTTATTAATTATATTATTAATATTAAAAACGCAATAAAACACTAATCAAGGCTCCATTCCCAACAAGTCATAATCAAATAAATGCCACATTCCTGATTGTGCTAAGGCCAATTAAATCCAATTTCTTTTCTGTTTCCATACATAGGCTTCATCTGTATATGCTATCCATGAGTAATTAATTGCCACCAACGCCTCCTCTGAAAAGGGATGCCTGAGACTGGCAGCACAATATGTGTCCCTGGGACCAAACACAGCTCAGTGCTGTAAGGGATGTTCGTGGTTCTTTAATGACCCCGAGTAAATTTTTTCTCTCCACAAACTGCTCTCCACTCTGTCTCTTTTGTGCATAGAACTATTTGGGGTGTTTGCCTTCCTAAGCAAATTCTGACTGCACAGAAAGCCACAGGCAAGATGGGAAGGGTGGTCCTCTTCGGTGGGTGTCAGCTCCAGGACCTCACCTTGGACAGTCCGTGCCAGGAAAAAATCAAGGACCATGTGATTTCACTCACATGTGGGATATAAAATTGAAAACAACAAATGAACAAACAAAAAACAAACAAACACTCATAGACACAGACACCAATATGGTGGTTACCAGAGGGAAACGAGGGCGGGAGGGAGGAGATAAAGGGTAGAGGGGGTCAAATATATGGTGATGGAGGGAGATTTGACTTTGGGTGGTGAGCACACAATGGAATATACAGATGATGTATTGTAGAGTTGTATACTTTAAACCTATATAATTTTATTATCAATATTACCCCAATAAATGCTTTTAAAAATGTAATTAAAAAAGTCTGTGCCAAAACATAAAATTCCAAATGGATCAAGTTTAAATGCATATTTTTAAATTTATTAGAAAATAACCTACCACTCAGAAAAGATATTTGGGAAAGAACTACATTTGTTTTTGTACTGGGAATTAAGCTTCAAAGAAGCCTCAGATTGGCCAGATAATTATTAAATATGGTCTCAATGGAGACATTAGAAACTGTTTTTAGGGATAAGACTTGGCCATGCATATATTCATAGGTTCTCAAATGGGGAAGGAACCATGAGAGCTGAACAGCCAACTTCCTTCTCTTAAGGACCCGCTGTTTCCAGTTTATTCTTAACAAAGGAAGATCAAACCTATCTTTAAAATCTCAGTCACAGAATATACTTCTCGTGCTAATCCGACCCTTAATGATTGCTTTATAAAAACTATGCATTTATCCTCACATCATCCTGCTGGACCAGTTTACTGGGGGAGAGGGAAAACAGTTTGTTTTCATCTCTAAACAAGAACCCATTTAGAGGTAAAGGTGATTATTCAGCTCCACCATTCTCTTCTGCAAGCTACACATTTGAATCCCTTAGCCTTTTCCCTTCAAATTCTCCACACCACTTGTGCACACCACACAGAAGCTGGATTGAAAACAACTCAGAAGCTGAGCAGTCCTGAACACAAAGATTGTGTTATATCTCCTATGCCAGACTATTGTCATCATTGCAGAATCTTTCTTGAGTTTGAGGCACTCATTCTGTTTTGTTATCAACTGGCTTGTTATCCACAATGAAAGCTTTTGCCACACCTGCAAAAATGAAGGTATCCTGAATCTCATATGTGTAAGCTGAGCTTTCTTGCCCAAGGAGACCTCCCCTTTATTCATCCGCTTCTGTTTACTTCTAACCATGCCTCACAAGTTGCAAAAGTCACTGTTACTTTGAAGGCTAGCTTTCAGGATTATCCTCAAGCTTGGGATCTGTTTCTCTCTATTGCATCATTTTGGATATGTATAAAAATATTAGACAATAACGGTCCATGAGGGGCCTCCAATTAACTCCCCTAGCTTGAAGCTGATTCACTGGTAAACACTCTTCAAACAGACTCTGCATTTAACCTCTTCGTGCTGATATTTTCTAGTTCATCTGAATTTTTACATCACGTGCACTTACACCCTCGGTGAAACCCTATGAGGATGTATTCATTACAAAACGCCCATGTGTATGTTTCTCTGTGGGAATATATAGTAAATTAAGATGTCCCTCTGACATCAGTAAAGCCGTGGCCTGGAATGCTGTAGCATTTAACCACAGGTTTGATCCCACTTCCTTTGTAAATCACCTTGGGCATGTGCTTTCTGAAATATGTATGTGAATTATTGCCTTATTTTCATACTGTGGGTATTGTTTATTATGGAAGGGCCATTAACCCTGTAAGATGCAGATAATCTTCCACTTGCTTGTCTACAGCAGAAGATCATTTACTGTCACACTGATTAAATATATTATGACAGCAAAGCTAGTAATGTGCAAGGTATGGGCACGGGAAGAACATGCTTCATGCGCTTTCTCCGCTGGCTCTCTGCAGAACAGTTTCTGTATCTAATTTGATACTTTTCAAATAAAGAACATCACATTACCAGGAGCCGTTTTACCCTTATATGCTCACATACATTGGTCTCCAGAGGAAACCCAGATAAAGGATTTATATAAAAATTGTACTTACAAAGTAACACTCCTGATTAAGTTTATTATTAGTGTGTGTACTCTTGATGCCTCAGACACTGAACTCAAGGTTTCTCCTTTAGTACAAGCAATAAAACAAACCCCAGGCTGACCTTCCCCAAGACAAGTGCTAAAATAATGGTATTCCCTAACTTACTTTTAAACCTAAGCCTACAATGAGAGCTTGAACGTGATCCACAAGGATCAGGAAGGACGCATCTCACACACACATGTACATAAAGATACATAATAAATTACGTTTTCTACACCCTGTCTCTGTACACAGACACAAGCTGCTATAATTTAGTTATTTACTATGTACTACTCGTGGTGTAAAATGTCATTTTCTAAGAATACATCCGAGGCTTAAGTCAGCATTTTTATGATATCATCTGCACTGGGAAAACATTAAAGGCTCAATATTTAATAAACATAATAAACATCCCCATGAAACAAATTGTTCATAAACTACCTGTTTAATTTTTCAGGGTTCCTGAACCACATATTTTCTTATTAGTTGTGAGCCTGCTGGGTTGGAGGATAGATAGGGCCTGTCAGGGATAGAATATATGTAGCGGTTTTATGAATTATTTCTGTGAGGAAAAGCCTATTACAGCTGACAAGAGGGTGATGATATTAGCCCATCATCATTCAGATGGCACCACCCTTCCCCCTTTCATCCGTCAGGCCTCTTGTATGGGGGCTGTAAGCCACACCGTCTTTGCACAGCCAACACAAAGACAAATTCTACTCTTTTTCTGAGTCCATGAAACATTTAGTATTTCATTTTGAATCATGGCAGATGACAGAAACAAATGGCCTAATGAATCTCACTTATTGTCCCTTGCAAATCTGAAGATGAGCTAAAAGTAAAATCTGTTTCTTTTCTTTCTTTTTTCTTTATTCTTTTTTTTTTTCATTTTTGATGCATTTCTTCTCCCTGGAAAGATCCCTGCTGCATTCTAAGTAGATATTGAGATTACAGAATTATTTTTGTAAACAAGTCATGGCACAGCTCTTCGACAGCCCCTCTCGCCCCCTCTCTCTATAAGCAACCTTGGAAACAATATAGGTTATCACCCATTTTGTAGCTGTACAAAATGTAAATAGAACAGGAGGTGGGATCAGAAGGAAAAATAACAAGGAAATAATGTATTGGGGGAAAATAGCAACTACTCATCAAATGGCATTACGAATTACATACCTTTTTGTTTTATTTAAAGAAAAATTAAGTCTGCCCAAATCGTCTGCGGCGCCCACTTACAAGTTGTTTGGGCAAACTTATAAAGCTTCCATGGTTACGTCTTCTAGGTGTATTTACTTGAAATATGGCACTGAGGTCTGTAAGTGAGTTGTTGAGTGAGCTACTCCGGAAAACAAGAAAAAGACCCTGCGCCATAACCTCACTCACCAATGGCATCGTCCCCTTCGTGTGAAAGGTACAGTACTGGGCAGAACTGAACGAAAGGCAGGGCTGCTCCGGTGGCCCGACGACCACCTATTAGATTTTCTTCGTGCTCTTCGTCGCTCTGTGTAAAGGAAAGTCTTGTCCTCGGAGTTTGCAGGCTCCTTCAGCTGCATCAGGCTGCGCTGACAGCCATGTGTTGCCAGTAGCCCACAAAGGCGTAAGCATTGAGAAATATGTATTTAGCAAAGGGACAAGAAAGAAATGCAGATTTGGGGCTAAAAATAGGGAGGATGGTAGGAGTCAGTAAGAGAATGAGAGAAAAATTCCTCTTTTGATGCTTTGCCATGCCTTGGCCTTTTTTCTTCCTTTTCTCTGTGACTGTAATGGCTTTTTCACAGCCATTAGAGTTGTCAAGTAAATTTTTCTTAGTTCAAGTATGTACAATTGATCCTGATAGATGTTAATAGCTCCCAAACTAAGGCAAAATCTGCAGTCAACATACAGGAATAACAATTCAGTGGTTAAAAAGAAAAAAAAGAAAGTTTGACAGTTGACGCTATAATGGAGGCCAGAAGCAGTTCAGGTCAAATTTCCTTAATTTCTGGGGTGAAATTTCACCAGTGATGCTCCTGAGTCATGCAACCCTAATTATGTTGTGACTTAATTTAAGATCTATGTTTGAGTAATTTCATAATAAGTTCTTGCAAAATATGAAATTTTGCAAGCCACATTTGAAAAAATAAAATTTAAATAGCTTAGTTTTCATAGAATTTTTTTCCAGGAAGAAGACACTATATGAAAGTTCAGTTTTAACATTAAAAATACAATTTTTTTCTAATTGAATTTTTGCTAGACATTAAGATTTTGACTGGAAATACCATATCAACTCACTTTTATTATGCTCTTAAGTTACTAAATTCAAAAGCAATATTTGCCTTTTTTCAACAAGAAAACATTTAACTAATGAATATAATGGTCATTTATTCCATAAATATCTGAACAATAAGAAATTTTTACAATCCAAATACATCAGAAATTGAAATCAAGTGAGGAAGTGGGGAAAGTCAATTGTACAAATAGGATATTTGTGAGTGCAGTGGTCTAATAGTTTATTTAGCACTGACTCTCTTCATTGTCTAATGGCCCTTCGTGGCTTCTTGTCAGTGTCTGAGGCCTGTTTAAGTACCAGGTAGAATTAAAAATGTTTTAATTGAAAGAATCAATGAATACCTTATACTTCATTCTATGTCCTGCATTTTATCAGGCTAAGAGAAAAAAATTGGTTGACTAAAGAAAATGTATACCAACTTACTTTCAAACTATAACAAATCAAGCCAAAAAATAGAACTAAAAAGAAACAGACTCACCCCCTTATTTATGCATTCATTGGGTGATTTTTGTATGTATCTAGACTGAGACTCAAACCCACAACTGTCCATCAGGACAATGTTCTAATCGACTAAGATGCCTGGCGAGGGCCCTGCATTGTTTCTTAAAAGACTGAACGTATAAGGTGATGCCCTAGAGTGTCTTCGTGACAGAAATCTCCCAGGAGTTAAGCCAGTGTCTTACCTTCTGTTTTCCACCTTCTTACCATCAAGGCAAACGTGTTTGCTTCTAACTTTGACGTACTTTCTAGTTAAGCAGTTCAGACCAATTTTCTGTGTTAGTAACCAGCATCTTTTTCAACTTCATAGAAACACCCATATGTTCAGGAAAATGCAGGAATACTTTTGTTAAAAATAGATGTAATGTTGCAAAATTATCAAGCAACTGAAGTTAGATTGGGGAAAATGAGAAGTGAGACACAATATTTGTGTATACTTATGAAAGGAGCAAGCAACATTGGCCAGGTAATCTTAGGAAACATGAGAAACTGCTGTGTTTGTAGGTCAGGAACTGTTGAATATTAGCAGTTTCGTATGGCTCAACCTAATTAGATATAGCATGTGTAATAAGCTTAAGTTGCACATTTCTTTTTAAAAAAGAAGTACATAAAATTGCTCAATGATATCTTGCAGCCTGATGAGCGGTAGTTATTACTTTCAAAGTCAACATAAAATTTCATTAAAAGAATTAAATACCAAGAGTTTGAGGAACACCTCAAGACACTTATTTAATCTCTGGCAGCATTATTCATCTCCTCTCCTACGTAGAGGAAGGCGCTCGTTTCTATGCCTTGTACTTTCAACCCTGCTCCCACCTCCTTACCCTCCCCCTCCCCCCATCAAAATCGATGTGGTTCCTTTCTTCTTGTCTCACATTCTTGGCTCCACAGAAATTGTCAAGAAAAACTTAAAGAGAACAGTGTGGCAACACTAAACCATGATGGGGCTTCATTCTTTTTTTTTAATACTCACCAGAGGATATGTTTATTGATTTTAGAGAGAGAGGAAAAGGGAGAGAGCAAGAGAGAGAGAGAAACATGAATGAGAGAGAGGAACATGGATGAGAGAAAGAAACACTGATCAGCTGCCTCCCATATGTGCCCTGACTGGGGATGGAACTCACAACCTAGGTATGTGCCCTGACCAGGAATCAAACCTGCAACATTTTGGTGTACTTTAATGATGCTCCAACCAACTGAGCAACCAGGCCAGAGCTAGGGCCTCACTTTTAATTGGGTGGGCCTGCAACCAGTGAAGATACACAGAGCACACCCCTCAGAAGCCCACTCCCCTTTGGGGTTTCATGCTTTGCAGTCACTGTCTAAATTAATAATAATTTTATATTTTGTAAGTGAAGTCAGTGGGTTAATGGAGGATGTACTCAGGGCTTGGAGACTCAGCTTGTGTGTGAGTCTGGCCTCCTGCCATCATCCCAGGACTAGTCCCTCCTGCAGTCCAGCCATAACCCCACCCTTCCTTCCCTGCAGGGACCACACCTGGTTGGATGTGCACACCCAGTGAGTCCTGCATCCCAGGGCAGGGCCTGAATTTGCCTGTGAGTGTACTCTGGTGGAGGAAGAACAACATTCAGTAGCAAATAAAAAAACACCATGACAGTTCGAGAGTGACCATAAGGGAAAGAAAAAGACTTTTTCCTTTCTTGTTTTTGAGACAGGGAGCCCGGCAATTTCATGTTTCACTGGGCACTGCAAATGATGTAGCCAGCCCTATTTAAGTGCATTTGTAACACACATGTGAGAAAATGGAACTGCCAGAGAAACTTCAAGAAGATGGTTTGAAATCTGAGAGGGGAGTGTTTGTATGAGAGAGAGAGACAGAGAATGAATGAGAGGAAAGGAAGTAGGAAGGAAGAAGAAAGAGCAAGAAATCTATTTGAGGGAAAGTTGTCCAGAGAGTAGACAGAAAGAAAGCACAGAGTAGAATTTACTCTTTCTACCTATAGCAAATTCATTAAAAGACAATTTCCTCTCCCTTCTACTAAGATTATGAGTCTGAATGCAGATTATTTCAGCACAACCTAGCTGAGAATGTGTCAGAGGTAGTAGAAGCGTCTATAGGTTTGAAAAGGGTTGGACACCTTAGGAAACACTGAAAAAGCAAGAAGGGACCCTAGAATCTGGAATAAGAAAATTCTGCACAGTTTTAGGTCCTTTAAAAATACTCGGAAGATTGGGCTTTTGCCAATGTTGGAAGATTCCATTCAACAAGCAAATGAGATCTGTCCAGAAGGCATCCAGCCATGTAAAATGAAAAATAGAGACACTTATTGAAGAAGATACAAAAAACATTGTATATAGGACAATGGCACCTGAGTCTCCTTCAAAGTAGGCACCTTGGGACATCACACAGTTCTCCCAGTGACCATCAGCTGCCCTGTTGTATTTTCCTGAATCTCATCTGAAATCCCTTCCCTGTCAAAGGTGATTTTAGTTTTAGGAAAAGCCAGAAGTCACAGGGCACCAAATCTGGGCTGCAGGGGGGCTGAGTCACCTGGGTGATTTGATGTTTCACAAAAAAACTCTGCATAAGACTTTATGCATGAGCTTGATGAAGCTTCCAGTCACCAGTTGCGAATAGCTGTGGCCTTCTGAATCATCTGAATAATTTCTGAGGAGGAATGTTCAAGCTTAATGCAAAATTTGATGCAGACTTATTGTTCTACTTGTTCAGTCATTTTGAATGCAACAGCCACACAGTACACACGCTCACTCAACAGCGTCTACTGCTCCCACTGACTAGTACAGTGAAGTCATCGCTGTCATGCACCCACATTCCAGTCCACTGTCCTTGGCTTTCAGGTTACATCGATGTCATCCAAACCATTCTCATCATGTTAACAATGGTTGAACATTTTCTGGACAGACCTCGTATATTTGCTACGACAATTTCTCATGTTATTTTCTGCTACATACTTTTATTTCTTCATAAATGGGTACTGATGATGACAGTTGGGCATTCCAAACATACTCTTCATGGCAGATATTTTCAAGAGTGTGGGAGAATGAATAGTCAAGTAAAGGTAATTTGGGGGTCTTCTTGGAAGGTTGTTTCTGACAACAGGGTACTGTGTTTATTTGTTGTTGAGGTGATATTCAACTCCCTCTTTGAACATGTGGAGCCTGAATGTACTTGTTAATTTCCAGTATATGCTGTCTTCTGATTTTAGATTTATTTTTCTCTTCATGTATTTTATCCCTTGAACTGCTAAATTCCCTGAGGATATATAATCTCTTAAACACTGTGATTTGCTCATAATAGACACTCACTGAAGCTGTTAATTGATAATTAGGATTAAACTCAATACCCAAGAACTCTTTAATTATGGCCTTTTTAAAAAGATTTTATTTATTTAGTTTCAGAGAGAGGGAGAGAGAGAATTATCAATGTGAAAGAGAAACATCAATCAGTTGCCTCTGTGCCCCAATCAGGGACTGAAGCAGCAACCCAGGCATGTGCCCTGACTGGGAATCAAACCAGAGACCATTCACTTTGCAAGGCAACACCCAACCACCTCAGCCATACTCCTTAGAGCTATATATGACCTAACTTCTAATCTCCAACAGTCTCTGTGCCATTTTTGTGTGGCTTGTTCTGTCTACTCGTGATGTTCTTCCTTTCCTTCTGTCCACTTCAAATCCTTCCAGTTGCCAGGACCCAGATCAAATGGCACCTCCTACATGACACTCCCCCATGGATTTTCATCAGCCTCTGTGTGCTCCCCCAGCAGGCTGATTTTCCATTAGAGCAGTGATCACACTGTGACTCATTTTGTCCTGGTGAGTCCAACATTAAAGAGAGTCAGTCACTCAAGCTCTAAACCTGATTAAACTCAGACTTTGTCTCTCTCTCTTCCTTGTCCTCTCCTTCCCTCCCTCCCTCCCCTCTTCTTAAATTAGAAACTACTTCATTTTCCAATATAGAAACTAGTTTTATTATTTACCAGAAGTCAGAACTATAATATCGATAGATAAGATTTATAACACATCCAGTTAAATTTATTCCCAGAGTAGGTAATCTCTGCTCTGTAGAAAACTGACTAAAAAGAATATACCTAAATTCCATAATTAAAACAAAATGAGCAATAAGGGACAAAAGTGTCCAGAAAACAAACAATATCCTACTGGATTAGAATAATAGGCAGAATTATAATAACAGCTTGTTAGATCTGAGACAAACAGTATCATCTTCTTCAATGTATTTTGGGTAATCTTTAGAAAATTCAAAAATTCTTAACAGTTAATACTTTGCCCACAACTTCACCTTTACATATATTTTCCCTTTTATCCAGAATGCCTGACACTGTTATTTATATTTTATGACCTAATTCATTTTTTCCCTTTATACAGGCATGGGCAAAAGTAGTTAATATTTGTTTATATGGAAAATAATACAATAATTAATTAAGTATACAAGAATGAACTCTGCCTTTTGCATACTCACAATTGTAAATTTACTTTTGCGCACACCCTGTATTGTATTACTTTTGTTGCAACTATATATAAGATTTTTTTTTATTTTTTTCCACAGAGTGCATTGTTAGTGTATAAAAATGTGTATATTTATTTTGCATATATTTATTTTTGTATATATATTTTGTATATATACAAAATTTGTATATATATTTATTTTGTATCCTGAAACTTTACTGAATTTGTTTACTAATTCTAACAGTTCTCAGGGGAGTCTTCAAATTTTTTTCATATTAGATCGTATTATCTGCAGAGACAATTTGATTTTTTTCCTTCCAATCTTGTTGCCTTTTATTTCTTTTACTGGCTAAATGCTCTGGCTAGGATGTCCAGTACTATGCTGAGTAGGAGAAGTGAGGCGCACTTGTCTTGTTCCTGATCTTAGAGAAAAGCTTTTAGCCTTTCACCATCAAGTATGTTAGATGTGAGCTTGTACGTGGCCTTTATGACATGAGGTGTGTTCCTTCTCTACCAAGTTAGTGAGAGTTTTTATCATAAAAAAGAGGTATTTTGTCAAGCATTCTTCTGCATCTATTGAGAAGATAATATGATATTTGTCTTTTATTCTATTAATGTGGTGATTTATTGATTTGTGTAAGTTGAACAATCCTTGCATCCTGAGGATGCATTCCACTTGATTATGTTGCATGATCCTTTCATGTACTGTCAAATTTTGTTTGCATGTGCAATCACATACAAAACTTTACTCCTTTACTCAACCCCCATACTTTATGTTTTTGATGTCTTAATTTCTGTTTTACATAGTGAGTATCCATTAATAAGTTATTGTAGTTGTTATTTTTAATATTTTTATCCTTTAACCTTTATACTACAGTTAAGTGATTTACATTCCACCATACTATAGAATTACAGTATTATGATTTGAATATATACTTATCTTTACCAGTGTGTTTTATACTTTTTGTTATTAGTTAGCATCCTTTTATTTCTATTTTAAAAATTCTTTCAGAATTGCTTATGCCAGAAGTCTGTTGGTGGTGCCTCCCCCAGCTTTTGTTTGCTTGGGAAAGTCTTTATTTCACCTTCATTTCTGAAGGACAACTTTTCCAAGTAAAGCAATCTTTTTTGTCAGGTTTTTTTCAGCACTTCAAATGGATCACCCTAGTATCGCTTAGACTTTGAAATTTCTGCTGAGAAATCTATTAACTTTATGGGGGTCCAATTGTATTTGAGAATTTTTTCTCTTGCTACTTTTAAAATTCCCCTCTTTTTCTTTAAATTTAGACAGCTCTGATATAATGAATATATAATGTGGTGAGGTAGAAGATCTTTTTTGGTTGAAATTGTTTGGAAAACTATGAGTTTTATTAACATAAATGTCCAAATTTTGCCATGGATTTGGGATGGTCTCAGCCATTATTTCTTCAAGTAAGATTTCCTGCCCTTTCTTACTCTCTTCTCCTTCCAGGACTCCAATTATGTGTATATTGTTTCTTTTAATGGTATTCCATAGTACCCATAGGCTTTCTTCAGTCTTTTTTTCATTCTTTTTTCTTTGTTCCCCTCAGACTAGACAATTCCAGGTGATCTGTTCCCCACGTCACAGATTCTTTCTTCTGCTTGATCAAGTCTGCTCTTGGTGCTCTTTACTGCATCACTGATTGTGTTCTCTAGCTCCAAAACTTCTATTTGGTTCTTTTGTATGATTTCTCGCTATGTTAAACTTCACATTTTGTTCATGCATTATTCCCCTGATTTTATTGAATTGTCTTTCTGTGTTTTCTTGTAGCTCACTGAATTTCCTTAAAATAAGCATTTTAAATTCTTTACCAGGCAAATTGCAGATTTCCATTTCTTTTGGGTTAGTTCCTAGAAAATTATTGTGTTCCTTTGATGGTGTCATGTTTCATTGATTAATGATGTTCCTTGAAGTTTTACATTGTTATCTTTGTATTTAAAGAAGCAGCCAGCTCCTCCAGTCTTTGCTGACTAGCTTTGGGAAATACCTTCCATCAGTCCTGTCAGGAATTCTGTGGCTTTCTTAGACCTTTTTTTTTTTTTTTTAATGGATACTACTGCTCCATACTTCCTGTTCTCTCTTGGGAGAAAATTCTTAATATTGCATTTCTTCTCTTGATCCTACAAAACCAGGCCAGGTGCTGGTAGCCTGCTATTTCCTCTTCGAGGGTGGTGTTGATGCTGAAGTCCACGTGCTTTCTCCCAGTCCTGCAGTGAGGCTTGCTTTCTGTGAGTGCTTACTCTCATCACCCTTGGAGTCATCCATTCTCTTTCCCCGTGAGGGGTTGTGTGGGTGAGGTGCACAGAGTGTTAGGGGTGCCTGTGGGCCATCTGGGGCGACCTGTAGATGAGATGTTCCCTGCAGCTCACGAGTGGTCTTTCTGAGGAAGTCCATGAGGAAGCAGTTAGTAGGTTCCAAGTCCCTTTGAAATCCTTTGAGAGCGCTGGCTGCTGTTCTCCCTGCTGCTCCCCTCCCCCTAGACTCACAACACATCACATTATTCTGGATGTGGCAAAAAAGTGGGTCTCTTTGACAGCACCCCACACAGCCAGGGAAACTGAGTTTATCACTCATAAACTTTCCCTTTCCCCATGGGAGAAATCACAGGCTGAGAAAGTGTCTCCTGGCACAGAGCTGTGCTGTTGTGGCAGAGGGTTGACACATATAAAGTGTAGCTGTTCCTTTTACTCTCTTTACTGTGTCCAATCTCAGATATTTTTTTGCTCCGATGGCATGCGGAACTTTTGTGCTGAACTCCTGGGCTTCCACAAGGCATTCTAGTGTATTGGTTAGTGCCCAACTTGATGTTCTTTGCAGGGAAGATAGTAGAAAACTCAGTGTATCTTGGCAAAATGTTAGGGTTAGAGTATGCTTTTCTGCTTTACTTCTTTTCAATCAGCAATATATTTTTGAGGGTTATTTATGATGATGTATATGGCATTAGTTCATTCAGTTAAACTGATATATAGTATTTCATTTTTTAATATATTATTTTCTTTTTGGTAGGTATTTGGTTGTTTCTTTTTGTTTTTTGTTGTTTTCTTATTACATTAATTACTTTGACATCATTAAATTTATCTTCATATATAATAATTTTTTGAGTATGTACCTAAGGTTCTTAATTTTAATATCATCAGAAATTTTTTCTTTATAGCTTTTATATTTTCTTGCTTAAGATATTATTCTCACCCTGGCTGGTGTAGCCCAGTGGATTGAGCACAGGCCTGTGAACCAAAGCATGGCCGGTGTGATTCCCGGTCAGGGCACATGCCTGGGTTGCAGGCCAGGTCCCCAGTATGGGGTGTGCAAGAAGCAACCATACATTGATGTTTTACTCCCTCCCTTCCCCATCTCTCTAAAATAAATAAATTGAAAAAAATATTATTTTCTACCCTGAGGTGAAAATATTTGATTATTTAAAGTTTAAAACTTCCCTTTAACATTTAAGTTCTTGATTTGTTTGAAACTGATTTTTGTGTATTGTATGAGATACTAAATGTTTTTGTGTATGAAATATTTGTCCCAGCAACATTTACTACTATATTTCCTTCCTTCATAGATTTTAATGGAAGCTATGTCCACACATGCATGGGTTTTTATATAGGCATAGGGTTCTTGGCTCTCTGTTTTGTTTCATTGACCAGTTACCCATCAACACACCAAAATTAGTACACTCTGTTAATTTCTTCCCTCTCTAAAATTTGCTATTTAATAGAACAAATCTTTTTGCTTGATGCTTTTTAAGGTGTCTTAGCAATTCTTATACTTTAATTATTCCAAATAATAAAATTTTAGAATGAGTTTGTTATTTAGATCAGTGAATAAACTGATTAGGATTTGAGATGAGATAGCTTTGAGTTTATGGATCAGTTTTAGATGAACTGAAACTTCTGTGAATATTGAATATTCTGTTAATGAACATGTTATATCTTCCATTTTTATATGCTAATCAGTTAAATGTTATAGTTTTCTCCCTGACAGTTTACCACATTTTTTAAGAATTGTTTTTAGATAGCTTATATTTCTAGTAATTTAAATGGCATTTCTTCAAGAGTACATTTTTCTAATTGGTTGTTGCTTACGTGTAAAACTGTAATTGACCTTTACATAATGAATTTATACCTAGCAACTTCTGAATAATGTTTCAACTAGAAAGTGAATAAAGGGCATTCAAGTTTTGGCAATATGACTTGGAACACCAAGGGAACATTCACTGAAGAACAATTAAATTCCGAAAAGCTACACTATTTGAGACATCTCTGGCTCACAAATGGCATAGGTGGTCTCCAAGAATCCTTCCATTCCAAAGCAAATAATAACAAAAGCAAAAAAGAAACCAACCAAAATGTCAAAGCTGACAAAAATCGAGTTTGCATTGTAGCATTGTTGGCGAGGATACAGAGCAGTGGGAATTCTCACACACTGCTGCTCGGAGGGCAAGCTGCTAAGTTAAATGTTCAAATCACCTTGAAAAAAATAATTAGACATTTTCTTTCAGAGCTGATCCATCAAATACCTGCAGCCCAGAAACCCCACTTCTTAGGTACATGCCTGTGATGCAAAGTCTCATGCATATGTACCAGAAAATATGCATGAATATTGACAGCAGCCTTCTTCATCAGAGTAAAAAACTGGAAAAAAATAAAACTTTTAGATCAAGACAATATAGTCACACAATGAATTGTTACACAGCAGTAAACAAAAGAAATATATATACACACACACACAACAGTAGCAGGGATAAATCTTGAAAGCATAATGTTGAGTAAAAAAAGCAGGTCTAAGATAACATGTAATACTGTTTTATAGAACCCTCAACGATAAAATTAATAATATATTCTTAAGCATTCAATATTTATGACAGAATCCCATATTTTAAAAAAAGCAATGGAATAACAAACATAAAATTTAGGGCAATGGTGTCTCCGAGGAAAGAATCACAGGATACGGAAAGAACGTACAGGTGGACGTAAATTACTGGCAATATCCTATCTGTTGGGCTAAGTGTTGGGCATCTGGATGTTGGTTGTATCATTATGTTTTACTAATAACATTCAGTTAACATCTAAATCTTTTGTATGTGCAAAACATATATTAATATAATAAAATAAAATGAATAATGATAGGAAAAATATAAAACATTTATCCATTACTTAGCAAATAACCATTAAATACCTATTAGTGCCAGATATCAATCTATGTACTAAGAATTAAACATACCAAGTACCAATATTAAACAAGGCAAAAAATAATCTCTGCATTCATGGATCATACATTCTACTAAATTCAACTAAACTAACTTATGAACTAGAATTTAGTAAAATTAATATAAAGTTACCTAAAAGGTAAATAAAAATGAATCAATGTTTTCACTTTAAACAATGAAGTATCTTTAAATTACCAACAATCTGTACCAAAGGACAATGACTAAAATCCACCTGAGGAGTAAAATCCCTCCAACATAGTCATCTTATTTCATCTTTTCTGAGAACAGCTTCAGTGATAGCCAAAGCGTTTGATTTGAAAGGCAAACTGAGCAAATTATTATTTTAGCTTTTTGAATAATTTATTTTCTATTTAGTCATTCTGTGAAGACCAATTGGATTTTTCTTCCCTAAATGTGCAGTATGCATGTGCTAAAGATTTCAAATAATTATCTTCAAGATTCAGGTGCAGGTACAGACCAATTGTATCTTGTTTATAAACACTGAGCCCTTGCCTGTCTCTTCAGAAATTCTGTGAGCCTTCATCCAAATCACATGTTAATATTCACCTCAGACTAGCCCACAGTGGAGAATCTGGAGGTCATCACACTCAGGGTGTTAATGAATAAGCACTCTTTTGGCTAAGAACTGCAGAGTTCTCTTACTGCTCATAAAAATTACTGATGTATTGCAATAGCTAGAAAACATTTTAATCCCAGTTTGCCATACTAATGAATGTTTGTAGATAGGAAGGCTGTTCTTTTCCCAGATAAGTAGGAGTGACCAGAGGGGAAAAGCAATATAATCTAACATAAAAATTCAAGTAATCCATCTTTGAATGTGAAAACAAACCAAAAATAGTACTTATTGCCACCTGAGATTAGATTTACAATTTAATTTGAGGATAAATTATAGTATGTATTGAGCTAGATTAAAAGTTTGAGCATTAATTCAAAATAAGGTATTTACAACTAACTATTCTAAGGTATGACAAAAAAAACACCAAAAGACTTCTTCTACTAAACCCAGAAGACAACTTGAAAAATGGCAAAATAAGCTTTTAAAACTTAGTGGATATATCAATACCATCTTAGTGTAATATTGCTAAAGCTTAGTAAATATCCATTAGGTTTTACCTGAATTAATAAGTAGAACTATACCATTCTGGTATAAATCTAAGCAGATTTCTGAAAATAACTGATTTTAAATAGGCTGAGATTAAGAAATCTTATCCAATGGAGAACACAGTTTTTTATAAAAATTGATAAAGAAGCAGAATACATTGAAAGAAATAGTGCTAAAACAAAAACAATAAAGAATATTATTGTTTTGTCCCCAAACTTTTAAATTGTAAAACTGAGGCAATAATCAAGGCAAAGTCAGTTATCCATCATGGTAATTAGTTCAAAACTTCATGGTTGCAAAGAGTGAAGGGAGAAAGGTGGGAGTTCAAAGCCAGAATTACACAAAATACTATGTGTCAAGCATAGTATGTGGTACATAGTAATCACTCAATAAATGGATGTAGTATAGAAGCAGCAGTACCACTGTTACCATCTGATTTACAATTAACAACCTTTAAAGTTACTGACATCTTTCTGGATGTTTCTCAAATCACCAAACAATATGTAGATTGTAATGTATTTGACCAGCAGGGCCTGAGTTGTTATAATGAGTTCAGAACTGATTAATTTCCATAACAGAGAAAAATAATACTAGTAAAATTTACATTTGCACATCATTGTCAAATGAATATTTAAATGAAGAAAAGAGATGTTTTGATAATACCCTCAAAAAGCCCTTTTCAAATGTGGGAAAAAATGAGGGGTAAAGATGATAAAAATTTTTTAAAGTAATCTACCTTTTGTGATAAACTCTGTTCAGATCCCTAAGAAATCCCATCTTACTCCCATATATATGTTAATATATTCTTTAAGTATAAAATCCAAATTAAAAACTAATTCTTAATAGAAAGCTTTTGTTAAAAGCAACATTTTGAAATGCTGTCAGTAACTATCATAAATATTTGAGAAGTTAATATTTTAATCTTCAACTATAGCACAGAAAACACTTTTAGTGACAGACAGTGCTTCATTAATGGAGTTCTGTGTGTCTAATTGCTTTAGGCACACTGAGCTGCATTATTTTGACACATGACATGCAATTAGTACATGGTCACACGGCTAACGGGAGATTTTACACCTTTTTTCCTTCTACATTCAGAGTGAATAATTAGCATATTTTTTCTGCTTAGAATAATAATCAGAGCCTTAGATCCAGAAATTGCCTAATGAGGTAAAATTCCAGTTGTTGACATTAATACATGTGACACATTTTTTCAGTTGTTAAAGTAAACCTAGTGCTACCACTTCATTTACCCTTTCCAAAGTGCCCTTACAAGTCAAGAGTTATGTTGTTCTTAGTATAAAATTGTTGAGGAGACAGATCCCAACAGATGTTTTATAGTATTATTTCAGTGTTCCTCACACAGTAGGTATGAAATCAATACTGCTAAGCTTTAAAAGGGTACCTATTGGTATCTTCTGTTGTCATTAAATGATGACCAGCTTTCAAAGTGGAAGTTAACTATTAAGCCTCTCTATGTTGTTTTGGACAGTTCTTAGAATAAAAAAGGTAATTATTTTACAACACAAAATTAGATCCAAATAGTTGATATTGTCATCAAATTGCTCTTAATCTTACATAAAAGATTTAGTAGGAATAAAAAAGTCATCCAATATTTCCCTAGAACAAAGGCAAATTTTTGTGAAGATAATAAAGATTAAGTTTTAGGGTTTGTCAATTAAATTCCCCCCAATCCCAAAGCAAACATTGCATTCCTGTAAACTTATCTTCCCAAATTTGTATTCTCTTTCTTAAAGAGTGCTTCATCCTAGTCAGATGTGTTTTAGGCCTCCAAAACCTAGATCTGTCCATGGTAAAAACCATCATACCTCATAAATATAAGCTCTTGGATATGTCAAGGAGAATTACTTTTTGTGGAAATACTGTCCTTTTTCTTTTATTTAAAGTATCAGACTTTAAGACTGACCTTTAAACCCCTACCCCAGAATATTTAAAGAATTAACATTTAAAAAATATAATTTCCTTGATTAACCAAGACTCTTGGAACTAACATCAATTTATAGTCAATAGTGAAATACTTTCCAATTTTCTTAAGTGTTTCTTGAAAACATTTTGGCCTACACAAACTTACTTTACAGAAGAAACTAAAGTCTGATCAATGTTTATTTTGTTTTTTTCTTCTATTCTGTTTTTAGTTTTTGTTTTCGATATGTACCTCCTATGTGGGACCCAGCACAGTTCATAATAACAAGTTCATAGTTTAATCACTGAGTTTAATTGGTAAATGTTTCATAATTTTACAGGGGCATATTAAGTGATAAGTGAAGAGAATAAGTAAATTTTAATTATTAATATATGAGAGAATATATAAAGTCAATAATCTTAGATTTATTATTACTCTGGCCTATAGTAAATGGCTTCCAAATGCTCTATGTGCCTGAAAAAAACACCAGGGAAAAATCCCACCATACAATCTATAAAAAAAATCTATGACAACTCTTATTTTGTACCATCAGATTACTTGTGAATATAAAAAAATGTACCTGTCATATCACTATGATTCCCAACCAAATTATTAAAATGATAATAAAGTGAATTTTCAGTCTGTAAGTAGCTATACCAATATTTGAGTTGTTATCCACATCGTATCCTTTCAATATCTACTCTTTTTCTACCCAAATAAAAATACCACTGTGTCAGAGGGAAAAAATAGGATCAACATTGGGAAATTACATAAGAAATAACGCAGCTTGTGTATGTTGACAATAAGTAAAGCAAATTTCAAAGGACAGCAGCACAAAGTATATGACTCACTGGTAAAAGTAAATGACATAGCAGCAAGGTACGCAGACCCATACGAGGACAGCTATCAGCACAAACTGTAATAGTAATGGACATCATTACTGATGTATCATTACTGAGTGTGTGGTATGTCCCAATGCATTGCATAATTTATGTCTAATATTCATGACACCATGCTAGATGCATTTAACTTGTCCCATCTTATAGATAAATAAACTGTGATAATTGCTACTGTTCTAATAGATAGCTAAGCTGGGAATACACTTACCAGAATTCCTCTTCCTTGTGGTTTCAGGTTAGGCCTCACCACAGAAGCAGTTTGCATGATATTTGGAAGACCAAGGTGAAGCAGCTCAGAGATCAGTATAAGGCACCAGGTGCCTCTGAGGATCACACAGGGCACTGCTGACCTGCTGCCTCACCTTGTGGCCCCTCCAGTTCCTGCAACATCTTAGCCTTTGACTTCATGAAGTCCCAGCCAGGTGCCTGTGTGTCTTGTGATGAAGGGCATTGACTTTTGCTGCAGGTCACCCACGTCATCCAAGTTGGAAGTGGGAGAGGAGGGAGGCAGATGCAGGTGCCAGTGTGCTCACAAGTTCTAGTTTGTCCTTGCTTCCCCTTGCTTCACAGGCAGCTTCTGTTCCCCACTCCCAGCCCTGCTGATCCCAAACACCTTCAGGCTCATCCTTCAGTGCTGAGGGTTCTTTAACAGCTCTCACTACTGTCTCGGCCCTATGATAGGAAGTAATGAGCTTAGAAATAATGAAGAAGTTGCAAAAGAAAAGAGTGACAGATATTACACTAGGAAATGTATTGTTTATATTTTCTTTGATAAAAAAATAAGAATAACAGGCATATTATAGACTAGTGCAAATATTTACAGCAAATGTAGCAATAAGGTTGATTTTATTATATAAATTACCCAAATATCCATAAGCAGTCATTAAGAGTCCATAATTAAATGGGCAAATAATATGATCAGATAATTCAGAAAAGAATTGCAATTAGTAAAAAAAGTTGCAAATGTTAGCTCTCGTTAGCAATCTCACACATGCAAATTTAAACAATAATGATACCACATTGCCACTTATCAAATAAGTCATGTGTGCAGCTATGTATTTTAATATTTTGATCAAAATCCTAATTCAAGAATATGTCATTAACAAAATCCCAAATACTGAAATTCTTGATATAGAGATATTCATCTTAGCAATGTTTCTGACAGCAAAAAAAACCTTAAATATTTAATTAATCATGGTATACTTGATGCACAAATACACTTTATGAAATAGATGTAGTTATTGAATGGGATGTCTATGAAGATAATACAATCATGTGAAAAATACTTTGACCATGTTAATTTTAAATAGCAAGTTAAAACATTTTGATATAGTATAATTACAACAGCAATACAGCTTTTTAAAAAATTAAAAATGCCATGCTAAAAGAAAGAATGGTAAAGGGAAATATACCAAAATATCAACAAGAAGGAAGAAAAAGATCAACAATTAATCATTAAATTGTAAAATTCCATGTGTGTTTTATGTATCATATACTCGTGTGTGCCATAGATCCCAGGAATGCTGTAATCCTTTATCAGGATTCTGTTCAGGCTAAGAATTTGATGAGCTAGATGAATCTAGCATTTTCCATGGCAATGCCACTCCACTTGTGGTTGTTTTGTGGACACTAAGTTCTGCACGTTTTAATGTTTGATGCATACTTAGCAAATTATTCCTCATTGTAGCTGAGCAGCTTGTTTTCTCTTCCTCTTAAATATTCCATTTCTTATTCTTACGCTATAATCAAGTACTTATTCAAAATTACTCTAATATATATTCAAAATCATATTTTGAATTATAGTCACTTTATTATTATTTCACCTGTTCCCCTTTACTGCAAAATGTTAGAAATTGGTTGGAATAGATACATAATCAGAACATTAGAAAAACTGTGTACTGTCTATGAATAAAAGAGGAATTATTTCCATCTCCTCTCTGAACCATATTATACAAAAACAGGCACTCATTAATTTGGTGGCTTTCAGGTCTGTTTTCTTCCCTCTCTTACATTCTTTGCTTACATCGCCTGAATAAATCATTTTACCTAATTTAAATATTTGAAATGCCATAATTTCAAAGTCTCTTTCATATTTTAATAAATGTTATTCCTAACATAAATCTGTGAAACACTTATCTAAAAGTTTATAGTCTCCTCTACTCCACTATTATTTTGACTGCCCAGGGATCAACGACAGCCACATTTACAAATTTCAGTGGAATGAATTAAGCTACTCAGAGTACAAAGATTGCTAATCTCATCATGTGTAATTTAAATTTATTTTAAACATTGTCCCAATTTTTTATTTCTGTTATTCATTTAGATATTACCAGAAGAGTAAACAGCTCTCATAGTAAATCACATGATTGAGCATATACTGTACTTTTGACTATTTCCAAGAAGTAAAAAAGCTAGTTTAAGTTTTTATTCAGTGCTCTATTACTTTTGCACCAACATACTTAGATTATAAAAACAACTCACTTCTGAACATTCATTTTAGGCTATCTCCACTGTATGAATATCATGTCTCTAAATCACCTGCTTCACAAAACCCACTCAACAGAGAGAACTTCCCAGGCTGACAGAAGCAGAGATTTTCATCACTGTAAATATGTCACGCACTTTGTCAGGGCCTCTCAGATGACCAGTTCTGTCTCCTTGAAGATGCAATTTCATTTATTCAATATATTTTACCGAGTGACCATATACCACACTCTGTTTTCTTTCCAAGTGGAATTCTGCTGAACAGGCAATAGCCTTAATTTTTTTTATTCTTATTTTTAAATTTTTTTATTTTAAAATATAGGTGACATAAAACTTACCATTTTAACCAATTTCAATTGTACAGTTCAGTGAAATTAAGTGCATTTCATATTCTTGTCCACCATTACCAACATCCATCTCCAGAACTCTTTCACATGCTCAAATGGAACTCTATAACCATTAAACCATAGCCCTGGCCTGGTGGCTCAGTTGGTTGGAGTGTCAGCCTATACACCAAAAGACTGTAGGTTCCATCTCCAGTAAGGGTGCATACCTAGGTTAGAGCCCCAGTCCTGGCACATGTGGGAGGCAACCGATTAGTGACTCTCTCTCTCTCTTCCTCTCCCTCTCTCTCTCTTTCCCCCCTTCCTTTGCCTTTAAAAATCAATAAAAATGTATCCTCAGTGAGGATCTTAAAAAGATAAGCCCCCGTTCTCCTTTCTCCTCTGTCGCTGACAACCACCATTCTACTTTCAGTTCCTATGCTTTTGGCTACTCTAAGTACCTCTTGAAAGAAGAGCCATACAGTATTTGTCTTTTTGTGACTGTTTTCTGTCATTTAGCATAATATCCTCAAGGCTCACCAATGTTGTAGCATATGTCAGAATCTCTCTCCTTTTAAAGCTAAATAATATTCCATTGCATGTGTGCACTGCATTCTGCTTGTGCATTTGTCTGGTGATGAACACTTGAATTGCTTCCATGTTTTAGTTATTGTGAATAATGTTACTACAAATAAGGGTATAAAACTATTTCTTTGTGACCCCTCTTTTAATTCTTTTGAGTATATAGCCAGAAGTAGAATAATTGCTGGATTATAAGGTGAATCTATTTTTAAGTTTTTGAGGAACTGCTGTGCTGTGTTCCACAGCACCATACCACTTTACACTTCTACTAGGAGTATACAAGCGTTCCAGTATTTTCACATCCTCACCAAGTGCTACTGAGCATGTTTTCATGTGCTTATTGGACATTTGTATATTTTTGGAGAAATATCTATTCAAATCCTTTACCTATATTTGAAACAGTTTGTTGTGTTATCAATAGCCTTTTAAAATTACATCTATTTTAAAAGAATATTGCCTCTTAAGCAGTCCCCCCAAATCAATATAGCACTGTCTTTCATGTGGAGATTCATACCTTTCAAAGTGCATTACCACATTTGAATACCATAATCACCCCACCACCCCACCATGAGGTAAAGCCATCTTATTATACCTCTTTGAGAAAACCCCCAAATAGTCTCAGAAAATGCATAGCCAGAACCCTAAATTCAGCTAGCAAAAGTAGGCTGTTTGTTCTTTATTGTTCTGAGTCGTTTCTCATTCAATGATTTCTTCTTTGGGAATAAAATTAGGAGAACAATTAAAACATTTCACTATCCTATCTCATTTGATTCATGCACATGCCTAGTAAAAAGGGCTTCTGATGAACTCGTTTTATATTTTACCGCTGTTAGCCATGACCTCCTTTGGTTTCCAACGCACCTCATTATGCTCTTTTCCTTTGGACTCACTGATTGTTTTCTCTTCTCTCCTTTGTTGGTTTTTGCTCATTTGCTCAACATTTAAATATTTAAGCATTTCATTTTATTTTAAGATTTTATTTTTTAAATTTATTTGTTTTATTTTTAGAGAGGGGAAGGGAGGAAGAGAGGGACAGAAACATCAGTAATTGGTTGTGTCTCATGCACCCCTACTGGGGGTCTGGCTCACAACACAGGCATGTGCAGGACTGGGAATCCAACCAGCAACCCTTTGGTCTGGAGGCCAAAACTCAATCCACTGAGCCACACCAGGCAGGGCTAGATGTTTAAGCATTTTAAAGTTCCAACCATAACTTCGTTTCTCTTCTCATCAGGTCAATTTTCCTAAAACGCTCACCCCCCTTCTATGGCATTAAGTGGCTACAAGACAATGACTCCCTAATTGACATTTCCAGCCCTAAATTTGCCGCAGAACTTGTTGTTCATTTTTTCAACTGTGTTCATGACATTTTCACATAGCTGTCTTCAGCTCTCCAGAAAACTGGACCATTCCTCCAGAGTCTCCATTTCAGTTAGATGGCAGCTCTACCCACCCATCTGCTTAAACCAACAATCTAGGGGGCAACATTTAATTTTACCTTTTATATACCCATCTTCCTCCTCCACCTTACGTTCATGAATAAGTATGCCTCTGCTTGTCTATTCTCTCTGTCTTCACTGTTACCACCATGATATCTCACCGGGACTACTGCCATCACCTGCTAACTGGCCTCATTGCCTCCACATTTGGCACCTACAGTCCATTTCCCAAACATTTACCATGTGAGAACTTAAAGCAGACCATGTTATTACCATGCTTAATATCTTCCACTTACTTCCTACTGTACTTAAAGTAAAATCCACTCATCTTACACTGAATTGCAAAGCCCTATATAATGGACTCACTGTTGACTTCATCTTTCTTTTCTCTCTATCTGAATCCAATCTCAATGGCATTCTCTCAATTTCTTGAGTACATCAGGCTGTTTCCATCTTAGGACCTTTGCATAAGATGGTTCCTCAACCTAGATTTCTCTTCACCATGATATTTACTGTCTGGCTTTTTCTTGTCATTCAGATCTTCTCTTAAACAGTGTATCAGAGAGCTCTCTTCTTACTAACTATCCATCTAAAAAAGGCAACTAATTTTTATAATGTCATCTTATATTATTTCTCTGAAGAGAATTTGTCATTACCTGATTGTTTTTTTCTGTTTATTTATTTGTTTATTTTATCTATAACCTGAAAGAGATTATGAGCTCCATTAAAATATTACCAGCTATGCTTACCATTGTATCATTGATATACAGCACATAGTAAGCACTCAAAAAATAGTTGAATAAACAAATTGAGTTCTTCTAAAAAATCTCTCCACTAGTCTCTTTTACCATCTTCCTTTAAGAAGCAATGCAAATGGTTTAACAAGACGGTCTTGTGAAGCATCAAATATGTGCTAAAAAAAATAACTAGCACCCAAATGGTATAATTTGCAAAGAAAGAGCTGAGCTCAATAAACATCCCTGATTTGGAAATCACTCTTATTCTCCTATTAAAGAGGAATTGATGTTTTTTAAAATATAAATTTTAGTTTTGCAGTAGACTGTTAGCAGCAAAAGAAGCCAGTTTAAGAAAATAGAGAACTATTTTGGTTCGATGTCTTATTATATAAAGTTCACTTTGGTTCTTTATCTTATCTGGTTTCTAAATCATTAAAATGGGATAAAATAATTCAAGAAGGAAATGAATGCACAATACATAAAATAAAACTATTAACACATTGGACAAAGTGAGACAATGCTTGTAAACTCAATTAAGTTTATTACAAGTAAGAAGCCCTAAAAAGTACTGTATAACTTTAAAAGTCAGAAATTTATAACAAAGATATCAAAATGAGACTCTTCCTCTTACATCAGAGTGCCAGGAAAGACTCAGAGAACAAAAGTGTTAAATATCTCATAATCCATACGGGCGTGTGACCACCACTGTAAAA
The DNA here is from genome assembly GCA_028533065.1 of Trachops cirrhosus. Taxonomy (NCBI): domain Eukaryota; kingdom Metazoa; phylum Chordata; class Mammalia; order Chiroptera; family Phyllostomidae; genus Trachops; species Trachops cirrhosus. The sequence continues at coordinate 133,585,836 of CM052538.1, forward strand.
CTTGGAAAGATGTGGCTCAAATGATTTTCCCAGAATCAGTTCATTACTAATCTCTAAGCTTTAAGAAAAGGAAAACTCATCAAAGTATAAAACTGAATGAAAAGGTAATTAAAATAACCATTCTTTAATGACAACTAGAAAAGCAAGACAAGATATGAGAAAATAAAAACTGCAAAGTATCAAAGAATAACAAGATACTAAAGCATTATCAGGCTAGGTTCTAGGGAAGGCAGAAGAACCTCAGAGATGTGAATTTCTCAAGACAACATCATCAATTTGGGATTACTCTCCATATCTTTAGTGATTACTGAGAATGTTGATGGTTGCCATAGACTAGGAAAAAGGAAAGCTGATGTTCCGGTGCCACAAAGGAGGTAGACTTGGTGATCTAGAAGCACTAGAGTAAGCTATAAGTAAAAAAAAAAAAATTATAAAATCTGATCTCAGGTGAATCATCTCCATTACTAAACTTGGATTATGGTAATCCCACACTGATTGTGCTACCAGGTACCTAACAAGTACACAAAACTCCTTACTGTTGGAAGGTAACATTATCTTAGGCTTTAAATTATTTTTACAATCTTCCAAATACAAGGTCTAGCACATTAAGACAAACAAACAAACAGACAATTCAACATGAGTAATACCAGCAAAAATAATAGACAATAGTAACATAACCAAATATAATACAAAATTGGAATTATCTTACATAAAATTTATAACATCTATACTTACTATGTTCAGTGATATATAAGATTGAAAATTTCATAAGCTACTTCAAAATATATAAAAGTATGATTTTTATAGCAATATTCTTGTAGCAATATTTTTTCTGATATATTGCCTTAGGCAAGGGAAACAAAAGAAAAAAATAAACAAATGGTATTTCATCAAACTAACAATTTTTTGCACAACAAAAGAAACCATCAGCAAAATGAAAACACAACCTTTGAATGACAGAACATGTTCACCAATGATACATCTGATAAGGGCTTAATATCCAAAATTTATGAAGAACTTATAAAACTCAACACCCTAAAAAAAACCAAACAATCCAATTAAAAATTGAGTAAAGACCTTGAATAGATACTTCTCCAAAGACAAAATACAGATGGCCACTAGACATATGGAAAGATGCTCAACATCACTAATCATCAGAGAGATGCAAATTAAAAACACAATGAGATATCACCTCACAATTGTCAGAATGGCTATCATCAATAAATCAACAAACAACAAATGTCAGTGAGGATATCGAGAAAAGGGAATACTTTTGCACTGTTGGTGGGAATGCAGATTGGTGCAGCCACTGTGAAAAACAGTATGGAGTTTCCAAACAAAAAAAATTAAAAATGGAAATGCCTTATGACCCAGGATTCCACTTCTGGGAATATACATGAAGAAACCTAAAACACTAGTTCAAAAAGATTATATGCATTATTTGCAGAAGCCAACTTTTGGAAGCAGTCCAAGTGACCATCAGTAGATTAGTAGATAAAAAAGCTGTGATACATTTACACAATGTATACTACTTGGCTGTAAAAAGGAAGGAAATCTTATTATGCTAAGTGATATGAGCCAGTCAAAGAAAGACAAATACCATATGATTTCACTTATATGTGGAATTTAATGAACAAAACAAACAAAATAGAAACAGACTCATAGATACAGAGAACACACTAACAGCTGTCAGAGGGGAGGGGTGTCGTGGGGCTGAGTGAAACAGGTAAAGAGATTAAGAAAAACTCTTAAACACAGACAACAGTATGGTAATTGCCCAAGGGAAAGAAGGGAGGGTGGATGTAAGAGGGGGTAAAGGGAGAATAAATGGTGATGGAAGGAGACTTGATTTTAAGTGATGAACACAAAATACAATATACAGATGATGTATTATAGGATTGTACACCTGAAAACTGTACAATTTTATTAAACAATGTTGCCCCAATGAATTAAATAAAAATTTTTAAAAATAATAATGGGAATCCTTTCTCCATCTTCTATGACAAGAGTCCCTTTTCCCAGTTTCTCTATCCAAGATCTCATCTCAGGATATTATTGGATACCTGTGCCACTTGCATTTGGATCTGGTTTGGGGGCAAGAAAGAGAGAATAAAAAGAAAAAAGGGGGATATATAACAGATGTCTCACAAAGGAAATGCATTGGAAGTCACCTGTGTGTAACTGGGTAGATCAGCTTTGCAACAGATTATGCTGCATCCTTGGAGAGTCTTGGGTTCTCATAAGTCCCTTTCTTGCTGTCTGAGAAAGCAAAAGACTGAGTATTTCAATTAAACATTTATAGTTGGGAATTCCAGTCAAGATGGTGGCATAGGTAAACATGCCTAGCCTCCTCACACAACCACAACAAAATTACAACTAAACTATAGAACAACCATCACTCAGAACCATCAGAAATGGAGCTGAATGGAAGTTTGACAACTATGGGATTAAAGAAACCACATCCATCCAGGAGTGGCAGAGATGTGGAACGGGCTGGTCCCATAACCATGTGTGGTGGACAAAATTTATTCTGGAGGGATTATCTCAAGAGCAAGGAGTCCCAGCCCCACACCAGGCCCCCTAGCCCAGAGTTCCAGTGCCAGGAAGATAAGTTGCCACAACTTCTGGCTGCAAAACCAGTGGGGATTGAGTCACTGGAAGAGGTGCTGGAGTCCCAAGCAGTTCCCCTTAAAGAACCCACACAGGGACTAACTCAGATTCACTCCCTCTGAGCTCCAGCACCAAGGTAGCAGCTTAAAAGACACCAGTGGCATAGAGTGAGGAACTCAATTGTCCAGCATCAAAGTGGTAACTGGGAGACAACTTTCCCTCAGACAGAAAGGCCAGCAGAGGCCACTGTCCCATTTCTGAGCCCTCCCCTGACAAAGCCACAAAGATGGCAGATGCCATTTATGAGAACCCATCAATCTGGTTAACATTGTTTACCCTACCCTGAAGATCCCCTGAGGCTCCATCCTACCCAACTTCCTGGCCCACCCAAGCTGTTAGCAGTGGTTTTTCCATGTGGATGAGCGGTCTTGGCTTATGGTTCGCAACTTCCTAAATCCTCTCAAACAAGCAACAGCCAACTTCAGTGAGCCCCTAGCTCCCATACCTCTTGCTAATTGGCTCCAGGCCTGGTGATAGCAGCTTCCAGCCTAGATTCACAGCTTGGCTTTGCCTGGGAATCTTCAAGCCCAGTACAAGTAGCAGCCATCTCAGATTGCTCTATAGCTCAGGTACCATGGCCCCAGGTAAAACACAGGTGGTGGCTGACCTTGGCCTGCACCACCTAGGCAATTTCAGGGCCTGCATACCCATGGAAAGGTACAGACTATGTGGGAGAACTACTACCCTGCCTCTGTACAGCTGATCTTCCACAGAAGGTAGAGGTTTGTGATCAGTAATCACAGTCAGTCCTTGCAGCTGACTGGTCTGAGTAAATCCCTCCCATTGACCTGCCAACAGCAACTACATGAGGAGAATGTACTCAGCCCACAAAAAGGGTACAACTTGAGTACCCAACTTGGGTGATATGGGACATTGTACCACTGGACCCTACAGGACACCTATTATGTTAAGCCACACTACCAGGACAGGGAGTCATAGCAGCTCTACCTAATACATAGAAACAAACACAGGGAGATGGCCAAAATAAGGAGATAAAGAACATGGCCCAAATGAAAGAACAAATCAAAACTCCAGAAAGAGGACTAGACCAAATGAAGATAAGCAATCCATCAAATGCAGAGTTTAAAACACTGGTCATAAGTATGCTCAAGAAACTTAGTGAGAACCTCAACAGCATAAAAAAAGATGAAGTCAGAAATGAAGGATACACTAATTGAAATAAATAATAATTTACAGGGAAACAACAGTAGAGTGGGTGAAGCTGAGAATCAAATAAATGATTTGGAACATAAGGAAGCAAAAAACAACCAATGAAGACAACAAGAAGAATAAAATACTCAAATAAAAATGAGGATAGTGTAAGCAGCCTCTGGGACAACTTCAAGTATTCCAACATTTTCATCGCAGGTGTACCAGAAGGAGAAGAGAAAGAGCAAGAAATTAGAACTTAATTGGAAAGAATAATGAAAGAAAATTTCCCTAATTTGATGAAGGAAATAGACATTCAAGTGCAGGAAGCACAGAGAGTCCCAAATAAGATGAATGCAAAGAGGCACACTCCAAGACACATCATCATTAAAATGCCAAAGGTTAAAGATAAAGAGAGAATCTTAAAGATTTTCTTTTTTTTATTTTTAGAGACAGGGGAAGGGAGGGAGAAAGAGAGAGAGAAACATCAGTAGTTGGTTGTCTCTTGCATGCTCCCCACCGGGGACCCAGCCTGCAACCCAGGCATGTGCCCTGACTGGGAATCAAATGAGTGACCCTTTGGTTCACAGGCCAGCACTCAATCCACTGAGCCACCAGCGAGGGCGAGAGAAAGACAGAATCTTAAAAGCAACAAGAGAAAAGCAGTTAGTTACCTACAGAGGAGTTTCCATGAGAGTGTGGCTGATTTTTCAAAAGAAACTTTGCAGGCTAGAAGGGATTGGCAAGAAATAGTCAAAGTCATGAAAAGCAGCAACCTATAGCCAAGACTGTTCTACCCAGCAAAGATATCATTTAGAATCGAAGAGCATTTAAAGACCTTCCCAGGCAAGAGAAAACTAACATCATCACCAAACCATGTTAGAGGGACTTATTTAAGAAAAAGAAGATCAAAACTATGAATAATAAAATGGCAATAAATATATATCTATCAACAATTGAATCTAAAAAAAACTAAGCAAACAAGAAGAACATAAAAAGAATCATGGATATGGAGAGCATTTTGATGGTTTC
>CM052538.1:133590786-133602668 GCA_028533065.1 Trachops cirrhosus
TGATGGGAAAAATATTTATAGTCAAAATTCTTAAAAAAGTTAATCAGGTATGATTGATTTTACATTATTCACACAATGTTGATTAATTTATATTCATGGGTAAACATAAATCTGTCTTCACATTTCTGGTGGTTCTCACCAGTGCCATGCACTCCTATTTCTTCTGCATGAGTAGTCACCCTGTGCTATATTCCTGGAGAGCTTTAGAAAATGATAATGAATGAATAATAATGAAAACAAGCAATGATGAAAAGATGAAACCTTCAATAGTAACAAAACATCAACATGCTTATACATGCATATTCTAGATGGATGAGTGGAAATTATATGAAATTAACAGGCACAAAAGGATTGTAGAGCTCCTATTTATATTTGACATTATTCTTGGCAATTTAGAGGTAGAGACTAGTAATATTTAGAAAATAGTTATGAACAAGAACAAAAGCCCATCAGAAATGGGATAACTGTTAGCTTCTGCTTACCAAGAAGATATCATCTATACCTATGAGTCAAAGGGGCATTTATTCAAATTCATACAAGATACACTCATCGCTTTCAATAGATTGAAAATGTGTCTGTAACAAATGTAGGTTTGCGAGAGTAATAGAGTTATATTTTTACTTTATAGCTCTATCATTATAGGGTGAGTTTTCTTTAAAGAGACTTTATTATTTCTATCACCTTCCTAATTGGAATCAAAGTATCACAAGTTTTCAAGAGGCCTCAGAGGTCTTTTAAATATTTGAGAGTTGAGCATACTGATTTCTTTTGATTATCAAAAAGTTCATCTGGGAACCATGGATTCAATTTGACTATTACTCTTGGTAAGATAAGGTGATGCTGAGCTATTGCACCATGAAAAAGAAAATAATAAAACATCTCTAATATATTCAGTTGCATATCCCTATCAATGTGTTTTGGAATTATATTATTCTATTCTTGTAAAATGTGAAGGTTCTGATAAGAAAAAGCATTTTTGATAAATTTATGGTTACAATGAGACTATGATATTGAAATTTGACAGTAAGAATCATTGCTTTAAGCCAAGTCAATAGATTGCAAATATACACTGATTATATTATGATAACTGAATCTTATCACAGCATTGCTAAGCTGTTATCAGAAAGGCAGATACTTAAAACATAATAAAAAAATTAAAAGAAGACATTTAACCATACTACCAGGTATATTTTGAAGTAAGAGCATATTTACTCACATTATTTACTTAGTGTGTCTTAGGTGGGTGACAGTTTCTACTAGAATTAGAAAGCCATGACTAAATTTCCCAAGCTAGAAATATCCCAAAGCTGTGCTAACCACTTCAGTTTTTAAGGACTTGAAATGTGGCTGGTCCAAACTGGGAAATGCTGTCAGTGTAAAATACACACTGGGTCTCAAACACTTAATTTGAAATTAAAAAAATGTAGAACAGCTCATTAACAACTTTTAAACAAATTATATGTGGAAATGATAACATTTTGAATGTATTAGGTTAAAATAAACTATATTATTATAATTAATTCTATTGCTTTTTACTTTTTATTAGAAAATTTATAAGTACTTAGATGGCTCACATTTGTGGGTTACATTATATTTCTATGGGGTAGTGCTGTTCTAAACCATGGGTGATGATAATGTTAATATTGCTGGGTAGAACATCCTACTTATTTTATTTAAATCATGTCTCCATAAAATTTTCTGGCATAGTGTTCTCAGTAACCCTTTAGCAACCATGCACGGTCCCTTGATTTAGCTATAATTTTTTTATTCTTATTTTCTTGTGGTGTAATCTTTACTTTATCTGGTATACATGTGTGGGGATTGTAACTAGTTATTTTCATATCTGTTTTTTTTAATTGGACTTGAACTCCTTTAAGAGAATGAGACTTATCAGTACATAGATATTGTCAATAAGATTTATAGAATAAATTTATAGGATAAATTTTTTTTAGATTTTATTTATTTATCTTTAAAGGGGAAGGGAAGGAGAGAGGGAGAGAAATACTAATGTATGGTTGCCTCTCGTGTGTCCCCTGCTGGGAAATGGCCTGCAACCCAGGCATGTGCCCTGACTGGGAATCGAACCGCAATCCTTTGGTTCACAGGCCCATGCTCAATCCACTGAGCTACACCAGCCAGAGGCTATAGGATAAATTTTTAGAAGGAAATTAACAACATCCCTTATTTATTCCATTTCTAAGAAGATTTTACCTGAATGGACAGAATAAATGTTCTTTCCTGGCTTATTTGACTCATTGTACTAATTAAGACACTACTGAACAATCACAGTTAAAGAGAGGTTCCCCATTCAGACTGCAAATTCTTTTACAGAATCTCTCTTAAATTGATCAGAGAGAAAATACAGATAGAACCACAAACCTACATTATTTGTGGATTTTTTATTAATTTATTCAATCTATGTTTACTTAGTTTCTGTCTGACATGGGGATACAAAGATGAATAAAACATTACTCTTATATTTAGATTACTCACAGACTAGATGAGGAGACAGATGAATGTTCGAAGTGTTCTGTTCTATGACTGAACAATGTGCAGATTACAGTGATGGAGAAAACTGTCAGTTCTGCCTGGCTTTATAGCAGAATTTAGGATTTAGCTGAGGCTTTAAAAGGTGAGTTGGGGGTGGAGGGATTGAGCAAAAAGGTAAGAGGACTCATGGACATGGACAACAGTGTGGTGACTGTGGTGAGGAGGGTGTGAAAGGGGACTAAATGGTAATGGAAAAAATACAAAAACAATTTTAAAAAATTAAAATAAATAAAACACACCTACATTACCTCCTAAAATTACATGTGGCCCTTTGAAGGAAACCTCGAGGTTGATGTGGCCCCAGGTGAAAATGAGTTTGCCACCCCTGATATAATTGGTAAAGAAGTAACAGGACCTCCTACTAACCAGGAGAGAGGAGTATTGGCTATTTGGCACAGTGATCTTGTTTTTGTCGGTGCTGAGATAGAGTTATGAAGTGGTCTTGTTTTGTGTCATCGTCTTCGAATGACGGTGTCTGAGGTTAGCTAGATTATCTATGTGCCACAGGAGCATGTCACGGCCTAGTTGTAAGTGTCAGACCAGTTCCTAGCTGTCAGGGGCTGCTTTTTATTACTTCTCAGCCTTGTGCCTAATACATAGAAATCATCCAGTTAATATTTGAAGTTACTTTCAGATGTCAAGTAAGTAGAGAGTTTATGCTGTGCTCTGAAGAACTCTTTTCATGAGGACCTCTTTTTATGTCCAGGTAGAGAGAAAGAGGCTGCAATGGAAAATTTAAAAAATAATCAGAGAGATGGAAAGAAAACAAAGAGAGTGCGATGTCACAGAAGCTAAAGGAAGGGAATCATTCAAGGAATTTTTAAAAAGATATTGCTAAGAAGTCAAGCAAGAGGAGTTCTGAACGCTGGGATTAGCAATGGGAAGGCACTGATGTCCTTAGTGAGCACAGTTTCAGTGGAGTGAGGGCCACTGAAAACAGGCAGGGGCAGGATGAGAAAGAAGCGGGAGGCAATTTGCTTACAAAAGGGGACCGAAGTTTGCTGAAAGGTCATGTTGAGCCAAGGAGGATTTAAATCATTCTTTAACATGTGGTCTTCTTTTACACTTTGGTGTCAAGAGTAAATAAAATTGAATATTAGAGGATAATGCCTAGATTTGGGACTTGCATTACCAGGAAGAAGGTTATACCACTCACTGTCTTAGAAACACAAGAGGAAAAGCAGAGTTGAATAGTACTATCGGGAATAAGGAAGATAATGAGAATATTAACTCATTTTATTCATTCAGCAAATTTCTTAAAAATCTACTTTATGTCAGGGACCATACTAAACTGCAAGGAAACAGTCATGAACCAGGGAGCTGTATGTCCTGCCCTGTTGGAGCTTGAAGTATTTTATTTTTTTCGTTTGAGATATTTTTAAGACATACTAAATAGATAATTTTACATAAATCAGTTGGATAAACTGATGCAGAGCTTACAAGCAATGGAGGGGAGGATATTAATATTGATGACAACTTTCTTTTTCTTAATGGAAGTGGCCATGTGTCCCCCAGCCCCAGACAGCATGAGCCAGTAGAGCATGGTTAAGGAAGGCAAGCTTCCTAAAAGTGGCCTAAGATCTATGGCTATTTTTGTGGTCAGATCACATTACCTAACTATCAGTCTGACTTTTATGTGCACTATACTACTTTTTACTTATCCACTTGGCTAATTGATTTGCATGTCCGTTGGGATTAGACAAACATGATTTTGAATTCTACCTCTGCCCCTCTGGGTGTACAAACACAGGTCACCCAATATTTATTGAGCACCTGCGATGTACTAGCCCTAATGCAAAGTACTGCAGTATGTGGTTTGTAATCAAATTACCCTTGCTCTGGGGAAGTTTCTAGAGTCATGAAGCAGGTTGATTTTCTTGATGCCAACCTGAGGAAAAAGATATCTTTCCCATGGGATTGTGAGGAGTAAGCAAGGCAAGAATGCAGAGTGCCTCGTGCCTGACATATATTTCTCCAGATCATGCAGTGGAGTTAGCTGAACACTAACACCATCTTTTAGGGTCACAATGCCATGGAAATCACATTCTGCCAAATATCAGTCACTACTTGTGCTCCTGGGATTGCTGCTAAGCATTGCCGATAGAATGTTTGCTGGCTTGTTTTTAAGGAATATTAGCAATAGCTGCCCTTTGATGGGCTGATTTTACAAGCCAGAGGCAACATTTTCTTTGTAAGATAGAGTTATGCCAAAACACCCACTTGGTGTAAACAATGAATGGCACACACATGCTGCCAGGTCACGCCCCACCGAGTCTTGGTGAATTAGCTTTTTAGCAAATTTGTGTTTATCTGCCTTGTGCAATGCCTTCTCTAAAAGGACCAGGCGGACTTAGAAAAGAGATAATTAAGGAAAGAATTCAAAAGGAAGAGAATCATAGAAAGGGGGTATCTCTGCCATTCATTTTCACTAGTGTTTTACAGTGAATTGCAATACTTAAAGTTTCTGTACATCAACATTTTTAGCAATTGCTTATAAATTCTCAGCCTTTTAAATTCATATGTTGAAGAGCTGAAGACCCTCATAGGGTCCTCATAGTAGTCTTTGACTACTCATAGTACCTTAGTCTTCCTAGAATCAGCAAGCTATCACAAGAGGCCTAGAAAGTTTCCACAGTTACTATCTTCAGGCACCCACATGCATGATGCCCGCAAACTCTCCATGCAATATTGCATGGGAAGTACTCAAAACTTTTAACCAGGAGAAGGTTAAAACCTTCTGGGAGAGCTTATCTCTGCGAAGAGCGATTCTCACAAGGAAATGTTTTTTTCTAAAATGAACAATGTCTAAGAAACCTAACTGTACCTCTTATAAAATAAATACATAGAAGAAAGGAGGGTGCAGTAACTCACATGGCCTAGCAAACTTAGCTTTCTTTAGAAAGAACATGCTCTCAAACTTCACTATGCATTAACAAAGTGACTGCCTCTTGGGAATATTCTAGAAGTATTTAGAGCTTTATTTTTTTTATTATTCACATGGAACAATAGACAAAATCCCATTAAACTGCAATAAAGCTTCTAGGTATTTTAACCCTTTTTCCATCTATCTTCTACCACATCTCTGGAAGTAGTGTAACCTATTACCATTTCAATGCTTAACATCAGTGGTGCAATGAAGCACACACATCTATTCAGCATCAGTTTTTTTCCTGGTTATAGATTTAAATCCTTTTAATAAAAAATTCCGAGGTTCCTGGGGAACTTGTTATAAGTGAGATTTGACTACACACTTGTCTTTGGGGCTCAGAAGGATATTCAGATGGGCTAAGTCAACTTTACCTAATCTATGAGGTTTTTCAATCTCGTAAAGAATAAAACACAGACTTTATAGACCTAATTCACATAAATCCTTTGTATTAGGGGTGGAAAGAGAGAAAGAGAGAGAGAGAGAGATTGATTATAGGAATTGGCTCACATGGCTATGGAGAGTAAAAGTCCCACAATCTATTGTCTGCAGGCTGGAAAACCAGAATTGCCAGTGGTTTATTTCAGCCTGAGTACAAAGGCCTGAGAATCAGGGTCTAAAAACCTGGACACCAGTTACTTCAATGTACAAGTGCAACAAAAGTTGGATGTTGCAGATAAAGAAGAGAGAGAAAACTCACCCTTCCTTCCCCTTTTGTTTTATTGGAGCCCCCAATGGATTGGATGATGTCTGCCCACACTGGTGAGAGCAAATCTTCTGTATTAAGTCCATGGATCAGATGCTGATCCCTTCCAGAAACACCCCCAAAGACACACCCAGCAGTAAAGTTTTCCCAGCTATCTGGACATCCCTGAGCCCAGTCAAGTTAACCCATTAAATAACCATCACATCCTCTATCCCTATAATCTTTGTGACACTCAGAAAATAATGTAAACTTCTAAGCCTCTGATTCCATCTGTAAAACAGTAATAACAATATATTTGTAGTGTTTTTAAAGATTAAAAAGTGTTTATATGTCTAATACATAGTAGATGTTCAGTATGTTGAAGCCACTATTCTTAATTATAAAAATTTGTATTTCCAACAAAGTCAACCTCTGAGATACTAAGACTGTAGGAAACAGCAACATTTCCAGTGCACTTCACATCGAAAAAGAGACTTGAGATCAGCCCTTTCTGTATGTCCTGATCAAAGTAACAATAGCAGGATGGACAGTGGAATAGAATTTCTGTATAAGAAAAATAAATGTTTACCAGTTCTATTAGTTTCAACCTTTCCCCCTCAATTTGCAGTGTCTTAAATTGCCTGAAAAATACATTTGTAGTAAGCAGAATTTTAAGATGACAGCAGGATATTCACCCCTGGGTTGTGCCCACAATTCAATTTCCTTATGTGGCAATGGTGGAGAGACTTTTGCAGTAGTAAGGAAAGACCCAGATAGTTGACGCTAAATGAATCAAAAGGGAGATTATCCTGGGTGCACGTGACCTCATCAGCAAAGCCTTTTAAAACAAGAATGAGGCCTTCTCAGAGGTCAGAGAGATTCTCCTGGTGCCTTCAAAAATAACTTCCATATTGTGAGGGGTGTGAGAGGGGAGCGTGGCAAGGAACTGGAAGTAACCTCCAGGACCTGAGAGTGGCCCTTGGCTACAGCCAGCAAGAAGAGGAGGCCTTTGTCCTTTAACCAGGAAGATCACATCTCCACCCCAAATCATGTGAACCCGACAGAGAGCCTCCGGCTTTAGCAAGCCTGGTCCTTGATTGCAGCCTGTGAGACTCTCCACCTACAGAAACCATGAGAGAACAAATGCATGTTTTCGTAAGCTCTTAAGTTTGTGGTGGCCTGTCATTCAACAGTAGCAAACTAATACAAAATACATCTTTTTCTAGTCTTCCAACATAGCAGTTACCTGGTAGTTCAGAAGAAGATACCGCCCAATTATTTGAGAATCAGACTGGAATAAAACAGTTTCAGCAAGCAGGTCATTTGAACCTGCTAAAATTTTTTCAAACATTTGGGTTGAGTTCTGTAGAATGCAATATAGGGTCAGGGGACTATTTTTCTTAAAGAGGGAGAAGAAACTGCATTTCCAATTCCATTAACAAACTACTCACCTTAATCAATAACTAAACCAGCACAGATTATATTTGTTTTCAATTAAAGACACAGAAACTTGACCACTACCCTAATGAAGCAATTGAAGTGTTAGGAGACAATTTAATTGAAATAAATGACTGTTTACCAGCATCAATAATGTAAACAATCTTATATAACTAATTATAAGTAAATGGAAATCCTTAGGTTAATATATATTTGAATGTGAATCTTTGAATTTTATTCGATGTTTTTACATTATAAGACTTAGTCTAAAGTAGGTCCAAGACATTTATGGGTTCCATATATGACCTAAAAACTTAATATCTAGCTATACAGAAGTCATAAGATTTGGAAAAGAGGTAAGTAACCTTAAGAATTATCATAATGACCTCTTATTTGAAACCTGTACATGTTAAAATAAATTAATTGAAATATATACATAATTATAAAACTTTAAGTTATGAGCTCATGATAAAAAAATAGGGAATTAATGATTCAGTATCTTAAAACTATCAAACAGCAAAGCAAGTTATAATGTGTTGAATTGGCTATTAACCTTGAAGAAATATGCTGAGGGCTCATCGCTATGAAGAAAGATAGGTTTAAAAAGAAAGAAAGAGCATATATTTTTAGTGAAAGGCGAAAGATTTGTACATTTTGAAGAGAAACCAGAGTATGAGAAAGAGCATCTATTTTTTTAAAAAGAAAAAAAAGATGAAGAAAGATAGGTTAAAAACTCAGAAGCAAATATGACTTCTGGAAAAGTGGCAAGAAACGTAGAAGTATCAGTGAGCCATACACACTTTATGTTTTGTGAGCCAAGAGCACCTTGCTCATTTTGGAGGACTTATGTAAATAGATTTGCTTCTTCAGGACTCACGAATTTAAATTGGAATGTCTCTGTGTGCGAATATACTCAAATGTTTGGGTATCTGTGCCTGTATGTGTGTGTGTTCACAAATATGAATGGAAAGGTTAAAAGGACATAGAAGGAAAATCACCCTAGATTCTTTGCCTCTTCCCTGAATGAACATAAAAGCTGTGTCAGCCACATCCTTACCAGCACAAAGAAAAATGGATTTTCAGTTTTACATAACTAGATCATTCAGTGTGAAAGTTATATTTCAAAAGTCTCGTAACTATTCTACCTTATTCTGAATCCAAGTCAACTCTTTATAAAACTGCTTATCAACCCTTAAACGGGGAAGGTATGAGCTTAACTGACTCTATCACACGCTTGACAGCTGGTCCACTCTGCCCATGGTTGAGGGAGCAGTGTGAGCACACTGATGGCTCCTGCTCATGAGTCTGCCATCTTTCTGAGCTTGCGTGTTGGGAGGAATAGGAAAAAATCATTTCCATCAGTGTTGACCAAATAACAGGCATGGCTTCTCCAGCTGATCAGATGAATGTTGAACTTCAGTGAAAGCTCCTCTGCTAAGGTAGTACCTAATTTTCATATTTCAAGGAGACAGTTTTGTAAATATGAGCAGGAGATTGACACTGACTTCATCATCCCTTTTTCTATTCAACAAAAATTAAATTTTTTTTCAAAATTTTAAATTTAAAAAATTTATTTTTTTTTACTGTGTAGGAATACATGTTCATTATAGAAAAATTAGAAAATACAAGTAAGTAAAAAGAAAATAATTAAAATCATTCTCAATTTTCTACCCATTTTAGTAGAAAACATCTTTTCTTTTATTTAAGCAAAAAATACTTATATAATATATATGCTTACATATAAAATATGTAAGATTTATATATACTTTATATATATAAATTATATAAAATATATTTTATATATAACTAATAGATAATTATACAAATTATTATATACAAATTATATCTAAAATATAAATTATGTAAATTATTGCACATACATAAATTATATGTGCAATAATTTATACATAAATATATATACAGCCTTTAAAAATATAATAGTTAACATCAAAATAAAATAAAAAGTCCTCTAGATACCTAAACCATTCTCAGTTGGAGGGTGCAATGTAAGTTAGAGGGTGCAGCCAAGAGTCCCCACGGGTCTTCTGAACCACAAGGGTAAAGCCATGGTATAAAGTAGCATGTGGTAACATTTATCAACCACGTCTGTCTTTTCATGGACCCTAGCAATAAACATAATACTTGTCATATATTTAATAGGTTAAATTTGCATCTTAATATGCTGACACCACACTTGTATACAAGATTTGCTTTGGGGTGTAACTACATTCAGCATTCAATAGCAGACTAATAAAAACTGCAACAGAAACAGTTTTATGAGCCTCCATTGAGTTGGGTTTTACATTGTGTTATCTTATTGCAGACATCTAAATTAAAGGTTAGCAAACACTATTGAATGGGTTGTCTGAACGTACACTGCATGAACACATGCTTCTTATCATGTTTATCAGTCTTGGTATTGCATGTGCTTTGTGACTCGGTCTGAGACACGACTGTAAGTGGTTGATGGCTCTTGACTGACTCTTCTCAGTCATATGAAATAGCACATTTTGTTAGACTGCCTCCAATTAAGGGCATGTCCACCATTAAAGCAATCTGTCATTGTTTTAACAACATCATTGGCATCTACACCAAAACTCACAGGGCCTTTGTTCTTATTTCAAAATTAGTAACACATATATTTATATAGAAAGCTTGAAATTCAAAATACATATTTAAGAAGCTTTCAACTCTAAGCTATGCAAATATTTTTAAATGGGTTACACAGATGGTATGACTTTACTAAGAAAGAAAATCCCATAGAAATTATATATTCATCAAAATGGATAATGATATAAAATATAAATTATTTTTCTTTCTAATGCAGAAACCAAGAAATATGGTTTATTGCACTACTAAATACTCATATATATAAGTTAATAAAAATAATTGGAATTGTTGGACTGCTGAATATAAAAACTGGCATATAAAATTTATGATAGTTATATATAAATAATAATTATCAGTCTGAAAATATTTTGGAAAAATTTTAATGCAGAAAAATAATATATTATCTTCCTAGTAAAGAAGACAAAATTTTAGTAGCAAATTTAGGTAGTACTAATTCAATTTTAAATCACTAAAACACATCTTATTTACTACTGTAGCTACAGTAAATAGATTAAGATTCAATGAGTAATAAATGCAGGGAGAAAGTTTAAGTTTACAAAATAAAGTGAAGGTTCTGCTTTAAGAAGAGTATCTCTATAGTCACACAAAAGTACATACTGTTGTAGAAGTGTGAATTATAAGTTGAAATATATTTGTTTACTATTACAAATGCATTGTATTCCCTAAATATATTGTGTCACCATTACCTAAGTTGTCAATTTGTAGAAAGGTTGTCTTAGTTTCACAAAACCCTCCTCATTGGCAGATTACAGGTAAAATACTAAATAAAGGCTGACTGGAAGGACAGAGACACTTTATTCATTTTTCAGATCTTAGAAATCTTTCTGTGGTCTTGACTAGCTCTCTCTTGCACTGGCTCTTAGAACACTGTCTACCAAATGATATAGTTAGTGGAGTCATGTCTTTTCTCTCTTAAGAGTTTAAATTCTTTTTTAAATGCATTTTATTGATTATGCTATTACAGTTGTACCATTACCCCCCGTCATTCCCCTCCACCCTGCACACCCTCTCCCACCCACATTCCCCGCTTTAGTTCATGTCCATGTGTCGTAAGTTCTTTAGCTTCTACATTTCCCATACTATTCTTGCCCTCCCCCTATTTTCTACCTACCATCCATGCTACTTATTCTCTGTACCTTTTCCCCCTCTCTCCTCCTCCCACTCCCCTGTTGCTAACACTCCATGGAATCTCCATTTCTGTGGTTCTGTCCCTCTTCCAGTTGTTTGCTTAGTTTGTTTTTGTTTTAGGTGTCGTTGTTAATAATTGTGAGTTTGCTGTTATTTTACTATACATGTTTTTTTATCTTCTTTTTCTTAGATAAGTCCCTTTAACTTTTCATAAAATGAGGGCTTGGTGATGATGAACTCCTTGAACTTGACCTTATCTGAGAAGCACTTGATCTGCCCTTCCATTCTAAATAAATGAAAGCTTTGCTGGATAGAGCAATCTGGGATGTAGGTCCTTGCCTTTCGTGAACTGGAATATTTCTTTCCAGCCCCTTCTTGCCTGTAAGGTCTGTTTTGAGAAATCAGCTGACAGTCTGATGGGAACTCCTTTGTAGGTTACTGTCTCCTTATCTCTTGCTGCTTCTAAGATTCTCTCCTTCATTTTTACTTTGGCTAATGTAATTCTGATGTGCCTTGGTGTGTTCC
>CM052538.1:133602768-133664215 GCA_028533065.1 Trachops cirrhosus
GGTTCCCTGTGCATTTTTCTTCATTTCACTTATTGTAGCTTTCATTTTTTCATTTAATTTGCGACCAAAATCAACCAATCCTGTGAACACAGTTCACCAGTGTTTTGAACTGTGCATCTGATATGTTGGCTATCTCTTGGTCACTTAAAAGCATTCGTTCTGGAGCTTTCATTTGTTCTTCTGTTTCAGCCATCTTTTTTTTGGGGGGGGGGTCTGGTTGTGCCTGTACAGACCAAATAAGGGGCAGAGCCCTAGGTGTTCACCAGGGTGGGGCAACCCAGTCACTGGGTTGTGACACTTATGTGGGGGTGGGGTCCACAAGGGAACAATGGTGCTTGCTCTGCTCTCTATTGGACTTCAGTCCCTTCCACTGCTTCCCCCAAGCAAACTGGGCCTTTCTGGTGCTGATTCCCGTGTGGGTGGGCTTGTGCACCCCATGGGTCTTTCCAATGACCTCTCCTGTGAGGCTGGGAGTCTCTCCCTGCACCTCAACCCCCACAGGTGTTTTCAATCAGTGCCCCAAGGCTCTATTTCCCAGCGCTGGGACCCTGGGTTGCACGCAGTGCCTTGCTTCACAATCGCTGCCTTACTGGGTCTACCGGTTGCCACCCCTCAGCCGGGGTCTGCCAGCCACCACTTGTGTGCTCACGGTTCACCAGCTGCTGTCTTACACACCTGGTCCCAAGCTCTTTGTGTAGTGATCCCTCTCTGCCAGGCTCACCGACTCCACCTCTCCTACTGGGCTGGATGAATGTGTCTATTTTAACTCCTTGGTTGTCCAACTTCCATACAGTTCAATTTTCTGTCAGTTCTGGTTGTTATTCTGTTTCTAAATTGTTGTTGTCCGTATCTTGGTTGTGTGAGGAGGCACGGTGTGTTTACCTATGCCTCCATCTTGGATGGAAGTCCCTAGAGTTTAAATTCTTTAAAGTAACAATTTATATTCTGTCTCTTCCAATCTGTTTACAGAGCTTTGCCCAGCACCTTTCATATTACAAATATTAAATAAATAAATGCCCTGCAATTATCTGAAATATAGAATGTCCATAATTAATTCACTTTCTCCACCTCAATAGTTCTCCCTCCAGAAGGTTGCTCATCTCGTTCAAGTTTTCAACCCTAGAGCAAAACACGGGGGTTCTCCTTAACTACTCCATGGTACATGCCCTGTGGCCTCCAAGTCAGTCAAATTCCTTCTTCAGCCTAAAAATCTTAACATTTCTCTAATCTGGCTTTCCTTTTCTGTCCCCACTGCCACCATTTCTTGCTGGGCCCCCTTTTTCTTGGCATTCATCCTGATAATTCATTTGCCCAATACCTTTTGGATTATAACACTTGGAGAATATTTTCAATTTCCTAAATCCAAATCACAATCCTCTATGACACTGAGGTAACTTTTGTTTAATCCATTTAGCATTTGTGAGTATTTCCCAAATTTGATCCATAGAAAAAACTCTGCAACCTCCTTTATTTCCAATTTCTTCTCAGAGTTTTGTCTTTTTCCTAATTATCTCCCTAAGGAATGATTTACTATTCATTTGCAGTAGAAACAAAATTCATAATGTTGCTTAAAAGATAAACACGTGGTATTAATATATACTAAATTAGTACTGGCAATGATTTAAATTTGGGAATAA
This sequence comes from Trachops cirrhosus, assembly GCA_028533065.1. Classification (NCBI taxonomy): domain Eukaryota; kingdom Metazoa; phylum Chordata; class Mammalia; order Chiroptera; family Phyllostomidae; genus Trachops; species Trachops cirrhosus. Next base: position 133,604,406 of record CM052538.1, read on the forward strand.
AATGGTTTTAAAAACACAAGAAGAATCCATTTTAGATTTAAAGAAATTTCAACAAATATCTAATTTGTGCTTTTTCTTCAGTATGAGTTTTTAAGACACACTGATGAATTTCTGGGAAGCCTTTTCTCTAAAAGGTTAGTGGTCCTCAATTCAAGTGAGCCCAATATTCTACTTACTCCTCTATGTAAAATCTTTTCCCCATAAAACCACCATCTTAGCAAAGAAAAATACTGTCAATTGGTGAGTTATTAGCGTATCAAACTGAGTTAACTGTTTCTGAGGTTCTTTCATGTTACATTCAGACAATCAAAAACAGGTAAAAGAAGTAAGTATGTCTTTTTAAAAAAATTATGGAATATATTGGGTTGACATTGGTTAATAAAATTATACAGTTTTCAAGTGTACAATTCTAAGTGTTTTTTTTATTATTTGGAGAAAGATATAGTGCATGCCACCAGAAATATTACCCTAAAATCCTAATGATAAATAAATTCCCAAATCATTCATTTCTTCAACATGTGTTTCCTAAGCTCTTACTGGGTACAAACCAATAGACCAGACTTGGTCCACTATGCCTTATCAGGCCACAGAATCTGCTTCTCAAAACAGGAATAATGGCAACCAGCAAATGACATTTAGTGATTATTTTAACATTACATAGGGCTCATCTGGAGATTGCTGGATAAGAAGATCAGTGTAATGTAAATAGCATACAATTTGGAATCAGCAGCCTGAAATCTAAACCATGTGTTAGATGCACACTATTTGTTTTTTTAAATCTTCATTGTATCGTGTCCATTATTATTTAGACCCCTTACACCCCATCCCCCTGCAATCACCACACTGTTGTCCATGACCATGAGTCCTTTTTCCCTTTTGCTCATTCCCTCCTCCCTCTAACTTCCCTCCACGACTAGCTGGCATCCTGCTCTCCATCAGTGAGTCTGTCCCCATTTCCCTTGTTAGTTCAGTTTGTTCATTAGATTCCACATATGAGGGAAATCATATGGTATTCACCTTTCTCTCACTGGTTTATTTCATTTAGCATAATGTTCTCCAGGTCCATCCATATTGTCCCAAAGGGTAAAATTTTCTTCTTGTTTACGGCTGAGTTGTATTCCATTGTGTAAATGTCCCATAGTTGTTTTATCCACTCATCTATTGATGGACACTTGGGCTGCCTCCGTATCTTGGCAATTGTAAATAATGCTGCAAAGAACATAGGGGTGCTTATGTTCTCTCGAATTAGTGTTTTGGGTTCCTTCAGATATATTCCCAGAATTGGAATCACTAGGTCAAAAGGCAAATTGACTTTGAATTTTTTGAGGTATCTCCACATTGCTTTCCACAGTGGCTGCACCAGTCTGCATTCCTAACAACAGTGCACAAGGGTTCCCCTTTCTCCACATCCTTGTCGGCACTTGTTTGTTGATTTATTGATGACAGCCATTTTGACAAATATGAGATGGTATCTCATTATGGTTTAATTTGCATCTCTGATGATTACTGATGTTGAGCACCTCTGTATGTCTACAGGTCTTCTGTATGTCCTTGGAGAAGTGTCTATTTAGATCCTTTACCCATTTTTTAATTGAGTTGTTTGGCTTTTTGGTGTTGAGTTTTGTAAATAATTTATAAATTTTGGATATTAACCCCTTATCACATGTATCAGTGAACATGTTCTCCCATTTGATGGGTTGTCTTTTTTTTGTTGTGTTGATGATTTCATTTGCTGAGCAAAAACTTTTTAGTTTGATGTAGTCCCATTTGTTTATTTTTTTCCTTTTGTATCCCTTGCCTTGGGAGATATGTCTGATAATAAAAATTCCAAATTGGAAAAGAAGTAGTACTATTCATACTATTTGAACTTTTTAAAGTCACTTGGACCCTCTGTCCTTAAGTTTCTCTACTGAGTAAGCACTAAACACTTCTTTTTTTGAGGAAGCATTAAGGAAGATAATAATATCCAGCACTTACGTAGTGTTTCAAACCTGCATGGTGCTCTGCATAATTGTTGCATTAATCCTCACAAGAATCCTATAAGGGAGGCACCAGTATCATGATTTTATGGATGGAATCAGAAGCATGGTGGGGGAGGGGAGGCACTAAAGGTCAATAGCATGTAAGCAGGAGAACCTAGTGTAAACCAAGGTGGTTTGACTTTAGAGTTAGCAGTTTACCATGTACCATGATATCTCCTTCATTAGATCATTGTAAATAAGATAATTTTGAAAACATATAAACCCTAACATACTATATGAATTTTCATTATCTTGTAATTATTAGTGTATTACTAATTTACTATGTTAAAGTTCTAATATATTTCAGAGATGGCTATGAATTTGCTTTTATTAGTAACCCAGAGAAGTGGGAGAATTTCTCTCATATCCTTCTTAGTTATGTGCAGAAAGGGTAAAAGAAAGGAAGAACTGTTACTATTCTCCAGGCACTTTCACATAATATCTCATTGAATCCCAAACAACACTCCCATGATTTAGGTATTGTTACTCCACTATAAAGATAAGGAATCTGAGATTGAGGGAAATGAGAAATTTGTTAGGTTTCCAATACAAAGTAGGGTGGAATTTAAACGCAGATTCATCTAATTCAAGAGCAGGTTCTTTCTACTTTATCATACTGCCTTATGACACAGCAAAGGAAGCATCCCCACCATATCCCCACTAAACTGAATGACTGAAGAATGTGTACACTGCTTACCCAAGAAAATGTTCATATCCAGGGTTAAATTATGAGTATCCTCTTCATTTTCGATGTTTCTGAAACAATGGAATATTGTACCCCATTAGAACAATCATCAGAGTCTAAAACCTTTGGCAAAAGGCTACAGAAAAATCTGATATGCAGAATTCAACTGTAAATCTATCTGAAGACAAGGGTTATGCCCCATAATTACATGAGATATTTTGATGACTTAAGATCAGTACTTTTCTTATCTTCATATTAAAGCTTATATCTAAAAACAAGCTTCAGTCACAATATTTAATGTCACTCAACTGAGAGAAGTAATTTAAATATACATATATTTTTTACTGTTATAAGGCCACTTAGACAGCTTTATTAGATTTTTTTTGTTAATTCACTGACTTTGAACTAAAATCTGTTGGTTTGAAAAATTAACTTCTGTTCTTAACTTTAAATAAAAATTTTCTTTCCAGTTAGACAGTTTATACCTGCCAACTTGCACAACCATTTATTCATTCATTTACATATTCATTCAACAATAAATTTTAGCATCTGATTCAGGTAAACCCTTCTGACGGAGGTTTAAGAGATACAAAAGGATGTAGCAGGCCCAGTCCCTGCCTTCTAGGCTCACAGCTAGTCTTGGAGGTTGCATAGGAGGAGAAGAGAGTTATACAAATAATCAATATCAGGAATTACATATTTGCATAGAAGTACAGGTTGCAATAAGAACAGGAGAATCTGGGGACCTACCTTAGTGTAAGGAGTCAGTTAAGCTTTCTAGAAATAAAACCGTAATATCTAATGATTCAAAAATGAATAGAGTAAGGCCAATAGGGTGAAGGAAATATGACATGGAGTAGGTGGTTGCAGAGAGAATAACCCAATTGTACAGGGTCTGGTTTCCCATGGTGGTCTTGATATGATTTGATATCATTCATTAGGCCGTATGTCTTTTTTTTTAAGTATTGTTTATTGATTATGCTATTACAGTTTTCCCAATTTTCCCCCCTTATCCCCCTTCCACCCTGCCCTCCCAACCCTTCAGCATCCCCCCACTTTAGTTCATATCCATGGGTTGTACATATAAGTTCTTTGTGTCCTCTGTTTCCTGTACCATTTTTCTCTCTCCCCATATATTTTATGCCTAATAATTATGCTGCTTCTTCCCCATACATTTCCCCCCCAATTCCTCTCTTCCCACTCCCCACTTAAATCCCTCTGTGTGATGTCCATTTCTCCGATTCTGTTCCTGCTCTGGTTGTTCACTTAGTTTTTGTTTTCATTGTCTTTCTTTTCTTTTAGGTTCATTTGTTGATAGTTGTGAGTTTGTTGTCATTTTATTGTTCATATTTTTTATCTTCTTTTTTCTTAGATAAGTCCCTTTAATGTTTCATATAATAAGTGCTGGGTGATGGTGAACCCCTGACCTAAGGTCAGATAATTTGACCTTATCTGGGAAGCACTTTATCTGCCCTTCCATTCTAAATGAAAGCTTTGCTGGATAGAGTAATCTTGAATGTAGGTCCTTGTCTTTCATGACTTGGAATACTTCTTTCCAGCCCTTTCTTGCCTGCAAGGTTTCTTTTGAGAAATCAGCTGATAGCCTTATGAGCACTCTTTTGTAGGTAACTGTCTCCTTTTCTCTTGCTGCTTTTAGGATTCTCTCTTTATCTTTAATCTTGGGTAACTTAATGATGATGTGCCTTGGTGTGTTCCTCTTTGGATCCAACTTCTTTGGGACACTCTGGGATTCCTGGAAGTCTATTTCCTTCACCACATTGGGGAGGTTTTCCTTCATTATTTGTTCAAATAAGTTTTCAATTTCTTGTTGTTGTCCTTCTCCTTCTGGCACCCCTATAATTCAGATATTGGAAAGTTTCAGGTTGTCCCAGAGGTTTGTAAGATTCTCTTCACTTTTTTGAATTCTTGTTTCTTCATTTTGTTCCAGTTGGATGTTTATTTTTTCTTTTTATTCCAAATAGTTGCTTTAACTCCTGGTTCCCTTCCTGTCACTGTTGATTCCCTGAATATTTGGCTTTATTTCACTTTGGGCATCCTTCCTTTGTTTTTTCATTTTCGACCAAGCTCAATCAGTTCCGTGAGCATTTTGATTACTAGGGCTTTAAATTGTCCATCAGATAGGCTGGCTATCTCCTCATCACTTAGTTCTTACTGAGATTTTGCTCTATTCTTTCTTTTGGGCCATATTTCTTTGTCTTGGTGCACTTGATAGGTTATAAGAGGGCGGGACCTTAGGAATTCACTCCAGCAGGGCAATCCTCCTTGCGGTGCTGCCTGTGCAGGAGGGGCCAAAGAGGCAACAGTGCAGCTTGCCTGCTTGTCACTAGCGCACTTTCCAACAGACACTTGTATGAGGCTGGGAGTTTCTTCCACAGCCACAACCACTGTAGCCCACAGTGAATTCTGAATCTCAGTTTCCCCTTAAGTCAGCCCCACCCTTGCAGCCCTCAACCTTACTGCATCCAGTCCTATCCACCTGGTCTGCCGCCTCATGGAGGTTTTTCTGAGTCAGCCTGCATGGTCTGGGGTCTGCTGCTTTACAGGTCTGGTTGTTCTGGTTGACTTTTTCTTTAATTCCTTGGTTGTCGAAATTCCATGCAGTTTGACTTTCTGATGCTTTTGGTTGTTTATTGATTTTAGATTGGTCGTTATCCTCCTTTCAGTTGTGCAAGGAAGTGAAGGGTTTCTACCTACACCTCCATCTTGGCCAGAATTCAGGCTCTATGTCTTAAAGAATAATCTTTAGCTACAGAAAAAAGTATTTTGTGGATTTCAGTGGAATTATCATTGTGTGTACAGAAACCAGCCTGAACAGCATTCTGAACTTTGGTACTACAGTATGTAGCCTTCAAACTATGATTGAGCATAACTGTCAATACTAAGTGATTTATGATCACCTTTAGATAATCAGGCATCATGTTCTATTGATTGACATGCCAACTACTTGATAACACAAGATATTAAGCCTAATGCAAATAATTGTTTTTCCTGTGAGTTTAATTAAGGGTCTTCATATTGATGTAATTAAAACTGAAGTGGCACTTGAAATGCATCACCCAAACAAAGTACCTTAAGATTTACCCTATTAAGATTTGTAAAAGATATAAATAATTGCAATTCAAATTATTTTATTTTATGTTTGTCACTCCCCTGAAGAAATCAGAGTCTCTGAATATATATATATATACATATATATGCATATATATACACACACACATATATGTATATGGGTGTGTATAGTCATCTTATCATCAAGTATTTTATTATTTTAATGGACAAAATTGTTCACTAATAGCACATCAACATCAGATGTAGGAGAAAATGCTTGTTCAATATTTAAATTTAGGAGTTCTCATTGCCTATTATCCATCTATTAAGTACAGGTTTCAATTTAACTGAGCATTCCATGTTAATGACACATTTTATAATGAGATTGTTTGTTATCACTAGCCTTCCACAGCCTGATTAAACCCCTCGGCATACTCACTAAGTTGATAATTTTACCTACTGACTCTGCACTTCATACAGTGTGGTTTTTAAAAAGAAAACTGAAGAATATCATTATTGTTAACCTTGTCCTATAGATGTCCTTTGTGCTTATGCTCTCTGACATGAAGAGGTATCCCACAGAGGATAAAGAAAATATTAGCCACACAAAGGAGCCATTTATCTCTCTGCAATCCAAATCAGAATCTGCCTTCATGCCCTATAGGAAAAAAAATAGCCATTAGGTAAGATGTTGCTGTACTTTATTAGATTATTAAACTCATTTTTACATTACCAATTTTTCATATGCATAGTTGTCAACTCAGTAAAGGTAGGTAATCTCCATTCTACTTAGGAAACCAAGGCTTGAAATGATTAAATAATGGTGGCATAGGATTTGAAACCAAACACATGATCCACACACTAATAATCTACACACTACTACCTCCCAGATGTTGAGAATAGAAAAAAAAAGTTTCCTTAATGAGAGATTATTTGATTTTCAAAAATTGAGTAACCAAAAACAAGATAAGACATAAGTTCCCCAAGTGCTGTCTTGACTTGAGTCCTTTAGGCTCTGACCCATCCACTTATATTTCAAGAAAAAAAAAGGAAATCCAGACAGTGACTTTGAAAGATTCCCTTTACCTCTGTTTACTAAAACTCTAGCAGAAAAAAATATTTGCATCATAATAGTATGGAAATATAGTAAACTCATCATAAGGTGTTATATTGAAGAAGCAGTTTTTTCCAAGTAAGTAGAAGTGAAAGAACAGATGTACAATAAAAAAATCACACACTGTTCCTATTCTGATTGCCCACATGGGCTGCTACAAAACATGTAACTACTTCCTGTTCTGGTTACCTGTGTGCATACTACTAAACAAAATTATTATATCCAGTGGCTATCTTTAATGTAGAAAACAAATACTTTATTCACAGAGAAGATCTGAAGATTTCCATCTTGAACTCATAATATTTTTTTCCTGCAACATTAGTGACTATTCAAAAGCTCAATTCTAATTTCTAATGCATACAACTTCACTTCCAAATATATTTTACTTCCATGAACTACATTTGTCTTCATGACTTTGGGAAGTAATTAAAATTATCCCTACTTTACAAATAGGGAAACAAGAGTCACAGGTCAATGTAACTCATTTAAGTGAACGGACTTGCAGATAAGATAACAGCTTAAAAATCATTAACTACCCCTGGCTTGCTTTAAAATTGTCATTGAAATGACTGTCCAAATATAAAAATAGAAAACCTATATCAGCACTGGAAGTTGTCCATGGGGACATATCACCCACCAGAATTCCTGAACTGTATGTTACTGCAGACATTACTGGGATGAAGAAGGACCAACTTGGTCCACGACAACAGTAGAGCAACTGAAAAGTAAGTCGATGGAATCTTAGCAGATTCACAAACACCTTCTAATTTGATTGGGAAGGGGCAACTAGCACCTTTAGGATATAAAGACCCCTGTGAGCAGGGAACACATGGAATGGCGTTTTCTCCTGCTGTGTCTAGCCAAGAGTGAAAGCACAGGCTCCTACGGAGGGCGGATATGCTGTGGTTAAAACATGGCCTCTAAGTCCTCTTACACGACCCTCATCATTTTGCAATTGTTCTGTACAAATGATGACATATACCTTACCCCTTCAACAAAAGAAACCCAGTTTTCTGAACATCAGCATATTTTCATATGCCAAGAGTGGTTTGTGTTTTTGTGTGTTTGTTTTGCCATTACTGGGTGGGGGATCTATGTTAATATTTGGATATCAAATGGATTTTCTCTGAGAAAATATGATTATATGTTTAACTCTAAAGGTAGAAAGCAAATAGAGGAGAAAATAAGCAAGCAAAAGGAAGATGAACAATTTTCTGAACTGAAGAAAGATGTGTCTTTGGGAACTCACAAATCAGACAAGTAACTCCTTTTTGAGAACTGGTGGGAGAATGGGGAGAAGAACGCTCCAAGGGGACAAAGAGTGCAACTGAAGATGTCCCTCCCCGCCATAGTGGAACCATGAGGCAAGAGAATAATGTTACTCCCTCCCATTCATACATACACTAGGCAAAACAGATTGAAAAAACCTATATATTTTGATTCATTCTGGGAATTACAATGATGGGGAGAAATTCATACATCCATTGACATTAACTCTCCAAAAAGTGGAGCAACAGCTATAAAGTTTTGAGAGAAAAATTACAACACTAAGCTAAGTAGCAATAGAAAGTGTATTGCCAGATATATTATAAGAACAATAAAAAGACATTGCCAAGAACACATTATTCAGGAATCTACCACCAACACTATATTCTTTAAAAATTATTCAATGTCATTCTCAAGGGAGCAATCTAAAACACTAAAAAACATGAGCCACATTATTTTGGATATTATAATAATAAAAATATTAGATCACAGTGTTGCTTGCATATTTCATCTATGTCCATCAAATTTAATGCAAATGTCATAATAAGTGTTAATAGAGGAAATATATATGGTATAGAGTAATAATAACCTGGATTTTGAAATACAGAATTAGAATCCTACAATAAACCAGAAATTTCAATAAGGGGGAGAGGGAGAAACAACTAAAAGAAGTATAGGTATCTACATATATCATTTCTTAGAGTCACCAGAAATGGCATCATTTTTACTTTAATAATTAGAAAAATGGTTTTTAATATCTTAAATAACACTATTATAACATACCTTCATTCCATGTTTCAAAGGACCAAAAGAATAAGACATTTAAATTATCTGAATATTAAAGAAAAAACTCTTGAGTTGTGGGTGGAAAAAGAAATCAAAGCTTAAATAAAGGGCTATACATAAGTTAATAAAAATTAAATGGGAATATGCATAAATCAGGTGATTTAGGTAGAGACATATTTACCATATATATATAAGTATTTCTAGCATAAAAAGGAAAGATGAATAAACTAAGAACATGACTGAAAAGATAAAATAAGGATAGCTTTAAATGGCAAACAACAATAAAAAGGTAATTTATAAAATAAATGTAAGAAATGATTCTTCCAAAAAATGTAAAACAAAAATTATGATAAAACTACACAAATACAAATATAAAGAGAACAGAAAAATGAGTTTAAATCAAAAGAATACTATGTGTAAAATCATGCTTCTATTTTGAAAAAAATCAATAAGATGGCCAGTTTTACAAGAAAATATAAATTACCAATACTGATTCATTAAAAAAATGCATAATGCTTTGACAAGAAATTTTTTAAACTAACAAGGCATTATATTCAAATACTTCTTCATATGTTGATATATTTACAGATTAGGCTCTTTAAACTTTCAAAGAATAAATGATTCTTATATCATAAACAATTCCAAAAGATAGAAATAAAGACAAATATTCACAATTCACTTTTATATTGTTAGCATAATGGATCTGTGGCAAAAAAAATGTACATTAAAAAAAAACAAAGGCTAAGAGCTAAAATTAAGCTTACTCCTGAATGTATAAATGCATGCATGTGTGTGGTGGTACTAAAATACACATACACACATTTTCTCTCCGGGTTTATTTTATTCTATTGGTTTATTTGTCTGTTTTAAGCAAGAATTTGTAGAATGTATTTGTAAAAAAAAAAACTTCAGCTAGAGCTTTAAATTTATAAATTATTGGTGTGAATATTAGTATATTTATATGTCAAGATGTCCCATTCAAAAGCATGGGCTATCTTTGCATTGTTCTCAGCCTTTTGCATCCCTTAATATCATTTTAATTATTCCTCACAGAAATTTCAGGACTGCTTTGTTTAAATATAATTTAGTTTTTGTTCATAATTTAAATGGAATCATATTTTGTTAAATTTTCTGGTTGTTTGTTATTGATGTTTTATTAATTATTATCAGAAGTCAATCTTAAATGTGTGATGTCTTCCCATCAGTAACATTGCATAAATTAAAAAACTATGGGTAAAAATTTCAAGAATTTAGAAAGACATACTTCTGAATCTATGGTCAGACAAATGACATTGGGATATGAAAATGAAATAGAGATTTTTCAGTCACAGACCGACAAATATTCTAAAGTATTATTAAAGGTTGTAATTTGGACAGAAGAAGAATGGATTCAGGAGGAAACATTAGTGATAGACAAGAAGATTTTTCAGAAAATTCACTATTAAGTTTAACTAACTGGGACTATTTCATATCAAAAGAGACTATAGACATAGACACATGATGGCTAAATGCAATCTGGGTTATTTGATTAGATAGTAAACTGAGGTAAAAAAAAATAGCTATAAAGGACATTAATGGGATGGTCAATACTACCCGAGTGGTGATATTGTATCAATGTTGACTTGCTGGTATTGATGCTTATAAAGGTTATGTGAGAGAGTGTTCTTGTTTGAAGAAGAGTACACTAAAATATTAAAGGGGTAATGGAGCACGTACTCACAAATACCTCAGCAAAAACAGGAAAAAGTGTATGTGTGTATGACTAATGTATTAAAAAAATAACAACCAGATTCTGGGTGAAAAGTTTATGGGAGTTTTTTTACAATTATTGCAACTTTTTTGTAGGTTTGAAATTAGCTAAAAGTAAGTTAAAATATTTAAGGGTAGCTAGCACAGAAGCATAATATATACAATAACTTTCAACCAGGGGGAAAATAATGAAACAAGAGGCAGGAAAATAAAAGAACAAAAAGAGAAATAGAAAACCCAGAAATTAAAAAATACCAAGTAAAAAAATGATGAAAGAAAACCCAAACATTTCAGTAATTGATATGAATGTTAACAAACCCCAACTTTTAAAGATGCTCACAGAAATTATTGAGTACATATGCAAATAGAGGAAGAAGTGAAGGCTATGCAAACTGAAATAAAGAAAAATACACAGGGAACCAACAGTGAAGGGAAGGAAACAGGGACTCAAATCAATGATTTGAAACAGAAAGAAGAAATAAATATTCAACAGGAACAGAATGAAGAAAAAAGAATTCAAAAAATTGAGGAGAAGCCTAGGAACCTCCAGGACAACTTTAAATGTTCCAACATCCCAATTATAGGGGTGCAAGAAGGAGAAGAGGAAGAGCAAGAAATTGAAAATTATTTGAACAAATAATGTAGGAAAACTTCCCCAATCTGGTGAAGAAACTAGACCTCCAGGAAGTCCAGGAAGCTCAAAGAGTCCCAAGAAATTGGACCCAAGAAGGAACACACCAAGACACATCATAATTAAATTACCCAAGATTAAAAATAAGGAGAGAATCTTAAAACCAGCAAGAGAAAAGAAGAGAGTTACCTGCAAAAGAGCTCCCATAAGACTAGCAGCTGATTTCTCAAAAGAAACTTTACAGGCAAGAAAGGGCTGGAAAGAAGTATTCCAAGTCATGAAAGACAAGGACCTATATCCAAGATGACTCTATCCAGCAAAGCTATCATTTAGAATAGAAGGGCAGGTAAAGTGTTTCCCAGATAAGGTCAAGTTAAAGGAATTCATCATCACTAAGCCCTTATTATATGAAATTTTAAAGGGACTTATCTAAGAAAAAGAAGAAGATCTAAACTATGAAAAGTAAAATGACAACAAACTCACAACTATCAACAAAAGAACCTAGAAAAAAAAACAAAACAAACTAAGCAAACAACTAGAACAGGAACAGAATCACAGAAATGGAGGTCACATGGAGGGTTATCAGTGTGGAGGGGGTGGGAGGAGAATGGGGGAAAGGTACAGGGAATATGAAGCATAAATAGTAGTAGAAAATACACAGGGGGAGGCTAAGAATAGTATAGGAAATGGAAAAGCCAAAGAACTTATATGTGCGACACATGGACATGAACTAAGGAGGGAGGAATGCTGATGGGAGGAGGGTGCAGAGTGGAGGGGAATTAAAGGGAGGAAATAAATGGGACAACTGTAATAGCACAATCAAATATAGTTAGAATAAATAAATAAAATCATTAATAAGAGAGACCCTAATGTAGCTATTTAAAAAAGCAAACTGCCATTATAAGCTGTTTATAGGAGACACACCTAAAACAAAATGACAAAGGGAAACTATAACTAAAGGAATGGAAAAAATATATATTTCTATTTTATAACTTAAAAAAGTTACTATAGTGATGCTGATCTTATTCAACATAAATTTAAATTATATGTATTAAAAGAAAATAAATAAATTTTATATTTATAGAAAAGATAATATATTGAGAATTATAATATCCATAGGTCTTTTGTATCTAAAACCTGTCTTCAAATATGCAAAACATTTGCATGAGATAGTAGAGCAACAAGGTTGAGAGACATTAACATATACATAATGTGGGTGGCAAACTTTAGCAAACTTAGGAACCAACACAAGAAAAAAAACTGTATAGACATTTGAGAAATAACATACACTCCTTTAAAAATAAACATTTGAAACATACATAGTAATTGACAAATTCTAGGTAATGTGCACAATGAATCCTGTAGTTTGCTCAATGCATCATGACTACAAAGCATTTATCTGTGCAATGCAACAAAGGAGAACCTAAAAATTACATATGTAATTGTGTATGTGAATTACATATGTAACTTCATATGGTATAAAATTATATAACATCACAGAATTTAATAAATGTTAACATTTATTTATAATTGTAAAAATGACAGTTGGTAAACCAGAAATCAAAAGGAATGTTCTTGACTTAATAAAAGTTATGAAGGAAAACCCAGGGCAATCACTATACTTAAAGGGAAGACATTACAAGTCTTCCAATTAGAGTCAAAAATGAGATCAGGATACTTTCATCACTATTCTTATTGCATTACTGTTTTTCACAAAACCAGATGCTCTAGTACACAAGTAGAAGAAAAAATAAGATAAAATACTGAAGAGGAAGAAATGAGATTGATGTTATGTGTAAGATGTGCAATTACCTATGTAGAAAATTAAAGAGCCTCAATTATGAACAACTAAAACTCATATGTAGTTAGGTGACTGGATATAAGATTAACATATAAAAACAAATGGCTTGCCTATATTGCAATATGAAAGACAAAAGTTAACCAAACACAATCAAACCAAAGCAAAATGCACTGTGGTAATAGAGGTGATTTCAGAAACTATATTATTAAGTAGGTATGGCAAACAGGAGAAAAAATGACATGGCTTCCAAGACCATAATAACAAAATGAGATTATAATGTTTTTTAAGAAAAGTATATCTTAAAGAAAACTTAGTTAACTCACTGTTGGATCATTAGCATTAGTTCATAGTTTTTGTGCTATTATTAATTTTCACAATAATACATTAACCAGTGAGCTTTGTGTTGCTTTTAAACTAGACCACATAGACAGCCATAGGTGCAAAACAGGAGTTACTATAAATTTTATTAAAATTAGGAGAATTTGTATCTTCTACTGCGGTCAGAAACTTGAAGAAAATGGATTTGTTTTCAATACACTATTTTAATGCCCTTGAAATTTAGCTGGAAGTTGATTTCTATTTCTGGAGAAAAATGCGTATTACTGATCTTGTATCATTTTATACTAAGGAGTTTCTGATATGGACTAAATGTTTGTTTCTCCCAAATTCATATGTTGAAATCCTAACCCCCAAGTGGTGGTGTTGGAGGTGAGTCTGTTTAGTTGATTAGGTCCTGAGGGTAGAGACCTCATGAATGGCATTAATGTCCTTATAAAAGAGACCCCAGAGAGCTCTCTTGCTTTTTGTAGCATGTAAGGACACAGCCAGAAGGTGGCTGCTTTCTATGAACCAGGAAGCAGGTTGTCACCAGATACTGAGTCTGACTGTGCCTTGATCTTGGACTTCCCAGCCTTCAGGACTGTGGGAATTAAATGTTTGCTCTTGAAGCAGCCCCAGTCTACAGTATTTTTGTTATGGCAGCCTGAACAGACTAAGAGAGTTTCCACATCTTTCTTTCCAACCATCAATAGCCAATTTGAATATATAGCACAAATTCCACTCTATAGAGTAACAAAAATTATAAAGTACCTGGGAATAATGTGTAAAACTTTTATAGAGAAAACAATATATTTTTACTGAAGAACATAAAAGATTAAAGAAAAATACCTCTGCCATTGAGTAAATATTTTATATTGCAAACTGTCAGTTTTTCTCCAATTCAATCTGTGAATTCAATACATTCCAAAGCAATATTGTATATGTGTGTGTATGTAATACATAGAAAAAATAATAATTGGATAGGAATTAGAATTATATATGATGATTCTGGTGGACTTTAACCTTACCTTTAGTAATTTAATTTTATACAGAAAGGAAGTGTTTGGATAGTAAGTGTATAATTAACTACTAATTTAAAAATGATTTGAAAGATACTTTCTCCATTGTTAACAGCATTTCTCTCTGAGCACTTTCATTTTCCTATTTTCTTTTTATTCATCCCTTTTTATAGTTCTTGTAATAAACATGCAATGCTTTTATGATTACATATATCATTTTAAAATAGATATCATGACACCATGGACAATAAGAAATACTGGCACCATCAGATATACTCAGTCATTTAGCTCTTTCATTATTATGGCAAAATAATAACAAATCAAAATCAAATGTATAGTCTCCAAGATGGTAAATTTTTAATAATTTCAGTGCATACTTATGTTAGACAGACTTTTTAAAAAGCATATTCCTGAGTCATTTGAAAAATTGTTGTGGTAATAGCTCTCAGTAAATCCAATAAGAAAATTATGACCAGGCTATATTAAATATGAGAAATACTAGTCATATACAGAAATTTATTATCCATATTATAGAAACTTTACTTAAACCTTCAAAATATTGTATATAACTTTGAATGCTTCAAAATTCAAGTCCTGAAATATTTAGTTGTTAAAGAAAAACACAGTCCTTTAAGACTGGAGAGGGGACAGACTGATAAGTTGACTCATTTAAAATGCTATTATTTGCTTCTCTTTGTTCCTTTATATACTTATTTCTAAACTGTGGGCATTGGCCACACTTCCTGAAAAGATTCTCATAGATAATCCAAAGGAAGCAGTGACAGTATGGGTGCAATACACAAATTATCCAGCAAAAACGAGACAAGATTGCCACCTTAACTGACACAATGAGGAATTTCCACAGGCAGCTACTTTATCAAATGAGTTTTGTGTAAGAAAAACCAAAGACAATGATGGAACGTGAAAGAGGAACTCCTGGTAGTATTCTATTAGACAACGTGACATGTTGAATTACCAGTTTCTACCAAAATCTCGTCTAGTAATAGAGATTTTTTTAAACAATTTTCAGCTATAAAATTAGTGAGTCAAATATATGTAAAATATGGAACGGTAAGTTATTGGCAAAACTATACTTAAGATATGAGCTTTGTTGTAAAGGAAAAAAATGCTTAACAGAAAGGAAAAATTAAACTGTACTTCCATAGTTGCTAGCAGTCCTTGAGGCAGACATTCAAACAACTTCCCACCAGAATATCTATAAAAACAAAACAAAACAATAAACCTCATATCAACACCTGAATCAAACTGTAAGAGAAATTAATGTTAGCATATAGAAGAAATCTACCCTAAAGATATGACTGACAAAATAAGGAAAGCCTGCTCAGTGTGAAAAAAGTAAATATAAGAGCGCTTCCTTTATCCTTACCATCTGGCTGAGATAATATGTAACTCTCAGAATTACTGGGCCTCTTTCTTTACTGGATCTATGTTGTTTTGTCATAACCAAAGTAGGTTTTCATCTTCCTATTCACGGCCCCAGTCCCCCAATAAAGTGTAGAGAAAGGAGCTCATAATTGTTGAGGAACTGAATGAATGACTCTTTCTGTTTTCTTTCAGAACTAGAAACTCATAGAAGCTGGAAAAGGACTGATTTTGGCTCAGTGTTTCCGTAAGGTGTAGCCCCAACTGAAAAAGATTTAGGACTAGAGGATAATAGCAAAGAGGACTGGTGACAGCAAGTGCTATTAGACATGTGGAAACGAGCACTGGGGAGTGTCCTCCTGCATTGGAGGCACACCAGTGAAACAGCCACCAGACCATGGGTACTGGGAACTCTGCTCTGAGCTCCTGATCCCACCTGTTTTCCTGCCCCAGTGTTGGAAAGATTTTACCTGCACCCAAGAGGACAGTGAGTAGAGCCAAAGAATAGCCTTATACCTTGGGAGTTCACAAATAATGGGAACAGAGCATTTTTTTTTACCCAGGGTAAGAAAATTAAAAGAAAGCACCAATTTGAGTCCACGAAAATACAATTATGATAAAGAAACTGTCACCCTGAAGACCCACAGAGGAACTCTCTTCTGAAAAGAATCTAGTATGAAAGCTAGAACAAACTTGGAAAAAAGGCACCTAGCATCTTCAATAGCTTACAAAAACCATGAGGAAATAAACAGCTGAGACAAAAGAACAGGATGAGATGCAAAAACAATAAATTATATGACAAGGTGATGAACTGCAACAGTAGAATTAATTATAAGCCTCAAAGGAAGTGAATGAGAGATTGATCAAGATGGTGAACTCTGTCACATGACTCCCTTCTCTCCTGTCACGAGTTCCATGAAATAACGCACACAAAATAAGATTTGTTTTCAAATAACTGATTTTTAACAGCACAGTAAAAAAATCTGTAAGGTGGAAAAAAGACTGTTAGATTCATGAAAAATTAAAGCTGAAGGAAATTATAATGCTCACACTGTATGGAGATAGATCATTATGGAGCGCTATTTGGGAGGAAGGAGTTTCCAAAGCAACAGTGAGTGGATACAAGGGGACTTGCAGTTTTCATCACAGAGAAAGTTGCATTTGTAGAAGCTAAACAAGTTGAGACCCATCCTCACCCAATCCATCCTTTGACAACACTCATTATTTACACCCTTCTAAGTAAATACAGCAGTGGGAAGAAGCACTAGAGGCAGACACTTGTCACCCCACAAAACCTAGAAGTAACATTAAAAATCCTACGCACATAAAACATTAATAAGGTAAACAATATAAATTGGTCATAATTTTCCTTCATAATCTCAGAAAAATTCAAGACTATGTTCATAAATGGTTAAAAGTAACCAACAGATCATTTTAGTAAAATCTCAATGAGGTTTTATTATAAAATATATTAAACATATGCAAAAAAGAATGATATAACCAATGCCCACGTTCCTCTCGACCCCCTTATAATGACTAGCAACTCACTGCCTCTCATATTTCATGTATACTCCCACTTACTGCTCCGTACTGAGCTATTTGAAAGAAGTCTCATGTGTGATACCCTTTCAACTATAACTAGTTCAGGGAAATTTTTGTTAATTAAAATTTTAAGTAGCAAACTAAAAAGTTCCATAGATTGGCCTAATTACCAAACAGACACAGCCAAAGATAAAACTGAGTGACCTGAGAGACAGAACTAAGAAACTCTCCAAGAACAAAGTGTGAAAACAATAAAAAGACCACGTGATTCTGTAGAAGCAGAACTTGAGACAAGGGTTCAAGAGAAGTCATTTATTAAGTAAAAACTCTTAGGAAAAATGGTAAGGGAGGAGAGAAACAGGAAAAGGGAAAAAGTCAAGCAAGAATGTGAGTTCAGCTAAAGTCTAATCTCATCCAGTTTCATGGAACACTCAGTAAAAAATTGAACCAGAGTTTTTCTCACCTGGAGGCAAAGGACTGGGCTTCCATATCACCATATTGGTAGCCATTGGCTACAGACTGCTCCCTAAGCAAGTGCCAAAGGAAAGTTCTCCAAACAAGATGACAAGTGTTTGAGCTGTCAGCAGCAATTAGATAACAGTTAGGAAATGCACTCAACACACCGAAGTGATTCTTGTCATCTGGGTAGGGCATTAACAGTACCAGCCTCAGAGGGAAAGGAAAATCTGTAAGTTGTGACGTGGAGAATATAAAACTTTCAGTTATTTCTGATAGAAGTCACATAAAGATAGAAGAATAGGAGAAAATAAACAATGAAATCATAAAAGGTGAAATTCTTGATTGAAAAGATCCACCAATTGCCAAGCAGGACAAAAATTCATAATTGAACATTGTTGTTCTAAAACCTTAGAATAGCATAGGGAGAAAATTCTAAAAGTTTCCAGAGAGGGAAGCAGTTTAGCTACTATGGTGAAGACTAATTTTATGATTGATGCTTACCTTAAAGGACACCAAAAAGAACAGTCACCCACAGGCATGAGTGAGCAGAATAAATTATAGGTTTACTAGTATGCATTGTGTCTTGTAGACTGTAGAGTTATATGTGTGTTGCTGAACTCAGTATATTTTCAGTACATTGAGTGATATTAAGCTATTTATACACCCATATGTCTCACACTTAAGGAAAGGATGGCAGCTACCATTTCGGGGGTGGGTTCCCCAGACTTTCACACTTGATGAAGACTCACTTCTTATAGGCCACTTTGTCAAAGGCCTGCTTGCTAGCACATCCCTGGAGGACGGATGGAAATCAAAGCAGCTGCTCTCAGCAACTGTTGATTGCCCAATATCCTTTCTGTGCTCTGTTGCCATAACTCTGTATCTATATCCTGAGCTATATCAACTTTGCTTATGGTAATAATTCATGTAGGAAATCTGATTGTGAGCATGCAGCCCTTTAACCAGACTGGTACTGATCCAATACATCTACAAAGAAAAAAAATCATGTCAGAGTCAGACATCTTACTTATCACATTGGATGTTAAAACACAATGGAACAATAACTTTAAAATCATAAAGTAAGGCAGAGTGGTGGCGGAAAGTGGACACAACTGTACTTGAGCAACAATAAAAAATCATAAAGTAAAATGATCTAACCTCTAATTTATGGACAATAAACCATCATTTGAGTGTGAGGTCTAAATAAAAGTGATTATAAAGCAGGAAATTTTCAGAAAAGGTGTGAACTACAAGGAACAGTATGGAATATCATAGTTTAGACTAAACAAATGCTCACTTATAGAGTTGCAATGTAGTAACTGCCAAATCCCAGGTGATCTTAACAAGAGGCCACTGTGGAGGAGATGGTGAGATAGAAAAGGAGAGAAATGGAAGTCTGTAAGGTTTCTGTCTTGCTTTGGGGAAAACTGTATATACTAGTTCAATTTAGACTTTAACAGACAAACATAAATGTAAAAAGTATGTTTTAAGATGTAAGAATAACCACTATAAGAGTAGGAAAAAAGTATGACTGTTCATCAACAGGAAGGAAGAAATAAAATAACCAGTTCAATCAACCCAAAGAAGACACAAAGGAAAATAGAGAACAAAAAGCAGAACAAATAGAAAACATAAAATAAACTGTCAGAGGTTAAGTATAAATATATAATTATCAAATATAAATATAACTACTAAATACCCATATTAAAGGAGACGGCATCAGAAAAGCAGATATTAGGTGAAAATCTAAAAACATTTCAGAGCTATTTCACATTGTAAAATGTACAACCTCCTTAGAACAATCTAAAAATATATTGAAGTAGGTAAAGGGAAAAAAAGATGATTAAGATTCAAGAAGGCATACGGCAAACCCACAGTACTATGGGAAGTATACCTTATCAGCAAACAAGAAATGAAGTAGATCCGCCTCTGAGTATTTGTGCTAAAAAATGAAAAGAAAACACTAACTCAAAAAGATATATGTACCCCCATGTTCATTGCATCATTATCTACAATAGCCAAGACAGGGAAACAACCAAAGTATCCATCAATGGATGAAAAATAAAGATGATGTAATGTTTGTACATACATGATGGAGTACTGCTGGGCAATAAAAAAGAAGGAAATCCTTACCATTTATGACAACATGGATGGATCTTGAAGATATTATGCTAAGTGAAATAAGTCAGACAGAGAAAGACAAATACCACATTATTTCATTTACATGTTGAATCTAAAAACCAAAATGAATGAACAAACCAAACAAAACAAAGCTCACACATTTAGAGAACAGATTGGTAGTTACCAGAGAAAAGGGTGGTTGGGGATAAGAAAAATGGATGAAGGAGATCAAGAGGTTCAAACTTCCAGTTATAAAGTTAATAAGTCATTATGCGGCAATACACAATAATACTGTGGTGCATATTTGAGAGTTGTTTGGAGAGTGGGTCTTGAAGTTTACCATCACAAGAAAAAATTCTTGTAACTTTGTACGGCAATGGGTGTTAACTAGATTGTAGCAGTGATCATTTCACAGTGCATATAAATAACAAATCATTATCTTGTTCAACCCGAAACTAATAGAATCTTATATGTCAATTACACTTCAATAAAAAATACAATGAAAAAAGAAAATGAAATAAGCTAAAAGTGGTCAGGCATCAATAGGTGAAGTTTCCTTGCCCCTCATTCTCCTTTTTGCTTCTCTTCTCCTCCCTTTCTAAATTCATGAAGTTCTAAATTAGATATAAAGACAGAGCTATAAACAGAGATGTGTAGAGAAAAATGATACACATGTAGGGAGATGGAGAGGGAGGGAGGGGAGAGAGAGAGAGATTTTATTAGTATAATAATGCATTGTAATTATGTTGTGCAAAATAGTCAGTTTTATTAAGAAAAATATTTGTTTGCATTGTGTAGGTAATTCATTGTGAAGCCTTCATTGAGTGGGGTTTCAAGGTGTAGTAACCCTCTCCACTCCCCAAATGGTGTTTAAATTTTGAGTAAAATATTAGAAAAATATTCAGGAAGATATGAAGAAAGAAATAGGAAGTGATCCAAAAGAAAAGAACTGTTAGCTCCCCAGTCACAAAAACTCTCAGTGGATGGATGTACCTGGACCACTCTGGACACACCTACCTCCACCCACCCCCCAACACACACAAAATTTACTACATATTTATAGGCTAAGAGGAGTTAGAAAATACCTAGTTTCAGTAAGTATTAAGAAATATATTTAAAAATCTTTATAGGTGACAATAAGTAAAGTTAAGAAACATTTTATATCATTCTGTGGAGTATGGTAGTATGTGTGGCAGGTAGATATTAAAATATTTTTGAAATATTATCCTCTAAATTATTGTTACCCTAACCAAAGTGATATAAATATCCTGAGAATTTAAATAATATTTATCAAACATGCTTTACATATTATCTTTAATATCACATGAGATGTATATGTGCTATATTACATATTAAGTATTATATAATAGAAATAAGAGGCAATATGCATTATTTTGAAAGACATACTGAATACATATCCCCCAAAAAACTAATGACTCACTAATTGTGAATTAGAATCCTTCTCATTAAAGTCAGATATTAGTGCATAGAATATTACTATCACTGCTACTACCCAATATCATTCTTGTAGTCGTAAGCAATAATATAAGAAATACAAATAATAAACATAGATATAGGAAAAGAAAATAATCATATTTGGTAAATTGTGTTACTATCTAAAAGAATTAACTAAACAACTACTATAACTTGTAGGAATCGAGTCATTACATTGGAGGAATAAATTATTAGCATACAAAAATCAATAGTGTCCTTTAGAACAATAACTAAAAAGAAAGAACTCCCACCCTTTGCAACAGCATGGATGAAACTGGAGAGCATTATGCTAAGTGAAATAAGCAGGTGGTGAGGGACAAATACCATATGATCTCATCTTTAAATGGAACCTAATCAACAAAACAAACAAATGAGCAAAATAGAACCAGAGACATGGAAATAAAGAACAAAGTGACAGTAACCACAGGGGAGGCGGGGAGGGAATTACTGGGGAGAGAAGGGAAAGCATCAAGCCAAGGAACGCGTATCAAGGACCCAAGAACAAAGACAATGGCAGTGGGGGGGACTGAATGTGGGAGATAGAGGGTGGGTAGGACAGGGGAGAGTAATGGGGGGAAAATGGGGACAACTGTAATTGAACAACAGTAAAAAATTTTTTAAAATTAAATAAAAATAATGAAATAACAATAAAAAAGAAAATATAATAAAAAATAGAAAACCTTATTCACAGAATAAAAACCATCCACAGTAAGTCTCAAATGAACCTTACAGGAAATAATTATGACTTATATAAAGAAAACTATAAAACTTGACAGACTGACTTAAAAGAAAACTACAAATGGAAAGATGTACTATACTTTCTGGATGGGAAGACCTAATTTTATAAATGTCACTTCTTCCCCATATGAATTCAATGTTTTTGCAATTAAAATCCCAATAGTATGTTTTAAAGAATTTTTTAAATTGATTCTAGAATTTACATATAGAGAAATGTTCAAAAATAGGCAAGAAAATTTTGAAAAAAATAATACATCCATTCAAAATTATTGTGTTATCCATTTCCCAGACATTGTTTTAGATTCTGAAGAAAAAGCTATAAATAAATATTACAATCTAGTTTTTTGTCAAAACATGGCAAAATCAATTACATAGCATCCAATGATAGAAAAGGCTTAATATACTTAATATTTTTCCTATTGAGCCCTGTCTGGTGTGGCTCAGTGGATTGGGTGTCAGCCTGCAAACCAAAATGTTGTGGGTTTGATTCCCAGCCAGGGCACATGCCTGTGTTGCCAGCCAGAGCCCCAGTGGGGGGCATGTGAGAGGCAATGAATTGATGGATCTCTTGCACATTGATGTTTCTCTCCCTCTCTTTTTCCCTACCTTCTCCTCTCTAAAAATAAAATGTTTTAAAAAATATATTTTTCCTATTGATTTTGATGAGTTTATTTATATTAACTAGCAATAAAAAGGGATGCAAGTAATTAAAAGTCAATTCACATAGGAATCCAATAACATTTAATATGTATTGAGCACTGTCATGGCTGGCGTGTCTCTGTTGATTTGAGTGTCATCCTGTAAACTGAAAGGTCACGGGTTTGGTCCCCAGATGGAGCGTGTACAGAAGGCAACAAATCCACGTGTCTCTCTCACATTGAAGTTTCTCTTCCTCTCTTTCTCCCTCCCTTCTCCTCTCTCTAAGATCAATAAGCATGTCCTTGGGTGATATGGCACTTACCATGTTAGGCACCAAGGAACCAAGTTATGTGTGTCAGGTTAACACTATTACTACTTACATTTGAGGCAACTTAGCTTTAGACACATACTTTAGCTTTGCTCAAGTGATAAAGTTTGAAATTAAACTAAAAATTCATTTATTTTTAGAGCTCAAGAATTTTATCAATATATTCTATAAAGACCATAATTATGATAAAATATAATAATGCTTTTATATGTTCAGCCAAACTATTAACTAAAAAAAATAGTTACTAAAGCAGCAGCGATCAACTATCAAGGAGATTATGATTTTAAAAAATATATTCAAAATTGATCAGGGTACAATGTGGACATGTAAAATTTTACAGCCTTTCAGGAAAGCATTCTGGCAAAGATTTTGTGAGTCTTTGATACAATGTTTCTACTCCGAAGAATTTCTTTTGAAGAAATAGTCAAAAATATAAGTATAATCTCCCATAGCAGGATGTGTACCTCAGTGTCATTGATAACAGCAAAATATTTGCACTCAACTAAATGATAAAAAACATTATGGTATCTTCACTAGAAAAATAACTGTATAACATATTAAGAACCAAGTTCAAAAAGAGTATTTAACCACACAAGGACATGATAATTATACAATATTAATTAAGAGAACTGGATACAAATCCACATTTAATATATAAAATCATTGGCAAATTTTGTATGAAAAATACATTTACTAGTATGTATATATAAAATTATTTACATATAAACACAATATTTATAAATAGGTATGTGTATAAAATAATAGTTATTTATATATTTTAAAAGACCAAAATAATAAGCAGGATTATAAAATTAGTGAATAAATTTGGTATCAATTTTGTTCTTGAAACTTTTCTATAATTCCTTAATTTTCTAACAGTGAATATGTATTACTTGGTTAGTATAAATATATTCCTATAAATAAATGAAAAATAAAATGGGTAAGAATAATCCCAATGTCTTTCACATGGAATCCAATTAAAACTGCTAACTACACTAAAGTGGTGTTGGTAAGTCTTCATCTGCTTTTCCTAATAGAGGGAAAATGCTAATTAATTTATAGGTAATATTTAAAGTTTATTTTATGTAACATGTCAGCAGATGCAGTTAAAAGAGAAAAGTGTGTTTTATGGTCCTATGGAAGGTAATAAATGTCAGACACATGTAGATACAGTTATAAGTTTATGAACACCCAGGGTAACATGCGCAAGGAAAACCTTACACAAACACCAAATGAAAAGACATGTTTTCGAAGCACAGTCAGGGGACCGTTTTTAACTCCGTGTGTAATATAGGTGAGATGGAGGGTTAAGGACGGCAGTGCCGTGGTCTGACAATAAACCCCCTGCAAGTGTGCGGTTTGATGGGGTGTTAATTGAGTAGCAGGTGAACATAAATAGAAAGCACCAAGGGTGTGTAGGGGGGAGCCTTTCTGTTGATGAGGAAACATAAAAACGCTGAGCTCTGTAATAAGAAATGAAGTCAATCCGGGGTTTATTTCTCTGGCTTCATTCTAACACCACAGTATGGGCCTCTCTGGTTTAAAACGCTTGCTAGGGAATAATAATATGGCTTTTTAAATGTGTGGGTAACTATAGAAGAAGGCAGTTTCCTGCAGCTTATACAAATGTAGGGATTTGTTTTTGCTTGTTTGTTTAGAGTTAGATGCAATGTTTTGTATGATGCTTGCTGCTTCTTGACATTTTTGGCCAAGAGAGTCTCCAGACATGTAGTACAGGGGCTGGGTCACTCAGCATCTAAAGTGAAAATTCATCAGGATTTCTCAGGACAGATGCATCAAAAATATTTTAAAAAGAGTGGATAGAAACATGAACAATGACTCAAGCTTTCTAAAGTTCAGTATTTTTTTAAGAAAAGGATTTTTTTGTATATTTCATCTAGAAGGGTTCTATGAGAGTATGCAAATAAATCCTTGACTAAACTATTTTTAAGTTCCAATGTTAGTATTTCACTTTTTCCAGGCAATCACCATAACACACATACATTACAGCCATCTTATTGAGGATTTCCCTTTCTCTGAGAAATATCTTTAGCAGCCTCTAGGATGGTGAAGCACCTTTCCCATAATCATATAACTAATTAGTTGTTAAGCAAGTTTTGAACCCAAGAAAACTGACTCAGAAACAGAGCACAAATCCTAAATTGTTACACTCTCTCTTTCCATTAACTCTTTCATGTTCCTGTGGCATATTCACTGAATGAATACTTTGGTATACTAGAGAATCTTGCTATTGTAAGAGAGTCCACGTACAGTCAGTAAAAGTTTACTTTCTAACATGATCTAGAGCAGTGATTCTCAAACCTGAATGTTCAGATGAATCACCTCGGGATCTCGTTAAAATGCAGTTATTGATTCTAAAGGTCTGAGGTAGGGCCTGAGAGTCTGCATCTAACCAGCTCCCAGGTGATGTCCCTGTGGCTGCTGCAGAACACTCTTTGAGAGCAAGTAGAGAGGCTTTTTTTGATGGGTGGAAGAAACAGGAGTAAAGCTCCGGTTGTTTTTCTGTGACCCTCTTTCCATTCCTTAATTTCTGTGAAATCACAATCTAGTTCAGAAAATCAATCTCAACATCCTGCCTCTTCCTACTTCTAGCTTATTCTTTTAGAAACACAAAGAAGAAAACTGGAATGTTAATATAAGCATAAGGCTGTTATCAAAATTCTGGCAAAGAGATAGCCAGTTCAGATATATATTAAAGAAAAATAATCTTGTGTCTTCTGTGTACTATTCTGTAGATTACAGACTATTTTTATAGAAGCTGTGAAATAACCCACATAACTGAATCCTACATGTTGCTAAGCTCACAAGGTACAGTCACACAAACAAGCATCTCCAAAACACTGTCCTGAGAAGCATCGGAACCATTCAGCAACAACAACATCCACACGAAGTAGAAGGGATACTATCTCAGGAGCCAAGATACTGCCCAGCAACATAAGACTCATCTAAGGTTTATCTTTCACACAACCACATCCTTGTAAATGCAAACATTAACCATACCCTGTAAATTGAACCTAACAAGCAGCATCTCTTCCATCTACTACTACTTTGGTTTAGTCCTCATCACTTTACCACAGTTACCTAACATGGGGAGGACGCAGGGTTCCTGTCTACCCTATGGACTACTTCAAGACCATTCTCTATACTATTGCCAGAGAAACCTTTCTGAATTATTAATCTAGTGTCACTTCCTTGCCTTACATCCTTCAACCGCTACATATAACATTAAAGTTCCAGCTTCCTGGTTTAGAACACATGGCTCTTTGTGATCTGTCTGCAAGGTTCATTCCTTCCATTACCTCACACGAACCCCTTGCTAGAGATTCACTGAGCCAGCACACAGCTCTGATATTGCATCATGTTGTTTGATACCTTCCTGCTTTCCCATGTGCTATTTTTATTTGGAAGCCCTCCCCTTTCTCTCCTGCCCTCTCCTTCCTAGCCTTCTCCCCCGCATGCCTAGCCAACTTGTAAATATTCGGTTCAAGGAGTGTACTGGAAGATCTGTAAGCTCTCTGAATCATCACATTAAAACAGTCAGAGCAGCTGTGTTAGGAAAAACAAGACACCATGGATTACATCTACAATAATACTGGATCACAGGTTATGTCTACAAATCCAGGATATGGTTGGGAGGGGCTCCAGCCACCAAAACTACAAGACCTATTTGGTATCAAAAACTATATGGGAGAAATTGAAGGAAAGATGGAGGGACTAGTAATAACCCTGAGAACTGGAAATCCCAACTCACTACCCAGTACTCACTGGAAAGCAGGGTGGGCCTTTCTAAGAACAGCAGTAGAAAACAGGAGAGGATTTTGAGAGTCCCGAATCAAGGGTGGGTGCAAGAAGTTCAAAGTATGACATGGTGATTCTAGAAAGTTTTGGGGTCTGGAGCCTATAAGCCCTCAAAACTAACAAACAAAACAACTCTTGCATTACTAAACTTAGCACTAAGGAGAAGCTTATGGGATTCTATGGGCAAACAGAAGAGAAGAAGAAAATAAGAAGAGTAGAATAGGAGGAACAGCTAACAAAGTTTAGGGCTATTTCTTCACTGAAGTGGCAAGAAAAGTAGCTATTCTGGTCTTCCCTACTCTTATAAAAGTACAGAAGTCATTTTACTTTAAAATGGACAGGATCCAAGGATCACTACATAATCCCACATGAAATTAGTATGAAAATGAGAGAATACAGAGTGAAATAAATCCCTCAGATACTAAAAGTGTATCAGAAAAATATGTCCACAAAGTGGATAAAGAACCTAAAGTTTCAAATGAGCTAACAGAAATCAAGAAATGATAGACCCCATAAAGAACAATGTAAATCAGAATTTGAAAACTCAGAGGTGAGATCATTGGAGAACAAGATCTGAAAAGAGAGGTAAGAAAATTCAGGAAAGAATGAAAAATTAAAAGAAAAAATATCTCAAAGGTAAAAAAACACACAAGAATATGCTTCAAGAAAAATAAAATATGCAAAAGAGGAAAGTTTTTTATATAACAGAAATTTAAGAAGAGATTTTTTAAAAAGCATTCAAGAGTAAGTGATGGATGTAGAAGACAGGCAAAGTTCCTATCTGAATGTAATAGTAACCTCTGAAGAAGAAAAATAAAGCAAGGAATAGAATAAATACTAAAACTATACTTGAGGGAAATTTCTGAAATAATAAAAATATTATTTGAAAAAGTATATAACATAATTGGGAAATCAGTTTATCACAGCAAACACTAACATATATTTTACTAAATTATTAGCCTTTAAAGAAAAAAAGAATATATATATATAGTAACATCCAGAAAAAAAGGCCAAGTCACTTATAAGAGAAATAAAATCAGATTTTTCAGCAAAAAAAATCTGTTCAACAAACATAATGATGCAAGAGGACCCCCAACATGGAATTAACTTATAAAACTTGTGTATTCAGTCTTACATGTTTATACCTCAGTCACCTTGAAAGTATTCTCCATTTGATACAATACACACATCGAAACTTTTTTCCACTGCTCAAAACAGTTTTGAACCTATTTTAATGCCTTTTAATGCTTCTGCCATTTTTTGTTTCACCTCTTCCACATTGGCAAAACGTTTCCTTCGAGGACTTTTTTCATCCAGGGAAACAAACAAAAAATTCACTTAGGGCAAGATAGGTTGAATAGGGATGGTGGGGCATGGAGGTCATGCCATGTTTGATCGAAAACTGCTGAACACTCAGCGTGGTGTGGGCAGGTGTGCTGGTAAATCCCCCAGCATGAGACGGGAGAAAGCATTGAAAGAGTCTTCAAACAAAATTCCCTGAAGCAATTGAAGCCTCTACAACAATGCCCTAAGTGACTAACACTGACAGAGATGGGTTCCTAGAACACTCACCCAGCGGGGGAAGCCGGCACCTCAAGGGGCCCACCTTATGAAATATAATTCTGGCCTTTTGGGGAGGTGCCCTCTCATTGATTATATTGTCACTCAATAAAAAGCATGAGCAAGGATACAAACTGAACTTCATGTAGAAAAGCTGAGAAACATTATGAACATGTAAGTACTCAAAGGATATCATTCCCTTGAACTCTTCCTGAAGAATCTATCAGAGAGTGAGCATCACACAGCAAAGTTAACTTGACAGCCCTGGGCGTAAAGAATAGAGGTAAGCATGAAAATCTATTTTTCTATAGAACTACGGCTAATGGAAGTAAGAATAAAATGGCTGCATACCCTAAGCAATATTGACATGGTACAAGTATCAAAACCTGCAAAGTAAAATAAACTCACTGATTGTTTAATAGCTATTTATTGGGTCTACAAGGATATAACATCAACAATTGCTGGATGAGAAGGAGAAAAGAAGAATGAATAGGTAACTATCTGATTTCACTATTGCTCATAGTGGGAATCAGTAGCCAAGAGACAAAAAGGGAAAAGGGGAGGTGAATATATAAAGGTATTACTACAAAGGTAATCATTAGAACAAAGATACAAACCTTACTAAATGCCAGAAAATATATTTAAATATTTAAAATTTAGTTGTGGGGAAGGGAAAAAACTAGAGGGACATAATCAGAGAGAAAAACTAGACTTCTTTGATTATACATTTCTTCAAAGATTTAATTTTATAGATATTGTATATAATTATAAAACAAATTTAATTTACTGAAATATAAAATTTTAAAAATTAAAATAAAAGCATAAAAATGACCTAACCATAACCAGTGGAGGCCATAGTTCAAGTGACTTTAAAACATGGTAATTGGATTGTGCATCCTTGGTGAGATGTGCCTTAAGGATTAAAAGCATAATAAAACAACAACAAAATTAAAAACAAAAAAAATGTTTTTGAAAATTGTATTATTAATAGATGTGTTGGTATTGTTTTTCTAAGATTAAGTGATTAATAATGGGATAAGCAAATGAGAATTATATTGGTGTTATCGAAAGCAGGATATTTCACAGAGAGAAAGGACATATTATCATAACATGGGTAAAGTTAAGTAAAAACTTTGTATTCTTGAATTAGAATTGGAAGTATCAGTATGAACTCACAATTTATTTGTAAATGTATGTTTCTTAATTCTACCCTCCAAGATATCTAGAACCAATGACAAGCTCAGCTGAAGTAAGTGCCCCTAGGCCTCAGGATGTGGACTCTAAAAAGGATATCTCACTAATAAGAACCAGGAATCCTTGGAGAAATTGCTAATTCCAGGTCTGGGGTGGGAAATGATCAAGATGAGCTTTGAACCCCCAATGAACTACAAACCTCATAGTGATGTCGGGGCACCAGCACCACCAGGGAACTTATTAGGAATGCACATTCTGTGTCTCACCTCAGATAATACTGAATTAGAAACTCTTGAGGTGGGTCCCAGCAGTCTGGGTTTAACAAGCCCTCCGAGTGATATTGATGAGTGCTGAAGTTTGAAAACCACTGGCTAGGAACAATGAGTATCAGTGGCTCTTATTATCAAAAAATGAGAAGCAAGCAGACATCATATACCTTGCGACAGAAGTATATATTGGTACACATTGCCAACATACACAGTAATTGTTCCCCTCCACCAAAAAAATAAATAAAATAATAAAAGCATCCTG
Source organism: Trachops cirrhosus (assembly GCA_028533065.1). NCBI lineage: Eukaryota > Metazoa > Chordata > Mammalia > Chiroptera > Phyllostomidae > Trachops > Trachops cirrhosus. The sequence goes on from CM052538.1 coordinate 133,634,673, forward strand.
AGTTAGATTAAGTTCTAGTTGTGGGAAATAGAGAGGAACATGTAACATGTTAAAAAATACAGAAATGCAAATTGACACACTCCAGACTGAGGGGCATTCTCTAGGTCAAATAAGTTTTTCCAACAAAGAAATTGTAAAGGAAATATATATATATATGGAGAAAAAACCTATAAATCAAAAGAGAACCATTATAATAATGTATACCTTATCTGATTCCAACTCAAATAAATAAACTGGCAAAAAAGAGAACATTTATAATACAATTAGCATTTTGAACACTCTTCAATTATTTTGTGGCTTTATTGTTGGATTTTTTAGAGGTTGATGATATTATTCTTATGTCTTGGAGATACATTCAGAAATATTTAGAGATAAAATAATCCTGGGGAAGGGGTGGGGAAGTGGATCAGGTAAATAAAACTGGGCTAAATTAGATGGACTTGATGATTGTTAAAACAGAGTGATATTACTTAGTTTATTATAACATTTTTCTATTTTTATATATTTGAATTTTTCAATAATAAAAACTTTTACATCAAGCAACCTCTCTTTAAAAAAATCTCTCCTTAGCTCCACTCCCGTCTTGATTTAGAAGATCACCATTTCCATGCTTCCCCATCACTCCGTCTCAGCTGTGATCAGTTCCTTGAGGAGAGGTCTGGGGTTTACTTGCCTTTATAACCCTAAGTGGCTATGATTGTGCCTGAATACAGTATCTTCTTCAGTTTAGACTCCTCATGAGAAACAAAAAGCACATTCACACAGGGTGATTGAAGAGAGCTCAGTAAAAGAATTATTTACAAGGATGAAATCTGGGTTAAGAGAAACAACAATGGATGGCAAAGCACTTGCTCCAACACCCCAGTGGGCAAGGGGATAGGAGATCTACCTGCAGCCTAGTGATCATCATTGCTTTAGGGAAGGGCTCCTGAGAGGAGCTGCAGCCTTCTGTAGAGGAGCAGACCGAGAGCCCTACAGGGAAGTTGCTGGGGAAATAGCTAGTGCCTCAAGTCATTCCAACATCTTGTTGATACTTCCCACTGGCTGAGGCAAGAGAGCCTGTAATGCAGTCAACAGGGAGAAGGCAGAAAGTGGATCTTGAGGGTGAGAAGCAATGTCACAGAGGCAAGCGACTTCTGATCATCCTTTAAGATTTACAGGTTCTCCAAGTCATGATTCTCAAACTGTTCGGTGTATATGCACACATAAGTAAGTGCCCACATAGGTGTGGATGTACACGTGTGCATGTGTGTGGAGGGAGGGGCACTTGATGACAACTTTCTGAGATGGATTCTCTTGCTTTCAGTCCACACAGCACAGATGTAGAAAAAAATCAGATCATTGTGTCAGGTTGTTAAAATAGCCACTGATACTTCGATTGATCATTTTAAAGAAACACTCTTTGTCAGTTCTGCCAGGTTTTCCTCTCTAATAAAGAAAATTTATTTGGATGCATATTGCATCACCTCCAGTTGTATTTCTAAGCAACATGCTAATATCAGACTATCAGTGTAAATACACCTGCAATTGTCAGTTAACCTCATGCTATTATTCTCACACTGCCTGCGGCAGTGTATCAGTACTGTCAGAAGAAAAAAAATAACACAGACTAAGGCATTTCCACATTCTTTTCCACAAGCCAAGACACAAAATGGGCTCATTATCAACATGTGGTTGCCTAGGTTCAGTTTGAACATATCTTTAGCTCTCCAGTAACTGCTGTGGACTTGTGTAATTCAGCAAAATGTAAATACGTGTTCCCCCAGGAATGATAGGCTGTCGGGCAAATGAGATTTCTCCTCCCAGTTCTCCCTTGAAATAACCTAATCAAGACCAAAGATTACAGGGCACAATTCTGGAGAAAAAAATTATTTATTTTTTTTGAAGATCATATTGTTGCTTCTACCCCATCAGTTCAAGTCAATGGCCTTGTTAAATACCCAAGGCCTAAAAGTACTCATATAAAAAAGATTATTTTCCTTGTCCTACATTTTCATAGAACTTTTACCTGCCAATATCTATCAATATCCACAGGAAGAAAAACAAAACCTCTAATCCTGGAAAATATTATATGTTTCTAGGCATTCGATGATATCTGCAACCGTATCCCAAAAGCACCTCTACTTAGCTGGTAACAGGCACTTGGATTTGGAGTATTTCATCTATAGTACTAGCCCTGCAAATGCAAGTTTTGAAGCTTCTCCATGGAGGAAATAAAATGTCCTCTTCTTCATATGCAAAGATGGTTTAGCTCTCTACCAGTAATTTGTAGAATGTACATTTTTATTCTAGTAATGGTGATGGATTTTTATCAAATACACAGATACTTTCTCTTTGAAGCTAAAGAGCACTCGGTTGTCTTATAATTGACTGTGGCTTTCATTCTAAATAGCCATCGAGATACACGAGAACCAAACCTGTGACTTCAGCTATACAGACCACAGAGTTCCACCAGCTAAGTTCCCTGACTAATCTGAGTCATTTTTAAATAACTATGAAGTGGGGTGGGATGGCTAGATGAGCACAGGAGCTCGTCCAGAGGACGTGCGGTTTGAGTTCTTCTGCCACTTATAAGCCCTGTGAACGTGGGCAAGCCACTAAACATCTGAATCTTAGTTGTCTTATTTATGAACTATTTATGATCACTTCTGCATTATAACTCTGTTACGAGGATCAAATAATATAATGCAGGTAAAAGAACTTTATAATTTCCTGAGTGCCATATAAGGCAGGTAGTTCACCAGCCTCTGATTTTTTAATCTGATTATTCAACACTATCTGAGATTAGGTAACAGGATTTCTACTTTGTTCAGTTCTTTGAATTCTTTGAGTTCTTCGTTCAGTTCTTTACTTTTATCCTCCCTTCCTCATCTTTCCATTCTCCTTTTTTTAACTTAAAATATCAATTCCCAATAAAAATATCAAATGAAATTACTATGGAGAAAATATTTTGGCAAAATTCACTCCTCCTATTACCTTTAAAAGTGAATCTATTTTGCTGTGGCCAGGAAGCTCAGCTGCTTAGAGCATCATCTTGATAATGCCAAGAGCATCATCTTGATACTCCAGTCAGGGCGCATACAAGAATCAACCAATGAATACATAAATAAATAAGTGAAACAACAAATTTATGTTTCTCTCTCCTTCTCTCCTCTCTCTCTAAAATCAATACATTTTTAAAAAGTAAATCTATTTCTAACCCAGCTACAGGAATTGAAGCCATAGAGACACAAATATAAAGCCATGTCAAGAAACAGACTCAGGATTAAGGACCCAAAGAGACTCTGGATTAGGAGCCCAAAGAGTCTGATGAAGGAAAAAGTTCAGCCCAGAACAGCCAACACAACTCCCTCTAGGGACATATGCCTACAAGGGATGTGAGCCCACAGCGTCAAGGAATTGGGAGAGCTCAACACTTTATGCAAACAGATGCCAGAAAGAAGAAAGCAAAGTCATTTTAGAATGTCTTGGTTGACTCGCAATTTCTGTGGCCAATTGGAGTTAGTACGTAATTAAGACTGCCTAACTGCTCTATCAGGAAATGCATTTGACTAATATAGTAAGAACTAGGTTTCATTTTCTGTTTTGTTCCAAAAGAGTTCTTTGCTCCAAAAGAGCAAGTCATTTGTCCTATGTGGGCTTCAGGTTCTCTAACTGTAACAAACCCAGATTATTTATAAATTCTCTTCAAGCTCTAAAAAGGCTGCAGTAGTCATAACGAATTTATTTCTATTTTCACTATGTAAAACAAGGTCCACTTGTTTTACATTGGACCAAAAAAGTAATAGTTTTTTAGAACAGTATCATTACTAAAATTAGCCGTTAATAGGGTTTTGAGGTGTTCCCATTTATGTGGAAGATTTAAGGACGCTGTATAAGAGGGTTCAATAAGAGAACAATGATACCATTTGCACCTACTTCTTCCAGATCATCCCTTAAAGGAATTCTAACACACAATAGCAGTCTTTGCCTGAAGCAACCAATCAAAATGTATTATTAGTGTAACATTTTCATGTAATCTCATGTCAATAAATCTTTGGTATGTGGAATTTGTAACTTTCATGCATAGAGAAAATTATAATCCTTGGCGTATGAAAGATAGTGATTAGAAACTCCTACTGTGCCTCATTCCAGGGTTCTTGCAGGGTCTGCCACATTGGCCACAGAAGAGGAAAGCCCCAGTCCACTCTACAAATGTCCTTCAGTTACTGTAAAACTTTAAACTTAGCCTTGCACCTTCTCATCTGGAGAGGATCTCTTTCCTCTCCATAGCATCTTTTCTTCTTCTTTATCCTCTTTCTTGTGCCCACAAAAAAACTGCCAGAGTTTTCATAGTTATCAACTATCGAAGAGGTAATAGCAGATAAGAACCCTTTTTTAACTTTATTTTGATGTTGTTGTTGTAATCCTTAAAAACATTAAATTGAGTTAGTGAAAAGTGAGAAGAATGTATTTAACCCGATGAAGGGGGAGATGTTAAGCCAATGATTTGTCATGCAGTGGGGAGTCATACATATTTTATGTTGATAAAATCAGGAGCAAGTAAGCTAATACATATGAACACATTTAGTTAGCCATAAAGCACTGTAAAAACATATTACTGTTATCGTTATTTTAAGCAAACAAAAAAATAGAAAGGACACTGAAAGATTACTAAAGGAAGAGATTCTTGCTAAGTATTAGTGCTGCCCCCACCACAAATGTATTCAGGACTAGAAGTCTATCCTTTGATGCTATAACTCCTACTTTTTTATCTTTTCTTTCTCCATACACATTGTATTGATGCCTAAATAATATCAGTCTCAGCCACACACTCAATTCAATTTTTTGATTCATGGTTAATAGATAGACTCTTATAAACTCACTGAAAGAACTTCATGCCCAGTCCAATATGCAAGAAGTCATGTAGAGATATCTTCTTTCAGCATTTGTACATAAATGGTGTTTTTAGCTCAAACTCTGGGGAGCTCTGTTGGAAAGCATAGATTTGACTCTCTCCAGCTCCAGTTCCTAGAGTTCGTTGAGGCTGAGACTGCAGATGTAAACCCATCAGCTCTCTCTGACCCTTGGCCACAGACATTTGCACAGCCTTGGCCGTTCATCTTGCATGTATGTATGCTTGGTCTCCATGGACACTGGTGAGTGGCTGTGTGCACAGGGAAAAATCCACCATCCCAGCTGGCTAAAAATACAGAAAATCAAAAAAAAAACCTTTGCTGGAGACAGAGGTCGAGCAGTATCACCTCCCTATGTGTAGGACAGTTCATCCATTACCCAAGATAGAAGAGCAGACTCTCTGCACTGGCCCTTCCTCCGCTGCTATCCAGCCAACTAATTCTGCTGTTACTACTATTAAAATAAAAGATTAAAATGTTGAATGTTGGTCCCAGCAAACTGAGCCTTTCAGAATTTTTCTGCTCTGTAAGTAGCCTTCTTGCCATATCTGCAGACAAAGGATTAAAAGGACTCATGGGGCCCCAGAAATCCCTCCCTAGCTGTCATGGCCCACCTTTAAATGTTAAGAGCTATTGAATCCCTTTCTCCATAACTTGATGCTTCAAAAACACAGCCATATTGTTCTTAAGTCCAGATAGAACACAGGCCTGCTGTTGCGAATAGTTGATGATTTTCCCCAGTTGGAGACTACTGGGACTGAGGGAGACGAGGGAGACAAATAGAGGAAACCTCCCAGGGTCACAACAACAAACCCATGCCCCTCGGAAGAGAGACTGTTCCAACTGTCTGAGTTCACTGTTAGGCTCTGAATAGAATTACCTACATGTCAGTCAGTCAAAGTAGTTTAAAATACCTGTGCTCTTAAAGCCAGGGTGTCATTACAGATTTAGCAGTACTAGCAGCGTTCTCTTTGTCACACAATGAAGCAATATGGCTAATTAACGCTCACTGGGGAGCCTGAAATAATGATGCCTCTTGCTTCCTAGAGCCAATTACCCCAAATATTCAGATTACCTACCCACTGTTTCACTGAAAGAAGTGTCTGGGATTTTTTTTTATTTAATTCAGGCATTATGTATCATGTAACGTCACATTATGTGATGTTGTGTCACAGCCTGACAGCTTACAACGAGGGATATGCTGAATATATTGGGTAGTTAATACCTGCCTGAATTAACAAGACAACCAACTTTCCAAAGAAAGAAAGTCTGAGAAATATCTGCTATACCTCCTGGGATATCTGGAGGGAATACATATCTGATTCACTCAATCAACCACTGAGTGTCACTGTTGCTTCTTGTAAAGACACATGAAAGAGTATTTGTCCGTAGAGATGGCACACGCATGTACACGTATACTACAGATGGGTTTGTAAGAATCCTTAACAGATACACATTCATAGAGATTCTACTTCAACACTGTTTAAATGATTCCAGCCACCTAGGAATTAATTGTCAAAAGGCAGGGTAATATAATGGAAAGGGTACCGATGGGCTTGGGGTCAAGCAAACCAATTGAGAAACTGATATATGACTTATCCATTTCTTCAACACATATTTATTGCATACTTATTCTATAGGTGTTCTGTTAAGAGAAGATGGAACATATTCCAGTTCCATTTTCTTTCCCAAACAAGCAAAGCATGATCCTGCCTCAGGACCTTTGCACTGGCTCATACTACTGCTTGGGATGCTTTTCCCCAAAATATCTTCATGACTCATTCCCTTACCCCTTTTAGAAGTTTTCCAGATGTCAGCTTCTTTAGGAGGCTTCCCTGGCCAGCCTATTTAAAATCCCATACCCTTTTCTTCCTAGTATACCTGGTTCTATTTTTCTGGCATGGATGAAGAAATTCAGACAACATTGTCAGAGAAATCTCTTTGAAGAGGCAACATAAAGGCAGAAAAATAAATGAGAGATACTAGCTCCAAGAAGAATGGAAAGAAAAGATGACTTGCTTTCCTCCTCTGTAAAACAGGAAAAAATACCACCCACCTAATAAGGAGAAGAGTAAAAGATAGTATCTGCAAAGCCCCTAGAATGTATTCAATACTTTCTAAATATTCTCATTATTCCACTTACCTATTCAAAATTTTTAGTGCTTTCTCATTTTCTTCTGAACAAAATTAAAACTTATAGATCAATACTAGATGTTCCATTACCCATTTTCCCAGCCCGTTTCCCTTTCAAGACTATTCCTCTCATCATCAAACTTTCTGAACTTCCACCAACACACCCACACACACACGCACTTTCTTTCATCCAGCCATATTTATTTAATTCCTTATAATACCCAAGCACCAACATCTTTTGATGCTCCCCTGGGCGTCCCTCCACAGAACAGGTAGTCTCTCCTGAACAAGCCTCTCTTTAACATTCCACCATCCTGTGTGTCTTCCTCCATTATGGCACCATTGTGTCATATTGAAACTGGTAGTTTTATTGCCCTTCTCCCAAAGATCATTGAGAGTACAACTGAATCTTTCTCGTCTTTCTAGCTCTTGATTCAGAACCAAGGACATAGTAGACCCACAATACATATATTTGAATCAGCAGCTGGATTCATCCAATAGATGAGCACTAACTAGATCAGTGCTTGGAACATAGTTTGTTCATAATAAATGTTGACACCAAACTAATATTGAATGTAAACTGTAAATGAAAAATAAAATTAAATAAAACACGTTTACATGAACATAGCTTTTGCTCTGACCCTTTGGAATTATTTCCTTAGGACAAGTTTCCACAACTACAGCACATGTATGTCCCATGGGCCTCTCCCAGTTTTCTTTTCCTTTAACTTCAAGCTAGCAAAATATATCTACTTCAGTGCCTTCTCAACATTTGTTTTACTTTTATTTTGTTTTCCAACATCTCAATATGCCACATTCTTTATAACAGCCCCCAATAATTTATAGCAATTGCTTTAATAACTTTATGACACATTCTCAAGACAAGATCTCAATGGGTCAGCCAGTACTTTGAGGACAGTTTCAAGCCACTGTGATAATCTTGTTCCCAAACCTCATCAATGTAAGCCAACTCTGCCCAAGTGTAGTAAGAGTAAAACATAATGAAATACTTGATTTGTTGGAGTAAATCCATAACACTACTATGCTATTAACATATAAACACATGAATTGCTAAGAGTCAAATTTAGAGCTGGGATTTGCAAGTTTGCATATTTCTGTTGACAGCATAATAGAAGTGTAGAAGTCATAAATAGTATTTTTGCCTTTCATAAAACTTGGTCAATCCAGCAAACATATCTCTATGTCTTCTAGTTACTGTAAATGTAGCCTCTCACATTCCAAGGGGATAATCAGTACATATAGAAAGTTATTCTTATTTTTGTTGGTTACAGTGAAAATCTGGGACAGACATATCCATCTTTAGTGTTGATTCTGACAAAAGTTTTCGGCTTTGGGCACAGATTTCATGTAAACCCAAGCAAATTTTGCTAAACATCTTACCTCTGCATGTTAAATCAATCTGTTAAAAAATGATATTCAACACTTTTGAGTTTCTTTGTTATTGGTTCATCAGAATTGTGTTTCATTTATTTTTTTAATATTTGGTAAAATTTGCTTTTGCAAGGCTTTCTAATTACTCTTTTTAAAAAGACTAAATAGGAAATTATATTTCTCCAAGAGTAAATCAGAGGATTCAATTTAGTTCAGCATTCTAAATCCAAAACACTTGAGAGATTTCACAGACCCGCACAACATGTTTCATTGGCCTTAAAGGAAGATGATCCTGGGTGAAAAGCAGCTCAGATACCATCTGCAGCAGCATCTCTTCCCCACGGAAGGCACCCTGAAGATCATCCTGGCCCACTCCCAGCACACTCCTTGGGCCTTTTTGTTATCTCTCCTCTTGCCTACATGCACTATACTCTCAAAAGAATATTTGCTGAATGAAAAATGAAGGCATCAGGAGAGATATGAGGATGTGACTCTCAAATTTGTTCAGAACTTGAGACTATTTGTGTTCCTTATGAATTGTCATCCAAGAACATCCATTGTAAAAAAAAAAAAAAAGCAGGTGTCCTAGAGTAAGACTTCATCAAAAGTTTCTCTCAATAGGCTTTTTCCTAAAATTATCCAAGGGCTGGTTCAAGGCACCCATGAACAAATTGGCCATGTGGCAGAACTCAGCGTTGTGTACCCATTCAATCACAAAGACTTATCCTTCTCGAAGCTGTTTTGGAAACACGTAATTACCCTGTCTTCAAACAGCAGAAATCAACACTAAGCCTCCAATATGGCACCAGTTCCTATTAATTGACAACACTGGACTCATCCTCCAAAGACGGGGTCAAAATTATTCCTCATTATAAGAGAACAGAAAGGATTTGCCTTTCTTGCCTGGCCTGCATTTACAAGCCTAGCATTCATGGTCTTCCTTTATGACATATTCATCTAAACAATATCTTACTGTATTCAAAGATGTCACCATACAGGAAAAGAAAGTGAAGTACAGTGGGTTGATACCCATGGGACTCATTGGTCTTTCCATGTACTCCATCTTTGGAAGCAGCTGCACTTACAGAATTGCTGAATTGGCCTACTACAGACTTAATGGTGGTACCAACTGGAGAATGACAAATTATAAGCTTGATGCTGGCCTTTGTGATGCTCATATGATATAGAATATGCTCTAAATCTGTGACATGATGCCTTTTCCCCCAAAACTAGAATGCACCAATTTGGGACCCAAGAGGTAGAGGTAGGTTTGTGATTTCTCTCACTAAGATTCCTAATCAGCCACTTGCACAATTTTTTGCAGCTCGTCACCACAACTTTGTGCTCTGCTGGTTTACAGGTAGTAGTTTCCAAAGGAAGAACACTTCCACTAAAGGAGACATAGAAAAGTGAACTGGATGTTGGCCACACCATTTTCATTTCTTCTTGCTACTGAACCAACAGGCAAAAGGTAATCCTAATCAAAAAGGACAAATGTGACAAACCATGGGGCAATGACACTTGTGTCTATATTTAAGTGATTATTTGGGGATGCCCCTAATACTTCTCTGTCCAGTAGAATTGAGTCAAGGATTGATTCATCCTTCATTCAGTAAAGAACTCAACTAGCTGAAGGGCCTAAGGAAAACGGATTATTTAAGGCATAATGGGGGAAGGAAGTTCTAAATAACAATTATTGTCTTGTGACTAGTTACAGAACAGACTTCATTAGCTAACTTTTTTCTTTTCTTATGTGTATTTAAGTACATTAACCAATTTTCCCTTTTTACCCCACTGCTTTTTTATAGCACAAGTGTAGATTTATAATTTATTCCTTAGTTTATAGAATATCAAGGTAGGATTGTGATGGAAGAAAAGGGAAGTAAACATTACTCAGAGATAAATTCACAATTAATAGGTCAAGTGTCCTCCTTTGGGTGAGCAGTTAAATGCTTTTTCATTTGTACAAAGGAGAGTTGTTGTATTATGTGTGGAAACATATACTTTTTATTATTTGGTAATATTTATGTACACTGGAAGCCAGGTACTCATGATTATCCCCATAATTGTTATTAAGATGACTATGTTTGATAGTGTAAATTCACACTCCTCATCCATACTATCTTTCTACAATGCTTCCCTCTACTTTAAAAGCTAGAAAGTTTAAAAACTACATTTCCAAGCCTCCCTTAAAACTAGACTTCTAGATGTGAAATTAAATTTCATTAATGACATGCACTTGCATGAGTTTTAGAAGGTAGATGATAAAACAACAAGAAAATAATTCAGGTTGTTGCTTCTGTGAAGCAAGATTACAAAGATGTTAGGTATTACCCATAGACACATTCTAATGTCTGGCTCCTCATGGCTGTGGAAACACATTTGCGGAAGCAGCAGCAATATCCTGATCACTGGGCTCCAGCCATGACAGTGGATACCTGAACTCAAGTTCCCATGATTTTTTCTTGATTCTCGACATCCACAACTGTAGCAGAGGTAGTGGCTTTTCTAGCATGTCATTTCAGCAGTCTTCCTCCAGAAGTTATTCTTGGATGCTCGACATAGAGTCTGCTTCTTTAGTACCAGTTCACTATAACAGTTCACTCACTGTTATAATTTTATGATAGCTAATTCTGCATATTAAAATATTTTTGCTTAAGCTAGCTGAAATAGATTTTGGGTGTTAAAACTGAATCTTAATGGAACCCAACCTACAATTAGCAAAAAGGAAACCTCTGTCTTATACAAAATAATGTTTGCTTTGGAAGGTAACACACACACAGTCTTTCAGGTTATCTTCTTTCAAACCTGATCCCCAATCCTACTCTAATAACTTCCAGCAGCAACACCATCATTATTCTAGCAACCCAACCTAACATCTTGGCAGTACCACCCTTGAATTCTTTCTTCATTTTCTTCCATCTAAATCCTATTAAATCTTCCTTTGAAAACATCCATTACCATTACTACTCTGATTCAAATACTCTTCACTTCACATATTATTTTTATTATCACCTTCTAACTGGTTGCCTTGTGTCCAGTATTCTCTCACCAATAAAACAAAGACAAAATCAGATGGAAACTCCTCATTCAAAGTAGAAAATTTAGCATTCATATTTTCCTACAATTCTTCCCAAATTCCCCCCCAAAAAAATAGAGTAAAGGGATTTTTAAGGCAGAAACCTCAAGAACAAAGATACTGGGTTAAGATGCAATAGCAAGAAAATGTTGAAAACCAGAAAGGAAATAGAAAGGTGGCAAATGTCAGAGAAGACATAAAAAAAGCTGAACTCTTATTCAGAATTAGGGAAGTCAAAAAGCAACCTACTTAACACTGCAGAACTCTCAAAATGGTCAGCATTTCACAGTCCAAATTTCCTTTCAGAGTGAGCTGAAGGTGGTGCCAGATACGTGAGAATTGATTTAAAATTTGGCTAAGTAAAAAATTTGGTCTAGATCTCCACCAACCGAGTCACTGTCCTCCCTAATCCTGGATGAGAACTACTGTGAACATATGTTCGTAATACTGTCTGTCCTATAAACCAGGCATCAGTCCCTACTTGGATTATCTACCAGGGTCTTAAGAACCGAAAGCACCAAGCCTCCTGTACAACCACCAGTCCTACAGATGACACTGGCATCAAGAAATAACAGGGAACCAACACAGGTGACTATTCACTTGGATTTTATTAATGCAGGTTCACTCACTTTTTATTAATGCCGATTTAATCCAAATTCATACTAAGTGAATAACAATACTAATCACTCAGAAACAATTAGTAATAACATCACATGAAAGAATTAGGGGATAATAAAGTCAAGTCCCAGAGTCTCAGTCTGCAGGTCCAGGAAACAGCACGGTGAGCAAGGGAGCTGTCAGCACCTTGCAGGGAAGAGTCTCCAGAGCCAGGTAGTCAGCATGGCAGACGACTTCCTCAGTCCAGCAGTGCAGAGCCTCTGCCGGCAGATGCCAAGGGAGATCAGCATGGCGTGGAGCAGCACTCTGGGGAGTGGAGCTCGGCTGTCTCAGCAATGGCCTGAAGCCTGCCTCAGTTATACCCTTGAGAGTGGTATACTCCATCCTGCTGGGTCTCTTTACAAGTGTCTTGGCACCGCTGATGGCAAGTGGAGAATTTCTCCAGGAGCCTGTCTATGGGTGGTCCCACTCTACAGACACAGCTCTTCTGGTCATGTGTGCAGATATCTTAGATGTGTCTCCTTGTCAGATGTGTCTAGTGTAACTTTAGTAGTTTCCCTCCTGAACCAAAATGTCATGGCCGACTGGCAGACATCTTGCTTGACATGAGTGACTCCATTTTTTTTTATATAATTTATGCTATCTTGACTGGACCAATGCCATTTTATTGGCCTTGCTCTCCACAAGAACTAAAGATTTATTTCATTTTTTAAAATTTTGGACAAAAAAGCTAACTATGCTTGACTGGGAATTCCAGGTATATGAGACTGAAATTGGGAAGACTAAGACAGTGTATACCCTGAAGGTTGAGGCTCCTACCTCCGTCAGATCTGAGGGCGTGTCAGCCAGACTCACACAGGGAACATGAGGTTGAAAGAGTCTTCTTTTCTGAAGCCCAAGAGGAAAGACCTAGAGAAATTGAGCTCAGGTGTAAACTAACAAAGCAGCCCAGCCCGATGATCCTAAAGTGAAGATCCAGAGGATAAGCCTTGCCTAGGAGTGTAGACTTAGCACTGAAATCTTGTTTTTCTCCTTCTTAAATCTGAGTCTACTGTGAAAGGATTTAATAAAAGCCCCTAAAGGGAAAGCTGGAGACCAAGGCAAATAGGAAAGGGCTAATGTGACAGCACCGTGGCAGAGAACTTCACAACTGATATTAAAACCTTCAGATAGGTAAGAAAAGATGATACAGCTACGAAACAAGAAAAGTATGTTATCTAACAAGGAAGTTTGAGAATAAATAAAAGCTTTTAGAAATTAACAGCAAGAGTGCAAAAATGTGTTTGGGGGTGGGAAGGAAGAAAACCGTTGGAAAGATCAAAGATAAAGCCACAGGAATCTCCCAGAAAGTAGAAGAAAAGGTCAAAACATGTAAAATAGGCATAAAAATGAGAAAATTAGAGGAACATTCCAGGTAACACAAAGACCCAAGAAGAGAGAATATAGAAGGAGGAAGTCATTAAATACATAATTGCTCCATGTTTTCCAGAACTGAAGTTCACAGGATTCCAGCATAAATGCTCTACCAAGGGTTTAGCACAGTGTATGAAAATGGACCCACCCCGAGGCATATCTCTGTGAGAATTCAAAACACCAGAGCAAAGAGAAAAGCTTGGAGAGAAAAAAATAGGTTCAAATAACTACATTGGAAGGATAGAAAGACAGGAAGTGGGTGTCTGAAAAATCAGGACACAGCACTATACAAGTAACATGTTATTTAGAGTAGGTAAACAACAACAATCTGAAGTTAAAAGTATGAACATGCTTTTTTTCTCCAAGAAGCAAAACAGTAGAAAGAGGTCTAGAAGATTACTGTTTTTTTGTAAGAAGACTTGCAGAAAATTTGCCACTTTAAAGTGTGCCCGTGTATAATTTTGATGAAATTAAAAACTAAATTTAAAAAGAGAGAGAGAAAATCCGCTTGCACAAATCCTGCATATCTTGCTTTTGTTAAAATACCACTTTTAACATTTTGTCCCCTATTTTCCAGCTTTCAATAACTCCCACTTAGAATCACTTTGCTAACATTTAAAGTCACTGAAAATGTGATTTTATAGTTCCTTTTCTTGTTTCTGAATCATATGTTCTAGTAAAATTGGTCTTATTAACTCTTAAACGTAACAAGGTTTGTATCTTTCATTATTCTCTCATCACAACATGAATAGCCTTCGCATTTTTCTCTTTGCTACTGACATTCAAAACATATTATTAGCTCTCGTCTTTGAATTCCTCTGAATTTATAATTTAATGTGATTTATTATACCACTTTCTAATTCTCACATGTATTAGTTCTGCTCATTACTGCCAAGTGAATATAGACTCCTTCTGCATCAAACAGGATTCAAAAACTACACAAATTATAAATGCCAAAGCATTGTTCTTGAATCAAGAATAAATGAATGAATACATACATGCATGCAAGAAGCTGATAAACAGAAAGTAAATGTTCGACTTAAACCTGAATTTAAAAAACATGATATACCTTAAAGAAAGAATACGTTACCCCTAAATTGCTTATGTACATTCCAGAGTCTTTCTTTTCTTTAGATGGAGAAGACATTCCTAAGAATTTGTAAACAAATTTCAGCAACTGTAAGTCTTAGAAAATGAGGAGTCAGCATCCAATTGAAACTTCTGAAAGCATCTTAGTCTACAATAATGAGCCGCAAAAATCTTAAAAATCTTATGACCCTGGATGATTTTTGTAATATTTTATGATTTTTTTCCTAGAATAAAATTTGCAATTGGGAAATAATTTTAAATGCCATAACAAGTCATTTTCTAGCTGACAAAGAAAATTACAAGTAAACCAAGAGACCGACAACACCCACTCATTAGAGAGCAAGCAAAAGTGACTTCCGAAGGGGCCGCTTGCCAGTGTGAATAGTTCACTTAGCCTTGGTGATAAGCTGGTATCTTTTTCCTTATTATTCTCTTCTTTAGCCAAACCACAAATATCCAAGCTCAATTACATGTGTAGTCTTAGCCAATGATCATACTCCCCCACCCACAACACACGCACAAAAAAACTAAAACGTCATTCTTTCCTATGCTCTGAAATTATATAAAACTCTCATCTGTATTTTCTGTCATCTTCAATTTGCTTTATTTTAATATGAGGGTAAAAATGAGGCCCTTGTAGTCACCAAAACTAGCAGAAACTAGGACCGATGGACATGAAGGATATGCAAGAATAATTAAACCAGATTGGTAAGAATGTACAGCAAGATGAAAATAACACATCCCAGCCACACACCTCTGGGCTTGGAAAGCTATTTCTAGACAGATGTGGTGCACCTCAGAGACCTGGTCCCTTGTCTACAGCTGTGTCTCTGTGAAGTCCTGTGTGAAAGCCATGGAAACCCAAGAATCAGATTCTTTAGTGCAAATATAATTCAATTATTTGAGAAATAATAACTACCATCTATGCTGTCTACTTTAATTGACTAATAACTTTTCTAACTGATGAATATTTTCTCTAATTCTTACAACAAACCTGAGAGATTATTCCACTTTGCAAATAAGGAAAATGAGACTCAGGTACATTCAGCCATTTCCCTAAATTTACAGATACTGAGTAGAAGAGTCAGAAATTCTGCTCAGTTGCTTTCACCGCACTCTATGTTAAAAGTATAGATAGAGAAAGGGCTTTTAAAGACTTTTAACACAATATCATACTTTATTCTCAAAACCACGAAACAATTTTTGAATGAGTTGAGCAGAATTTTCATATCCATTTCACTAATAACGAGATTGTGATTTGCCCAAAGGCAATGGTTAACTCAGATGATAGCTTACATTATTTAACTTCTAGTTAAAAACCATTGCTTCCAAAATACTCACCACCAGAGCTTGGAGATTACTTAAATCAGCATTCTCATGACAAACGGGTAAGAAACTAAGGACTTCAGAGTAGAAAGCACGTCCTTAGGGTCACACAAAGCCAGCACTGGCCTGAAAGCCAGCCAGTG
This sequence comes from Trachops cirrhosus, assembly GCA_028533065.1. Lineage (NCBI taxonomy): Eukaryota > Metazoa > Chordata > Mammalia > Chiroptera > Phyllostomidae > Trachops > Trachops cirrhosus. Next base: position 133,650,761 of record CM052538.1, read on the forward strand.
TCCTAACAGTCCAGTGTTTTCTCCCCTGGAGGGGGCAATGTCTCCCGCAGTCCCCGCCGACCCACTCATTCCTGCTCACCTGATAGTGCTAACATGCAGGTTTTATAACTAATAGGGAAATACTTCTTTTCAAGCTCAGAGGAGGAAATAATGTGACCATTTCTCCTTTTAATTTTCCACTGTGCACAGCACAACAAAGAATCGGACAGAGATTGACAGTGGCAGTACCACTGCGAGGACAGGGATCTGTTAAGGGCAAGATTAGAAAAAGCCCAAGATATAAATATTCGGGATTTTCTGCTTCTAAGTGGTTCTTCTAACATGCCACTGATGAGAAATCCACCTCTTCTCCCTGTCATCAGCCCTTCCCATGTGTCCCTCATGCCATTACCATAGTTTATCTTTCATTCTAAATTTCCAAAGCAAAAAATATGTGCAGTATTTAACATTTTAGCTGAGGCAATTACAATAATATAAATAGAGGTTAGGGGAGGAGAAAAGACGGGGAAATTTTGTTCATGGTAACAACAAAACCACATCCTTCAGTGGTTTTGTTGTTACCAATTCTTTCAGTGCCATCACTCTATAGTCACAGTCAATTTAGGGATCATGGTCTTAGCTACTGGAACACAGCAAGCCCTGAGGTGAAACTCAGCGGTCCCAATAGCCAAACAGCTCAAAGAGTAAAGGAAGGTGGGCAAAAAGAAAAAAAATGCTTCAGTCAGCCCAAACCTCCAGACATGGCACACCAGAATGTCTATTTAGTCCAAGAGTTCATATAGACTTAGACCTGGAAGAAGGCTAGACAATGACTCCAATCTCATGTTATCCACACGGGTAAACTGAGGCTGACAGAGGTTAACGCTTGGCTCAAGAATCATGTAGAAAGTATCAAAGCCAGAAAAAAATCCAGGTTTCTACATCCTACTAGAACTAGTATGTTATTTTAAAGAAAACTTGAGAACAGTTAGGATCCATTGCTTTTCTTCCTGAAAAAATATACATGCATATATATGTACCAATTTATATTTTCTCCTTGTATTTTTCCTGCTATTCTGAAGTTTTACCAAGGTCTTCATATCTGTCTTGGGAACCTGTGGGCTTCTTTATTCTGAGAATCCATGCCATTTTCTCTGTCTTCTCCTTCTGAGTATTTCATACATTTTTAAAACTGCACTCAATGTCTCTCAATCTCCCCATTTAATCATTCATTTAATTACTGGCTGCATTCCACATACTTTCTTAGATTTCTTTTCCAGTCTATTAGCTCTCTCTTTAGGTGTGTCTGAAAACCATCCATTGAGATTTTAATTTCAATGGCTACATATTAAATTACAGAGAGTTGTATTAGGCTCTCTTTTAGATCTGCCTGATTATTTTCCCACCATCTTGTTTTTTTTTAAAAAAATCAAGACCTTTGTTCCTTTTAAAATTATTTTCAACACAAGTTTTATAGTTTTTCCAGATTATTCTCTTGTCACAGGAGTTCTCTTCCAGACTATTCATAGAACCCTAATTTTCCTATATGATTTACTTTCTAGCATCCCCTCAGGTTTTTTTTGTTTTCTCAATCCAAATAGTATATGTATAAGCACACTTGAGAGAGTTTATAAGATTTTTTCATTAAAATGTTTATGTGCACACCTTTTTACATTAAAAATGAGATAAGAAACTGATTAAATTGTTTAAAAAATATTTCCCACTTGCTTAAAATCAACTTTAACAAAGTTGACACTAAAAAAACCCAAAAATATGTAATATTTATATCATTTATTTTGTTTATGACTAATAGTTTCTATAGCTTGCATACTAATTGTTTGCTAAAAAGACATACAATTGGTTGATCAAAAATGAAAGAAGTTGAATCCTCTTTATTTACCATTAACTACTTTTGTGAAAGGGTGAAATAGATGCTCTCTGAGGTCCCTTGAAACTATAACACTCTACGGGATTAAGAATTACTCACTTTTATGGTACACTCAAATTGTCTAATGTCACAGAGCAGTCATTAACGAAAGGGGAAATAATAAAAGAGATGAAGAGTAAATAATAAAATGTTCACTCTTTATCTCTTTGAGATGCTCAAAATGTTCTAGAAAATCTTACATTAATTTTAGTAGGAAAAAATGTAATGAAGGGCTCATTCCAACAGCCAATCAGCATTAGCATTGCAATCAGTTTAGCAAGAGGGTGGATAGTGTTGTAATTCTGTTATTTCACAAAGTTTAAGTAAAGCTACAGGAGATCATCATTTTTGAAGCTTTATATTGTCTTCTTGCTTGTACTCTCCCCAACACTAGTTGATCAATAAATATATAACAAATAAGCAAATACTGCGTATACTTTACCATATTTGTTTATTTTTAATTATTTTTATCCTCACCCTAGGACATTTTTTCATTGATTTTTAGAGAGATCGAAAGGGAGAAAGGAAGGGGGAGGGAGAAACCTTGATGCAAGGGAGAAGCATCAATTGCCTCCTATACGTCCGCAACCCAGGCAAATGCCCCAACCAGAATTGAACTTGCAACTTTTTGGCCATGGAGCAGTGCTCCAACCAACTGAGCCACACTGGCCAGGGCTACCCACCACTTTTAATGTAACGTTCTTCATTTTGAAATATAAAACATATGAAACTTATCATTGATTTCATATACATTTTCATTTAACCAAAAAATGAAAATATTAACAATGACAAAGACATATACTGCCATTTATCATCATGCCAATCATTCCATTATCTGCATTATTTTTGTATATTTAATAATGAACAATGTTAATCTACAGTTGACCATTGAACAGCACAGGTTTGAACTGTGCTGGTCTGCTTAAACATAGATTTTTTGTGTAAATAAATGTACAGTCAGCTGTCTGTATTCCTGGATTTTGCATACTCTGAATCAACCAAACATGCATCACAAACAGTATTTTCTATTTTCCATCTGCAGGTGGGAACCTGCACAAAAGGAGTGTTGACCATACACATTAATCAAGGCCATTGTCTGTAAAGGACGAGAGCATTCCGGACCTTGGTACCCACAAGGCCTGGAGCCAATCTCCTACAGGTACCGATGGACGGCTGTAGTGAAGTTTTGGAGGGGCCAAAAGTTATATGCAGATTTTCAACTGAGGGGAGGATGTAGTCTATAAGTCCCCAAGTCCCCTGTTATTCAAGGGTCAACTGTACTTTCATTGCTCAGCCTGGTACATTTCACCTCCAAAGAGAGTCCTTTCTAGGACAAATGGCAATTTCAATGTTAATTGAATTTCCTATTTCCTGCCCCGAACAACCAATCTGCAAAAACGTGGCAGTTTGCGGTGAGCAGCTTAAAGGTCCATTCCTGAACGATGCCAGAGTTCAGAGTCCTCTGCATTACTGAACTGGAAATAGGGTGCATGTGTCCTGCATACCTGAAACTTCCTTCATTTTGTGTTATGAACGCATAAACCAGAAGTAAAATATTACTTAAATATTTTAACAACATTTTTGGCCTAGATCACCTCTCTTAAAAATATATGCTATTTAAATCCCACTACTCCCCATCCCAACTCCCCCAAATAATACCAAGTTAACACTAACATTCTACACTATGTCTTAAAGTAATATACTTTATAAATGCATGATTGATTATTTCCTTATATTTTATTAAATGATATTCTAGTGTGCCATTTACTGCTTTGGTGGCACCCTAAGAAATTGTCACTAAGAAGCATGAACTTCACAGTGTGAGGCAAATTTTTACCTTGATATTGAGATGGAGAGAGGTCACTTATATCAGCTCTTATTTCTTCATCTCCTGGTGCTTGCAATACTCCAGCAATCACGTCTAATTTCGGGCTGCACTGGTGGTGGGATCTGTAAATGGCTGTGCATTTCACACTCCCCCAAAACAACTTTCCTGAATGGATGTATATCTTGTATATTTAGATTTTTATCAAAGTGTACATTACTCACATCCTCCCAGTCTGATGACAAAAACTAAAGAAGAAGTTTATCCAAGGATCTCAATCAGATTCTCCTCCCCTATAATGGATACAAACACACTTGTCCGTCAGAAAAACCAGCACTCTGTGACCTTAATGCTGAGGCTCAATCAGATCAAGTCCCACCAGGTAAGTACCAGAATCAAATACTCACATGCAGCTCAAGTACCACATTATGGAGTTTCCCCCACATACCCGCTGCAAAGAAGGAAGGGTTAGAACAAAGTGGCCCACCGAAAATGAAAGTTTCTTTAAAGACTAATGTTTTATTTTAAAAATCAAATTACACATTAACTATAATGTACATATTATTAACGTTTAAATAATGTTTTAAATTATCACCTGTAAAAAAAATTGATAATTTGTTCAAGGGCTAGTTGGTAAAATGATGCAGTCTTGAGTCTATCGGTTTGGGATAACTGGGTCGAGGCAGAGCAAGCTGGCGCCACTCATCCAGGTACTGCCTCTTCTCTGACTTCACGTCACACTGTTTTGAGACCCCAGACTCACATAAATATGTGAAAACATGCAATGGTTTCCTTAATGCTTTTTGAACTATTTCAGGGAAAAGTCCCCATAGTGTTATGCCCGTAATCCTGCCAAATAGATGGCAGTGTTTGATACTCAGTAGGAATTTAAATAGTTGTATCTTATTGCAAGGTCAGATCATATTTATTTAATTATGAATTATAATTTAGGCAGTGCATCCTTTTCCACCTCCAGGAAATATTTATCAAAGGCCTTTTTTCCAATACAGTAAAAAACTCCAGTGTATGTTCTATAATTGATGCTAATTATGAAATTTTCATCAGGTGCAAGTGAGTTAGATTTTCTAAAACTCTTAGGTCCTACATCAATATTCTTCATTCGACTTTCAAATTTCAATCTCAGTTCAACTACATTAGGTAATGTATACATTTAGAGTCCTACTATATGGATCTTAATTGCAAGAGTCAGCTAAATAAGTTAGTGTGTTCAGCTACTTTTTATTATCAGGGTAATAAATATATTCATTCTCTCCAGGGTTTCACGCTTTACTATGATATCTTCTTTCCTCCAGTTTAACACACATGCACACAGGTGTACACACACACATGGTGGGTTACTTTCTCTGTGCCAAGTCAATATAATAATAATGATAATAATAGCATCTAACATTTATGGCATATTTACAATGAGCTTGTGATGTGTATTTTTTTACATAGATTATCTACTTCATACTTTAAACAATTCAGTTTCATTGATACTATAATTTTGCAAAGAAAATGAAATGAAGTTCTCATGGGTAGAAATGGGATTTTATCTCCAGCTCTCTAAAGCTCAAACCGGAACCTTGCTACATCGTACCCTTCCATTTAGAAGAACACACTTTTAAAGTTACCTCCCAGTGCATTACAAATTTGAAGGGATAAAAATGATTCATGCCTGAGTGTTCCAAGCTTTTCCTCTTTCCTCTTTCCCTGCCAGTGAGTAGGATTTCTAACTCTGTTTGCTCTAGCTTCTGGCTCTCTTCTTCCCTTGAAGGAGTTCCTCAACCCAATTCTTCCAAACTGATTGATTCAAGGCTACATCACAGGCATTTGTGAATGAGGGAGAAGGGAGAGGGAAGGAAGAGACACAGCGTGAGGTTCGGAGGTGAGTGCTGGAAGACTGTCTCTGGCAACATTGAGGAAAGAAGAACATGTGTAACCGTGCTTTATGAGGGAAGTTATGCATAAGAAATAGCTACACCACATGGCTTCATTTTGTTCAAAAAGCACAAGAAGTATTATTTTGAAATTTGGTTGGGCTGACTGAGTTCTTTGGACCACTGGGATCCAACTGTGAGTGTTGATATTTTATAATAATTTTTTCAAAAAGAAAATTATTTAAACCATTGCTTTAAACAATGGTTTAAATGATTGAGTACTTCATTGTACACACCAAGAAAACCAAGAGACCAACCCTCTGCAGCGTGGTGTTCTGAGCAAGCTCGTGATGGCTGCTGGAGGACAGCAGTGTCACCTTCACAGCGGGTGTTTACATTTTGGGTTTTGCCCCATCTGTGCTCAGTCATTGCCGTCAACATTGTGATTGTGAAATGTTTATTGGCCAAGCACTTTTCTAACACTTGTTGTAATGCTAAACGCTTTTCAAATTTGCATATCTTCATGTATGCCATCATTATAAAGTACAGCATAAGGTTGAATATTAATATAAGCTTTCATGCCACATGTTAAAGAAGTAGATTAACCTTGGTATTTTCAATAGTTGTCCAGGAATACATTTGGACCATAATGAAATGCATCATTGAAACAGTCAGTAAGAGTAACTCTTTCAGTCTGGCTATTTCTTTGTGATCGAAAACAAATTTGATCAGGCTTACATCATAGAGTATCACCCAATTTTTAACTTTTACTTTGGGTGGTAATTCTACAGTGGACCTTGCAGGTGGCTTCAAGCAGTTTGTTGTCATTGTTGTTTACCGTGAAATTAATTCTAGCTGCGCTGTGGATGCCCTCCGTCCCCCACCCTCTGGACATTCATCTCTGTACACCGAAGGCTGCTTACTGGGAGCACCTGCAACCCCCCTGCCTGAGCCCTCTCCTCTGACATTGTCGGAGCTCAGTCAGGGAGGGAGCAGGAGAGGCTGCAAGTGCCTCTGGGCGGACAGAGTTTCAAACACGACGGGTCAACAGACCCGTCAATCATGATGGGCCCCTCAGTCATGTTACCTCTGAGATGTGTTCTATACTGTATCCAGAAATCCCAGTGGCACTGAGCCCAAATTGTCCATACTCGATAATTGGCTTAATCACATTCTCTTTCCCTCCATTAGTTTCCTTCACTTCCCTGACTCATTTCCCCACTTCCCCACAATGTGTCTGGGATCACCTCTCACCTGCACCACTTGCACTCACCTATGTGTCTTAGGCTGGGCTTCAGAAGGAAACAAGATTGAGATGCTACTCAAGTTATTATTTTTATAAACTAAAAGACAACTGATTGATTGATTGATCATTGATTGATTGCAATTGCTGAAAGAAGATAAACAGATTTGCAGGAGCCAGTGATGCGTCCTGTAATGAAAATGTTTTTAAATATTGCTTTGTAATGGGATTAACTGAGTTTTCACTAATCAAGGAGAATATGTATTTAACTGTTCAGACCTCTGCAGGACTGGTGAAAAATTACACATTGACACTCAGACATGTGTTACTTTGTCAGAAAAGCCTTAATGGCACAAACCAATCACCTACCTCAGCACAATCTCTTTTCACCAACTGTTTCATCCTGCTCACAAGGACACCTCTGCGGTAGTAACAGCACCCCATGCCCTCAAACCAGCAAAGCACCACAACTTTATTTACTTACTCCATAAATGCTTTCTTCATTGGGAGTCTACTTTTGCTCTCACATGCATGCAATAAAACTTTTTAAAGAGTTCAAAAATTCAGAACACCTACTTCTGATCTCTAGTAAAACTGGCACTCTAAGGGTATGCATGGTTCTTACTGTGGCAGCCTGTATTGCCAAACACCATTGGGGGCTCCGGGCACTGGGCAAGTGCCAGCTTGAGAGGCCCGACCCGGGACACTCCCTGTAGCTCCCCTCAGAGTGCTGCTGGCCTGTGTCCCCATAATCTTCAAAAGCCAAAAGCTTTCAAAAGTTTTGCATGGGTAGCTAGAAATTATATTTACAGTAGTTTTTTCCTGTATGTTGAGCATATTTCTTTGATTTATTAGTCCAGGAAAATAGAAAATGTCACCTTATGCTGAACAGAAGCAGTTTTAGTTACTAATACAATTAGTAAGCACATCTATACTAATCTTCACTATTCCTTATAACTGTTCTACTCCTGCCTTGACCCACCCCTCCCTGTGTTGAGTTCTGTGACAGATGGAATTGTTTAGATGATCAACAGGAGACGTCACCACTGACCAACCCTCCCCGAGGAGTGGAGTCCGCGTGTGAGAGCACCTGCTGGGCGCCAGCCTTCTTCCACTCAGGGTCTCGACAGCCAAGAAAGACTGCAGTGCGCAGACTCTTCCCGACATCGGGAAACTGACACAAATCCACTGACAATGAACAATAGTTCAGTAGATTTATTTGCAATTCAGTACTTTTTATTAAATCTTAAATCCTACTGAATTTAAGAAGCAGACTGGATTTATAAAATGTTTTGATAATAAAAAAATGCTTTAATTGCAATTTCACTATGAGGAAATAGGTAGAATAACTCAGATTAGGTTAATAAAATATTGTCCCAAACAGAATCTTAGGGAACCACTGTCATGAACAGATAAAATTATCTGTTTATTTCTATACAAAACACTTGTGAACATTTAAAAATTGCTCCTCCTCTTCATAAAAGTCAATTTAATTCCTGTTCACTTTTTGAATTTATATTTACAAAATAAATAATAAATAAATAAAGTTTGAAGCATTCCCTTGGGTTTCTGTTTGTTTGTTTGTTCAGTAAAAATGTTTCTCCCTTCAGTGGCTTCTAAAATGATGAGACTTACTAAACTGAAAATTAAAAGGAATTAAAATTCCCTCTTATAGGTTTAATACTGTCCCCCTCAAATTCATTGGCTGAAGTCCTAATCCCCATTACTACAGATGTGGCTGATTTGGAGATATGATATTTACAGAGGCAATCAAGTTAAAACGAGGTCATTAAGGTCAGCCCTAATCTAATGTGACTTGTGTCTTTATAAAAGGGAAAACATTGGAGACAGGAGTGATGCATCTACACGCCAAGGTACGTCAAAGATTGCCAGCGAACCGCCAAAAGAGGAGGGAGGCGTGGGGCAGACTGTCCCTCACAGCCCTCAGAAGGAACCGCCCCTGGTGATACCTGACCCTGAGACTTCCAGCCTCTGGACCTGTGAGACAATAAATTTCTGCCATTTAAGCCACCCAGTCCATGGGCCCTAGCAACCAATGCAGCCTCCAAATAGGCTCTGCTTTCTCTCTCCTCAGAGTGAACAGAAAGTGAGAACAAATACTAGCTGAGGCATCTAGAGGCATCTAGTGTTATTAAGCCAGTTTCATCAATGATGAACTACGTGACTTTGAATATGTCCTTCAGTTGCTTTAGGTCTCAGTGTCTTTGAAAGATGAGTGTACCATCTAACTCTAAAACTTGCAAAGCGCAAAAATCAGCACCAATTTTTTGAAGAGAGTATTTATATATTCAATTGTGCCTCAGCTGCTCTACAGAAATACACACATAAAACATTGTTCATTGATAACTATAAATATTGCAAAAGATGTTCTTCACATTATGACTAGATTAAATACAATTTTTCTTAATGGCAGGTTTCCTGTCTCCCTAAAGCTCAATTCTGTTTACTAAAATTTAATTTATATAAACCTTTCCTAAATATCTTACAGTGAGTGACATATGCATGTAGCAGTAAAATTTTTCCCACTACTTTTATAGGTAGCACTGTGCTACAGAATTAGCTATAAAATATCTATTCCCAAAGAGAATTTGGCCATGATTTTCTGGATGAGTAGTGGTAGGTACTTTTTACCAAAAAAAGTGATGGGGGCAATGGTTTCCCTGGAAAAGTTTCCCCATATCTAATCATCTTTACCATGTGTGCCAATTTCACTCTGTCTTAGTGTGGGGGTATTTATAATCTGAGCCCAGGGCATGGAGCCAGTACTGACTCAGATATCCTGAGCCATCTTTGAAGATGGCTTGACGTGGCCCACAACGTTTGGCTGCTATCGTTGAATGATTAAGAGAAGGACACCTGATTTAATGTAACGGATCTGCCACTGAAATGACCAGAAGGAAGAAGTTTTTCATTTCCAATCTCAGCATCAATTGCTAAGCACTCGCACACATGTATGAGGTGGGGAGAGCCATTATTTTCTTTTCAAGCTCAAAAAGCAGCCTCCATTACCCCATTACAGCGAAGAAGAGACCTTGATGAGAGTGTGGAACTTTTTTTCTTTCAGAGAACTTAGTTCTCTCCTTCAAGAAATAAAAAACAGACCTCTTGTAACATACAATTCTCATTAAAGTAAAACTGAAACACTTTTTTTTACAACTGCCCATTAACTAGAACCTCTTTAAAAGGAAAAAAATAAAATTTAGGTGAGCACAATCATAAAATGGTTCCTAAACGGACAGGCAAATAAAGCCTTACTTTCTTTCAAGTTGTGACTTGTCTGGCTAAGGGCCGCATGTATTTGACTCAGGTAACCACTTCAGCTAGACTGATACAGTTGTTGTTTCAGTGTTTGGCCAAATAGCCTTTTATGTTGCAATCAAGTAATAGATACAAGATTGACAAGTAACAAAGAAAAAGAGCTTTCAGTCAACACAGACTAAAATCCATTATTGTGCTGTGTACACTGTGCCAGGGACCTGTAAACACATCTTCATTGATCCTGCAGAAAGATAGAAATACCTTGCATGGCTCAATCAAGGCCCTTTTCACAAAGGTAAAGTGCAAACAATATTGGAGAAGCAGAAAGAGACTGACATTATAGTCAAACAGTAAATAATGGTTGAGCTTAGGAAACCTATCTATAACATTTCAAATTCCTGTCAGCTCAAATGAAATGTATAACCTCTCTCTTGCAACCTCAGAAAGATCAGAACATGGGGACCTGTGCATTCCTCTCACCATCCTCCTCCTCTTACCAACTGAACAAATCAATAAGGGAAAAATCTCATTTACACTCTTGCATTTTCATAGGTATTTCAGTGGATTAGCCTCTGAAAAAGATCTCATCTGTGAAGATCAATAATTCACCCTTTTCTCCCTCCCTCAGATTGGGATCTGCTGACATTTATATGAACAAATTTTGTTGATTATAATGTAGGAAAAAATCATAGGCAGTGGAAGTAGAACTGAGTCTTCCTGCCAAATTGAAGTTTTATTGGAATTGCCCACTGCATCAATTCTAAACTTCCACTTTCATTTATGTTTAAATACTTATAATTAGGAGAAGCTATTTGGGAGTAGTAGACACCAATAAATAGTTGGTGCGGATTTCTAAAAAGGTTGGCAGAATGGTGGGAAGCTCAGCATGGTTTATAAACAGATTCATCTGTTATGTAAATCTCCATCCATAATCATTATTTATCCATTATGGCTAATCAGCATTCCAAGAAAGGAAAACTGAAAAGAATTGGTAATGTCTTAAAAACAATTGCTCCTAAACCTGCAGATTCCTTAAATTTAGACATCAACCCACTAGACATTTAATCTTTTGTTCTTCTCTTTTAAAGGTGCCTAAGAAAAATCAATACTTCACATTTAAAAACAATGTTCTCATTTAGATAAAGAATAGGCAAATCAGAAACAAATTGGATTAGCCTTTTATACCACTTATTATCTTGCCTGTCTTTCCCCTCTTTCCTCTCAAATATAAAATTCCAAAGAAAACAAAGTCGCATTTAACTCAGGATGAGATGTAAGCTATGCCTAGTGTAGGGAACGTCCATAATATAATGTTTCCAATACCTGAGACTCCTACGTGGAGAGCGTTAATGAGGTGCCACCACAGCTCAAGGTGTGATCCTTTGATGTGGGTTTATAATCAGAGACCCAATACCCAGCATACGGCAATGCACACTTCTATCTCCAGGACCCCAGGAAGAAGTTTATTAGAAGAAAACCAAACCCTGTAATGAGGAAACCAAACCCTCACCCTGATGCTCTATGCTTTACCCCCAGTTCAGCGCAGGCTTCAGAACTCGGTGTTTCTTTAGCGAGCAGAGGCTCACTGGTCTGTAGCGTGCTAACCGCTGCGCCGCCTGCGGTCAGCTTGTGTTGGAGAGCACCAGCTAGCACGCTCGCACAGATGTAAGCTCCTCTCTGAAATATGAGATGTATGATTTCTTTTTCAAGACCCAGGACCAATGAAAACAAATAGTTCCATTCCAGAATGTATACATACTCACCTGAAATTTGTGGTAAAATTGTACAAATAAATATTGCATTTATTATCCACTTTTTTCTGAGCCCCCGACATTCTTCTCTGCTAGGTGAACATATTCCTAGCCTCTGTTCTCCTCAGTCCTTTTGGGCCAACTTTCAAAGTCCAGCTATCTCCCAAGCCCCAGGGAAAAGGCTGTCCCCTCCACGGTTTCTTTCCATAATTCTTCAGCCAGAAATGTTCTCTCTTTGACAACCCACCACGACCTGTTTCTGTCTTCAGTGACCTAGTTACCATATCTGTTATTGAACAAGTTTATTTTGGCCCAAGTTCACCTTCCCCATGTGGCAGGAGCTGTGTTGTGTTTTCTTTTATGCCTATCCACAGCACTTAATAAAGTAACTTAGGCATACTAGTTGTAAAATTAATACCTACTGAACTGAATCATACATATGTGAATTCAATGCTAAACCAAAAATTTAAGGGACTCTGATTTTAACTAAAGCTCTAAAGCATTAACTCAAAAATATTTCTCTGAAGGATTATATCAAGAATAGTAGTTTTTTAAATAAAAATAAGCAAATTAACCCTATTTGTTCTCAGATTTTCTAATCAGAGTCTAATTCTGGATGAACCTGAATTGAACTCTGAAATTTAAAATTCTCTCACTTCAGATCAGTATTAACAGGGAAGATGGTGGCGTGGTAGGAAGGAGCAGCTTCTACATCTCCCACACTCAGAGGGAAAAATAATCGCCATTCTGGGTAGGAACAGAGCAAAGAGCCAACATTATCACGACATAAATGAAAATAGGAGATCACAAATTGTATTGGACATTGAAAAACCTGAGGGTAGGGAGACTACGTGGATCAGCGGGGGGGACCAGGGGGATTGCAGCTCCAGACCCACGCCTGGGTAGGCCTCGGGGCTCCCGGGAGATAGCTGGGTCATCCGCTCCCTCCCTGGCCAAACAAGGACTAAGCAGCACCCGGGGAGACCAGTTTACCAGAGGGCACAGAGACAGGAGTGAGAGAGGAGTGAGGACGAAGAGGCACCCACACAGGGGCTATTAGCACCTATGCAAAGCCCTGGTGAAAGTGTGCACCCCACCCCGTGCATCCGAAGGCATCCGCCTCTACGCCCACACCACCAACCTGGAGAGAGCGAGGTTTGGTGAAAGTCTCAGAAACCACAGCGTTGAAAAAGGAAAAGGCGCAGGCGCTCCCCAGGACCTATGATGCCCAGGGTGTGAATTTGGGGGATGTGGGCGCCCTTCAGGATCCAGAGAGTGTGCACCCCTCAAGCCGGAAAAGGGGCGGGCGCTCCTCGGGACATCTGAACACACGGTGGTGAAATCCCAAGAACACACATAGTTGCACCCAGCCCCCACACACAGGTCCCTTCCGGGAGGGACCACACAGGCTCAGGGGAGAACGCGCCTACTCTATGAACAGTACGCCAGAGGCTCACTGAGTCCTGAACGGGAACAGAGAAAAACTGTCTCCAGTAGCCCCTCAGTGGGTGGAAGCCAGCTAGAAAAACTGGTTTGGCTAGTCTGAAACCAACAATAGGTGTGTTTTTTTT